>OY992846.1:10661138-11322276 GCA_963921415.1 Pyrausta despicata | reverse complement strand
AAGATAGCTTAGACGTTGTGCTATAATCATAACTAAAATTGTTGTTTCTTCTAATTAATTACTTTACATTGAATAATCAATTGCTAAGCACGTTGAATATCACCCTAATGTTATAAATGCAAAAATTTATGTGATTGGAGATTTGGATGTTTGTCTGTCAATCACGCTGCAATTACTAAACGGATTTTGATAAAATTTGGTAAACAGACAGGGTGGTATGAGCTGACTTGGGTCAAAGGATACTTTTTATCCCGATTAATTGCTCCCTTGGGATAAAACAGGAATAAGGAAAAATCCAACGCGGACGAAGCGCGGGCGGGCCGCTAGTTAGAAATATAGGATAGGATTTAAACTTACAGTATTTCAAACGCAGGTCCTTTATTTACATAATCAAACAAAGATAAGTTCTTTTTATAAAGCCATTGCACATTTACTACGCAGTTTCTATAGCGGGGCAGGTACAGAATTCCAAAGTGTTCAACGTTCATGCTTGGTTTCCCATACTCGAACATGTACAGACAACATGCCAATCAAGTCACCTATTTGTGTTGTACAAACGCCCTTATTACAAGTTATTAAGACACCGCAGTGTTACCGTGACTTGCTGTCGTGTGTACTACGTTACGACACCAATAGACATTCACGAACGAATTTCTTAACAACACAATGTCGGCACTGACAGTTGCGTATGATTGACGAACGTTAAATTCTTTGGTTTAAAAAAAAAAGTTAGTTACCTACAAGTTGTTACAAATTGCACCTGTGATGAAGTTTGTAATCACAAGATTACAAACATAGTTGGTTGTATAGAGTCCAAAGCAGTTAATAATTCGATATGAGGAAGAGGCCAATACTAAGAGGGTAATCCATGAATAAAATTGTGAGTATATCATTACTCACAGATTTATTTTATTTTAGTTATTTACCAGTTCCACTTAAGGCAAAATGCGTAGAATCAGTCAAAATATATAAAAGGATACCTACATCTAACTTTTTCACATTATTCCACAATGGTATTCTCAGTGATTGTTGCTTTAGAAGTAGGTATTTTGATGCAACAGATTTTTTTTTATAAAAACGAAAAACCTATTTACTTACCAAGCCTTTATTTAATTATTCATGATTATGAACAGATTTTAACATTGCGTTACACAGTTCAGGCGTAATCAACGCTATAAATTAATTATAATTAAATTTAATGAACAAATATATTTTGCAGCTGTAAGGTTTCAGAATCGCTACAATTATCTTGCTTACGATTAAAATAACAAAGATTGTCAAATATTTCTCTCGGGTGATTTGAGGGTGTCTCCCACAATCATTGATGAAACATACGCTGGCTCAAAGCGTTAAAAAGCACTTACAAAATTCAACGACTCCATTAAGGGTCTCGGTAGCTCAGTGGTCAGAGCATTGGACCGGACTTCCAAAGGTCGGGGGTTCGAATCCTTCCCGATAACCGGAGCCGAAAAGAATTTTTTAAGTGTTGTCTTTTCGAAATTAAAAAAATAGCGTTGTGAACGCAAAAAATACTAAACAAATAAAATAACAAAGTTAGATAAAAAAATATCAAAGTCTAGTGTAATAATTACTTGTCTTAATTAATTGTATTTTGAAACGGTGCAAAAATTAATTGTAACTTTCATTTGATAGCCAAAAAGAACGAAAGATTTTGTATTCATTGAAAATTTTAGGTGCTTCTTCGTACCTAATGATAATAACATTTTAAGAGCGCTATCTAATTTTGTTTCTTTAATTAAAGTACTGAAAAATATTATAAAAAATGCTGAAAATATCAGATTTGGTGATTTGAAAAAAAAAAACTCGGCATGGCAAAATATGTATAAGAAATAAATACTATAGTAAGTGAGTGGTTGATAAAAATATATCAGTACTTATATAGAAGAGAGCATTTTCAGCGCCAAACTTCACTCGACTTAAATGTTTCACTCGATTTTTTTTTTAAGTTGAGGAACAACATGTCCTGAGGATGGAAGAGGATTTCAATCAAAAACCAAGAAATGCTGACATTGTCATATCAAATCTCTTTGAAAATTAACCTTTGCAAAAAACTCTGATCTAAAATTAACAACTTCATAAATTCAGCTGAAAATTCCGCAGTAACTTAAAATGTGTCTGAAAGCACGAGAAATGAAAAATTTAAGCAGTAATTTTAATACGCAATTCCAAGAGTCAAAACCTGTTATAAAAGTCCGAATTGGCTGTGGAACAGCTAAATGATTCGCGAAAATAATTGGATAGCAACTGATGCACACCGGAATTTCCTTGTCATTGTCAAGCATTTCC
The DNA here is from genome assembly GCA_963921415.1 of Pyrausta despicata. Taxonomy (NCBI): domain Eukaryota; kingdom Metazoa; phylum Arthropoda; class Insecta; order Lepidoptera; family Crambidae; genus Pyrausta; species Pyrausta despicata. The sequence continues at coordinate 11,319,969 of OY992846.1, read as the reverse complement.
CATTAACGGGGCAAATTATGTCACATTGCCGCGGTTCTTATTTCGTGGGATGTAAATGCGGAAATCGCGTGAAAAATAATAATTGCAGTCAATCCCGTGACGATTGGAGAAATACAAAGAGCCTGTCCGTGGGGCCGTGCGGTCGAGGTTCGAGACGCACTCTTCGGGCCCGTTAATGACGATGAAATGGGTGGTGACAACGCGATTTTTCGTAAAACACTGCTCAATTTTCAAACTTATTCGAACTGTCATAAGAAACCGGAGGCACCCGGAGACGAGAGATACCCGTTTCATACGCTTTGGTTTCTCAGAAGTCAGTACTTACATTAACGGAGGAACTCATTTCCTAAGAAACAAACAAATGGTGGCAAAAGTAGTTACTGAAGCGTTTAATTTATTGATGGATCATCTACTCCGAACAGGCAAGTTTTCGTCAGTCGGGTCGGGAGTAGTTTTGAAAAGTTTAGTGCGAATAGTGATTACACATAATAAGTACTCTCACTCTCATATCATCTTAACATACGAAAATCTTTCGTTAGTATTAATTGGATACCTACTTACTCGTAAATTAAAATTTCAAACGGTTCTTATTCATCTTTGTAGGTACCATATCATAAACATTTTGTTGTTGTTATATGTAGAGCCTCAGCTTAGATATCCTTGAATCCTTAGTCAGAATGGATCTGGTTAAGTACTGTACATACTCAAAGTAACATTGGTATTAGACCCTTCCTTACTGTTTGCGTTCTGAACGCAACGCACTTTGTTTTCGCTCCATTTCACGATGGTACTTGAAGCAAACGCTTGTTACAAGAAGCTTTTACTAAAAGCCGCCTAATTGGGCGTGAGATAAATGCAAGATTAATGCCCCCACTTTGTGTTGAGTTAGAAACAAGGTCTGCAATAGATAATAAAACTCTACATGATACTCGTAGTTTAGAAAATAACCAATGGACATTTGACACTTTGTATATGCCCGAACTATGAATATTTTTGGGCAAGCACGCATCGTACACCATTTTAAAGCTTAGAGATGTATCTTTGCATTGCAAACATATAATATTCTTACATAACTTTCGAAAGAGTATATAACGGGGATTCATAGCATGATTTCAATACTTCGGGAATAAGGAGGAAGTGAAAATAGGCATGATAACACCTATCGTAAATATTTTCAAGAAAATGGTGTTTTAAAAAAATAACCTCTATGAAGGTAGTAAAATCAATTTATTTCCTAAAAGCTGTAGAAACCACTTTTTATTTACATAGAATTCAATAAATATTCAGTCAGTTGACTTCAATTTCTGATACTTAATTATGACGTCAAATTATAGTATTCCCATACAAAATCTATAGACGCAGATCGTTTTGACAGATGATAAAGAGTTATTCAACGTTTGGTAGTGTCATCTAGCCTATTAAATCGTCCTAATAACCGTCAATCATTAATAATGAAAATACAAGTCTAACACGTGCGCATTATGTAAATAAGACAAATAAATATGTAACCTCAACACAAAACCCTAAGATTCACTGTGTAAAAAAATCCGCGAATTATCCAAAACACATACACACAAAATATTATTACTCCGGCCTTAGAAGCCCTTTTTCCAAGCATTGACGACCGTTGCAGTGCAGTGGTCTACATGTCGGACTTCTAAACCAAGGGTCGCGGGTTCGATCCCCGCACAGTACAAGCATATGTGTGCATGAACATGTGTGTTTGTACTGGTCTGGGTGTTTTCTATGCATAATATGTATTTATTAACAAAAAAAAAAACAAGTATTTAAGTATGTTTATCCGTTGTCTAGTACCCATAACACAAGCCTAATGTGGGCTTAATTTGGGACTAGAGAATTGGTGTGATTGTTATGAAATATTTATTTATTCATTATTTATTGATTGATTTAACAACAGATAGCATGCATAATATTCTTTTTTAGAGAAAAATATTCAGGGAGCGTATTTTACAACAATAGTGCTGAAGTCGTTATATTGAGCCATCGCATGGTAAGTATTAGTTCACATCTATTATAAATACTATATCTATGTTTCCAATTCACACGTGTCAGAAGCCAAGTATTTTTTTACACATACTCTGGTTGCCATGGTTACATACAGACAGAAGTCAAAGGCAATAAAAACTTTCGGATGCAAAGTAACTTATTACAAAAATATAATAACGTTACCAATGTCGATATCAGAAGGTACAATCATTTAGTTAGAATTCAAGCATCACTTACTTATTCCTTACTTTTCTGCATTTCTTTTCATGGTGTCATGATGGCATAACGATTTGCCTATTTTTTTGGGTACCTATCTCAGACAAAGTTTTATTATATTTGCGTATCTGAACAAATGCAAACGGAATTACGACATTTCTTTTACTTGAAAACATGCATTTTATGAAACGATTTTATTATTTTAGCATTTTCTCTTGGAAGTTACCCTAAACTTTGATGCTTTTATTAATTAGCCAATTATTTTTCTCATTTTTATGGTTTTTGGCCAATATCTGTATCTCGTATTCATTTTCCGAGCAAATGTCATTTGTTTAACAGCATCAGCAGCAATTCAGAGAAGTGAAAAGTGATTTTCAAATAGAGATTTTACCATTAATACTCAAGCTTTTGATATGAAGTTCCTGGAGAACATAATTAATTAGGCATTCAATTCACACGTTATGAAGGCCAGAAACAAAATTAAAAGTTTCCTCGATAGAAAATAAATACAAAGCTGTGTCCAAAATCTAAAATTATCAGGCCTGATTCGAATTACTGAGAGTAACTAATTTAAACTAATTAAACTAAACTAAACTAAATTAAACTAACTAAATAGTTTTTACTTTTGGGATGATAAAACTACAAAATTTATATCAAGTGTAAGATTTAAATTTAAAAAATTAGGTGATTTTTCAATAAAAAAGCAAAATAAACGAAATCCTATGATTATATAAACTCTAGATAGATACTAACCAAATAAGTCGCTGCACAATAACTCTCCCACGTCAGTTGGCTAGTGTGCGTGACAGCCGTGTCATACACTCGCTTCACGTCAATCATTTTGACTTAGTGTGAGGGAGGGAGTAATAGGGATAACATCTAGAAACGATTTACCCATTGTAAAAACATGCAGTTTTTGGCATTAAAAATGAAATAAAAATTTACATATCATTCTTTTTGCTTCATATTATATTTACACTGTGATAAATTAAAGTAGTATAGAACTCTCTTTTTAACCCTCGACAAAAAGAGGGGTGATATAAGTTAGATCCCTTTGTATGTGTGTGTATAAGTGTGTATGTGTGTCTGGGTTAGTTGAATAATATTACCTTAAGCTGATTAAAAATAATTTTGAAGTTATTATATCTGGTATTACCTAAGTAACGCACCAAACTCGTTTATTTGTCATGTACATTTTGCCACAATTTAGCACACGTATTGACCTATCGTCTCATATTTGGAAGTGATACATCTATTACAAGTCTCAATAACAGTACAAAAAATTACTTTCAAGTCAGTCATTTTAAGGAATACAAAATATTTGTTATAATATAAAACTGTACACACGTGTGTCCAGTTGGTGAAACATAAAATTATTATTTCGTCTTCTGGACACGCCAAAATTTGTACGCGTTTCCACATGTTGGTGATAAATATGTAGGTATGACGTAATCTGCTCTTATTTGTTGGAGCAAAAAGAAAGACCCAAAAAAATTAAGAAATTTGAGTTATAAAAATCAATTCAATGAACGAAGCGATCATCAACCTGACTGTTCTTTTTTTGGGAAAATAACTGAATGTGTCCAGATGGCGAAAACAACCAAGTTTTTTATTTAAGTTTCACCATGTAGACACGCGTGAAAATTTTGACGTGTCCAGATAACGAAATTATAGGTGATAATCATTTTAAGTTTCCCAACTGGACAAGTCTTTGTCAAGTGTCGTGTGTCCAGTTGGTGAACATTAATTTGATTGAGGATGTCAATGAAATAAATGAAAAATCTGATCTTGTCATAAGAAAATAGAACGGGACTGTCGTCTGCAAGAATGGTCATATGAAAGGTTACATGAGGGATAGGATGAGGATTATATAAATTGTAAAAAGAAGAGGTCTTAGTACACTTCCTTGTGGGCACTCTATAGTGTATTTGCATTTCTTTTGATCTATAGGTTACGTTTTTACCAGTTTTAGAGTCAATTTGTGTTATCCTTGTTTTTTGTTTGAACTTTATTTAACTTAAATAACTGTTTTAAGTTAAATTAATCACTCGTGATCGTATCTACTTAAACCAGTATGAATGTACTGACAAAAGAACAAAACTATTCGATCCAATACGGTAGTTGACACCACCAATCGTTGACGTACTTTTTATCAACTGTCAAAACGCTTTTCTTCATAGAGCTTGTATGGGAATAACACACTTTGACGTCACCGCGTGCAATGCCGACTGAGTGACTAATTATCATTTGAATTCCAATTAAAAATCAAATAATACGAACTGCAGAAAAATATTAGTGTAAAGGCATCTGAAATTATGAATTATTTTAGAGAAAATCAGTTTTTGAATATTTCTTTTATAGTGGAAACAAGCCTATTGGGTAATTTTGAAACTTACCATTAGATAGAATTACTCGCAAAATTGACAATTTGTTAAAAAAAAACTGGAAATCTGAGCTGTCATTGAAACGATGCTCGTCCATAAACTCCATATTAGTTAAACTTTTTAACATTTTGATTTGGTTTTAAAGATTTATCATATCATGGCATGGTCTATACTGCTATACTACACGTCTGTTATTAATTTTATTTTTTTTGTTGCAGGTAATACTTCTCGATTTTTTTGGGTAAATATCTAATTAATATTATGTACATGTTGGAATACTACCCTGAGAAGGGTTTTTGGGCTATGCTCCCGGTGTGTGAGACGCCTGTTATGTTAATGCGATAAAAAATATGTATCAGCGGTGAAAATTTGGGGACATTCAACACGGTCAAAGAAGGAATAGAGAAGTCACACACCTGAAGGGGCGTAACCCAGGAAGCTCTCAAGAATAGTGATGTGTATCAGTCGCGATCTGAAAGTTCTTACTAGTTTTTAAATTAGATTATTGTACATATATAACACTTCTTTCACTAAAGTCAAAATGCTATTGCAAGTTACTTATTACTTATTACATTAAAAAAAATGTTAATCAATTTGACTCATAGTGAATAAAAAAAAGATTTGATCACTTTTTGGTAATGTAACTCATTCACTCACTCAAATGTCAATCAACCTCATAAGTCACAGAAAATCTATGGTCAATCAAATTAATATGAAACAGACATTTAGAACTTTTGACTTAAATTTGTGCAAGCAATTGTAATCCTTAAGAGTGGTAACGATTTTCTTATCGCGAACATACATACGAGTATAAGTGTTGATATGAATTACTCAAAAAATAACAACCACGTTCGTCAAGCACATTTAGGTCTGCAAGTTTCATAATCGTCGACTGTCAAGTCTGTTATTAACAAAAAACTAGTATTTATTCCACCTACAAAAAGGTTGTTGGTAAACAAGTTTAGATCACGAGCCGGAATGGTATGTGAGCGGCTAGGCGTGGTGGAGGTCGAAGCAAAATCGAAAGTATACCAGTGACCATTCCGAGGTAAGGTGAACCAGTTGGCAGGCCAATATGACTGACCCTAGTCATAAATGGAGCCGGGAGCTATAACTTAGCAATCGTTCACACATAATTTTGCCGTAAAAGTCTTATATCGAATTACTAACCTATGAATCAAGTAACCATAGTTGTTAATGCTACAGGTAATCAGACTGTACTAAAACAAGAGCAAAAGTCATAAACTAAATCAATCAAAAATACAAATCTACTAATTATAATACTAATATTACTAATAATACAAATCTAATAATATTATGAAGTCCGCCAGTTGTATTCCTAGTGGTGCATAAAGTTTAAATAAAAAATAATTACACAATGTGCAAAACTACTTTTTCATTGTTACTTAAGTTAGTATTTTTTTAAGCTTGTCAAATAAAGGTTAAGCAAATTAATATTGAAATAGAGTTGTTTATGGCCATTAGAACTAAATTCTTTGGTTTAGGATTCCGTTTGAAAAAGTTCACTACCGTAATTAAAAATCCATTAAACAACCAAATTTTTCATTCAAAATTACCTACGTAATAGTGAATTAACATCCTACATCCAACAAGCGCCATTAGCAAGTATTTATTGGCAATTTCGGATCATTAGGAAGGTAGTTGGTTTTAAAGTAATTTAGGATACGTCCATTAACCTGGCCACTACTGGTGGACGGTAAGTACTAATTTAAACTAATGTTGTACTCAGAACAACATTCACCGCCAAGTTTATTCATAACCAGATAAAATATGCAGTTGTGCCTAGAAGAGGTGGACACACAGAATGATATTACGTCAGTTGAAAAGAACTGATTAAACCGACTTTAGTAAAACAAATGAGCGGTGATGTGAGCTTGAACATTATCGTAACGTATTCGTGTCGTCCAAACGTCAGGAACTAACAGGTTCCCTATACAAATTGACAAGTTAACGATAGGTAAACGCTACGAATACGTTACGATGGTAGTTCGTGCTCAGCTCTCAGGTCTATTTTTTTTTATCCCCTGACGAAAAAGAGGGGTCTCATAAGGTTATATTTTCGTTTTTGGGTGCGTCTGTCTGTGAGATCGTAGTTCCCGAAAGGTTTGACCGATTTCAAAGCGATTTTTTAAGAAAGATAATTAATTCACGGCGGTTCTTAGCTGGTCAAAATCCATCTAGCCATTGAAATTCACCAGCTGTTTCGGGGTCCATGCTCATTCGGGGTTTTGTTATTAAGTTCTGTTCTCTATGGTAGTGATTTCACTGAACAGTATTGATCGAATAAGGATAGGAATACGCCAAATAAATCGTAGAGACATTTACAAAGTTGCAGAAACCCGCAGATAAATGCGAGTAGCACCAGCGCTCGGCTCGATTGGGGAAAAGATTGTTCTCGTATGGTTTTGTTTTGGTCGAGAGCGACGGAAAACAAAGTAGAAAGGCAGTGGTCCACAACCTTTACCTCAATTTATATTATAAGCCTGAAATCACTCGAGTTTTTTGACATGAATGAAATGAAACATGCATGTTACTCGTAATTAGCTGTTCCTGTAAAAGTCCCGTTAAACTTTAAAAATGTTTTCAAATTCAGGTAGGTACCTATCGGGTATGTTTTCTAATACCAGTCTCTGCAAATAGTACATTGCAGTTATATTTGAATGACGTAATTATTGTCCATACTCATGATTTAAAAAAAAATGTTAAGCATATGGGTCGAATGTTTTCACGAATTGAACCCTTGTTATTAGGCTCTTCCGTAGACAGACATTCGTATATAGAAGGAAAGAAAATAAGTTCTTTCATTTACCTCAAGTTGACAACCACTGAGATTGAGGTTATATTGCGGGTCGAGAAGAGATCGACCAACAGTTCCTTTTGTTTGTTAGTCATCGTTATGGGATGGTCTGGTCGATGCAGATATTGACTTCTATTGTTCAGAAAATAAAACTAGGTAAAGTCAGCCTTTATTTGAAACTGGACTTCGCTACTAGAGATCTGCTTTCTGCAAAATAAACCGATTGCATCCAGGTCCCATTTTCGATATTACTTTTCTGCAATGTAGTGAAAGACAATCTTATAAAGTTGGTATTTCATGTTTCTACGATAGTTTTCATATGGTATTGGATTGATTTTTTATTCGTACCTATTAGTTTACTCAATGAACTTACATTAAGATTATAGCATACTGTGTTTTGTAACGAAAGGTCTATGGCTTTTATGCCACAGCCTTTGCGAGTTGGCAACAGTTTTAGGGTCGGTGGCCGGTTAAACTAAGTGCCAGGAATATTTGTAGGCTCCCTAAACGCGTCCAAATACCATAATTAAACGAAAACATACAATTATGCGTTGTTGCCAAACTGCACTGATTTGTATGGTCTTGGCCTGGTTACGTTAGTTGAATTAGCTAACCAGCTCAGACCGATATAGTAGATTGACCTCAAAAATAATGAATCTCGCTATTTTGGTGATTTTGTGACACGTTAATTTGATGTTGCTTTGTTGGTGATAAGAGCAACATAGTTTATGAGGCAAAATAGTAATTGAACCCTTCAAAGAGTAGTTAAAAATGCTTAGCAGTTAATGAAAGTTTTTATCCTCAATACATTACTAAGCAGAATAAAAATGGTGTTCTTTGTTTGTGGAAATTTTTGCATTAATGAGTCGCACGGAAAATGCTAGCAGGCCTTTATAAAATACGTTATTAATGCAAATACCGTGTGGATTCGTTATCTCTTTAAAGTGATAAAAGTCCTTTGTGCATCCAATTAAATGCCCATTAACCTTATCCTGTGAGATTTTACGAAATGAATAGGAGTGAAATTGTTAAAAAATCGTGACCTTTTAAGAGAACACGTCAAACGACTGAACTTAAAATTGAAGACCAAAATTAAAAGCAGCATCAAAAATTGCTCCAGTGACTCCGGCGAGCAATATTTCAACCTTGTTAGAGTAATGGCAAAAGATTTATAACGATTTTCGTCCACGGCAACTTACCGCGCGTAAAAGTTTGCCAGTCTAACTTTTAAAGTTGTCTAATATTCCACTCGCAATAAATTTATGGGGTAGGCCTTTTTAAATTATATTTTTGAAATCACGAGATTTAGATTCTAAAAATTCGACTGCAATGCGGCGGTTGCGACACGCTCTTGGAACATTGATCGTTTTAAGATGTAACATTTAGCATCCTTTAGGCTAATTCTTCAATAGTCAGATAAGTAGTTATCGGACTAAAGATAATATTTTTTGCTGTTGAAAAATTCAACTGTCTGAGGCGGGGATGATTTTTTCTACTGCAAAAGTATTATCCTTAGTTTGCAACGTTTATTTTTTTCGGACTGGTTAATAAAAGCAATCCTTATTTAAGACTAGCGAACCCGGCACACGTCGTCCTGTCCTCTGTTTTTGCAATTTTTTAAAATATTTACTTACCATTTCTGGTTCCGTTCCGTTTCTGGACTTCCAAGAATATAAAGATACTAAAATTATTCAAATCAGTTCAGCCGTTCTCGAGTTTAAGCGAGACTAACGAACAGCAATTAATTTTTATATATAAGGGAAGAGAGTTTTTGATTACATTCGTTTTGACTTTCCATCTTGGAATTTTATGGGACTGTTAGCGTTATGTAGATACATAACGCCATAGACAATAGATTTGTCTAATAATCTCTCAAAAATCTGCACTTAATGTTAGCAGTTTAGCAGTATTCAGCTTTTAACATAACAATATTATCTCTTTGAAATTACCTAGTAACAACTCGGCAGGTAATTAATTTGTACAAACGCTTCTATAGTTTACTCAGTATTGGAAGCCGCATCAAGTTTACTTTTCAAGTTTTATACAGTTAATAAAGTGTTTAAGTGAAGACTATAATTAATGGCTTCGATGTTGAAAAGCGATTATTTTTACTTGTCTTGAGGGTGAATGTGAAAAGCTCAGAGATTTAGGTTTCTGTCTATTTCAGGGGTTCGTCTGTCTGTTTATCTGTCATTCCAGAGGAGACCCATTTATTAGGTTTTTAGGTCTGACCAAGTCAGGCACGTAAGAAGTTCTAACCACTAGATGGCGCTGTATCCACTTGACTCGCGGAAAAAAAACTAAATTCATTAATTTATTATTGGTATTGAGTTGAATTGACCCTCCGAGTGCGAGTCCGATGAGGTCTTTTCTTGGCCGGTTTTTTTAGTATGCTGTTTTATTTGATTTTTAGCGACAAAATTTCAAAATTTTCAAATCGATGACTCACTTTCCGACTCCCATACACGCTAGACACTAGGGGTCTACTGTGAAAAATCAGTTGAATGAAATACCGTCGGTGCAGCGGGCTATTCCGTTAATTGGACAGAGTGGGGAAACGTTAATTTGATAACCGCGAGCGTTAGCGTTTACATAATTTGCGGGGCCAACGCGGCCGGGTTTCCCGCCCTTATTTTTGGTAAACAACGCTTGTTTGTCGAGTCAGTTGTTACTTCGAAAATGGTTTTCGATATGTGCTTACGGCTATGCGTTCACTCTTATGGCTCAATTAAGCTGTTAGGCTCTATGAATTTTGCATATCTTTAACTACAATACTCGTAGTTACAAACTTATTAAAAATCCGAAGAAAATACAAACCTTTTTCTTATTTTGTGATGCAAGCTTTATTTTCATATGGAATCGGTCCATGTGTACTAGTGTTGTATTCCAGAATTGATTTAATACTACTTTCTAGGTTTTCTGTTATAATTTGTAGACAAGGAATAGTTACATATTACAACTGAATGCAAAAATTACAAATTTTAGTTTTGCAATAACCGGTTACAATTAAAACCAAAATTGATACCAGATAACAGACTTCCTTGACTTTTCGGAAACTTAATATTACAACTTTTGCCATTAAAATTAACGCAACTTATGTTTCCCAAGCATTCCAATATCTAGTAATTTAATCTGAAAAAGTTTTGACAAATAGTTTCTGGATTTGATTCCCCTTTACAAATTCATGTTAAGAAACTTTAATTTAACCTATAGGTATAGGAAATAATGGAAGTAGGAAAGGACTCTAAAGAAGCGCCACAAATGTAATCTTGTAGCTGTTTTTTCTGGAACTACGAGTAGTAGACTAACTTTGCTATAAACTTCGAAGAAGTGTTATTTAAAAAAAAACAAGTATTTTTTTCTTTTCAATATTTTATGACATTTTATTCCGCCAAGAAAACTTATGGAACGTTTACTAGCAGTTGGTTCTCCCAAAGCTCTATATTTACTGGCACCGCATCGCGCATACATTCACGTTCGTCGCTTCGCATTCCTCCGTGTCCTTGGAAACGCCCCGTTTTAAAGCCATCGTGGTCTTCCACCTACTAACAAAACGTGGTTCAAACTCGCGCAGATTTTCCTATATGTTTCTATTGCCGTCTCTTACAGTCATACGTTAGAACAGCGTGAGAAAGTGCGACGGCTAACACCGATGGCAGATAGCCTAACTAAGGGTTGACTGTCTCTTATTTTATCCGCCAGAATAGCAAACAGAGGGAGTGTGACGGCGACTGCCTAGTTAGTTAGTAGTTATATTACAAAGGCACTGAGACGAGAAGTAGAGCCTCTCTTCTATAATTCAGTGTTCGTTGCGTCAGCCCATGAGGTTTTCTTCCATTCACGTAAAATGTTCCACCTGACACACCTGCGCGCTGCGGTCGGGGTCTCTATCACTTATTTTCGTTAATTAATAACGAGTTCCATCTTAATCTAGTGCGATGACTATTTTAATGAATGCATTCTAAAGTTAAGAGATAGGGAGGGGATTAAACCTTATTTTTTTTATTCGTAACATAGATATTAAGCCCAGCTTTGTTTTAAATAGTTTGCCTGCGACAATTGCTGATTTTGCTGAAGCGTCGAGGCTTGTGTTATGGGTACTAGATAACGGATATACATACTTAAATACTTTTTTTTTGGTAAATAAATATGTACATATTATAAATAGAAAACACCCAGACCAGTACAAACACACATGTTCATGCACACTTATGCTCGTACTGTGCAGGAATCGAACCCGCGACCCTTGGTTTAGAAGTCCGACATGCGGACCACTGCACCAAGCGGTCGTCGAAAAGAAAAAACGAAACTTGAGGGTATCGTGAAATTCACAAACACGCCCCGCTACCGCATGCATCGCCCCTTTTAAGCTTTTTCAGTACACTCACATTAACATAGAAGAGAGCACGATCAAAAAAATGGCGCTTCATAAACGAAAAGCGCCAAATAAGTAATTGAATAAGGGCTTTATTAAAATAACACTGCCACGAGAGTCGTTCACATTTCATAAAAACCGATATTCCTATTAACTGTGACAATTGGATTGTTAATAAAACATTTGCTTTCAATCAAACGAATCGATCACAATTTTCTGTTATCCTTTTGCTGGATACACGCGTTATTGAGATTTGATTAAATCATAAAAAATATTTTATTTCACGAAATCCACTGATGGAAAATGATAAAAGCAAAGAAAAGTTTATTTCTAATTACGAAGAGTTATCTTTACAAATGGGCTATTATGATTTATCTTAACAAGCCGAAAGACTTGAAAGTCAGAAAAGAATTTGTATAAGAAAGAGGTATTATTTATAAATCATCGCATTACATATTCTTTTCAAAATACATATTTTGCACTTAATATATATTAGCTTGGACATTGAATGGTAAAACTTAAAACAATGTTGAATGCCTAACCGTCGGTATAAATTGGTGTAAGTAAATTGTTTAAAATATGATGTTCGGAAGCTCAAAATGTTGTAGGTATTCGTGTACACACGGCAGGTCCTGGCTGGAAGGTGATCAAGTGACATTATACGAACTCTTCCGTCGGTGATAATAATATTCGGTGCGGACCGATCTGCATAAACCGGTATCGGGCGAACGCCATCTTGGATTCAGTGTCCAAAGACAGGTCAAATGTTTTTCCGTACGATATTTTTAGAGTCTTGTGCAATTCAATATCTTTAATTTTAATTAGGTAGCCAAAAATACCTTTACTAATACCTTCACTGTTAAACACAAAATATGATCTTGCTTCAAACTCAGATACATATTTTGGGTTGTAATCTAGTGAATACATTTAGTTGTCTTATTGTATTTAATAACCTTATCTGATTGTAACCTGTTTTGTGTCTACATAATAAATAAATGTCGAAGTGCCTGTTCGAACTCTCATACCCCATACTAACCCATGTTTATTAAAAAAATAGAGTTTTATGTTTCTTATTACTTTGCTGAACCCCGACGAAAAAGAGGGGTGTAATAGTTTTACCACTACGTATGTTTGTGTTGTTGTGTTTTAGTGTGTCTATCTTGGCATCGTAGCTTCCGAACGGATGCACCGATTTAAAAGCAGATTTTTTTATTCGAAAGATAATTAAATCGCTGGTCAAAATCTGTCCAGCCGTTGAAGCTGACCAGCGGTTTTCCTGGCTTATTTGAGTTTTTTTTTAACTGGAAAGTTACCTTTTTGGTTATGAGAATCAGTTACTTTCCAACAAAGTTGACCATTCTGAATTGTCAGCTAACGATGTAGTAGGATACCTTCTGTCTTAAAATTAAGGGAATAAATAAAATCGGGTTGAAACTCGCTGAAAACACTAACGAGCAAAATTTTAGCCCCAAGCGCTGTTAGATTAGTCGGCTCTACGCGGCTCATGGCAAATTAAGGAAAGGTCGAACCTTATAAGCCATTGTTCATGTTCTTTGTTTATCAATGATAACCATGTTTGGTAAATAATTAGGACGGAGTTAGCTTTTGCATGTTTTTTGCAATGTACCATGTCGTGTTCCTTCTGTATGTTTGCGTAAGCGAAGGAAACCATATTCAAATAATGTTTTTCGATTCAATATTTTGATTTCAAACAATAATAATTAATTGCAGGAACACAGTCATATTTTCGGCTTTTCCCATTGTACCTAAAGCGCTTATTTTCCACTCATGTCAACATTTTCTTTATAAACTGCGACATAACAGTTATATACCTATCAAATCAACCTTTTCAAAAACTAGCCTGATGAAGCCTGTAATTAATAGGTTGGTACTGTTCGGTTCACTGTATTGTTACCTACATATGGGGCAGTTATTCAACTTTTTGCATTGAGTTTTATAACTGAATGCTTCCAACATATGACACAGCAATGATGCAGCTTTTGTAGACGAAAATAAAACCTTACACGTGGAGTTTAAAGTAAAAGCTTTGTAGGTAAAAGAGTTCAAATTTCATTATATTTAAGAGAGTTGGCAAGTACTGCCCAAGGGTATTCGCTCCACACAGAGCCGAGTATGAAGATTCAAGTTGCTCTCGCGACGCCGTGATGTGATTTAGGGAACTTAGAAAGATATGTTTACATGTTTCTGCCTAGGGGTAAATTGTTATCTCCTAATTTGTTTCGAGTACATGTTAGCGCGTTACAAAACTGGATGACGGCGCAAATGTGGCATACATCACCAGCTCGTCATTAGACCGACGCAATGCTTATTACCTATTACTCAACGCATTTGTTTGGCACGTCTGCTGGTGCAGCCGGTTCGCAACCTTGCCCCCCCCGCGCGGTATACTTTCACTAGCTTCGGCCTTCGTCGGGCGTTTTCGGATATCTTCGCCAGCTGATATGATATTAACAAGCACTTTTGCAGATAAATAAATAAATATTTCACAACAATCACACCAATTCTCTAGTCCCAAATTAAGCTACGAGGCTTGTGTTATGGGTACTAGACAACGGATAAACATACTTAAATACTTTTTTTTTGTAAATAAATACATATTATACATAGAAAACACCCAGTACAGTACAAACACACATGTTCATGCACACTTATGTTTGTACTGTGCGGGGATCGAACCCGCGACCCTTGGTTTTAGAAGTCCGACCTGTGGACCACTGCACCAAGTGGTCGTCCGTCATCGAGAGTAACATCTGGTTGTGCAAGTGTAGTTATTGTAATGTTGCGGATTATGTACTATTTTTAGGTTCACGTGGAGAATTTTCTAAATGTGGTCAGCAGGTATGAAATAAAACGAGAAATACATGTTTGCATAAATCACTTAAATGACTATGAAATTATACTGTCATGACGTTGTTAAGTCTTCAACAACAATTATGACAGTAAGCAATTAAACATTTGATGTGGTTGGCACAATTGAATTGCCAAGTTTTCCGCATGTCCACAAAAAACATCGAGAATGTGGTTTGCATAGCTAAAGCGCATTTTTTATAAAAACAAGTCGTAGTATAATTTGATAGCATCCATTCCGACTTGGCTCGCTCATATGAGCATTATACGAGTTCTAAAGCTTGCCAACAATCCAATACGAACTCGTGTATAACTTGATTACGTAAAGGACACTACGCTTTAAATACAATTATAAAGTATATGTATATGCAAATGCACAATGCCTTGTTTACCTACAACAAAACTCAAACATCTAAAATACAAATATTCAGAAATAATATTAAGTAAGAGACAATTTTACACGTAACACTGTGAAATAGAATGTAAAATTTTATTTACTTACTACACATTTAAGTGTCTAAGCCACAGATATATATATATCTGTGGTCTAAGCTCTTTCTCATATTAAAAACATATAATATGTATGTCATTAAAAACTGATAAGGCCATTTTTTTATCCATAGATTAATGAAAATGGCTGCTCAATCTTTCACTGCTCCTTTCCGGGGCATAATTTCTGAAAATACCAGTCGCTTATCTACGCTATGTTTCGTTCAGTCAACCGAAACGGACTTCCTTGTTACAAGCGAACGACACGGATATTGATATCGAAACAGGGAAATTGAAGAGGCGTTCCCATCAATCAATTTGAATACCATAGGACCACTGCATTCATTAACAAGACAACTCTATCGAGGGGAACTAATCGCTCATAACACGTGCCTTATAGCGCATTGACACATGCAGTTTTCTACGACCGGTGAATGGGGCGTGTCGCATAATCGAAGGTCGATGTACACTTTAATTGGCTAATTGTCGTTTTTCCTTTAGTAATTTTCTTGGGAAAGTGACAAAACCGAAAGTATTCCGTGCAATGGAACCACATGTCGTGCCGTGAAAACACTCTAAGCGTCCCTAGAAACATTGTACAGATTCAATACAATACAAGTGTTTCGATTTCAAATCTTTATTTTTTTAGAAACAGATCTAATCGTGATGAGCAAGACTCTGGGTCCCATAAAGGAGCGAGCTCACCGACGAGAAATTTTTGATTACTACTGACAGGGAATACTGACGCCCAAAACTTTATTACTTTCTGAGTTGTATCGAGTTTGCATTATGTATTTAAAAACAGATGCATTTATTTGAAATGAATAACAAGTCTGTAACACACTCGAAAATATATTTATTACGTGGTATGTGTTTTCGTGCGCATCGACTTGTAGAATATTGCATGTTTTTTGCCCAAACCCGAAACTGGTTCTAGGCTAACTCGTTGCTAAAACTAGATTATCTGGAAATCCGATCTCTTACAGAGATAAGTTAACCAATCACTTAGAAGACACAAACTTTCCTTGAATTTTACAATTACACACATTAATTTGTGTTATTCATGACGACCTACTTCAATCATATCAATCAACAATTGCTATTTGTACGCACAAAAAAGTCCAATTTAATATTGTTACACCAAAAAGTATTCGTACGAAAGTTTTTTGTTACGATTGGTTAGAGTTACAATCAATGAAGCAATTCGTTTTGTTAGCTAATATTACGAAATAATATCATACACCAGATCCTTATCAAACTAGACCTTCAAGGTATCCAAGTACCTATTAAATAATAGGTAGGTACCTACGTACTGCCTACATAGTATAGGTAACAAATTGCACAATTGTTGCCTTACTGGTTTTGTTATGTTGTGCAAATGGTGAACTACATAACTCAGCGGCCGGACTGCGAGACAAATAACGCGGATCATTTCATAAATAAGTAATAAATAATAAACAAAATTGCGATGTTGTCGCTCTACAGAAAATACAAAAGGTTCTATGGCATTAATTTTCACTTGATGCTGATGAAATGTGAAATGAAAACTTAAGAAAAAAACTGACTGCTGTCTACCGTTTTATGGTTTAATCTCTATATATATAAAATTCTCGTGTCACAATGTTCGTTCCCGTACTCCTTCGAAATGGCTTGACCGATTCTCATGAAATTTTGTGAGCATATTGAGTAGGTCTGGAGAATCGGCCAACATCTATTTTTCATACCCCTTAGTGATGAGAAAAAACATTTATATAGCAAAACAACGTTTGCCGGGTCAGCTAGTAAGTTACAGTTAGCTTTGACTTTAAAAGTCAGTTCCACATTATGCTTTTGTTGCCCTTTACTATCAAACACCTTATACAAGATATTTGTCATTGTTTCGCAAACAAATGGCTGTTCCTGTTATCTAGATGTGAGAAACATTAACATAGTGTTCAAATACTACTTATACTTGTTGTCCCAGCTATAAAATATAGACGTCGAATATTGAATAATCCATTAGGGTGGATTCGACCACATCGCAACACAAAGCAACTTTCGGTGTTCTATTGTTGTACAAATGCCTTCCTGGTATGATGTGGCATTTGCTAGGTCACAACTAATATACAAGCAGCCACATTGTATTGCAGCAAAAACTACCGTGTCGAATCCAGTTAGTGCTAATGTTGTCATCGCAATTAATCGGCTAGTTAAACTTAAATTGGCTATCAAGAAAGGAGCATAAAAACAAGGCAACGAAATTAAGTTCAAGTTTGAGATAGATAGATAGAGAACACTTTATTGCACACCACAAAAAATAATACAAAAGCAACATTAAAAGAAAGATGCACAATTTGGCCGGTCTTATCGCGAAGGGCGATCTCTTGCAGACAACCTTCGGGTTAAGGATATTATTATTTATAGGAAGGGGAAGTTTTAACTCAATATCAATGTTAACATAGTGGACAATAAAATGATGGAAATCTGACCAAACAGGACGATCATAAATTAGAAGGCAAAATAAAAATCTTTTCATGTCTATAATTTCACAATTGAATACAACAGAAAATTTACTGTAGAAAAAAATCATGTGTAATCATTTTCCCCATATGAACTAAGTGTTACCAAAAGCGTTTAACAGATTAACGCTCAGTAAGAGTTGCCAAGGGAGTCATCTCTACCCTTCTTCATTGATTATCAGTATAGAAAAGTCGTAAATATTTATTAAGTCAATAGTTGCAGTTTACCTCGGCCAAATAACTGAACCTTCTCTGTTATGTGAATACCCATTCATAGTTATGGATGTGAGCATACCCATGCTCAGCTATAAAGGACTTATAACTATTACCTCGGAAACTCGAAATGGTTCAGACAGACGCATCAATATCATTTCATTACCGTAACATGGTTATAAAACCTGTAATAAAAGGTCAAACGTAGTTACATAAGGCACAAACATATCGGTGATAACAAAACATTCGAAGTGACCTCAATTTATTTGTCAGAAACGAAGGTGGTCGTTAGAACGCATGCGTTCTTGTTGTTTGTGGAAACAATGTTGAGGAATGTTGGAAATTAAAATATGTACCAATAAAGAAAAACAAAACGTTTTTTGCACACACACTTATTTACACGCTCATCGTTTGTGTAATGATTTCTCACGGGCCCGTTCTTTTGTATTTAGGAAATTGTGTATCAAGTAAAGGTTAAGCACTTACCTTCACGAACAATTAATTACCTATTTGAATGTTTCGAAATACTGTTTTATTTGCGTAATAACACTAAACAAATCAATTGTTCGTTTTCATGATAATAAAGAACATTTTATCAATCGTTTTTAATTGGTACCTGTATAACAATGGAAATTGATATTCGAGTATAGCTTAGTCACTGTTCAAGGATTATGTTTCACCAAAATCACGTTACAATCAAATATTATGGATGTGTTACATGACAATCACGAGTTGCCGCAAAGGTCGTATAAATCGTTTAGTTAGATGATTGTAAATTGAGGAATCGTGAGTCTTAACAGGTAGAGTGTCAAACAGACCTTCGATGGAGCTAACATGCGCGCTATGTGTCTCCACAGGGTCATTTAGATTTGACCTTTCGTTGATACTAAACACATTATCGTACTTATAGCTGCGACATGTAATAACTTTAGTAGGAAATAGGAGTGCAGTTGATTCGAAAACAAAGCTACAAAAAATAAAATAAAAGGTAACGTATTTAAGGTTTCTTGACTGCGTGCGAAGTTTGGATTAACTTCCTGTAAGAAACTGTCAATGTGGACATCGAGTATTCCGTCTAAATAATAACCGTCGCATGGTCCAGAATAACAAAAGAAAAACATTGAAACCGAATTCATTCGTAATATCCTAAGTCAAGATTGGGAAACCTAACAATTAATTCTGAGGATGTCGAAAACTTTACAAAACTAATGTGTTTGTAGCTCCTGAATCATCTATCATAATTCAGAGGCAAGGCTTTGAATTAGTGGCTCAGTATTTAGTTTTAATGACTGTCTGCACATTGAATACTATATTTAATTTGTGTACACTAACAATTTAAACCTACCTAAATTTAATGTTTAATCAAGTTAGATACGAGTTATTCCGACAATGAAAATAGTTTGCCGTTTAGATATTCAATACTTGTACAAGAAACTGTTCTTTGACAATATTATTATTCAAAAGAGAATTTCCAATATCAAGATACCGCCCCGAGCAATATATCACAACTTTCATTACATTTGGCATTCATAAAGGCTTATGAAGAAACTTTTCGCGTACGGTCGCAGGTCGTGGACCATTTCCTTCTTTATTTGCCAACTACGGTGTTTTAAATAGTTAAATCAATTAACAGGCATGACCCAAATGTGGCACACACGACAATACTGTGACCGTGAGAATGTTTCATAACTTTACAATGAGGGCAATTTAAATCTGCCTTAGACACGCTTGGTCTTAGTTATTTGCATGCAAGAAACCGCAGCCGTTGAGGTCCATGGTAAAGCAATTAAACGTTAAGTAGTTAGACTTGCTAATTTTGGTGACAATACATAAACAGGTTTGCGTCATGGTTTCAACAGCGAGTCACTTTCGCGTGTAATGTGACTGAACTTGTACAGGTTTTGAGTGTGAACACAGGTTAGCCTGTTTAAACTTGGTGCCTCAACTCTACTAGTCATTGTCCAGTCATAAACACAGGAAAGGTAGAAAGGGGCTATCATATTGTACAACGTTTTAACACAAGCAAACAGTCTGTTTACGGGTAAGTATTATGCAACGTTGTATACAACGTGTTTTTCTTCATATCCCTTAACTCTAGGGTTTGAATTAACTTTTTTTTTATTAACTTTAAAATAATTAAATAAAATTAAGACAACCTATGCAAAACACCTTTATGTGAAATATGACAACGTCGCAATTCCGGCCATCAAAATATGACTTAATTTATAAATTAAAGTAGTTTTTTGTAGATAAATATTAATGAATGACTACTATTGCAACTTTATTTCATTTTTAGATGCGTAAGTTTGGCAACAGTGGAAAAATCATGAAATGTTCTAACGGTGATTGTTTTTAATCCTAATTTAGTTTTGTTTGATAATATCTCCAAAACTAAGCATTTAGGCCACATAAAAAAACGTTGTAGGTATATAAAAAAGATCCACTCTCTTTGGATTACTCCGATGAAAGTGCATATTTTCCCTCCACACAAACATTTGCACGTCGATCGATAGTTTATGTACAATTGATAATGTTTAAACTCGTTTATCTATTCCGTTGCTATTACAACTCTAAAAATGAAAACAAATGCATAGATCGATCTCGTAATACGAGCATACACGTATTATAAAAAAAGCGTAGCAACTGTTAATTGAGTTCACAAAGCGGTTTTGTTTCGTAACCAACAACGTTACACTTGTACACGCACTTGTCCGTTTCATAAAACTGTAGCCCACCCAGAGTACCTCGTGTTAGTTCGGAAAAATACAAAATACTATATTTTATTTATAAACACTTTACATTATCAGTAAACACAGGCCTTACCCATTTAAGTAAGTAAAACTTGTGCTAGGATAAAGCTGCTCTTCAGAATATTCTTATCTAACGTGTTAGGTACTTACGTTTAACAATTCCGCGACTCACAGTAATATTACTAGTAATTGGATCTCTAAAAAAAAACTATGTCAAAGATCGATTTTACAAAAAATGTTAATTTAGTAGCACAACCTATTAAGATTACAAATCAAATTACACTAATAAATCTGTTTAATTAAATCAGAAATAAAAAAAAATAACAAAGGAAATTAGCACGGAACGTGTACTGTCGTTCCATTGATAGACACTCTCCCTCACAAAGCGATTTTTTTCCTCCGCGTATTTTCTCCGCCGCAACGGAAACGAGTTAGATATTGTTTTAAGGTTTTCTGTACCGCTTTTTACCTTTCATTCACGCTCGTTAGTGTTTTTCTTCGACTCTGTAGTTCAAAAGTTGTAGTTTTTATTTGCTTTTCGTTTCGTGTCTAGAGGAATATTATGAAAATGAAATTCACTGTTATTTATCTCAGTGCAAAAGTTTTTAAGATATCTCGCCCGATAAAGCTTTTGAACCCAAAACTCAAATTTATAAAACCGCGTCATGAGCCAGGAAAACCGCTGTTAAACTTCAGCGGCTGGACGGATTTTGACTAGCCATAGCTGAGAATCACCGCGATTGAACTATTTATCTTTCGAATAAAAAACCGGTCAAGTGCGAGTTGGACTCGCGCACCGAGGGTTCCGTACAAACCTGTAGATAGTAACATTGAAATTTTCAAAATTGTCAAAAATATTTTTTTTTATATGATGAGACTGAAAATTTACGGTTTTCGTAATTTTTCCTATATCTGTACTATAAGACGTGACTTCGTACTAAATTTCAAGATTCTAAGTTTACGGGACCGTGAAGGTTTTGATTCCCGTGCGAGTTTCGAAAATTTGCGGAAATTTGCGGCCTAAATGGCTGTATCTTTTGATTGCGTTGGCTTAGAAGGTTGATTTTTCTACAGCTTCCAGGGACAGTAGACCTTAGTATCATATAGAAATTTCAGTTTGATACCTCTACGCGTTCCTAAGAAAAACGGTCTTGACAGACGGACGGACGGACAACAAAGTGATCTTATAAGGGTTCCGTTTTTTTCTTTTGAGGTACGGAACCCTAAAAAAACGCACTGAAACCAGTCCATCCGTTCGGTCGTTACGATACAGAAACAAACACAAATATACACATAAACACATATGAGCAGAATAGGGGCAACTTATAACGAAAAAAAGGGGTCTCTTTCTCGTCGTCGGTTAAAAATAGAAGAATACCGGATTTATTTCACTATTTTTCGAAAACACTAGTAGCTTCTTATCCAACAGTTATCGATACTTAGACGGCTAAGGTCTATTTAACATTAAAACATGCACGCCTTATAAAGAGCACAGCGGAATACATTTGCCTAGTTCTTTCCTCAAGCATGTCACTTTTCTCCGAGATTAATATCATCTTCTCGGAAAATAGGTTGTGCATGGATAATTTACTACGCCTGTTTTTCTCGTAAAAGCGTTTTGTATAATTAAAAGAAAAACACTGGTCATCGGTATGGAAATAATAAGATTTCACTGGCAATAAAAATAGACACACTAATTTGTTAAAAACATCTTGTTAGCCTGTTCATAATTGTGTTGAATGAAGATTCTGATACAAAGTTTTATTTACCTTTTTTAATGTTATGACTAGTAATTTATAAAGGTTGGGACCTTGATATTTGCAACTGTGAAGTCGTTCGAGGCAAGGAACTCATTTCAAGAACCTTGTAAGTTGTTGCAGGTTGTCAGAGTCGTCTGATCATTAAAAAATAAAACAAAATTCAAAGATAAGTAGTTCGTGCTTCTTGAAATGTATTCATAACCATGATTATCTAAAAAATAGTTAGGATTGTATTTTTTAATATTAATTTAAATCGCATTAGTGCTCTTATTTGAGTAGGTGAAATGCTATTAAACGTATTGGATGCAAAAGTAAACTATAGTTATGCGAAGTGGGTTTGCAAAAATCCTGAACATTTTTTCTAGTTGTAGTCACTTATCTAAATTTACTTAAATAAATGTATTCTTGCAAATGAATGCTCACTTACTTACCTACTTAAACGCCAATTTTGTTTGTGTCCGTACATTGAACGAATGAAATATTTAACAAGGTTTATCATAAGTAGTATGTTGACAACTTGTTACTTAGCGATGTAACACATATTATAATTTCTTTCACAAAAATACACCACATTTGTGTTGTTGACGCACGTGCAGGTCCGAGACACAGTAAACATATAAGCAGTACGGAAAAAAAGAACGAATGTCTAAAATGACACACACACACACACAGTCTGACATCTCAACTGGAGCTTTATTAAGATATTGCTTTCCGCACAATATGGGCTTGATTGGGTCCCTGTTCTTCTAAACTGCGATTGACTGTATTGATATCCAATACCAGCTTAGGGCTCCGTAAAGGCGTGCGTCTCAGTACTTGTTTGTCATCACATTTCGGTGATTTGTTCTTGACTTCTGTAAGCACGTTCTGTTCTGTGGCCGAGGCGTGTTCGAGAAACTGTTTGTCAGGCCGGAACGCGACTTTCACGCGACTACGCGGCATCTCGCCGCGGCGTGACGTCACGACACGTTTCACTAGCTCCGTCGTTGGTGCAGTGCACTGGCCGAAAAGAATTGCGATTTAAAAACTTTATGTTAGCATTCGAAAATCAAAAGTTTTTTGAAAGTGCGCTTTAACATTTCCATTTACATACCTAGGTTCCTACCTGTTTGAAAGCGTGCACACTACAGACCGATGAAAAAAATAAAATCAGCAATTTCACATACGAAATTTAATTTGTACAACATCCGGTTATGCAAGGCTCCGTTCCGAAGACTAAAACTTCCATACTTATATACTATTTTTGTTAGCTGAATTTGGGGTTTGATAACATTTAAGTAGTTGAAAAGTAAGGAATTTAATCCAAAAAGCCTCAATGCTCTCAGCCTGTCGTCCATCGCATGTAAATTTAATCCGCAACGGACAACATCGTACTTTTCCTGCGTACATAATGCCGAGACCTTCCACGTACCTACTCACCGCATTGGGAAATACCAAGAACAGCTGGCACTGCATCTAATTTGTCCGAGACCACTTTTTCTCAGTCCAGTTTTGTGGTATGCCTTCCTACTACTTATAACCTTTGATTACACCGCGTTTCCTTTTCCTAGGTGCACTCAGGAAACAGAAACCTTGATTAACGGCTAGTTGCAATTAAAAAATGCATTTCGAATCCACGTCTGGCGTTATGAAGTGTTACTTACTAGACGGGATTCTCGAATATAAGGATAGATAGTGGTTTTTCAAGTTAAACAATAAAACTTCACATAAATAAACGCAAGATCACATAATTCATATAAATAGCAATTATTTTCGTTTTCATCATGCAGAATAGCTATAGGCAAGTACCTACAACAAGTTTTCAATTTAACAAGTTTGTGGACGGGTTCCACATTTTGGTATTTAGTCATAAATTAGGCAGTTTCATTTATGTAGCTTTAGCGAGAATAAATTACCCAAACGAATTCCGATATTGAGACGTCAAAGTGACGAGTGACAACCGGCGTCAGGTTATTTAGATTATTTTGTGGCCGCTAGTCCAAGTTTCGACGCCTGTCAAAGCAAGTTTGTACACTTTGGACGGAACCCGTGGCGACAGCATTCTAATAACGCTGACTGTACCAAACTTTAGTTATCCGTAAAATAGTTTGGTCCGAGTCTTTGATATTGGCAGGGTCGGGGCTGTTTTGATAGTCTAAATTGAATTAGTTACTGATTGACCAAACCGATTGTGAAATACAGTTAGACGAAAAGCTATGTGGTCGAGATCATTTCTAGTCCAGTATTTAAATGAATACTTTTATATTAAAATAAGATGAAATTTTTTTTGTAGTGTCAAAATGTTTTACTTGCTATCGCCTGTAAACACAAATCGGTCATTTTTGATTAGTTGCTTACTACATAGCTGTAAAAACCTACCAGCATTTGAATAAAGCACTGTAAATTTTAAGAAACGACCGAGTTAATCAAAAAATTATTATCACTTATTATTTCGTCATCTGGACACACAAATATTTTAACGCGTGACCACATGGTAAGACTTAAATAAATTAGTTTTCTTGTTTTCGCCAACTGGACACATGTTCGTATTTTCACCAAATTCATGACAAAGTACAGTCACGCAGATAAATACTTAACCTATGGATCGCTACTGTTATAAAATTATCCACTGATTCTACAAATAATTTTGAAGACAGATAGTATTCATAAGTCGCTTTCTCTTTACTATTCAATGATCTTTTAAATGTAATCTGGGTTTTATTACACTTCCTTCCTTGTATTCCCGGCGACTGGTTTACTTGGTCTAATTGGTTAGGCCAGAAAAAAAACTAAATGATTAAAAAAACAACCCGGTGACCTATGCTCTAAATTCATAATGTCAGTTTAATTTGTTTCGTGAGTGCGTTCAATTGAATTTTAATATAGGTAATGAATATTTAAGTACAAGAAGTTTTAAAGAATGTATTTTTTTTATTTATTACGCAAGGTATTATAAAATAAAGTTTAAATTGAAAAAAAAGTCTCAACTTTTTCCGAAATACTCTTTTCTTCAAATTGTCAGATATTGTTGTCACGGAGGGAGAGATATTTCATTTCTCTGTAATATTGGAAGTGATTATTTTAAATAATTAGATCTATTTAGATTACACCGAATATTTTAGCGCTATTGCTATACATAGGCAAAACTTGTTTTGTTAGTACTATTGTTTGGTTGATACATAATTTGTTTTAATTTAAAGATGTTTAATAGTAGTTGGATACGTTAATTCAATGAACGAAACGAAGCGATCAACCTACTGTATCCTGTTTAGGAAAATAACTGTGTGTGTCCAGTTGGTGAAACAAAAAAGTAATTTTATTTTCACCAAGTAACGAAATAATAAGTGATAAAATTTTTAAGTTTCTCGATCTGGACACATGTGTGTCCAATTTCGTGTGTCCAGTTTGTGAATAACCCATCTATAGTTAGCATCTTAGGTATCTAAAGAATGTTCATTGGGATGTCCTCTCGTGCTAATTTCCATCTCAGATTCGCACCTGACGCCCTCCTTCTAGGCCGCAATTCGGTCTTTGGGCTCTATTGATTAGAGCAGACCGAAGGTAGTTATCGGCCAAAGCGAACCACTTTATCTAATGAACTCCGTAGCAACTTCTATTTGTGTTCTGAATAATTAGATACCGCTCGTGATACAGATTTGTTTTAGAAACAGATAGATTGCTCTGTTTTAGTCATTTCAGACTGGTCGTTATATAATTTTACTTAGCTCGGCATTCCATTGTAGACAAAGCTTGACATACCTCACAGATAAGATTAAATTGCTTTGTTAATTGGCTCAGGTTGTCAAAGCATTTAAAGGACTGTCAGTTGAAATTCTGAGTTACTCTGAAATCCTTTTGATTAGAGGAGAATGGTGGATTTAGTTGATAAGTACCAAAGACTGGTAACCGATTTAAATACTTCTGTAGTGTTGAATTCGACTCAGGTCAAACTTGCGCATAATATGGCCCTAACTCGCGACCCTCAACGATGAAGTTGGTTGGAATGCTGTCAATTGCGAGATTCGCGGCGATAGAAAGTCGCATATGTGCCCTGGCGGTTAAATATAAATTACTTCTAGTATTTTAATCTGAGCATTTCTAATCCACATTTTTCTTTTGTTTCAGATGTGACAGTGCTGCCAACATGGTGTAGACTTAATCAATGACTGTGCCTACTTCTCAGCCAACTATGGCTGTGCCCGCAAACCGAAAGATTTTCTTCGTATTATAAAATCGCCAGCGATAGCATTTCGTACCGATGAAACGGTGAAAACTAATCCAGCAAGATGGGACGAAAACGCTGGCGATTTATTACAATCGCTTCGTTCCTGCTTTTTATAATAAAAGAGACGCAATGTCAAGGTGAGTGAAACAAAGCCTGTTTCTTAGCTTAAAAACCTTAAATAGCAAGTGGAAAATTCAGTGAAGAATTATAAAAGTCTTGCGCTAACATGAAATGCCCTCTTTTTTCGCTGAGAAAATGCTTCATACATTCCCGTTACTAGAGGGATAGCTAGGAACGGGTCATGTAGACATCCAGGGGTACCCATTAAACCGTCCGCGGTTTCCCACAGCACGCTTTAACTGGTGCGACGCAGGTTCTCTTGCTCTCCGTCACCCAAGCGGTGGCCCGTGGCTAAAGCTAAGGGGATAACCTCTCGAAAATGCCTTAAAACAATGCATATGTGACCAAAGTACGATAATATATGAAAATGTGTGTCTTACACTAGATTTAACCTGCTTATTTGTATTATGAATGGAATAAAAACGATAATCGACGGAAGTGGAGTCAAGAGATTAAGCACATATCAATCTCAAAATGAAAAAAATATCAAAACTCAATAAACCGTTGTACATTGCGCTGATGTTCGTTTATTACAGATGAAAAAGTATTTGAGAAGAAATTGACATTAGGCTCAATCGAATCAATCCCAAGGCGCCCTTGTTCCGAATTCCACCGGAGTAAGATATTGACAGGGGGTATGATTTCCACTGGGACTTTTAGTTTTTGGCTTGACACAACAATACCTACTCGTAAAAAGAGAATTTTCACTGGCACGACCTTCTTAGTCTCCAGAGACTCATACCCAGTTCGCTAGCGAAATATAATTTCACGTCGATACCTTGCAGCCTTTTTTAGTTTGAATGGTCTAGTTGGAAGCTTTTACGAAACTATGTAGTCATCTAGAGTACCAAAGCACCATTCTGTGCTCTTTCATGGCGCATGTACACATATAAAGCAACACTAATGGACAAAATAAACCAAAAAACATATACGAGTAGAGGGTAATGTAAAGGTGGGTGGACAGTGCAGGCCTGCGAACTAGTGAAGTTCCAAGTTGAATCTGGGTAAATCCGAAACAATACCAATTCTCATACCAAAACTCATATATTTAAACTTATTCGTGGTTGTAAACCAAGATATTCATCATAAGTGATTTCTCGGAAATATAACTCAAGGATAACTCACATTACTCGCTTTGAGCAATTTAATCAGTTCTTTATCTGGCCAATCAAAACAAAAACTGACGTCTATCACGAGCAGTAGGGTAGAGTAAGTAACAAGGTGATTCACGCTCTACCAACCGATGTACCCACTCATAAATTATTTTGTAATAAGTTAAGGATGCGCAAAAAAGCATTTCCAATTATTTAACTAGGCAACCCATTTCCTCCTCCCACCTTAGGCCGAAACTTTCGGCCATGGCCGAAAACATCAGCCCTAGTGACCACCCACGTGTGCAGGCTGACGGTCCATTTATTATTCAATACCCAGACGCGAATAGCGACCGCTTGTTATCGTCTCTGGATTTTACCCTTGAGTTTGCAACTTCGCAACTTTGACAACTCGGCCAACATTCCTTCTGCGCCCCCCTTACTTCTTCTGACTATTGATTGCAAAAATGTTCGCGAATTCAGTTGAACTTCAATTATCGCGAACATTTTTTTTTAATACTTCAAATGTGTTTATAAAACTTAAGGTAGTAAACTTTGTCATAAGGTTCAGTTTGCATATAATTAAACATTTACCAATAAAATCTAAAATCACTCCCGAAACATTTTCCCTGCCATTCATTAGATTTATATTAATTTGAGCTGTTAAATTAAAAAAAAAGTCTTATAATACTCAAAGGTAGACTTTATCTTTGATCTTAAAGATTTCGTAAAGGCAATTAAGTGTCTACGCAAAGTATATCTAGGCTGAATCCTGAAAGATTTTTTAATTAAACTCCCTTGTTACTGTAATTTTCACTCTGAATAAATCCAAAACGTATCCTTGGCAGTGCAATGTGACATGGTCACCAATTTTTAAACAAATCGTTGCTATCTTTAATGTTTTGATAAGCATAACTAACTCAACTTTGGAATTTTACTATGATGCATTTGTTAAAAACTAACTTTCTTCAAAAAAATACCGTTTGAGTAAGGAAAACCGCTGCTTAGCTTCAACGGCTGGACGTAATAGGACTAACTATAGTTAAACACCACCATGACCAAAATATCTTTCAAATAAAAAAAAAACACACTGATATCGATAGTCCATCCGATCGGTAGTTACGACGCCACAGACAGACACACCAAACAGACCTTATAAGTTTGATTTTGACCGTTATAAGTTTGACCCCTATGGTCAAACTTATAACATCTCTTTTTCGTTGGAGGTTCAAAATTGGTAGAAAAAATACTTGCATAATAAATAAGCCCGCTAAGATACACAGCATTAAACGTCCTGCTCTATGTCACTTGAAAGAAGATGTGGGGATGTGATGTGGGGTTGTGGGCCTGTTTAAGTATATGTGGGGCGTAAATGCATATCATTATGAATTCCGTTCCATAATCAAGTTTTTATTTCCATTTTCATTCCGAAGTTACTGTATTAATACTGTAATCTACCATAGTATTTGAAAATCAAATCATTAATTTTGAATATATGTTCTTTAATTTCCTGAACACACTCTGCCCGTATTTTTCATAAATTATATTTAGATATTATTCGCAGACCGTACAAAAGAAATGAATTTAACGAACGGTCTATTTAAATTTCACTCAGGTAAGTTTAATAAACTAAATGGAACATAGAGGATAATTCTGAAAGATTAGCTCCTCTACAGTGCAATGTTTTTTTGTAGCTTAGCGCATGTATTTCATGTACCTACTCTCTTTAGAATAAAAATTTAAAACTGCAACAAAGTCTTTATACATATTTGTTAACATCGTCCTTGTTATCCTTATTACTTAACATCGTCTATTTCGTAGGATGGATGCAGAAATTGATAACTTTTATTTGCGTTTTCTTTTAAGTCTCATTTAGATAAAAGCGTTCAGTGTTAGATACCACTTATAGTTAGACTATTTTAAGCGCTATTATTAATGGTTCGTCCTACAACGTGGTAATTAAATTGAAGCAAAAGCTCTCGTTGCTGGTTACAATCAAAAATCATATACGAGACATTCGCTGAGACGTAACAAGTATTAATATAACATTCAACGGAGTAATTTTCACGTTAGCAAATACGTTATCACACGACGACATTGTACTCACATCAAACAAGGTAGTGTCTAATGCGCAAGTCCCTAAAAGTAACTACATTTACTCTAAATATAAATCTAAACTAAAAAATTTATTAAGGCTTTACATTGATATTCATAAAAATGTTATTAAAATTATCTTGTATCCATAAAACTGATACCCTAAATTATTAGCGAACCCCATGCGAGTCTTTATTATCTGCCGAAATCTTTTCCATCTAACTATGCATCTAAAACTTATACTTGGCTAGTTGAGTTCACGGGCGTAATACGTGAGCCGACATTCTAATGCGAGATGAGTTTCATGCATAAACCAAACCACACGCATATTACAAAAGAGGTTTACCTCAATGAAAATACCTTCTTTGAATTTTTTTGTTGTTGGAAAGACCTATAATCAATTTTTTAAAATCTAAAGTTGTATGATCAGAATAGCATACGGCCTGGCCTATTCGTCAGTACTTGCAAACTTTATTCAAATGGCTTGTGAAACTTCAATAGCTATTAAATGTCTATTAAGCGAATTTATCTGCGAACCTGGGCATGTCTTATCCAAACATGAAGAGCACGTGAGAGGTCACTCTAATTAGTGATTAGGGGTCGGAGTCGCCCCGAGGCGTGGCGCTCCGCACGCCTTACCTACAGCTCATATCGATACCCGATCGCTTACACGCGTGATTAGTTTTGTTAGCAAACCGACGAGATAGATGACGCTATAATAAAGATATCTAGAGTGTAATCTGTCTTATTAAAGGTCAAGTTGCGGAAAATGACACGAGAGACGTTATGTGGTCAGTGGGAGAGGTAGGTACATAATATGATCCTGAGTTTATGAAAAGGGGATTCGGAAAATAATGGAAACAATTATATATAAGTATGTATACGATGCTGAAATACCGTTTAAGCCTGTTTTGGAGGAATCGTATTGTTTAAAAACCGTGGCCTGCCTTTGTTATAAATAGTTGTGTTTAGTGTATGAACTCATATCCTAATGAAAAATACTTATTAGACAATCTAAAAATTGTTTGTCTCAAGGTTAATCCATTTACCTACGAAACCTGTCAAAATGACACTTTTTAATACATTTATTAGATTTTGACCAAGGTCTTAAATTTTGAATTGTAGGAAGTGTAAAAAATACAATGTTGCAATTAAGAACATACCTATTTACTTACTAAAATTTTGAATGTGTGTCTTCCGTTAGAAGTATTTGCTAAATAAACCAGCTCAGGCATTTATTAGAGCAAACAAAAACCTTCGTTATACAATTTCATTAATATTAATGGTTTTTTTTTGAACACAATATGTAAAGTTATTTATATGTTTCTCCCTTTCACTCATATAATATACCTGTAATAAAAAATGGCGAAATATTTTTACTTTCGTTTTGCTCCCATGTT
Source organism: Pyrausta despicata (assembly GCA_963921415.1). Taxonomy (NCBI): domain Eukaryota; kingdom Metazoa; phylum Arthropoda; class Insecta; order Lepidoptera; family Crambidae; genus Pyrausta; species Pyrausta despicata. Next base: position 11,288,682 of record OY992846.1, on the reverse strand, counting down.
ATATTTTTGTGGCGTTTTAATTGTTCAATCCATTTCTAATGTGTAATATTGTGTATACTTGTTCTAATTAACAAACTAACTTATGTCATATTTTTGGTCACTGAAGTTCATGATATCCTCCCTTCTGAATGATTTCCTCCAGAGCCCCATGGGCCTGAAGTTGCTTCGCGTAACAAGATTGGAACGATAATCTGATTTCTCGGAAAGTTCCGGTCGGCCTTCTACTTAACAAACTGCAACCTTCACAATCCCGTAATAAAGGTTTAATAAAATTACTGTTTCAAGCCAATGAAAATCTATTGATTAACCGTCCACACTTTAAGGGAAGTCACGTCTTCTTCCAGCATATTGAAGTAAGAATTTGAAATAAGCAGCTGAGAAAATTGATCGATTTTATGAATCAAGATCCGCCATTCCTGAATAACATTCGAACTGTAAGGTCCCGTTCACAGGGCATTTGTCCTGCACATTTTTTGCAGTATAGGTACGTCTTATTCGTTTTACGTATTACGTGTTATACGTATTATATCGTTCACTGTAAACGTATGAATGTGACGTGACGTTGACAGTGACGTTAAACACGTATACTTAAAAAAACGTGCAAGATAATATTTCCTACAGCCGCGTAGTCGCCGCAATTATTGTCAACTCGATTAATTCGGCAATTTTGAGAATACCATCTGTGATTTTGCATTTTAAATTATCCTAACTTAAAATCGGGCCAGATTTTTTGATAAATGTAAACGTTTAAAGGTAGCTGCGTAAAAATTTACATCTAAATGTTTATGTTAAACCCAGGCCAAAGCCTGAGGCTGTACTCTCTAACGTTTCGTTTGCATATTCGGATCTAACCAGCGTGTTCGCTCGCACGGTCAAACGGCTTGTAAGAGTGACAGGGACGGCTACATAATATGAGACATAGAAAACTACGAACAACGTTTTAATGAGTAGAGGGTCTGTGTGTATTACAAAGAGCTTTTGAGCTCCCTCACGTCACGTACAGGCCGGGCCGCGGCCCGCGCTCTAATTACCTGCGATTTACGACATGTGGACCCCTAATATTAATTACAACTTATTGTTCTAATGAATACTGTTTAAGCTCAAAATACCTTTTACGAAACTTTGCACCACGAAAAGCCAATCTAATTATGTTCGTTATGTCCATTGTTTGTTGTCATTGTTGTTCCTTTTTATGGAATTGTAATATACAAATATGATCCACTTTTTGATTAAAATCTCAAACGTTTTAATTAGAATTATTACAACCGTTTAGCATCAAGAATGGAATTACTAAGGAGATAGTGCGTTGTGTTGTACTAATTACAAATAAATAAGTACTATATTTATACGTTCCTGGTGCTGACTACCTCCTATCTATAGGCGTGAACCAAATAAGAACACATAAAACCCCCAAAAAAGCTCACTCATTCAGAATGCGCCTGATAAAATAAATGATTCTATTAAGCATTCCGTCGGCACATACTATCGCTATTCATATTGATGAACATCCATCTGTATTGTATTTGCTCAAGCCGATATAATTTATAATATTCAAACATCGTTACATTTCGGGGGCATGTGCCCATCAATGAAATCACGTTCACTTTGAAGATGATTGGATTTCATATATTGCCTGCTTCTTTTGATCCCACAATCAATAACTGCTAACAAAAATTGACACCAAGAGTTCACGCAAGCCCAAGGGAAATTTAACCGCGACGAACTTAATCAGGGAAAATATTGGAGACGAAGGGTGGGTATACAAAACTTGTTTTCTCAATTGACCCTTGGGATGCAAAGAGCATGAAGAAGAGGAGGACTAAACTCAATCTTAATTAAATGTTCGGCCTTCTAACTAACAATTGTTTATTTTACAAGGCATATATTGGAGGGTTTTGACTGTCGCTATTACATTTTAAGTCACACAATCGTACACATTTAAAGTAGAAAACACTTTGTCGCAAATCCTTAGAAAACAGCAACTACCAGGAAAATAAATTCATATTAATATTTGTGCTTTGAAAAACATTCGGAGTCTCATTGTATATTTTGGTGACTGTTCACCAATACTTACTTTGAAGAAACCAATTGAGTGCGCAATAAACAAAAAAACATTATACTCACAAAGGAAATCTCGGGACCCCTCAGCAAAGATTTGGGAATGCGTATGTTTCAAAAGGGCAATTTCATGTTCATTTGCATCAGATTTTCCTGTGTCTCTTCGCGATTCCGTTTTTACTGCTCTGATATTCATCGATAGGGATTTAAAGGAAAAAATAAAGAAAAAGGAACCAAGATTCCTATTCTCGAATTTGAAATGAGTCAATAAAAACGGATGGCTTTTGTCACGATCGCAAGAGCAAGCAAGACCTTTTTGACTTTTTGGACAGTTTTGATAAATATATGTATACAGTGTAGTCATCACGTGAATGAAGACTGGAAGGCTGGGTTCCTGAAAATACAAGTAAAAAAAAAGTTAATGATACCTACGTACGTAAGTTCAGGCATGATCGGATTATTCAAGGAAGCCGAAAATGCCAAGTCAAAAAGTGTCTCCATTCAAGGGCCCTCAAGTTATGAGTGTCCCAATTTATCGATTTCCTATTATGTTCAGCGTTGCTTCCACTCGAGCTGATGAGGGCGCTTCTTAATTAGGGATATGATCCGCAAGAAAGTAATTTCCTTGAGATTATCTTCGGAACGATGTGGGGCCCGAAACCAGGACGTAATAATAAACTGGAACGGTCATAAAAGAAGATTAGCCGCGCATTGTCTTTGCGCTCGCCCGAATCTGTTTTGCGGCAAACTCAAATTTATTCTGCCGAGAGACGAATTTGCGACAAATGACACTCACGGTAGATAGGCGGTGGCTGAGTGACTGAAAGTTTTATTTGAACCTGTTCATTTGATGACAGGTGATTGTTTCTATGTTCAGTTTCTTTTAGTTAACACCTTCTTTTCTTCGTAAAGTAGGGTCTCTTGATAGCACTTGCACACATGGACTGTAGTAATCTAAAATTATATACGAGTGCTAGTCGTAAAGCACAACTTGACAATAGCCGATTTTTAGCCGTAAGGTTCTTAGTTATTGAACTGTTTAATATTTAAGTAGACATCAGCTTAAAATAGATGTAATGTGATAAAAAACTCATATTTTGCAAAGATCGAACTGTAAACTTTCAAAAGCTTTATATCCCTCTATGCAATATTTTTGCTAAGAGCTGCACACACTCTACAGCCTAGATAGGAATACATTTTTATAAAAGCGTATCACGAAATTGCATTAAAGCACTTTGAAACTAACGTTCTCGCAAAACAAGTTAACAAAATCCATTACGATATTGTTTTTGTACACAATCCAATTTTTTTGTTGGCTGATGTATTAGTTCATAGTGCGTATAATAGGATTTTTGTCTTGTTTAGGCATTATTTAACTTGTTGTGAGAGTACGCTTTAATAATTTTAATTATTGGTGTGTTATATTAAATAAGCGTTAACACTTAAATTAAATTAAAATTAACTTATGACAGGAAACGATTAGCAAAGTTTTCCTTTTTATTCGGGAGCTATGGGCTATCTTCCAGAAGTGAATATATTTTTAAAACAACTAAAGTACAGAAATTTCGTCGAAAAAAATTACACACATCCTGTTGAATTACTGTTTTCCCTTACGAAAAGGCGTCTTAGCCTGATTGATCATATTAATATCTTGTTTACGGCTACAAAACTCGACTCTTTTTTTTTTAAAAAAAAGAACGCTGACATTAAGCGAAAATTCAGATCGTTATAGGCCTCTGTGACTTACATGAATTATACAAGTTATACTAATGCAGTCTTGTTTTTTCGTTTCAGATGAAAACGATTTTTACTACACACCGGTGGAAAGAAGTTTTGCTCAAGTGCAACCACCTTTATTTCCGAATAGTCGACCGACGACATTTTTCGACCACGGTGACAACTTCAGGGTAGCACCGACGGCACAACAACCTTTATACAATGAAGGAAACGTCAGATTCCCTAGTCCTAACTACAACCAAAATCCTTCACCCTTCCAATTGCCGACTGGCAGAAGTCAGTCTGGTACGCAGTACTACGTGAACCAGCCAGAGTTTCCAACGCCACAGCGCCAAAGGTTTAGGCCAGCTCTACCTTACAACTTCCAAATGGTTCATCCAGCATCGACAAAGAGGCCAGACGTTTCTCAAATACATTCGGTGGCATATCAAAATGATCCATCAAAGCCAGAAACATTTTTAGGACAAATAACAATCAACAACCCAGACATTGACTATCTTCGAAACAGCAGATTTAAGACTATACCGTTCGATGGTAATAGCTTGAAGAGCAATGGCCAAAGTGGGCATATTTTGCACGACGAAGATATCGATAACGATAACCAGGATCTTTATGATCATCATAGAGTAACTACCTACAATCCAAATAAGTTAGTGAGTAAACAAAGACTGAGTAATAAACCTACTAGCTCACGATTTTCACATTTTGACGCCCCGCCACCTGATGAGAAATCAAACTTCAGAAACAGCCAACGATTTGTTAATAATAATTTTAAACCAACACAATCTGATGCCAGCTCATACCATAGTTCTTCCACTGAATATAAGGCGTTATTAGACATAGAGCCGCTTCTTGAAGATGATATAAGTGATATTAGTTCATTTAGAGAGCTGATGAAAAATAAACAAGGATCTTTTGATGTTCAAGTTATCAAATCCAACCAAAGTAATTCTAATTCAGAACAAACAGACGATAGCAAGCCAGATGCCAGTTCTATGAATGCAGACAACATTTCCAAAGATAAAATAATGACATTCACGATAACTGGTTCTACTTCTACTACATCAACGACCGAAAAGTCTGTTGAGACGCATAATCTTCATGATGAAAGTGGTGAAGAAATAGACGAAGAAGAATACGTTGAATACTACGATGAGACAGAAGCCCCCGAAGAAAAACCTACTACGCGGCAACCAGAAACATCGGAGCATGCGACAGATATTTACGATGATTATGATTCTAGTGAAGAGCCTGAAACAACTACAGAGGAGACTAAAACAAATTCATCACAATCCTTCGACGTATTAATGACGAAACCCGTTAACACAATGGTCAAAGACGACAACTTTAGGCATTTTGTTGACACTACAATAATAGATCAAACGGAACCACACCAAGAAAAAGTAACCACTGGGGCAACCGTTGAATCATCGACGTCGGAAGAGGATGTTAGTTCAATAGAGACACCATCTATACTTGGCCAAGAGGTTGTATCGGTAGTCACGACAAAGAGCGTTGTAAATGGTACTATATCTATACCTGATGCTATCTATGCATCTACTACTGCAAGAACAAGTGTTGAATCAGAAACATCATCTGCAGCATCTTTAGAGGAAACTCAAAATAATGACACCTCATCGTCAGTTACAACTGAAAATTGGATAGTAGTTGCATCCGTACAAACAAGTAGAAGTGTATCTGGAGCTAGATTTTTACCCTTCCCGGTAGTTGGGCAGGAAGAAAAGAAACAAATACTATCAAATGAGCAAGAGGAAGATGAAAAAGAGGAGGAAACGACGAAAGATCCTAAGTTAGATGATACAAGTAGCCTCATCAGTAGTTCATCATCTTCATCAACTGAAAATATTAATGATAAACTAGACAGCATACAGTCTGAATTATCGAGCGCAGTACTTTCTGGGTCGTTAGATAAAGAAAACAAAAACATTGAATTAATAACCGAATCTACCACAGAATCAACGACTACCAGCACAACAACCACTACCTCTACTACCACTACAACAACACCGTCTTCTTTAAACATATTTACACTAAAAAGTACTCAGCTACCTAGCGCAACAGAAAAATCTGCTCCAGAACCATTACCAGTCAACATAAAGAAATTTTCGCATCGTATCACAACAACTACCACACAAAGGCCTAGAAAGAAGTTGGTGACAGTCATGGATGATCTTTCTTCAGCTCTTTTACCACCAGGATATAAACCCAGGTTATCGTTCAAAGACAAACGTACAAGTACCACGTCCACCACCACGACAACAACAACTACTACAACAAGTGCCCCAGAGCCGTCCTCTGAAGAATCAGTTATAAACGGTACTCAAGGTCGATCTTCTGGTATTAGCAACAAAAATAGAGTTATAATTTTAGACGATAAATCATTGCTTCCCAAAGAATACAGGCCTAAAGAACACAAACTACAAGAGGATATAGTGAAAAAGTTCCAGACAGAAGATATTAGTAAATTCTTACCACCAGGCTATAAACCACCTGCCTCTGAAGAAACCGATGGCAAGGAAACCAACAAGCCACCGATATTAGACAAAGCAGAAAAAGTCGATATACGTGTATTTAAGCCAAAGGGATTTAAGTTGAATGCTACGACGACAGCAAAACCAAAAGTAGCTCCTAAAATACCCGCAGTCGTGCCACTAAGTGACATATCGGCACTTTTACCTCCTGGCTTTAAACTAAACTCATCAGATGATAAGCCAATTGTGAACCCGTTAGAAACGTTTAAGATAGCTGATATTTCGAGTTTACTTCCACCTGGATTCAAATTAAATAAAACTGAAGAGCCAACCTCTTCAGAATCGCCCAGTTCCACGACAACGAAAGCTACTGGAACTATCAAGCTAAGGTTCCCGACAAGGCCTGGTGAAAAAACAGCTCGAAAAACAACAGCCAGACCGAACACAAGTATGGGTCCTGTTCCTTTCACTCCTAAGATTCAAAAAGGCTGGCCTACGAGGTAAATATACAGAAATGAGTAATCTTCTTATTTCATAATATTTTTAATTCTTCCTAATTTTTGAATTTACTTGTATAATTTTTCACAGAGCCTCAACTGAATTCACGGGATGGCCATCTCCGTCCACTACGCCGTTTTCAATTGAGAAGCTGCTGGAAGCCCAAAGAAATGCAACGGCCACAAGTCCGATGCCCGACTTTAGTACGGAAGGAACGACTCGACGAACGACGACGACTACTAGCACGACACCCGTACCGCCCCCGTCGACCACTCCTGGAGTCTGCAGAAGGGAATGTGATATAGCAGCCACCATCAAAATCGTCGCAGGTACAATATTTCTTCACAACCTAAATAAGAAATCTAAAACTTAGCAAAGATGGCGGTTAGTGAATACAATTTAACTGGTTGCTTGTGTTAAATTAGTAGTACTTTTACCATAATTAATGCTTTTAGCATTAAGTCCACACTTTGTCCATTTCTTGTGCAATAAAGTTTTAAATAAATAAATAAAATACTTTTATTTATCTACTCTCAGGAGCTAAATGGGTACCAGAGCTGTTGGACCGGAATACTGAGGAGTGGCAGAATTTGGCGAATGAAGTCAAAGAAGAGGTAAAAAAAAAGTAAATTATTGTTGTATTTATTTTAGACATTAGTTTCAATTATTTATATTTATTTGCTTTTGTTGTTACAGCTTAACTCTGTCTACTCAAAATCTGACCTGCTCAAGAAATGGTACAAAAACATACGCATTGATGGATTCACACAAGGCTCTATACTGGTAGATTATTTCATTGAGCTCAATGATGTAGAGGAAAGAATAGACACTGTGGACCTTAAGAAGATGTTCCACAGATCCCTACATGACGCCAGACCAGGATCTGTTGTTGAAAAGGTAGTCGAAGAAACAGATGAAGATGAGTTTGATCCCGACAGAATGATGGGTGACCAACCCGATGAAGATAGGATGACGAAAAGTGATGAAAAAATGACCAAAACTATTGACAAGTCAGCTGGAAAACTTGAAATTGGTAAATTCGTAATGGACCCTGCGTACACCGAATTTATTGGTATGTAATCGATGAAAACAGTTTTCTTGTTTAAGTTTCCAAGTTAAGTAATAATTTATTTATTTTATTTCAATTTGCAGTTTTGCCGAAACGCGAGGAACCAAGAGTAGTGGCACCCGATGAGGAATCGTTCTTGCCACAATGGGGTATTGCGGTGATAGTCATTGCATTGGCGTCACTATTGTTTGTTGTTATATTTGGAGTTACTGTGGTACGTTAAAAAATAATACTATTTTAGATACATGCTTTTGAACAAAACTTTTAAATTGTGTTTTTTTCAGCTGGTGAATCGTCAGAAAAGTGCTAAAGCTAAGCAACCAATACCACTCAGTGAAGACATGCTCCGTGAACTCGACAAGAGTCACATGGGTGGCTTCGATGACATGCATCAGTTGAAGGAGAGAGATCTGCCTTATCTCCCCAGTGGCAAGGTAAATTTACTACGCCATAATTTTAAGTATAAATAAAATAGAATACATAGAAAATTGGTTTTCTACGTTATTTCTGCCCAAGGGTCAAATCCGAGACCTCTGATATCAGATGATGATAACATTTTTCTGCGACTTCAAACTTTTATTTTATTTCCTTCTAGCGTATGTCCACGGCGTTCATCGAGCAGTTGGCGTATCCGAATCCCGGTGATTCTTGGAGGTCAGAATGGACCCCGCAGCTGCAGAAATACATGCAGCACTACACACCCGATTCAGGCAGAGGTTCGCAGATATATGGACCGGTTGGTAATGGATATGGGTAAGTTTACATATTTATATATCTGACATACAGGGTGTAAAAAAAACCTTAACGAAGCCGTCAACCACGCGTTCAGTACATCAAACCAAATCGTATGAAAAAGAAATTTTGGCTGGGAAACAACTTTTATTTTTTAAAAATTAATTTAATTCTAACCCGCAATGTATAGCGCCGCCGCGACGCGTTTCGGTACGAGTGTGCACTGTTCATTGCGGAGTGTGCCATTTAGAGGCTTTTTATGAAGGAACTAGTGAAAATTTGTATCATGTTTCTTTGGAAATAAGTTCAGTTATAACGGACAGAAGTCATTTCTGTAAAAATCATCAATTTTTTTTTTCAAACTTTAACCATCAATATCTCAGTAACCGTTAACTTCCCAGGTATGGTTTGAAGGAAAAAAATGATCGTTACAATTGGTAGAATATGTGGTATTCGGCTTCGTTAAGGTTTTTTTTACACCCTGTATATATCTGTGACATCGTAGCTCCCAAACGGATAAATCGATTTCAAAGCGGTTTTTTTATTCGAAAGATAACTTAATCACGGTGGTTCTTAGCTGTGGTACATCAAAATCCGTCTAGTTGTTGAAGATCACCAGCTGTTTTCCGGTCTCATATCCGGGGCTTATTAAAACTTCAAATGTTAGTTTTTTTGGAGATCTAGTCTATTCTTGTGGTTCTACCACATAGACAGTCACACTAGTTCAAATGGAAGTTCACTAGGTTTGGAATTAATGTAATTTAATACGTTTAATAAACCAAGCGACAAAAGTAACGTTTCGTATTGGACTAAGTTAATTAGATATAAAGAGATATAGGATATTAAGAGTTTTTCAAAAATATACATACAATATTGGTCGCAATTTAGGAACTGAACTCTTCAAATGAGTCATCTTTTGCCTTCTCGAATCTCTAATGTGTCTAATGAATGTGTGTTCATTGTGTCCAGATACGGCGGTGGGTCCCAGCTGTATGGGCAGACGGGCGGTGGGTCCCAGCTCTACGGGTACACGGGAGAGCACCCACCTCGCTCGCACTACTCGCGCCGCCGCTCCGAGTACGACAGCAACTTCTAGAACACTCTAGAACCACCCTGAGACTAATCACAATTTGACAATATCACATTTATATTAACCTCAATAACTTTAGATCCCCGATAGACGTCGTCTTTATCACTTTACATGCGGTCATCAACATCAGTAACAGGTTGTGAATACGTCTTATTATCATCAATCTAAATTATTTCACAGATTTATACACATTTTATATTAATTCATGGTATTTTTAGCAGCTTTTAGTCCGGCCTATTTAGGACTATACAGTGCCAATCGTTATTTTGCGTTTTTGATAATAACGAGTTCAAATGTATTAAACGTAACAACCAGAAAATGAAATAGTTTTTAAATGAAATTTGTCTGCCAAAATATTATTAACTATATGACTGATTGTGAGATGTAAATATTGTAGAATAAGAACTCACCAATATTGTAAGTCGGGATTAGTAGATGACATAGCGGAGATGCTACATTTATGTGATTTTTCATTTGTGCTAAATACGATAGAAAATGTCTACACCTATTTCTTTCTCAATCTTCTTATCAACTGACCGCGATGTCAGTTTGATTAATGAACTTAAATTATTTAATAGTCTTAAGATTTTTTGTCGATATACTGCTATAGATGGAATATCGCATCCTAAAGTGTAGTTCTCCTGGCTATGAAGTTTTTCTGTAGATACGAGTATCTCTCTGCATACCTATATTTGCTCAGAACGTGTAGTGGAGCGTCAGTGGGCCGTGTGTGAGCGTAAAACGCCTCTTTGTGCCAAATGTTCGTTCATCGTTGTACGTGTAAATATTAAATATTAACTTTCCGAATAGAACAAAATTATTTAGATGAGTGTAGATATCGTTGGGACGCTAAAATATAAAATATGGAGTGACGCGTAGAAACGTATAGATCGGTTTGAATGAGGACCTCCACGTCTTCAGAAGGGACATGTGTGAACTATAATATTATTAAGAATTTATTAATTTAACTTAAACTTGTGCGTAACTAAAATGTTATTGATCGTCAATTTAATTGTCGCGGATAACATCGGCAGGTATAAATACATTAAAACCTAATTTAATTAATAGGTGATAAGTTATTAATAAATAATAAAATCTATTATGACCGCTGAAGTTTGTGAAATCTTCGAAACATTTTTCTCGATTGTGTCAAATAAATGATCAATTTCATAATAGATGTCGATTGTTGATGTACATTCCTGAAATTACGATCGTTATAATTATGTGTTTACCTACCAATTAGTGTAAGTATAGTTGCATGATAATTCTTGTATATAAAATCAATTTTTGTACATGTAGATTTCTAATTTAATTATTATGATTATATGATTAGTTAGTGACAAATTAAAATATTAAGACCCTGAATATAGATAATAATGTCAGATACTGAGTTTTATTTGAAAGAAACCTCAAACCTTAATTAACAACCAAGCTTAGTGGAAATACGGTTTTCTATCTATCGTATAATCTAGCTCAACTTAATAGCAAAATAATATGCATTGTTTTAAAAGTCAAAAAAATAAGCTCACTCAACTAAGCTTAGTGAAATTTTTATGGATAAATTCCTCTTGAAAACATGGATCTTCGATGAATCTAATATCTTTTGACTTATAGGTTCTTGGGGCATATTTTTGTCGAATATTCCACCGTTACTACTCGCTGTGCGACAAAGTTTTGTAAGGCGATCCCGCTCTCCCTTTGCTAACTGAGGCGAAACGTGTACGAGCTTGATGGCTCATAATAATGCGGACTCGAAAATAATTGCCAGAAACATTCCTTAGAGGTATTATCCTGTCATCGCTCGCCACAATAGCTAGTAGATCGTATCATCAAAGGATCATCGTCTCAAAGATCAAATGCGAGCACGCGATCTCATTCAGGAACTTCTAATTACTTTTGCGGGAGCATTAGCTGTCGTGGAGTCGTAATCTTTGTTTTGCATTTCCCCAATGAAAGTTTATAGGTTGGCTGTTGTCTGAAATGAGTTCGCGGCGCCCGAGGTGACAATTTGCTGCCTACTCGCTGAGGGCCCTTGTCGTGGGGCGTGAACGGCCTTCTTTCCTCATTTTTATAGTCGTTGATACGGGTTATACGCATAGCCATTTTTAAATCCGATTATTTTGAATTTTGTTTTGAAGAAGTGATAATAATAAGACGTAATGATAATAATACCTGCGTCACAGAAACACCGTTTCGTTACTCCACCTCTTTGGTGTAATGGTCAAGAAGTTGACTATTGACCGAGAGGTCGCGGGTTCGTTCCCCGTACTGTACAAACATATGTGTGCATGAACATGTCTGTTTGTACTGGTTTGGGTGTCATTTGTATTTATTTAGGTTTTGTTGCAATACCACTGTTGATTCTGATATCTTTATCACAAGTCCTTTAGCTACTTACCTCGGAGTCGGATCAATGTATGTGATGTTGTTGTATATTTATTTATTTTATTCGGTTACGAAGTTGTTAGACAATCTTACAAAATGACTTTAGCAGCTCGTCTGCATTACAAAATGTAGGTGTCTCAGCTTTATTGAAAGCACCTTTGGCAAAACTAATCTCTTGATCGAATCCAAAATGAATACCTACACTACCTGCGTATATTTTCATTTATCCAAAAATCCCCTTCAATCTTCGTTCTGTAAGACGTAAATACGGTGGAGGCAATGTGCAAAAACAAACAAGTGGGGAATGTAAATAGTCGCAAAGCGATAACCGACCCGGCCGCTTCGATTGCGTCCCAGAAAACACAGTTTGGATTGACTTGGGGCTGTGTGCGTCGGCCACAACACTATCACACAGACAAATAAAGGGAAACTCGACAACACTCATACGAATGCCTTTGAGGGCCGAGATTAAATGTAAGTAGCCAGAAATGGGTCGAACCCGAAATCCTGCGATCAACGCGCCGTTGCACCCTAATAATAGGTAAGAACTATGATATCCTTTGGTTTCTTGATCTTTACGATGCGTATTTTAAATACAATCAATCGATTTCCCTAAAACCTATACCTAATTATTATTAAGTTGGCGGGACGTGAGCGTGGTGTGAAGCTTTCTTAGCGTGCAGAAATGTATATTTACAATGTTTACCTACTCGATACTCACTAAAACATGTTGCGCTATGTCCATGCTTCTTTAAATTTAATAGGATCTAACAGAGTACAATAATTCTTCTTATAATCATTCCCCAGGCCAGTGAAGTAATACAAATATGCAGCTACCGAATTCATCAGATATGCCAGCATCCGCAAACCCAATCAGAAAACGTGATAATTGTGCAAAGGCATATCCATAATCAATGAGGCGTTCACCCACACGACATAAAGTGTATGAATACAGCTTTAAAACAACTTTTGCCAACCTCCTTTAATTCATTTATAGCATTGATCGAGTATAATTGTACCCAAAGAAATCTTTTATGCAAAGACTCCGTCGAATTCAAATATGAATACGCTCTTTTGCAATACCTTTAGGTAATTAAATACCTATGTAAAAAAGTATCTAAGTGAGTATCCAAGTATATCAATTATTGCTCTTCAGATAACATATCCTTAAAACAAATACTTGGGTACCTTTTGTACATATAAGCGTCAATTATAAGGTATTCTTAGTTATTTGATAAAACCTTCTCCGGCATAATTATTAGGTCTCATGATAGTAGCACTCTCATTATAACATATGAGGGCCTTTATTGCCATCCTTCTCATATTTACTACATTAAGCGTAGCCTGTTGACGGCTGGCATTTGAGATAAGAAAATACATTTTGGCTGAATCTAATGTAACAAGGTTCGCGAGGCTGTCAGAAATCTGAGTCTATCTATCTAAATTGCTTACATAAAGGTATATGTGTCATCTCTTTTAATTCCATTCACGCTAACTTACCCTCCTTTTGTTAATTATGCTTAAAATATGAGTGACTTCATTTAAAGGATTTGTCATAATTTGTCCGGCAACACAGCGACCTTCTCATTGTGCGATTTTTCTACGAAAATTATGATAGCAAAAGCGTCTTGCTGCACGCCATTCGCCGTTGCGGTAGTTATAAAAAAACTGTATGCCGCAGGTGTGGCGTAAACCTATCATAATGCCAAATTATAAGTGGTTTCTAAAATATCTTATAAAACTTACGATACCCAACCAATAAACGGTTGTTCTGAGGAGCTATAACGCTTCTCCCGACCGCACTTTATTGCCAAAACTCCAAGTTGTTCTTTCGGGTAGTTTTAGTACTTTGCAGGTGGTGCGAGATGCTAACAATAAAATAAGAAGAATACGGTTAGATGTTTCGTCTCTTGGGTTTATCTGTCTTACTTTTTAGTTAACTTTGTATCTGTGTAAATCGCAGCTCGTAAATCAAGTGTAAATGACATTAAACGTAGATTTGTCGATTGGGTTCTGCTCTACCTCATCAATAATTTAATGACAAGTGTTACGTGTGAAAGAATGAAAGAAATTATTGTTTCTTCAAAATTGAAAATCTTTTGAAGCGATTGACAAAACTAAGAAATTTTAAATTAAAACGCACTTGAAGATTAAATCGGACTGCCACAGGCGGGACTTGATCCCGCACCTCTCGCAAGCCGGGCGATTGCTCTAACCAATTGATTGATTGAAGGAATCTTACCGCAACATTGATGAATCATGGCTGCCCGGCAGCCTAAGGAGCACTTAAGGAAATTCGGGCGTATGAGTAAGTGTCACAGTAGCTCAGTTGGTTAGAGCAATCGCCAAGCTTGCGAGAGGTGTGGGTTCAAGTTCCGCCGGAGGCAGTCCGATCTTTTCTTTAAGAGCGTTTAAATTTTTCATTGTGAAGTTTGCATTTTTAATAATAAAAATAAAATCAACTAAACCTAAACATATAATTAAATAAGCATTGAAGAATATCTTCTTAGATGACCCAAAGAGTTTAATTATTCCAAATGGAAAAATAACGAATACTTATCAGATTTATCTATCGCATTTTTCAGCTTTATTGCAACTATCTTGCCCTTAACAACGCCCTTTTTGCAACCGAAGCCGCTACGAATGAACGTACCTACGAGGTAAGCATAGATAGGAGTGGATCGCCCTTACCGCCATAGGGGTCTTACGATCGGATGTTAATATAAAATATTACAATAGCAACCCCGGGGCGAAAAGGAAAATGTACCAACCCTAACGTACACAATGCAATCCCATAGCGGTAAAATTGTATTGATCTCTAAAAGTCAGATGGGATTATACCGGGATGTAATCGGTACTCACTGTTTAGGTGTCGGCTGTAAGCGAAAACTGTAAAATGTAGAATTAAAGCAAGATTAATATTATTTATAATAATAATGATTTATTTCTAACCACAAGAACATAAAATAAATTAGTTTGAAAATAATTAATGGTGGGCTGATACCTGAACTAGGATGACTCCTGTATCTCAGGTTATCAGCCCTCCAACACACTAGTGGTCTTACAATTACAAAACAACAACATTAAACCCTAAGGTTTAAGCTAATTGCCGTAGGCTTATCTAAATTATAAAGTTAACACCGTTGACATTCCGTTCTGTGTCACAGGACAATCAAACATTGTGGCAAGCTCGCGACAGATTAGCAATTCAGATGTACCACATCTTGTTCCTAATAAACTATCCGCGACTTACAGTTGCGGATCAAGTCTAGTCTAGCTCAGTACAGAATCCCTTCACTGAAAAACGACGTCTGTAGTTTAAAATATGACAGCACCTGTCTATTATGCTAGCCAGTCCATGAGAGTGAATGTAAAAGCTACAGTCAAAATTACGAACGATGCAATGAAGGAAGGCCCCTGGCAAAATCTTAAGCTATTGGAATTTACATGCCAATATCAAGTTCGGAAGTTTTGTCGGTTGCTTTCGAATTTTGATGGTCAGTGGAAATGTCTCTGAAATGTTAAATAGTCTTTAAAGATATATAAAATTTAATTTCTATCGATTTGAATAAGGTCTACTACAAGAAACGATATCCGTCAAAGCGATAATATTAACTATACTAACACTAAGTACAATAATACTAACGATAATTACTTGCACTTAAGATGTCATAGATAGACAGATATCTTGACGTTCTGTCATGTGTACGGTGGCCAGCAGGTCACGGTAGACACTGCGTTCTTAATGAGCTTGTAATACTGGCGAATCGTAAGAATCGTTAGGTTAGGTCAAAAAGTAGTAACTTAGTAAGAGAAAACCAAGCTCCATTCTTTAGCAAAACCTAAATCAATTCTCCACTTTGGTGACACTGTTGCTTTTAAAATAACAGGAAATTATTATATTTAATTTCAAGATGCCAATACCGACATTTATCGTTTCAGAAATGAAACACAATACACCTCCTTACAACAGAGCGCTCTCCTCCATAAAGTTTATTCTGCACTTAAATATCACTCACTTATATAATATAAGTTGCGGTAAAGGTGGTAAAGGTACAAGGAAGCGTTTACTTTCTAATATAAGGGAAATAAATTCGCAGGCGTTCACCCGGCAATATCGGGAAAAGTCGAGTCTGGCGGTGTCACAGAATGTGTGTAAGCTAAAGCAGTAGAACAAACAACATATAATACTCTTGCGGACAACACGCACCCAACCACAGGGTCCTTACTTTACAGGGTCCTTAATGGTTATCGTCATGGATTAGTAATCTTAAAATTATTAATGGTTCTCTTATATAAGTACTAAGCATGTTAATACATAAGGTAAGTGACCCAAATAAAGCCTATTTCCTTTTTTTAAATGTCCCGTTTTACGATAGTGTATTATAAAACTTTCTCTTGAGACACTCTATCTAATTAAAAAAGAAACTGCTAAAATGCGTTGGGTACATTTCAAGATCTAAGCATATACACAGACGTAGGGACAGACGCGTGAAATGACTTTGCTTTATACTCGTACTATGTACCTAGTGATACCGCATATAAGCTTTGTTGAAACGTGTATCTGTGTGAGTATGCCACGCCACCTATGTGCCATTTAGAGAAATATTTTGGCCTTTGTTTCGCTACTACTTTAACTTATATCTAATCTGTGGCGGCGGGACAAGGCGGGTGTTTTACGGGAGAACTTCATTATGAGCCATTATTAGTTTGCGAAGTGCAGTAAAAGTGACTAAGCACTCATTAGTCATGGCAGGAGATGTTTTTCTCAGTCTTGAGTCATTTGACGGGATTATTAGTGTTTGTTTTCTGGAATATAAGCATTATTTCACAGTTGCGATTTTACACGATATCGACCAATTGTAATATAGTTCGGTAACCAATTGCAACCCAACCTGGTAAAAAAAAAGGAAAACACCTACTCTGTAGTGAAAACTAGGAATTGTTTTGTATATTCTGAAATGTTAATTACAAAATATATGAATAATGTTTTATTGTATATTTTAGGTATACAATTTTTGTTCCATATTATTAATAATCAAATACATCCATCTCTATCCTACTGAACAAGTTTCATTCTATTTTAAATGTTTTTTTATTGGTATTAATTTTTGTACCATTTTTTTGCCATTTGCGCAAAATTTGCCAGGATGAGCCGCGGCGTACCAAGAGCAATTGCTATTACTACAACTCTAGCCTCCCCCAGAACAGGTATTTCTATTTTTATACACTGCTCAACAAAGTCTAGGGAACAAGCCAACTATATGACTTTATTTGTAAAATCTTCTTTAAAAAAGTACTGATCTCTTTGAGGTAAACAGGTAGGCTGAATGTTTATCAAACGTTGTTCGAATTTAAAAAAAAAATTAGAAACAAAAGAATTTTCGTAAAAGTCGGGAATCTTTCACTTTTATTGCTGTGTAGTGATACTGTATGAGAATTTTAAAGATAAAAATTTGTTTTATTGTTATAAGATTTTATTGAAAAACAAAATTAACTGTTGTTATTCGTAACTTTTGCGACTACGGCCATTATGTCACGACGTCATTTAACGCGGGAAGAAATGATTCGAGCTGTAGGAATGTTGGAAGCTGGGCTACCCCAACGCGAAGTTGCAGCTGCTCTGAATTCTCACGCGAGCGTTATCTGCAGACTGTGGGCACGTTACAGACTTACTGGCGATGTAGCCGGAAGGCACAGAGGCAGGTATAGGGTTACTACGGAAAGGCAAGACCGTTTTTTGCAAAATGTCGCAAGGAGGCAACTCACCATTACGGCTCGTCAGTTGGTAGAAGACCTCCAGTCGCAGCACCAGGTTGCTATCAGTGACCAGACTGCTCGGAGGAGACTCCATGAAGCTAATCTTCGTGCTCGCAGACCACTAAGAGTGCCCGCGCTGCGTCATGGAAATCGAGGACGTCGATTATTGTGGGCACGTGAACATTTGCAGTGGACCGTAGATCAGTGGGCACATGTACTGTTCTCCGATGAATCTCGCTTCGGATTTCATCCAGATTCAAGAAGAGTGCGTGTTTGGCGGATTCCTGGTCGGCAGAGTCGGCTTCAAAACCCACAGGAGGTGCATCCCTACCAAGGTGGTACAATCATGGTGTGGGCTGGAATCCGCCTGGGTGGACGGACGGATCTCGTTTTGATCAGGGAAAATTTAAATGCAGAGCGATACTGCGAACAGGTAGACAAAATCTGGGCGCAGATTTTATTTTTATGCAAGATAATGCACGACCACATACTGCGAGTCAGGTGATGGATGTGTTCCGCGAGTACAACATCGAAGTGCTGGAGTGGCCTGCTTAGTCCGCGGACCTCAATCCCATTGAACACGCGTGGGATTTACTAAAGAGAAGGGCTTTTAGAAATCTCCCTCAAAATTTGAACACAGCAGATAAACTTTTTTCACATCTCTCCAGAGAATGGAGTCTTCTCCCACAAGAGACAATCGATAGTCTCATAATCAGTATGCCACGACGATGTCAAGCTGTTGTTAATGCCTTAGGGGGTCCAACTGATTATTAAAAAAGTCCCCGCATATTTGTTCTTAACTGTAATGTTTTAATTTTTAAGAAAATGTATTAAATTAAATTTCTTTGTTTAGTTCTGTAATACACTTTCTTTGTTTTTCATTAAAATTACCTCTTAATTCAAAAACTGAATCCTTTATTTATATACGCAACTAATTAAGCATTAAATTGCGCATCGATTGGTATATAAACTTTAAAACAAAAATATATAAAAATAAAAATATTCCCTAAAAACCTCCTGTTCCCTAGACTTTGTTGAGCAGTGTATTAGGTAGGGATTTTGCAGTCACCGGGCTAGTTTTTCGTGTAAAATCGCAACGGTGAAATAACGCTACAAACTCTTTTTTTGAGCGACGTAAAAAGACAAAAAAAAAACTTTATTATTATGTCTACTTTTAATACATAAGTCTACAATTCAACAAGCTCAGAACTAAAACCTGTTGTTTTAAAATACCATCTCGTGGTTAGAACGATTTTTCATGTGAATCTGTAACGTTACGGACAGCAAGTTATTAACTTTTCTACTTCAAGACAGAAAACTGCGTATTGTATCTTGTAATATAATAATAATAACTAGTTTGAGTGGATTAGAACTCTAATATCTCAACTTCATTGTTTACTCGATCTTACGTGGCAGTCATAAACGCTTGGTAAAGTTATTAGCACTAGGTTTTCAAATAATACCAAATAAAATAGCAGACCTACAATAAATCAGCAGAATATTCAGACCCGACTCTTATCCGATCCTTTATTTCAAACTACACACCTCTAAATCCTAGAAGAGTATTCCAAATTGCAAAGCGGGCAATTCCATTTGGAATATACCGAGTCGGTATTGAAAGGGATCTCATAAATTTTGTTTATAGAGGCCACTGGATTTCCACCCGTATTATATTAATTTATGTAAGCGATAAATGGCAGCCACTTAGCCGATGAAAATCATTATTAAATCAGATTGAAAACTAATTAAGTATTCAAAAAAACATAAATATGCAAAAAATATATAGCAAGAAGCGAGACAAGAGTGTTTTGGTTCTCTATTGAAATCACATCAAGACTCTAAAAGTTGAACAAAGATGTGAGTCACGATTTGTTCAATTGTTATTGAAAGAAATAAGTTTTCTCATGAGTCCTGCATTGTAATGTTATGGTAATAATTCGAAAGTTTTGCTTCATTAAGAAGTTGGCAAAAGACTTTAATATTACTATCTAAGCCTTGACTGAAATTCTGGAGGGTATAACGTAATAATAATTTATCTATCTATACTTACTTACTTACTAGGGTGACTCAACGACCCAAAGTGAGTCTTGGCCTCCGACACCAGATCACACCATGCATCTCGGTCTTGCGACAGTTCTTGCCAATCGCTATGGCCGAGGTTGAGCAGATCTTTAGCAACAGCGTCTTTCCAGCGGTACCTAGGACGTCCAACCGGGCGTTTCCCATTTGGTTATCCCAGGTACGCTCGCTTCACGGCAAGATCCTCTCCCATTCTCTCTACGTGTCCGAGCCATCGAAGCCTGGCTGCTTTGATCTCTCCAATAATGTTAGGTTCGGACACTAGGTCTTTAATCTCCGTATTCTTCCTGACTCTCAACCTCCCATCTTACAGTTTCTTCGGTCCCAGAATCTTTCGCAGAATTTTCCTCTTCGCCACTAGCAGCTTATTCTCTTCTTATTATCTTTGCATTTGAATTAGACATTTATCTATAGCAATGAAGTTGTAGCTGAATATACTATATTTATTTATTTTATTCAATAGGGAACAGTAACAGCAGGCGAACTTATAGACCTAACCGAGTAGGGGCCTATAGTAAACTTGAATATGAGATCTACTTTATTTTGTTACTGACGTAACGGAGCAAAATCAGGCAGCCCGCTCACGTGGAAAATGTAATAAATGATGGAACATGAGAAATGTCTTTGCAGAGCACTCTCAATTAGTGGAAAGTATTCCCTTCGCAGCATCGGGATCTTATAATGGAATGATAATACTCAGCCAAATCCGTGATCGGAGTGCTAATTCGCCATATTGCGAGTTTGTTTGTGGGGGACTAATTTCCACAAATACCATTTAATTATGTCGACAATAAAAGCGGCTGTACGCATGAATGTCTAAGTGAAAGTCATCAAGGCGTTACAACAGATTGTTTTGAAGATTTTGGAAAACAAGACACGCCCTATGCTGTTTGAAATACCGTGAAAATTGAGTTGAGTTGAGAATTAGGTATTCTTAATTTGTATTTTTTATCTAAACTTAAACTTGTATACTTCAAAGCCTTATTTATTCAATTAAATCTCATTTAGAATTAGTAAGAAGCAATTTCCGTGCGAAAGGAAATTAGGAAAAAGTAAAGACAAATGCTAAATTAATCGAGCAATCGGGACGAAAAATAATGCGAATCTGTGGCATTATTGCAAAAAAATCTTGGACCTTCCTATTTTTCGTTAGCGACTGGCGTCCATGAATTATTCAACGTTGCGAGATTTAGCCAAAATTAATTGTACAGTAACCGGCGTCCGGCCGCAACATACATTTTCCATCAAAGGGATTTGCCCGAGAAATGTGGCCGGGGACCCGCGCGTGTTAGTCTTCCACGCTTTGTTTTAGTGTGACTTTGTTTTAATGCGTTTTGTGTAGCAAGCCCGGTGACCGCGCGGGGCCAAGCCAAGAGGATTATGTTGCTAATAAAATGATCATTAAAAAAATATCGCATCATGATGATGAGAGTAATTCTTTCTCTCTCACTTAATTCATATTGTTTACTGTTACTACTACTGTTCTATTGGTCAAATTGCAATTTTGCTTTCCGCTCAAAATCAGCGCTGCAATGGGCCTCTTGCATTTGCTAAAATTACTATCACTTTTTTTCGATACAAGTAATTTATGTCATTATGATTATATAGTCTGACATTAAAATCATGACCCCATTTTCTTAAAAAAACAATTTAAGCCAATCAAAAACGTAAAAGCGCAGTTTCCCAAACATTAGTAGCTGTGAGTTAGCAAAACAAAACGCTCGTCCAGCGCACAACAATGGCGGCCAGTCGACCGGGAAATTGGCGCGAAAGCGATTAGAGCCTGTAAATTGTTTCACGACAGCGCCGCACCGTTGCCGATGGGCGCTGGGCCGCCTGGTAAATCATAGCGCTCGCAACAAAAGCTCAAACGCACTATTTCTTACTTAATAACTAACTTAATACCCATAATACTTAGTAGTTTTTTTACTAAAACACATTGACACTGGCTAGATTCTGCAGAATAGTAGATAAGGATCAATCGGTGGAAAAGATTTAAGCACAAAGGCGAAAGTTTTAAATCTCTAAGCGGGTATCGGAACGAATAATAAGTAAGTACATAAATGAGCCCCAATGAAACGGGCGTCTGTGAACCCAGTGAATTAGTTTTGAATTACCAGAAAAACACTTTTGCGTCTTTTCAAATATAAAGTAAAGCACTGCACCTAATAGTTTCACGATTATCTTTAGCCTATTATTTGAAAACTGATTACCCGTTTTGTTAAAGAACTACACATGAATTCTTCATTTAATTAAACGAACAAATCGTATTATCAAAGTCGGCCATTGTCATGATTGCATTTTATGGGACAAAAAATATAAAAACGTTCATATTGGTAGCCAAGACCGTAATAAAATTGGTATAGTGTCTTTTGGCAAGCAGTTTCGTTCAAGTTGTGTGGACGCCCGTGGATATATAAATGTTTGACTTGAGTAAAAGAAGTGGATCCTACTTTTCCTGTCTATTAAGGTAGACCAAAAAATATCACAAAAGTAATCACTAAAACTATACCAATCCCCAAGTAACTGATAGATAAGATAAAATCTTTCTATATGCAGGAGATGAAAATATGATATTAAATAACAACTTACTCGTACATCTTCCCCAATATTGAATAATTGTAAAAAGTTACAGAGAAATGTATAAAAAGAAGGGAGCGTCGGCATAATCCATAAAAAGAAAAGTTTCGACTCTCCTTCCGACAGTCATCCGAACAATATAAATTCGTATATTTACATAACAATATCTGCGGAGAAGTTAGGATAGCAACAAATTGTGTTTGTGAGCCAGTAAACCTGTCTAGCCGTCGATAGAGAGCCACCTTCGCATTGAGCCGACTGCACACGGTGGGCGAACAGTTGGCCCGAAAACTGAAGCTATTGGCCATTAGAGAAAAGCACCAACAAAGCACCAATCAACGTTGAGTCTAGCGCTTTTTTCTAGGTTTACTCATTAGTGATAGGTTTTTGGGCCAACGATTCGGCGCTATAGTGGAAACCCGGAGTTAAGGAGTAAGGTACCGCGAATTCGAACTCTTTGTTCAGATACTCAACTCCCTGAAATTATGTATTACACTTAAATAATAATTTCAACTCAAAATTGTTAGTTGTTATCCCTTATCCTTTTTGTATTTCCTTCAAAAAAGATAAGGCCAAGATTTGTAATTGTAACAAATACAATAAAAAAGGCAAGGCAAATATGACATTGCGTGCTTGTAATAAATAGGTAACTTAAAATTTCTTGACTGATACATACGACTCTCGAAAAGAAAACATTATAAGTTATATGCATCTCTATGCTATAATCTTTGACTATCTCCGAGCCTAAGGTTTTACTCGTATGCAAGATACACTTAAACACCAGATTACGTTCACGTAGCAGGAGGTTGAACGCGATCAAATCTCCGGCAGAAACTATGCCATACGCTCCGCTTTCAGTTTAAACTAAAGCCTCATAGGATCAACTTCGCATAATTGCTTTGCACCTTATTAAGCCACGCTTATAATTCATGAACTATGAATATTATATGATTACAATACTAACAGGTATAGTCAGCCAAATTATAATCCAGACCAAAGTAGCTAACTAACGGAGTTTTTTATGATTAGATTTTATTTGATTTGAACGTATATTCATGCAACTTTTTAATAAAGTAATAATAAAAATTCAGATTAAATAAACTGTCTCTTCAGCTAAAACAACCACACCTGGAGATGTTTTCCCATCAATTATTAAGTTGACTGTACACTTAACCATACGTGTGTGGAGCACTTAAGGAATTACATAACTTAGTGTGTTTTCGTACATGGGGCACAGAAGCATGGGGGAAATTCTCCCCCGAAATCATAGTTACAACAGAGTAACAATAAGTGGCATTCAGCAATTACTGGTAAGACTCACACTGTATTTTACCTACTTTTCTCATGAAAAAAGTTTTGTACAAAGTGCACATATATATAAGAGACTTTCAGACTGTGCTTAATTCAAAAATTCAAAATTTAATTTTAAAAAAATCATTTAAAAATTCTTTTTCAATATTATTAATTGAAAAAGTTTAAAAATAAGCGTCATTTCGCATATTTAAATATGTGCACTGTTTGACAACTTACAATGTATATAAATAGCAAACAGATTCCGTACGGGCAGGAATCTTAGTGAATCCTGCAGCTGATATTTTCTACTGAAAAACAAATCTATGAAAAAAGTAAACAAAACATTCTAAGAAGCTCGAATTGATTCATTAACCGCAACGTAAGTAACAATGTTTTCTTTTCTGTTTCTGTTTAATCTTAGCAAGCCGACAAACTCCAAAAGGCTATTAATCAGATGTCAACACGCATTCTACCACAATATTTAGTGGCACAGAAACTCCACTCACGTAAGTAACTCGAAAATAATTTTATTTTTAGGTTAGGTTAATATTCCGTCCGAAGGTCGAGAAGTTTTTCGTCTTTATTTTAGATCTCCATACCAAAAATTACTCATCTATCTATCATCTATCATTCTATATCTTCTTCAATTTTTATTACCCAGTATTGTGGCTGGCATATGTAAATGCACATTTTGTAAACTTTTCAAGATTCTTTGTCCTACCGGCAGATTGGAATGTACTTGGTCGTCTGACGGTCGACTTTAATTTCGTATAGAAATAATATACAAGAACTGAAACCGAAGATTGATCGCTAGTATCCGTTTAATAACTCGGTTTAGTGTGCAGGTGCTTGTAGTGCAGTGGTGGCAGCGCTTTGGGAGTGATACAAAAAGTTAAGCAACCTAAGGCGCGGTCATTTTTGGGATGGGTGGCCATTGTGACCATTAAGTGACATGCATTTACAGGCATCTCTGTGCTTCGGAAGGCATGTTAATAATCATAGATATTAAGCTTTTGGTCCCGGTTAATAACCATAGATATTAGTCGTTAAGTCTGGTAAGAGGTCCTCTTGCAGCATCTGACAGTAAGGTTGGTCATTTAGGTACCTTACAAAACACCCCCTCCGCCAACCCGCACTGAGCCCGCATGTTGGAGTACGACCTCATAGATGAGGTGAAGCCTGTGCCCAGCAGTGGGTCGTATAATAGGCTGATAAGATCAACTCGGTTAGGTAACCTGTATGTACTTATTTTTAAAAATGAGACTACTTACATCCTTGTTATATTGTGATTCCTGAATGGCGCCGTGTGAACTTGTGTGAACTGGTAAGATAGGCGGGGAATGTGTCACTTTGGCCAGCTAAAAAAAATCTCTGAGAACGATAACTTAAAGCAATTGTGCGATAGGGAAAATAAAATATGATAAAAATAAGTAGGCACGTAACCTCACCTTCGTTTTCTTTTTTTTGAGTAATCCTCTTTAACTAGGGGTATAGCATGACGTGTATTTTCCCATTCCACCTTTGACATTACTTATATAATCTATGGGGTCTTTCACTAACAAACCATGCGTTTCTATCATACGTGTATCGATCGATATAGATTACTAAAATACACAATTTGTTCCGTTAACATTTTATAGTTTGTAACTCCCGATACACGCCAGGAAAACTGCTGGTGAGATTCAACGGCTGAACGGATTTGTACCACCTATAGCTAAGAACCACTGTAATTATATTATATTTCGAATAAAAAAAAACCACACCGGTCCATTCGTTGAGGAGCTTCGATGCCACAGACAGGCACACACAATAACAGAATAGGGGTCAAACTTACAACACCCCTTTTTTTCGTCGGGGGTTAAAAAAGTCAGTTTCGAAACGAAATGTTCGGATCAAGAAAAACGTGAGTTACACGAGGCGCGATTATGTAAAGGGATTTGTCAGGCCGGATTGTTTCGGCTCTCACGGCCATGTTGGCTAGAGCAGGCACCAATTACTACAAAGCTTAGGAATAAACTTTTTGTTTTGGAATCACCAGTAATATTACAACATTGTACAAAGAAAACTTACGTCGGTAGTTACTTAATTGCTACGTCTGACGTTAAATAAAAGGAGAATACTAGGAATTATTTCTCAATTGAGTTAATTGGTTCTGAAACATAAATAGACTTTGAATCCAACTAGGTTACAAATTGTTTACAACTTGCCAGCTGTAAAAAAATAGGCTAAAACATCTAAGAGACAGAAGTAATTCATTCCATCCGAATATTTTCAATAATGGAAGCTAAGTTTGGAATCCATTAGCCCCTAAGTATGTACCCACCAACTCTGTAGATTCGCCGACCTCTTAACTTGGAGTGATTTAATTAATCACCTTTAATGATTTCTCGGAAATCATTTTACGGAACAGGAGCTGAACAGATTGGTATTATATTTCGAATTGTATTATGGGAGAAAATTCCTTGCGGTTATTTTTTTTGTTGTAAGAATTTATTTTAAAAGTGACTGCCCATGGCTTCGCCTGCGTGAAATTGGCTTTCTTGATAATATTTCATGATAAAAACTATGATATATCCTTTGTGTTCACGCATGATTGTAAAATCTTTTTATGTACGATGTTTTAAGCAAATATAATTTGAATTTGAATTTCCTAGGTCTACTTTTAAAGCGAAGTAAGTCTACATTAAAATTTGGTTAGTAAAAGCATGAAAGAATAACAAACGACAGAGTTACTTTTGCATTTATAATATGAGTTTGGAGCAAGAATGGAGTACGGATGACACGCGCTGGGCGATTAACCGCATCAAAAACCAAAAGGTGAATAAAGTTTTATGTTTTGATAGTTATGGGGACACATACCAATTACTAAGTTTTTGGAAATTTGCCACCAATTTATGCCACGTTATTTTAGTAAATACTTAAGCTACCTACTGATAGTGACTTAACGTGTGTATGAGGGTTCAATTTTATTTATTTCAATAAAATGGTGCAAGTTAAAATGATTAAGACAGTCGTCATAACGATTCTCCCAGGGTAGAGTACCAAATCTCTTCATAAGTGAGTCTGTGAGGCTACACAAACGGGATTAGCTTAAGCTCAGAGAACTGTTTTTCCCCTCACAATTCATTCTAGAGAAGCGTCCGAAATAAATAAAGCGAACACGTCCTACTGAGACTGAAATACAGCATTTGTGGAAATCATTTGCTAGATAGTGGTAAAGCTTTGCAAGCGTTACTTTGCGAGCCAGATAATGTTCAATTATTGGTTTTTTAAAGTGACAAAATAAGACGCAACTTTTAGAGTTTTTGTGCAATAAAAGCAGTTTTAACATTACACATTAAAACGTTTTCATAAGTAACACATGAACCGTTTGTTTTTCCGTCGAATATTAGGACAATTATATTACAAGGTTACATCAACTACGTACGAGCACTTACTTCTTATGAAAAATCAATCCACCCGTAAAATTATTGCGCGCTCAGTCAAAAGTTATTAAGTAACATTTATACCACACAATGCCTGACCTTTTCAAGCTCGGATTTCTTTTGCAATAATAGACAGTACCTATTTCTCCTTTCTGCCAGAACATTATTAGACCACTTCAAAAACAATGTTGTATTACGCCAACAACAAAAGAGATGGTACTCCCCTAGCATAAAGAGCAAAGAAAAATTACTTTCGGAAAGAAAACGAATATAATTCCACTTTCCATCCTTTGAGTATTTTCTCTCAAGGCTGAGATAAGTCATCAAATTATGCGGATGCTATGTTGTTTACAAATTGTTTCTGAAACGAGTCACGTTTCAATTCGGAGGTAGGCGCAAAAATTGAACCAATTAAATAAAGCTCAGTATTTTTTGAGACTCATTCCTTTTTTACAGATTAGGTGTAACGACTAACACTTTGAGCTGTTTGTTTACTGTCTTTGACTTCCCCGTTAATAAACAGTTAATTGTGAAGGGACCATAATTGTTAAGGCAAGATTTATGTCTCACGTTATGAAAATTTTTTTCGCGTGCAATAAAAAAAGCTATAATTAAATCTCGGCGTATTACTTTATCAAAGAAAAATAAAACTCAAAGAGCCGTAAATTATTTCGAGATAAAATTGTAATAAGCTTGGAATTTTTCATTACAGAATACTTGTTAGAGATTATAAAATTTGGTCGTTTTAATTTATTTAAATTTCTTGTTTAATTTTCTTGGGATAAGATGCAGCAACGTTTTATGATCGCCTTGGAAAATCTTTGACACACTGGCCAGTTTTCAGTAATTGTGCCGCTTATCCTTAGTTCTTAGTAAATGCTTTTTACTTACGATGTTACTTAGGGTTGAGTTGGACAATATGTTCGGCACATGAAATTTCTATGTACACAATATTAGTTGCGGGCATATTTAAAATTACAGATGCTTCCGCAAGTCTCAGTAGATAAGGGCTAAAGTCTTAATT
Source organism: Pyrausta despicata (assembly GCA_963921415.1). Lineage (NCBI taxonomy): Eukaryota > Metazoa > Arthropoda > Insecta > Lepidoptera > Crambidae > Pyrausta > Pyrausta despicata. The sequence goes on along the minus strand of OY992846.1, from coordinate 11,260,460 downwards.
GAATGTGCTTTGACTTTACAGACGCAGTCATTTCATCCGAATATTCGTCTCTCGATTATTAAACTTCACGAACAATGCCTTGAAATTTAATTACAACGGAACACTTAACTTTACACGACTATCTTTCCATCTCTTTTGTTTTATCGACAAAGAACGGCGCTGTCTTGACGACTTCTTAACGTTGTGGGTTTATGATCTCAATTTCTGAGATATTACGTACCCATTGCTGTTCATCTGACGACTTGTGCACCTATGAACGGTTAAAAATATATACAGTTTTATATATACCTATAACTCATAAGTAGGTAGAAGAGTGTCGTCGATTTGTGACGGCTAATTACATAAGAATTTTAAAAATTGGTTCACCTTCTAAAAAGAAACTCTTTCATAATTAAAAAGGGATTAAACTCAATTTTATCTTGATAAATTTCTGTTTAATTGCCGTAAATGTAGAGTATGACAGTTTATTTCACAAAAAAATAAACGTTTACATAATTCTGATATTTTAAAAGGTAATTCTATTTTTCAAAACAACATGCTATGCATTGTTGTTATAAATTTGCAAATCCAATACACACAATGTTGCGCGTATTTTTTTTTTTTAATTTAGTGAAAAAAATAATTGAAAACTTTTTTGACTTTGCAAAAACAATCTCTCTTTGATTTGTTGATCCAGTTTACTCAATACTCCCACAATATTCGCAGAGAACCTTGTATTAATTACCGACTTATTTACCGACTCAACTGTGTGCAACAATCTCAAACAAAGGCTGTGTAACGTTTATGATTTTTGAAAACATATTAAATAGTTTTCAAGTTTAAATAAATAATTATCAGCTGACAAACGTAACCTATGCTTTACTGACTTGTATAAAAGAGCATACTGTTGACGACATGCCTAAGTAGGTATTCAAAATAAAGTGTGGTATGTGTTTTTCAATGAGCAAAAAGGTTTTCATTACCGTCATATATTAAAACTGCTCTGAAGCGGTGAATTGAGAACTTTCAGCACAAGATCCCATCTGATTTGTTGTCATTCAATAGCAATTCGCTTCAATCAAATCTGTTCCCATTACTCTTAGCCAAAAGCCTGGTTTCCTGCTTGGCGGAGCTGCTGTGCCAAGTGGAAATATTAGCTGTGACTGTCACAGACGCGGTCTCGTCTAACGAACCAGCTTCAATGCCTCCAATGTCTCGTTAGCAACACTTGTCTACGACTGACGATGTGACGTGCAGGTGCGAGGAGCGAAATCTAAATAGGCTTGATTTACAAAGACCAATCACTGTGATGAATCGCGGGCTGTAGACAAATAGAGAGCGCCATTTGTAAGCGGAAAAACAAATTAGGAAGGGTAATCAATTAGTGCGAAGTTTTTATTGAGTGAACTGTCTTTGCTAAATTCAAAATTGCTTTTTTGCTAATTGTCAAATGTAACTAATTCGATTGTTACGAAGAGTCGTTGTAGGTTAAAAACGCAATGCAAATAAGCTCATTGTAAAGACGTTAGGTTGTGATTTAAAAGAAGCTTCAACTAAAAGAGGTTTTACTCATTTCATTGTTAGAAAATTATCAAGTTGCTTTCAGACTATTATGTACCTATTGGTATAGATAGTAGGTATAGCAAACAACGCCGAATATACAGTGGCCAGCACATCAGGCTATCCATTTTTGTTGCAAAATCGCCCGTATCACTGGCGCATAAGATACCGCAGCGTTTACCGTGACGTGCTTGGCCTCCGTACCGATGGTAATCCATTAACAATTAAGACTGATCGTGTTCTTTTTATTGAGTACTGAATTAAATGCCATATTTTATTAAGACGTAGGTAGCCTGAAAGCGGTCTTTAATTAACTGAAAACGGACTTAACTTAGCTGAAGCCGACTTTTCAGAGTCGAATTCAACGACAAGCGAAGATCTCATGTGTCGCATTCGGCTCCCAAGAGATATACGGTATCATTTGCGCACAATAGGAGTTTGATGATTCGAGTGGCGTTCAATCCCTCTGCTGACAGCTCTGAACGTGAGCAAAGTGTGCGTCCACCCTGCAAGCCTAGCGCGGTGGCGACGGCGGGCTCGGAATATCAAAAATATGAAACGCGCCTCTGCGTCCATATTGTCGGAACTAAATGTGGTTCCACACTGCGAGAGCTAGCGTGGTGGCGGTGGCGGATGCGATGAGCAGGCGCGTAAAAACGTATGGCATTAGGGGAGCCTAAGCCCTAGTCACTTCAGTATCGACGCAAAGGTGCGTTTTAAATGTTTGATATTGCCGCATACTGTCGCCACGACTGTCAGACGCTCGCGAGTTAAAACGTATCAACCAATCGCCCTGCCTCAATCGGTGAAAGTCACGAGTCGCGGCGGCAGAGGAAGAAAGAGACGTCTCGCAGGTGTGGGTGCTCCTTAACACCATGGAATTTTACGGGCCCGCTCGCCTTGACCGCCTAGGCTTCAGTCACCATGCATTTAGTGTGGACATACACAAACACTTGCCTCCCGGGGAAGGCCGAAGGAAAGAGTTCGCACAATTAATTTATCGGCGAGGTACGTTTCATGAACTGCGGTGTATGAAATTGCTATATTCTTCTTTAATATGCGACATTTTATGTCGATTTATCTTGACTTCGTGTCATGTGTTCGTGATTCAGAATCCGTATTGGCAGGCGCATGCGATTTTATTGATTCAGTACTTAAGGGTGAAACGGAACACTACATGCACGATTACACCTATAGAAAGTAATTATTTTTAAGCCCACGGCGTTTCAAAAATAACCTATAAGTAGTTAATAAAAACATTTTTTCCAAAAGCTGTAGAAACCATTTTTTATTACACAACATTCAATAAATATTCAGTTAATTGACTCCGATATCTGTAACTCAAATAAGACGTCATGTTAGAGTATTCTCATACAAAATCTATGGAGGCAGACCGGTTTGACGGATGATCAACGATTGGTGGTGTCCCTATCAGACTTCGCTATCCATCTGTCTGTCTGTCACTAGACTAGGAAGCAAGCAAGCTTCAAAGCTTTGCTCTGAAACTAGAATTGTTCAAATTCTTAATCACTTACAGTCTAATGCTGCTAAAAATAAATAACAAAAACAAACAAATATCCGACTGCAGCAAATTATTCCATGGTCGCTGGATAGTGGATAGCAATGACCGTCTGATTTATGAAGCCGTTAGCTCAGCCCGGGACATTAGTGGCGACTGAATAAAGTACATTTAGGTATATAGGTACCTGTTTGTGTAGAAGATATTGTCACTGCCTCGTTAGTGTAGTGGCAAAGTTTCCTGCCTTACATCCGAGAGGTCCTGGGTTCGAATCTCAGGTCAAGCCACACTTGTTTGAGAGATTTTCTGTCATGAATTTCTCAAAAACAGAAAGTTAGCTGTGTTACACCCCCGTGCCTCTGAAAGCACGTTAAGCCGTTAGTCCTGCGCCTGATCTCTCTACGGTCATGTCGGATTGCCGTCTCACCGAACTTTGAGAGTGATGGAACAGTGAGTGCACCTGTGTATTGCGCTCACACTTGTGCACTATAACATCTCCTGCGTAGATGGCTTATCTCTGTTGAGATTGGCCGCCGTGGTCGAAATCGACCAGAAGTACTATTATTACTATTATTGTCAGTAAGACGACTAATGACAATTATTATTCAATGCAGGGTATCAGAGTTGGTATCATAGCTATTAAGACATTGGTTGGTAATGCATCAGGCATTTCATTTCAGATTTGCTTCTCTTTGTGGTCTACCCGCAACTTCGTCCGACTCAACTAAATTTCCGCCCCCTTTCACACACTTACTTTCCACCAGCAAACACCTGCGGCGTACTGTCGCGACTGACGGCGTATCAACCACTCAACACGGTATGACGCAGGTGTGCCTTGAACTTTAGGATTTATAAATATATACAAATAAACGTTCCCTTTTCAAACCCACCATGGCGATGCAACACAACGAGCGCTACATTTCGTGGTTGGGGTTAATAAAGTAACACTAACGTAATTTTTTTTAATACGCCAACAACAGCTTCAAAATCAATTAACGCACTCTATGTGTTGTGCGAAGTGTTACGAGACACTTGTGTTATTTGATATATTTTGCTAGCGATCCGCCTGCGAGTTCGTCCAACCAAATAATAAAAAAACCGGTGAAGTGCGAGTTGGGCTCGCGCACCGAGGGTTCCGTACAAACCTGTAGATAAGGAGTAGTAAATTTTCAAAATTGTCAAAAATATTTTTCAAAAATATTTTTTTTTATATGATGAAACTAAAAATTTACGGTTTTCGTATTTTTTCCTATATCTGTACTATAAGACGTGACTTCGTACTAAATTTCAAGATTCTAAGTTTACGGGAAGTACCCTGTAGGTTTTGATTCCCGTGCGAGTTTCGAAAATTTGCGGAAATTTGCGGCCTAAATGGCTGTATCTTTTGATTGCGTTGGCTTAGAAGGTTGATTTTTCTTCAGCTTCCAGGGACAGTAGACCTAAGTATCATATAGAAATTTCAGTTTGATACCTCCACGCGTTCCTGAGAAAAACGGTCTTGACAGACGGACGGACGGACAGACGGACAACAAAGTGATCTTATAAGGGTTCCGTTTTTTTCTTTTGAGGTACGGAACCCTAAAAAGGTATTTTCACCAAAAGAAACATTAATTTGTCACACTAAAATGACTTTATTTTCTATTTCTGGTTTCTTTGCAGGAAGTAGGTAAGGATTTTCTATTAGTATTTTTGTGTTAATATTCCTCCTTTGACAATCGTCAAAACGATAGTCGTTGTTTTATTTTCTTACCATGAAAAAAACAGTCCTAGTCCTTTACAAATAACAGTACTAGAAACCAGGTTTCATCGAAATCAGCCCACAAACAAGAAAGTTAACCGCCATCTTAGATTTCTTTAAAGTTTCGAAATTGCATAGTTATCTTGTCGAAAAAGTTCCAGGAAGCAAATTTCATCGAAATACTGTGGAAAGGATCTGTTCAGCTAAATTGGATCCATTTGAGGGTTACAAGCAAAAAAATCGATCTCACGGGCATTCGACGCTACGGGGCAGCCGAAAAAAAAATGCGACATTACGTCCTACGTACCAATAGCCTTCGAGTCTATCCATTTTGACAATCTTCAAAACTGACAGAGTTTTATATAAATTCACCTTCCAGAGGTACCATGTAAATACGTTTATGGGAGATGTTTCTAAAAACCTTTTCTTAGTGCACAGTTTTGGGTTTCAATTCCTGTAGCATGGATAGTCATTCAGTCAGTTTTCCTTTTTATACATAAAACAAAATCCGATCACACGTGCAACCGGCTGCGGCCTCTGATTTACGAGAGCATTATCGCCGAGGCCGACTGATTGCCGCCCGCCGAATATGCCGCGTCTCTCGGGGCGAGGCTGGCCGTATTTTTTTCCGGCCACCATTATTTTTTGCTGTCAATGGTTCATTGATTAAAAATACCAAAGATAGTGTGTAAGGAATTGCTTGATTTTATTTATACAGATCAGGGATTTCTATGTTAGAGAACGTTTTTTATTCTACATATAAGCAAATTTGTTCACACGTTGAGTGAAATAGATTTGACATGTAGAAATGAGGCGGATGTAAAACTGACCTCACTCTAAGGTTAGTCGAGTAACTGAACTTAAATTCCTTGCTACTAACAATTATATGCATGACGTTACAACAATTTTGGAGTTTATAGACTCTAGACTAGAGGATTGGCAAACTTCTAAAAGTTTCGATATACAGAAGGCTATTTCACATTCCTAGTAAAACCCACTTTATCTATCTGCGCATCGGTTTACTGCGGTGACCAGCTGACTAAAGATACAATACAAGACATAAAACCAGTGAACGAGTAAACGAGTTTCTGTAAAAGGGGCTTTAAAAATCTATGTGACTTTTGCTCCGAGTGACCGCGCTGTGCTGTAAGCCTGTTATCTTTCCTACACGGTGTGTTGTGTGGGTAGTTGGCATGTTGCAGGACGGTTTTGCGATTGGGCATTTGACACCAATCAAAATAAATTTCAAAGGGTAAAATTTAAATTATATATACTAACCTAAACTAAGGATTACTAATAATTTATATGGAATCTTATTCTGAAATAAAAAAATATTTGAATTTGAAAACCCTATTTCTCGAAATTAGCATGTGATTTAACACCACAACTCTGTGACCGTTTTTTACTATTCGCAATATTTGATTTTTAATCGTTCAAGAATTCATAAAAGAACATCGATTAACTAGTGGAATGTTGATTTCACAAGCTAGGAACGATTGGTGGTGTCAAAATAATACCTAAGGAAATTATTACTATCGTTCTTAATATTCTGGCATATGACCAAAACTAAGCTCAGTACAGACCAGTTAGGTATAGACAAATCTTTGTATATTTGCTTGCACGATGAAAAAGATTCCTAAGACCTACATTTCTGCCATTTCCCCACCAAGCCTATCCACCCTATTTAAAAAAAAAGCAATCAGTATTACTTCAACTACTCTCCTAAATATAAATTAATATGGCAGCAAAAAACTGCTGCTGCTGCCGGAAGAGCAAGTAAACTTACAAAATATAAATTCCTTTTTAAGAACTTGCAATAGTTTTCCACTGACTGGCCAACGTCATGATCTAAATTCCATGCACAATATTAGTCGCAACTTCACAGATCCATTGCACAGAACGGCGTAGTACATAATTTATGTATTTGTGGAACGAGAATGTCTTTTGCGCTCGACGCCCACTTTCTGCCTTCGAGCAACTTTAAGCTGTTTAATGTTTAAACGCGCCTTTCTGGCTCGGTTACGCAACTGTGGGACACAGTTTCAGAATTTCGGTTTTCAACTATTCAAACTGAAATGATACACTTTTTTACTTTAACCTGACGTGTCGGACCTGTTTCAGTGTCCGTGGTCGCAGGAAGACTGAGGTGTTAGTTGTCATTAGGTACATAGTTTTAAAAAAAAAATTGTAAACTACCACCACTCAAAAATATTAGGTTACGTTCCTATCTTCATAAAATGAGCTAACAGTATCTTAAGGTCTTGCAGTGCGGGGTCTAGCTTAAGTCTTGGCTAAAACAGGATCCCAAGATGGTGGGATTTTCCAACCATCTTCTGTATTAAAATTACTCTTCTATTTCTGTGGCCTCATGGAGCACACGGCCAGAAGAAAACGACGTTCTCTTGCGAGGACTTTCGGTTGGTCAAAGCTGGTCAAAGCATATGAAGTGGTTAGGTGTATCTAACGCATGTTTACACACTGCAGACTTTGCGTTCCGTCTATGTTTTACGTCTATAAAAACTGATTTTAAACATTATCAGAACGACTGTGTAATATACCTTTCAATGATCTGAAGCCATTGTCTAGTTGACTATTTAGTTGAATGGTTTCCTCATTCCTTATCTATCACTGAAATAATTTGGCTCATAATTAAAATTGCTAGTTCTTATAAAATATTTATAACGTTGACAAGCTGAAGATGGTGGTATCAAATTTTTCAGGTTATAGAGTTTGCGTATTTATCATAGCAATTTTTCTAGTCAGTCTTTGCTAATCATCAAATCAGTTGCTGTTAGTTTATCTAGTTTTTCGCTTTTCCAAATACACCATAGGCTTATAAGCCTTATTTATACCTTTCTTGGGAAAGGCACACTATAATACACACATCAAAAGTGTCTAGGGATCAACATATATTTTTGCAATAACTTTTCTCCTGATTGATATTAATTAAAATTTTTCTTAAGGATTCATCAAATAAAGTGTTTTCGTTTGTCTACAGTAACGATAAACCAAGTCACCTTCGCATTAATAAATAAATTTGCCATTTTCCTAATAAAGGGATTTTTGACATTTGAACCACTAACATTAAAGTTCGAAAAAAAGACTGAAATAACAGTTTTCTTTAAAATTTTATTGGGTAACTTAAACAATTAATAATCCGTGTTTCTACCGCGAACACTAACAACACAAGAACATCGGTTTGGCATACTGAAAATGAGTTCATCCAAATCACGCTGTGGAATGGCCGCCCATGTTCGTTGCAACAACAAAAAAAGGTCTTCTTGCGACTGAATACCCTCCATATTCGGCAGAGCTCTTCTCTGTAGCATATCCCATGCATGCTCAATCGGGTTCAAGTCTGGCGACTGAGCAGGCCAGGGCATGACATTGATGTTAGCTGCTGTGAGAGTCTGTCTTACAACTCTTGCGGTGTGCGGTCGTGCATTATCATGCATTAACTGAAATAAGGGACCGATTTGCACTTGTAGAGGAACGATGACGTCTGATACAATCGTCTCAGCATAAATTTGAGCGTTGAGGTTGCCTCTGATCCAAATCAACTCAGTTCTTCCGCCGATCCAAATACCCGCCCATACCATGATGGTTCACCACTATAAGGATGGACTTCCTGGCAGGACTTTAATCGCTGTTGGCGTCCAGGGGTTCTCCAGTGTCGTATACGTCTTATATCCGGTCTCATACCAAAACGAGACTCATCAGAAAAGCACACGAAACGCCATTGTTCTTCTGCCCAATTTCTGTGTTCAAGAGCCCATTGATATCGAATCCTACGATTGTGCAATGCTATAGGTGGTACCCTTAGCGGTCTTCGGGAATGAAGGTTCACTTCATGCAAGCGGTTTCTGACTGTTTGGTCGCTAATTAAGTTCCCTGAAAAGTGATGAAGCCTCACGGCTAACATCATGGCGGTTATTGTTGGAGCTCTTCGAGTTGTGATTTGAATGTATCGGTCTTGTCTCCGTGTGGTGCAGCGATACCGTCCTCTATGGCGCTCAGCCACGGTACCAGTGCTTCGGTAACGTGTCCAAAGTCGACTGATAACACTCTGACTTGTATTCAGAGCTAAAGCCACAGTACGTTGCCGGGAACCAGCTTCTATCATTCCCACGGCTCTGAGCATTTCTTCCCTGCTTAAATGACGTCGCCGCTCCATAATAACGTTGGTTTTAATCAGTAGTAGGGAAACAGTAGCACTAATAATGTCTTCAATGCGTTGTAGGTTTTTATAGGGAAAATATTGACAGCTGATTTTCATCTTTTACTCGAATCTGATTGACAGTTCCTGTTTCAAATTATGAAATGCACCAAAAAGGATCCATATAAATTTATAAAATCATAAATTTATTAAAAATCCACATCTCAATCTCAAGAAATCCGCATAAAAATGCTTGATCCCTAGACACTTTTAATGTGTGTATATAGAATTATTGATAATTGCTGCATAATTAATAATAATAAATAAATAAATATTTCTCAACAAATATAATTAAAATTACTCAGGCGTTAGTATAATAGTTATCTTTATTATTATTATTATTATCTACGTTTTCACATAATTTGGTTTGCATTTCTCTTCTAAACGCATAAAGTAAAAACGTTCTCCGTATCTGCTAGGGGCACATTGCGAATCTGTCACAGCATATCACGGGGTATCCATGCAGATTACGTTGCATTCCGGCCGGACTGCCCGCTGGTCGGGGGTCGTGTCAAGACCACGATATGTGGAGACACTGGAAGCTAGTGATGTTAGGGAGTTAATTTTATCGGAACCGGAGTTGGTGTTTTTAAATATGGAATGGAAATCACAGTCAAATACGTTGCCAAATTGGAAAGTGGAGACAAAACATCGCATTTACATTGTTTTGATCCCTAACTATTAGCTTAAGTACTTGTGGTTTGGAAATCAGAAATAACAAAGGTACACTCGGCTCCACATCAAGCTACTCATTTTTATTGCAAAATCACCCTTATTATGCATAAGATACCGCAGCCTCAGCATCGACGTGTAGCCGTGCGTACAAACATCCAGACAAAATAGAAAATTGGTATTCTATATTGCCTCCGTTGAGTCGAACCCAGGACCTCAGAAATGGCGGCACCTCGAAAACCGGTGCACGCCACTACACCACGGAAATCGTTTGGTGGCAGAAGAGTCTCTGAAAGTTGTTTCTTTTCTATTTCTTAATCTAATCATAATCATTTATTCCTTCATAAACATAGGTACACAGAGGTTTAAATGCGAACACTATGTTTCACCTTTTCAGGTATATGAAGTATTTACATTTTAACAATAGTATTTAGCATAATAATAATAATAGTAGGACGATATTTTATAATTGAAATTATATGTACATAGGTATATGTATGTATGTAAGTATAAATAAATATTTCACAACAATCACACCAATTCTCTAGTCCCAAATTAAGCTACGAGGCTTGTGTTATGGGTAAACAACTATGGCTAGACAACGGATAAACATACTTAAATACTTTTTTTTTTGTAAATAAATACATATTATACATAGAAAACACCCAGACCAGTACAAACACACATGTTCATGCACACATATGCTTGTACTGTGCGGGAATCGAACCCGCGACCCTTGGTTTTAAAGTCCGACATGTAGACCACTGCACCAAACGGTCGTCGAAGTATATATAGGTATATGAGAATTTACATTTCTAATGAATCTGTTCGTTGTACTCGTAATAGATAAATGCTACACCATTTTTTATTTAATACAGTAAGGATACGATTAAAACCTCCGATTGAAAAGTTTCGGAACCGGGAGTGTAATAATAGGTAGATCCGACTGACCGGAAAAGCACCTACGAGAGGTAGGTATGAGCAACCTTAGTTAGATACGGTGGCCAGCACGTCACGGGAAACACTGCGGTATCTTGTGTGCTTGTAATACGGACGATTTTGCAACAAAAATGGATAGCCTGATGTGCTGGCCATCATACGGCCATTATGCTAGCACACGCTATAAAATTGGGATGATGATGATATCTTAAATATTGTCAAGAACATGGTATTTAAAAAACATAGCCCCTATGAAGTTAATACAACCAATATATTTCAAAAAAGCTGTAGAAACCAATTTATAAACACACAAAACGCAATAAATATTCGGTCATTTGACTCCGATTTCTGACACATGACCGTGACGTCACAATCATTTATTACCATGCGAAATCTATGGAGACAGACCGTTTTGACAGATAATAAAAAGTATGTCAACGATTGGTGGTGTCGTCTAGCCAATTAACATTGTTTTGTTTATTCATTTTTGTAGCCTTAAATTGTAACGGCACTAAAAACTAGAGAGACGTTGCTCATTTCATAATGAACTTTAGCCAAGCAACACATATTTTAAGTGTAGCTTCAGACTGACTCGCTAACTTCTAAGTAGTCATTAATTAAAATATTTCGCCGTTTCCTAATGCTCGTGCCATGCAAGTCAGCCGTGTCCCATGGCGGCTTGGCGACGATTTGTCAATGTCCTACACACAGTACCAACTTGCATCCCGGTGCAGAGTTTCTACCTCAGGGTTTTATTCTAATAAAATCTCTACGTCTATTTCGTTCTTGGATGTGGGCGGTTACTGACGGATCATCGGACATTTACGCCCATTACACACTGCGACTTTACACCAGCAATGAATAGATTTATACCTGTAGCATCGACGCAGCATTGATGCTAACGCGCGTTACTCGTAACATCGCGAGAGCATCGATGTAGGCACAGATCAAAATACGTTTCGAGTCGTGGCTTACGTTTTAGTATCCATACAGTTTTTTTTAAATATACAACAACATCACAGACATTGATCTGACTCCGTGGTAAGTAGCTTAAGCTTGTGTTACTGATATCAACAGTGGTATTACAAATAAACTTAAATAAATACACATAGCACCCAGACCAGTACAAACAGACATGTTCATGCACACAAATGTTTGTACTGAGCGTGGATTGAACCCGCGACCTCTTGGTTAATAGTCAACTTCATGACCATTACACCAAAGTGGTCGTCGAGTCATGATGCATACGCGATACAGGATGCTGCATCGCTGCACTTAAATGGCCAGGTTTTAAGCAACGTATTGATGCTTAAAGTAGCACTAGTGAGTAAAGGTAAATTGTACATCAATATTTTGTGCAAAGGTCAAGGAAATGCAGAGTAATCTATGGCAGACTATATAATCCAAAATTATCGTGCTGTTGTGGAAAAATACAAAACAGTTTTACGGCACGACTTTTGATTAGGAAGGACTCCGAAACATGCCGATACTCGTACAAAAACAATGTTCTACTTATTCGTTTTCTTATATTTATTTGCAACCAACTTCATATTATACTTCATACAAACCCTCATTGAAACAAAGTAACTCACCGAACATAACAATACGAGCAAGATATTCTTGAACAATGCCCACTCGTACCCTTTTATACTCATGTCCACAATTCGTTTCCATAAAATTGCTCCCTAAGAGCCTTGTCCTTCATCCAACTAAAGCCTCTGACGGTACACCGTATTTCTGTAGAATAAATCGCACGCTGAAGCATGCTATAGTCTCTGTTTTCCAAGGTGGCTCCAATCTCATAAATAAGAATGAGGAATAGAGGGAACAAAGCCTGTGAGCTCAAAGGCGATTTTAAAATCTTATCTGAGTCGGAGGCGTGATTGACAAAGTCTGTCGTCCGATAGCGAGGATGTTTGCCCAGCTCTGAGCCGTGCCAAGGGCAGTAAAGCACAATGGAGTGAGCTTAGGCGGTCGTTAAATAAGCAGTTATTCCACAAACAACGACTGGGTTGCGGATCTCGTCTTAACGGGAAGCTGCAACTGTATTGTTTTGTTAATAGGACCTCTGATGATTGTAGTAATCACTGCGATTTATTTTAATTTGCGTGACGTTCGTTACACTTTGTTTAATATTATTGATAAAAATATTAATAAATATATTATGAGATAACTCGGATACTTTATTCTTCAACTATCTTCACGTTAGCCTGTCCCAAAAGTACAAAATCTATTCCAATACATGATCAAATCCCAAAAACAGAGTAAAAACGTTTCTTCTATTGAAATCGGTGAAATGAAAAAATTGCTCGCACCATTTAATATATTTGGGGATTTTATCTCATAGATAATGTCATCTAAAAAACTCTGAGAGCAGCCATCAATCAGTCTGCGGGGGAACAATTCAGGGCTGCCAATAATCAGTTTTTTAATACTTGTATATACTAACATTTTACGGCTTATATTTGTTTGTTTGCAGGGGTAACCTCTTGAACTACTTAACTGATTAATCACTTTCAATCTTTCGCGTTGCATACTTTACCTATCAGTGAGTGCTAAGTTTTAATTATGATTTTCGTGGGCAGAGTTCAGAGTGGTTGAATAGAAACATAGGCGTAAATCATCAATCATATAGGATAGTTTCTACTCAAAAGGACTTTTTCAAAGTTTAATAGATATTCAGAAAGATACCTCGGTCATGCACGGTACAACCCCATCGCTTTTGCGTGGATTTTCCATCTCTGTCTGTTCGAAGTAAATCTGCTTGTGCCTTCCATACGTATCTATTAACTTATCTATACATCAATTTGTTTTGTTACCTAAGAGGCGATTTTTCAATCGTCACTTAAATATATAGTTATCGTAATTATAAACCGACCTATTTAAGATAATATTAATTTCGACTTTCTACATCTGAAGTTAAGTTTGAGTTTAACTTTTTACCTATGGCTTTTTAAGTCAGCCATCAAGAGCCACTCTATGTATACTGACTAGCGGCCCATCCCGGCTGCGCACGGGTGGACAATTATTTCACCCGTGCGACGCAGGGGCGAGCCGTTAGTATTAAATATAGTCTATGTTCATCACGGATGATGTAGGATTCTAATGGTAAAAGTTTTTTTTTAAATTTATTTTTTTAATCGTTTTCGAGTCCATTTAACTTAAACAAACATACAAACAATCAAATCATTCCTCTTTATAATAATACTAGTCGCCCCCCGCGACTTTGTCCGCGTGGAATCCCTTTGTTTTCTAAATCGCGGTCGAACGGGATAAAAAGTATCCTATGTCCGTTTCCTGGTTCTAAGCTACCTCTACGAATTTTCAGCCAAATCGGTTCGTCCGTTCTTGAGTTATAAATAGTGTAACTAACTTTCATTTAATATATATTGATTATTGTAAATAAGATGTGACAATCGAAAACAATATCCAAGTTAAATTTTCACGTATATATTTATGAGAAAATTATAAAATTCTCTACTTGCTGATGGCCCTACCCCCAAGTGCTGGCCAGGGAGTGTATTTGTTTGTCCTGCATCCCTCCTAGTGTTACTGCGTTAATATATGGTGTGTTGAGTGCTCGTATAAAAAGATTCTAGGAGAGCGTTTAGTTTTATTTATTTCAACTCGTTTCCTCTTTACCATCCTTCTTTCTCCAGCTAAAAATAGTACATATGACAAATATGAGATCTGGGTACGCTTTATTGTAAACTTATGAGTATAATGTAACTACCACTTTTATGGATTCCGTAGTAAACAAGGAACCCTTATATTTAGCCATGTCTGTCCGTCCGTCTGCCTGCCCGCGGGTTTACTCAGAAACTACGAGTATAAGTGGCAGAAAGCTGCAGGAAATTAGGATTAGTATGTATAGTATTTTTATCGTATGGGGTGTCGTTGAAAATGTCTTTCAAAAACATTATGAGGTTGAGAACACCATTTCTTAATTTAGGGATTCGTTTCTGAAATATTTGGTTTTAAATTCAAATTCAAATTTCGTTATTTTGCATAAATAGTGGTATACGAGTACATACAGATGTCAATAATAATAAAATGAATATAGTTAAATGTCAAATGTTAATTAAATCCAAAGTATAATATTGTCATGTCAATATTATTGTTATCATTATTTTTTACTCCTCTCAAAATTATTAGTAAAATATTCGTCATTCCCAATGAGCCAGTATTTCAATGTTTTTTTTTTAAACACATATAATGGTAAGTACAAAAGTGTAACGTATATTTGTTAGGTATAAGTAGGTGTGTCCCCTCCCCTCTCCTTTATCAGCTCAACGCAAAAATTACAGCAGTAGTATATTGTGTATAAAAAGTATGTTTAAAGAAAAACTATCAGAGCTAAATAAAATCTAATAAGTTATCGGCGACCAACCTATAAAATCCACGGAAAATAAATTTTCATACATAAGATCGTGACCAAAAATATATGAGACGGTGCTGCTCGTATAATTTATCCACCATCAGACATAAAATTAATATCGATGTGATCGTTAGTATCCCATAAATTGACTAAAAAATACGAAATTCAGTAATAATAGTCCTCCTGGCCGATTTCTACCACGGCTGCCAATCTCAACAGAGAAGATATCATACAGGTGCACTCACTCCACTCCATCACTCTCAAAGTGCTGTGAGACGGCAATTCGACATAATCCGGAGAGAGATCAGGCGCAGAACCAACGGCTTAACGTGCTTTCCGAGGCACGGGGGTGTAACACCGCCAACTTTCCGACTCCGAGCTGTTTTTGAGAAATTGATGACAGAAAATATCATAAACAATTTTGGCTCGACCTGCAATTCGAACCCATGTACCCACTCTCGGATGTAAGGCAGAAACTTTGCTACTACACCATTGAGGCAATCATGAAATTCAGTATTACAAAGTTATCACAATAGTAGATTTCTCATCAGAAAGGTTTAAATGCGGATTTAGCATGAGCGCCGCACCACCGCGGCGGGATCTTAAGCCCAAGCGTAGTGAGTAAGTACATTTTATAGGCAAAATGTCTGCTTAAAACATTTCATGTCATGGAAAGTCCATCGATTTGCTCGATATTGCTTTAAAATGATTTACTCGCTGAGATCTAACATTTAAGTACCATTTCATTTCCGTTTGTGGGTGGGGTCCGTAAACGGCCATGGTCCCTTGATTGAAAATTAGTTGACAGTTATGTGGGCTCGGTTTTAGATATTTGTAAGTGTGCACTCGAAACTACGGAACCCCACAATGCGCGTGGCCCGACACGCACTTGACCGGTTTTTCGTTGAATATGTTTATGCATGATAAAATATTAAGATTTCATTTTCTTAGAATAGTAAAATGCGCTTTTTTCTATTCCCTCGTACCGAAAATTTTATGCTAAGTACAAATCCCTTGCAGCTACGATTTCCCAGGATAGACGAATCACAACCACATATCATCGCATAATTTTCGCACCACACTTTCCTTATTCTACAAATGGCGCCCACCCAATACGTTGGGGGAATTGACAAATGTCATACGCGCTTTGTTTCGCCCGCCCTGGAGAAGACGCGAAATAATAGCTCTATTCCAAATAGTTATTGGCAATCTGAAAGAGATGAATTGTGCACTTACGCGTGAGAAGTGGAGCAAAACAAATACACGCTTTGTTCGATGGATTGAGGGCAAGAGGGTACAAACCTGATTCTAGATTATAATGCCTTAAACGTCAAGCGACATCCACACGATTATATTTTAATGCAAAATTGACTATTTCTTTCACGTTCTAGATACTGAACTAATTAAGGTAAAATTTTATAAACATAATAGTTTTATCCCAAAATTTTACTCATATTACCGATTATCACGCGGCGAAGCCGCTGCAGCTAGTAACCCACATAGCCTGCGTTCTCGTTTAAAATGTACTATAGAAAATCCGACGAATCTTCAACTGCTGAAAACTTTTAAAATATTGTTCCCTAAGCTAAAATTGTGAATGCAGCGGGGAAATCATTATGGGCGTGGGCAGAATTACAGATTCAGTCCGAGGCGGGCATTTCCTATGAGAGCACTCCAAATGTCATGGAACCCAGCCCAAGTCGAATACGAAGCTATTTGTAAATTGTACACCCATTTCTTCCCCTGGGCGCGACGACGTGCCAAAGTAAACATGACAACCTAACAACTATAACGTGCACGGATAGACTGAGTAGAGTAGAGCTGTAAGGTGAAACATCTTATTGTCCATTGTATTTTTTATGTATCGTATTACTTTCTTTAGACCAAGGGGGTAACTTCGACCCATTCTGTAAAAAGCTCGAACCTCAAACAATTTTTTTTTTGATAGCAAATGGCGTATATTTAAATAGGTCATTCTATAAATGGTGTCATTAACGGTTGGTAAAATAGCGAACAATACACAGTAAATAGTGATATATACTTATTACTGGTAACTGGTCATAGATAGGCACAGTAGATACTGTCTTTTTTAGTTAGTACAAGAAATAAATAAGAAGTGAAACCGCGATTTTTACCGACAAAGACACATAGTGATACCATCAGTGTTGTTTGTCGCGGTGACTGTACTAAAATGTTTAATGATGAAAATGTGAGGGTGGATCTGGATACTGCAGCCGCCCCGAGCAAACGACGCCGCACGCCACCAGTCAGCTCGTGACCACGGCTATGTGCAATCCAGCCAAAACGTCGAGCAGTGAGTACCTAACATTCATTAAAATATATCGCATTTAGATCCGATAACCAGTACCTAGTTAGTGTTAAATGCAACGCGAAAGTTTAAAATCATGTAGGACAAGAAAGTCACAAATTCAATGAGACCCATAATCCTTATTGCGTCTAGTAAAGCTTTAGATATGGTATTGTTTTATAGCTCTCACTTTTTAGGTAAAGTGGCCTGCACATCAGGCTACCCATTTTTAGTTGCAAAATGGCCATCGGTCACATACGCATAAGATACCGCAGTCTTTTTTGTTGTTGTTTGTGTTACGTGCTTGCCACAGTACATTCATAACTTTATACTTCGAAGTTACTCATATTTATGCGCTGCCATTGGACATCTGGAATACGTTAGAATATCTACTGAATTTATTTTTAAAGAGTTTAGCGTGCATGGACGATACTTTGATACAGCCGATGCATCGTGGATAGTAAATATCTTCCTAACTGTTGCACTGTCAACAGCTGTTTTCTTTGTCTCTGGAAATTTTATTCTATTTGCGATTATAAATGAATGGACCTTCAAACGAAGAAAACTGGAATGATACTTACAAAAAGTTGATTGAGCCAATATACGGTAATAGAGTCTAGTAACCTTTACCGTCAGCTTCAAATAAAATTTGAGTTACCGGCAAAGCATATTTTCGTACATTTCACATAAGTAACTTGACCTGCCATCAACTCACTTTGTAGACGAGGTAGCAACCCACATCAAAAGTGGCGACCGCCAATCAACCCGACCAATAAACTTCGGCTAGTCTCAGGAGTATCAAACTGTCTTGGAACCCGCAACGAATTTAAACATAGCTAAAGTAAATAGCAGTTTAAATTCAAACTTAGATAGGTAGACTAACTGCGGGCTATGAAGACCTACTACGAAAAAGACCCCCGAAAAGCAGAAAAACAGCTGGTGAGCTTCTGAGTGAGGTGGCTGGACCGATTTTGATCAACCATAGCTAACAACCACCTAGATTACATTATTTTTCAAATATAATAAAACCTAGATTATATTTCCTTCTGGCCGATTTCGACCACGGCGGCAAATCTCAACAGAGATCAGCCAACTACGCGAAGATATTATAGTGCACAAGTGTGAGCGCAATACACAGGTGCACTCACTGTTCCATCACTCTCAAATTTCGGTGAGACGGCAATCTGACATGACCGGAGAGAGATTAGGCGCAGGACCAACGACTTAACGTGCTTTCCGAGGCACGGGGGTGTAACACCGCCAACTTCCGGACTCCGAGCCGTTTTTGAGAAATTCATGACAGAAAATCTCAGAAACAATTTCGGCTCGACCTGGAATTCGAACCCAGGACCTTTCGGATGTAAGGCAGAAACTTTTACCACAACACCGCACTGAATTCGGTCCATCCGTTGGGGAGCTACGACGCCACAAACAGAATAGGTGTCAAACTTATAAAACCGTCGGGAGATATAAACGAACTCGTGAAAACTATAGTGGTTCTTTCCTTACACACATGACAGCACGTCAAGTTGATAATTTTCGGCATCTTATGCTTATGTAATACTAAGGGCGATTTTAAAGTAAAAATTCGTACAGTCACGTGCAATGACATATAAACATGAATAGAATTTCAAATAAATGTTAACTCGGAAAATATCAAAGACAAATAATCACCTTAACGATACATACCATCGAAGTTTATCACAAAAAAGTACACATTATTGGCGAAAATAATGTGTATCCAATCTTTACTATGATTTTTTTCATAAATATGTATACACTTATAAAACTGTAGCAGTTTTAACTATTTCGACAAATGGGTATTACTTTCAATAAAATATACAACATGTACTTTGCAATGACATGTAAACATTTTTTTTATCTTTTTAATATATTATGAAGGTAGCCACGTCGCGGTAGGCGGTAGCGCAGACTATCTTCTTCGATTATGTTTTTATATAAACATTTCTTATTCATTGGGAATACTTGCCAGTCTGGAGAAGTGTTAACGCGTAGTTTGTGATTGTTATGAGTTGCGGCGGTAATTATGTAATAATTTATCGTAAAACATTATCTATTGTGGTGTTCGTTTTTATAGTAAAGGACAGAATGAGTAATAATGACATTGTGCTGTATCGAATTGAATGAAAAACACAAAATTGTTGTTTTACTGTACACACTTTGCATACGGCACTCATACTTACCTTCTGAACTGATGAGGACTATTGTGGTTCCCATTGTCAAAAATAAGACAGGAGACATATCGGATAAAGGAAACTATACGCCTATCTCATTGGCTACCATACTGGCAAAGGTGCTTGACGGTGTGCTTGAGCGAAGACTTTGTAGCTATTGTCGCGAACCGGTCCTCTAAGCACGGGGTGAGACGCGTGGGAGGAGGGCTACGACGGCACCGGCGAATACGGACCTCCGCCAGACACTTGCGCTTGACACACGGAATAGGAAAAACCTCACCAAAGCTCCAGCCGCAACCCGCGATCGATTTCCTATCCACTAAGTGTTTGTCCGGGATCATTTATGTAAACGGCAATAAACCAGCCCTTTAATATACAGTCCGCTTTTCATTACGTCCTTTAGGACCCTCACAGCTATCTTAAGTTAAACGATGCCCAATTTGGGTTTCATCCTGGTTTGTCGACGGAGAGTGCTGTGTTTTCGCTCAAGCATACTGTCAGGTACTATACCCAGACGGGACGCCTGTGTATGCTGCTTTCCTGGATCTCTCCAAGGCATTTGACCTGGTTGATTATAAGTTATTATGGTCGAAACTATCTGACATAACATTACCACCTGAACTAATTGCCACTTTTCAGTACTGGTATGGTAATCAAATTAATCAGGTCAAGTGGTCTGGAGCTTTGTCTGACGAATATGTCCTCGAATGTGGGGTAAGACAGGGTGGTTTGTCGTCTCCCGCTCTCTTCAGCCTTTATGTTAATGACCTTATCGTGGAGCTCAGCAACACCAGGGTCGGCTGCTCGATAGACGGTTTCATGGCAACAGCATTAGTTACGCAGACGACATGGTGTTGCTGCGAATGGTCTGTGTAAACTACTGTCAGTGTGTGAAAAGTATGTTTCCAAACATGGACTTCTCTATAATGGTAAAAAAGTGAGCTGATGGTTTTTCGTTCAGGTACTAAGAAGCCGATTCATGCACCTCCAGTAAAACTCCTAAATACTGAACTAAAGAGAGTTCTGGGACATGTTGTTACTGAAAATCTGTCTGATGACTGTGACATAGAACGTGAGAGGAGGGCGTTAGCGGTCCGATGTAACATGCTCGCTCGCAGGTTTGCCAGGTGTACTCGAGATGTCAAGATTACTCGCTTTAATGCATTCTGCCAGACATTTTACACCTGCGGCCTGTGGTGTGCTTACACGCAGAGAGCCTATAACGCTCTCCGTGTCCAGTACAATAATACCTTCAGTATGCTGATGGGGCTTCCTAGGTTCTGCAGTGCGTCGTCGATGTTCGCTGAAGCTCATGTGGATGACTTCAACGCTATCATTCGGAAGAGGACGTCGTCGATGCTTGCTAGGATACGACGGAGCTCCAACAGCATTCTGATGGTTACCAGGGATAAGCCATCATGTTTCATCTTTAGACACTGGATACAAATACATGCGCAGGTATCCAGGAACCGTTTTTTTGACTGAGAACTTAATAGTTTTATTTTGTATGTGGTAGTTTTAATTTCTTTCTTTTTAAAGAGTACTAACAATAATTTTAAGTTTTATGTTACTAACAACTAGCTATGGATCTTTGTGTTGGTCTGAAATAAACATTTTATTATTATTATTATAACAATCACAAACTACGCGTTAACATTTCTCCAGACTGGCAAGTATTCCCAATGAATAAGAAATGTTTATATAAGGTTGACGCATTATTGAGGGTAGATAGGAAAAACATAATCGAAGAAGGCAGTCCGCGCTACCGCCTACCGCGACGTGGCTACCTTCATAATATATTAAAAAACTAAAAAAATAATGTTTACATGTCATTGCAAAGTACATGGTGTATATTTTATTGAAAGTAATACCCATTTGACGAAATAGTTAAAACTGCTACATTTTTATAAATTAATACATATTTAAGAAAAAAATCAAAGTAATGATTGTTTACATCGTAATGAAACGGTATTGTTTATTTTCTGTGATAAATTAATCGATTACTTATTATTGTAATTCATAGTGGATACATATTTTTGGTTATAAACGTGTAAACAATTGTCTGAAAGCTATTTGTGTACATATTTTCGCCAATAATGTGTACTTTTTTGTGATAAACTTCGATGGTTATATATTATAGTATGTATCGTTAAGGTGATTATTTGTCTTTGATATTTTCCGAGTTAACATTTGTTTGAAATTCTATTCATGTTTATATGTCATTGCACATGACTGTACATTGATCTGCTGTCGTTTGTACAACAAAAGAACGATTACCGTTTTGATTTTCGTAGTAGGCATTCTGATCGGGTCTCACGGAAAGGTTGTGCCCTTGTCATTTAGCTGACCGCCTCTATCCTGACATCCCTTCAGATAAAAGTTGCCATTTACGTATCGAATTGCCAAATCTACCGTTGCCAAGGGCAAGGCGATATTTCCTTTTGAAAAAGATTTGGGAAATCATTTACGAGTAGGTACATTTACTAGTTTTTACAAATCGTGGATTTTGGCTACCCCAATAAATCTAATGATCGTGATTTAAATTAGTCAGTAAGATCACCATCGGCTAAATAAGCGTCTACGACATTAGCTTATGTGCACATTTTATTTATTTAGTCATACATTACCTACTCGAGAGAAAATTTATGTTATAAACAGTGTTCATACTTTGGTTAAAGGATTTGTTAAATATGATATTACGTAAGATTGCTTATTGCTTCTCTTTCTCTCTCTTAATATAGCTAAGCTAGCAGAATAAATGGATAAACTTTCTGGTCTACACTAAGTACATCATTAAGTACTTGAAATTTTACTCAATACCTAGTCTATAGAATTGGGGACTGCAAAATTGAACGCGCTAAATACTTAACTAGCCATCGCTTTGCGGAAACGAAGGCTTTAACCATCCACTTTGAATTTAACCGAAATTCTATGTGGCCTAAAATAGTGGATTAATCACACCGCACACGAAATAGGTTAATTCCAATTTGGGAATAGGCTGGAGTTCCGCAGGACCCTGTTGGCTTTACTTTCCAATGGCGCGCCGTCGCTAGAATTGGTTTGTACATTTGGTTTTATTTTAGTTTCTGAATCTAAATACGAGAGTTTCTTGACCATTTAAGTTTAATTATCAAAATACAAATGATTAACAGTAAATTAATAATAAAATTGAATGCAATATAATCAATACAAAATTATAACTTTAACTGAATTTAAAATACAAAATAACAATAAAAAACAAATAAGAACATGCAAAATTAAAAATCCATCACAACCTCAAGTCAGAACGAAAAGTACCCTTAAAACTTACCGAACTAACTCATTGTATGGCATTGGCCAACTTAAATCAGTTATTTATGAGAGAGTAGTACATTTTATTTAGGTATTAGTACATTTCATTTTATCTTAGAAAATATTCATGTGAGATACATTACCAATTTTCATTTGCAACACTTGTTTAATACGTCATAAACAAATATTGCACATAAATCCTTATGGTAATGTGTCTACGGACAGTTAAATAGTGTGACCATTATTTAACGACGTAGATAACATTTTATCAGTTCCGTTGATTGTGGCGCCGCGCCGGTTCCCCGGTGACCCATTAGACAATACAGCTTTTACTACTATCTAACTACTGGAAAATCGATAGGTGCCAATCCAATAAACATCACAACTCCGGCAACTAAAACTTAATTACGTTGTTTTCGGTCAAAGTTTGGTAATCTCAATGGGCTAGTTTGAGTAACTGTTGGATATGTATCAAGATAAGGGCAGAAGCACATGGTGGTTTTGCATGACCTCGTATTAATACTATCTGGATTGGAGTTCAAGGGCGATGACCTACCATGAATTACTAGCACCTACTTAGAGGGCTTACGTCACGGTAGCTTAATTGGAAAAGCATACGCTTGACTTGAGAGAGGCAGCGGGTTCGAGGCATCGCTTTTATATCTTTAAAATTAAAATAGCAATCTTATGACAATTTGTTAGGTATTATTTGGTCCTTACATATCGGTCCAGTGATGCAATGCAATTACTATAACGCATGTCTGCGTAATCATATTTTTCAGGCTCTACGTCTAAACGTAGGCAATGTGTTTGCACCCTTACTATGTTCGTAGTAAATGAGAAAGGGAGCTAAAGATTATTGAGAAACTTTTTCATTATTACAACCCACCGCCTTTCATCTCACCTGCTTTTTCTAGGCATTTTCGTCTAATGAAACCAACTTTCCCTTTAATTGCGTTCTCTGAATCTATAAAAGGATTACGCTTTTGGGTTCGGACTAGGAATTATTCACGTTAGCAAAAGGGTGAAAAGTAATAACAAACGTTCGGTGAAATGTAAAAACAAGCCGCTTTGCTTATTATTATTTGTTGACGAGCTAATAACATTTTATGAGGTTTAGCCTTAGTTTTTACCTTCATGTTGTTTATATGACATTACGCTTTCATGATCTTTTAAATATATTTATTCTTACATTATTAAGATTAGACGAACGGCTTAACGTGCTTACCGAGGCACGGGGGTGTAACACCGCCAACTTCCCGACTCCAAGCTGTTTTTTTAGAAATTCATGGCAGAAAATCTCAGAAACAATCTTGGCTCAACCTGGGATTCGAACCCCGGACCTCTCGGATGTAAGGCAGAAACTTTGCCACTACACCAACGAGGCAATTATACAAGTAGTCTATGTATGTATACCTACTTTTACTAGTTTGGTTACTAGTATATATATATATAAAGGTATAAATTAAATGACATAAGTTAAATGTCATTTAATTTATACCTTTATCTTTACATGTACATGTTTATGTTATTTTAACATTCACATTAAAAATGGATACCGGAGCTTTTAGAAGTTTTTTAAGAAATTCAATCATACAAAGATAAAAGATATATTTTTTAGAAACGATGAATAATGCAACTACTGAAATTGCTGCGTTAAACGAAATCGGCTTAAAACGGAAAATCGTAATTCTAGCTTATGGGATTATCCTTATTATGCGGAAAATGGCGCCACAAAAAACACCAACAAAATCAACTCTAATTAACCTGCAAAGTCGTAGATTTGTATTGTCATTGAATTGGAAAATGTTTTGGGTAATTTTGAACAAATGCTGAATACTATTTGACATGAACACTTTCAGGAATCACAATACACCGAAAAAAATCCCTCAGAAGTTGGTAAATGTTTACAAAGATTGTAAGTACCTACAAAAGGTACCTAGTTTAAATAACTTGTCGATATAATATGAAATGTGAATATGTTTGTATTCAAACCTTTTTCAAACCACCAACGTTCTTGTACTAAGTAGTAATAAGTTAAAGTGTTACGTAGTGAATTCAACATGGTGGCTCAAAATACTCGTATGTTCCATAGAAACCTTGCCTTTATCTTCGACTTAGCGTGTTTTTGTTTGTATGACTTGCCAAGCCCTGGAGAAAACGGAGAAGCATTTCCGTAAAGGGTATAAAGCATCGCATAGCCATGATCTCGCCTAGCGTGAAATACAAATACAACACTTGTTTATAAATGTAGGTATTATTCTGTTCAGGTAAAACCATAACGGCTTCGCTATATAGCATATTTGCCTTCCTACGTAGGTAAACGAGAGTGTTCTTTTACTCATCATTTTTGGTTTCATGCTTTATACCGCGTAAGAACAATTCTTTTTGTTTTTGGTGTTTTGTGTTGTGAATGTCTGAATAAATGTTTCTTTATTTCCTCCTTTCTAATAATCTTAAGTGAATCTGCAAATCATTCGTCTATATATTTCTTTATAATACTCTTTTTAGGCCAAAAATCACATGAGTAGTATTATTTCATGATCAACACTATAAGAAATAAGAAGATTTTATTTGAATTATGAGACAAAAACAACGGTATTGCCTGAAAATGTGATTGATTGAAAAAGTTACCTATTCCAAACCCGATATTCAATTTACAGAAGATCGCTAGCACCACCAATTGAACTGTGAAAACATCTCTCCCTCAACAGTGACTATTTCTACCCCCTTCAGTAAACCACCCAGTAATTGCTAAACTCGTAAACACCCTTTAGCACTCAACTTTTTAACAGGTCACTCACTGCCAGCCTGCAGGAGAATTTTGCCGATGGCATTAAATTGGTAGCTGAGGACCTACCGTGTAACCCTTCGCTCGGTAGGTGACTAAGTACATCAACGAACATCACCCTATTCACTCATACGGCCAAGGTAGAATGAATGACAGGGATAAGTACTTATAAAGTTAAAAAAATGCCTTTACCCAATGTGATCCAGGTGGAACCTCAGGGGTCCAAAACAGAATCCACAGAGATCCATGTAGATACGAACTAAAAATTTCAACAATAGGTGAGCGGAGGATAACTAAACTTTTTCTGGCTTTGAAAGGGAAGATGAAATATTAGATACTTCAAATAATGGCGCAAATTCACCGAGTACCGTATTAGTAACAGCCGGGAACAAAGCTAGGATTACATAATATTTAAGATTTTACGACTAGAAAATGAATAAATAAGTGTCATAAGTAACCTCTAGCTTAAAAAGTAGGGCATCTGGGCTAACCCACCAGGCGGCCGGCTGCGCGTGACGGCTGTGCAACGAAACCTATTAGCGCTGCATTTACGAGAAGCTTGCGGGCATATACACCTGATTAGCCAATAACATTATTGTGAAGGATACTGCAACTAAAGCTGAAAAAGATAATTATTTTGCTTTAAATTTCCACTAAACGACGCCAGCGCAGGAACCCAAATACATCCAACTGTAACCACTTGAAAAAACTAGAGCTGCAAGTCGCAAGAATTTCAATACAACTCAAGTGGTTATTAGTATAGAGTAGAGTAGAGTATTTGGGTTCCTGCGCTGGCGTCGTTTAGTGGAAATTTAAAGCAAAATAATTATCTTTTTCTGCTTCTATCATGGATTTCCGCAAAGTAACGCCTAATTCCATCAACAATACTGCAACTATTGTAAGTATAAGCGTCAGCAACGAAGTCTGCACAAAGAGTTCTTATCCATTTAAATTAGATGGTATTTTAGTTGGAATATTTTTAGGTCCTTGATGTTGTTGATTCACTGTTAATTCACTGTTACTATCTGAGATTCATATTTTCAAACAAAATCTGATATCGTGACAGTTAGGTACTTCTCTTAAAGACGCATAAATCAGAGCAGAAAAAAGTTAATGTTTTTAAGCAATCTCCCCTCGCAGATTCTCCATGAACGATTACAAAATTCAGAGAAGAAATAAATATTTCTGTAAGATATTAAAATCTCCCGAAATGAATTATCACCAAAAAAGGCTTAGCAACAATTTTGCGCCTTGAAAGAAGGCGACCACTAGATACCTCTTTGGTATCTAAATGGCCCATCAGGGGATTTAATTAAATTTTCTGCTTTGTGCGCTGTAGAATTTTGAATGAGCAGCTTTTCTATGGCACGGTTCGTTGAAAAGGTAAGGAATGTCGCACCTTGGTAAGAAAGGCTGTCGGCTTCCCCTTTAATTTTGGAGATGCGCTATTTAACCCTTTAAAAGTAGGCTGTGATTCTCGCATTTGTTGTTGCGTTGGATCTAAAAGACCACAACAGTTACCTTAAAGATATAAGGGAAGAGGTCCATTACTTTAATTGTTGTTATCAGAGTTAAGAAAACAATGGCCGTGATTTTTACACAACGCGTTTAGTCCACACAAATCTTCGGATATTCATTAACTCACCACTTTTAATACTAAAGAAGCTTAATTCAACTTTAAGTCCATTGCAAAGCGTATTTTATCCCAAGAGTAAACATCGTTACTAAAGGCCCCTAACAAGACGTAAATGAAATAAAACGAATATTTAGTCCAACCTTTCCCGGATCCCAAATCACTAAGTGTGCCATATCGAACATTGGGAGGTGACATCGGGCCCTGACCCTTGTCAAGTGACGTGATCCATCACGGTGCGTTCTGACGCATCTATACCCTGAGGTTCTACTCTACACGTCTCACGTATTTTAAGGTTCCGTTCCCAACGGGTAGAAACCTGATGCCAAAGACAGGAAACAGACTGCTGTAACGTATCATGCCATGTACGAGTAGGTAACATGAAAGGGGCATTTACACTATGGGAGTTTTTATATTGCGTGATACAGGTAAGTCTGTAGGTACGTCTGTACTCTGCTTAAGACCACGTTGTCCCTCTGTCTTTCACCAAGCTGTATATCATTAACCATAAGAACTAGCCAGTTGCAATTGTCACAGTACCTAGATGAGTTTCTGCTGCAACTGTAGCAACCGATACTAAAAACAGAATTTAACAAACGTTAAACGTTTATGAGTTAAGACCAAACTTTCTTTTTTTGGCGTTCTTCATACAAGTGTATTGTCACGTAGGTCGGTAGGTTACATAAAGAAAGAATGTTCCGGAAGTAAACTACCTACCTACTACTACGTACTAGTAGCTACTAGAAACTTCTACAGAATACTCGAATGTTCTGGAACTATATCTATCTCTTTCTAACACTATACCTATCTCGCTCTAACATTAGAAGTTTCTAGATATATCTAGGTCGAGTGCCCCGGCATATAAATAGAGGGTCGCCTGCGCCGCGAATTGAGTTTAAGTTTGGAAGCGATACAGTGAAGACACAAGTGAAGATAAAAAGTAACCAGTGAATTGTTCAGTGATTGTTTTGTGAATTTAGTGTGTGATCGTTGTAGTTAATTAGCGTGTATTGTTTTCTTAAATATAGTGTTTCTTCGAGTTAATTGGACTAATTAATTTATCCCGAACCCCAGCTCGTAACAGTATTTAAGCATACAGATGAAACTATTCGTGTACCTACGATTTCAATTTCCACTTTGCCATTTTTGCCTTCAACATGATCAGTCTCTCTCATTCATGTCGGGTCACTGGCATGATTAAGGGAATCGAAAATAAGAACAATGTATGCCAGAGTAGATGCACACTTACAAAGAGTGCTATGAGCAAACAGTATACGTGGCTTATCCTTGCCTATAAATTATCGGCAATCGCGTAATTTATGTAAAACCACGCCCAGCTTGTATCGGGAAATGGGATACCACTCCGGATATGCGCTTTCCTGTTATCAGTGTTTGCCAAAGTTGGTAGATAATGTACTTATGTTAAATATAGTAGGTACAGGTATACCTTATTCTATTACAAAATACGGTCGAATTGATAGTTTGTTCCTTTTTTGAAGTTGATTAAAAAATACTGTCAAGACCGCTGTAAAGCCAGTGCCAACAAAAAATACCATTAATTTTTTTATCGAAAATCAGCTCATTTCATTCATTTGCTGACACTACCCATTTAGTTCACCTATATTAAGTATGCATTAAGCCTTATACGAGTAGGTTCGTTTAAACATAATTCTCAACTAAGGCTTCTGAACTACATTTATAACCAGCTTAAAGTTTAGTAATCATGCCGTTTATTTAACTAATTCCGCGAAATAGGGTAGTTCGTAGGGTTTATCCACACCTTTAAATTACACTCACTAACCATATTAATCTCTAAAGTTGGCACACTGAAGCTTAAACATGGTGAGGTAAGTTTCAAACATGATTTGCATAAATCGTAATTTCCATTGAAAACAGTACTTAACTAAGTATTTGCACTAAAACACTGATTTTCAACGGGTTTTACGCAACACAGACACTTTTCAAAGGTAAATCTTAGTATTTATCTTCCCGACGTTTTGATCTGGTTGCACAGATCATGGTCGCGGGCGAACTGGAGGCTGGCGGCCTCGTCTACTCGGGCGCGTCGAGTTTTCTTCTTCCACCCGCATTTGTTGGATATTCATATCTACAGTACAGTCAGTCCGACAAACTACACTAACAGTGTCCGGGTTTCTTTGGGACGGCTTAAAACACGGTTTACATTTTGTAATCACCAGATTCCACGCAGATGACAAGTTGAATCCATCTTCACGATTGAAATTTTTGTGCTTTTTTATTTCAATGGCTTTACGTACTAATCTGGTATGATAATGACGATCAGCTGAGAGGATTTTTGGGTCATGAAGCTCCATCCCATGATTGACGTTAGAATTTAGTAGATGTTTGGCTATTGCGGATTTGCACGTCTGTCGATTCTTTACGGCTGCAATATGTTATTTTTCCCTCTCGGCTATTGAACGTTTCGTTTGCCCTATATAAGAACTACTACAACTGCAATCGATTTTATATACACCCGGCGTTTGCAAAGGTACGAGTATCACGTCCTTTGGTGAGCGAATCTCCTTAGTAACTTTTGATAGTATTTGTGCAGTACTGTTCCAATCTTGTCCGTTATCCCTTTCACGTACGGAAGAAAAGCTGGTTCCCGGCTCACCATTGGTTGTTTTAATTTCTTCTGTCTCCTCTGATCTTCTCCATCCTTTCTTAGTACCTCTTTTACATGGTTCAGTTCACCTTTCACATGTTCAGGGTCACATCAAGTCGTATGCCCTGTTAACCAGGGAAGAAACAACAGCTTGGAGAAGAGGCGTGCAGATACCTGTCAGTGTGAGTCGGTTTTCGGTAAACAGAGAGGGCCAAGGTTTTATCTGGTCTCACTGTCACTCGAACGTCTAGGAAAGCCAAAGACCTGTTCTGCTCCATTTCTATTGGTATTCATGATTGTAGAACAAATATCCAAGTCATATTTTTCTTGTTATTACGTCATCAATCAGGTTGCGGCATACCGCCACTATTTTTGTCATTCAAATATAGAACATTGAAACGTGCACATCTTTTATTTTTCGCTGCCCGTTTTTTCTTCAATTTCATATGTAAGTCTTACCTTAGGATGAACAGAGTTAAGGTGTTGTCTAGATATTGTTCCACTTCCGCTTGGTTTCCGTTTATGATGCAAAAGATACCATTATAAAAAGAATTCGAAAGGAAGACAGAAGAACAACAACTGTGTAACTCAATTGAAATATATTGATAAAGATTTTACAATAAAATATCTAATTATATTTCTCACTGCCGGTACTACCGTAACATCCGTCGTCCGCGAATGAATCATCCTGCCTACCCATCCACTTTCTTTATTTTTTCTTATGGGGTTGTCACCGCCAATCTCAAAACTCCTAATATTAGATTATAACAAACAATGTTTTTTTAAAAATCCTATTTGAATAGATTTAATTTCAAAATTTAAAGTAATTATAAAATTAAATTATTTTGAGACAATATTATAACAATATATGCTTTTGCTAATAGTCGGCCATCCTGCCCGCGGAATGTCCTCATTTCGGTTTCGGCCATTTGACTGACTGTATGCCCCCATACATTATAAATATATATTTTTTGAAGTTACTTATTTTATACAATCTTAATTCACAGAAATTATATGCAAGTATAAAATGTATCTAGGTACTTTCATAGATTATACTTAGATACTTTTACAATAATTAACATTACATTGATTGCAATACGAACACCAATTATATAAATATAGGTTAACGTATATAATATTCTAACATTTAATTTAACACTATCATTAATTTAACAATGCAACCCACTGTTTTCAGTAAATTTCACCGAGTAGTTTTTATTTTAAGTAACAATCACAATATTATATTTACAATTTATAAAACCTGCCAATATCAACCTACCTACGTGCCTATTGGATGTGTATTTAATTACTCAAAATTAATTATTTTCTTAAAATTAAATAGTTTCTAATATGACTAATTTAAATCGTTCTTCATAAGCCGATTGATTTACTTATATTTGTATCTACTAGCTTAAAGCGGCTGACCTGAAAAAATAAATATGGTATTAGTGTTTATCAGTACTTTTGCAGGGTAATTCAAGAGGAAAATAAAGAACTTATTCTATATCGAAATCTTGAATATGATAAGTAGGAATATTAAAATGATGGACAATGTCTTATCCACAACTAAAAATAATCATCATTACTCTCATGAGTTTAGTAAATTAGAAACAGTTTTTTTTTGTTATTATTAAAATATGTGGATGTCGTGACTAGATATTCATAATAATAACTATACAACCACTTTTGGTGCAATGTTGCGATAAGTCTGCGAGTTCTGTTTGCACTTCGGCATCCTTCACCAGGCTGGGTCAGTGAGCACCGCTTGTACTTCGGCATCCTTCACTTAATTAGTGAGTACCGCTTGTACTTCGGCATCCTTCACTGTTCTCAAGCCATCCGAGGTGAGCACCGCTTGTACTTCAGAATCCTTCGCTTTCTTTTTTTTTAATATAATAAGATGCATATCGTATTTAATGTATTTACCGATGTATTAAGGCCACCAAGCCTTCTTTGAACTATGTACTAATCTGAAACACCTGTATGGATGGATATTGGAAGAGGAGGATTGGAAAAGGATAACTATAGGTACCTAATACATATTTTATGTAATAATTTATAAACATATTCTTAACTCTCATACTATAACGTAAACGTAACCTCAAAAATGATATATGATTCACGACAATATTGTGTATGCCCTAATACATATGAACCTTCCTCTTGAATCGTTTATTCAGTTTATTTAATTAAATCGCATCTAAATCAGAGTGTTTTAAATATCGAACATACTTCTAAACAAAGGGAAATTTACTATTTTTTTTAATAAGTATGTAGTGATAATATTATGTTGATTTTATTGAGAATCATCATCAGTTGTCATATTGTCATCATCGTTAGATGAATCGTTGTTAAATGTTATCCATGGTTTTAATTGGTCTGATGGATAAACGCTTTTATATTTTCTTTTAGAATGACCGTCTATACTAGAAATTTCGTACCGATCGTTATTTAATACAGAAGTGACTCTAAAGGGACCTCGAAACTTGGGACGTAACTTCTTACTTTTGCCATCTGCGGGATTGTGGTGATTCGGAATCATGACCAAATCACCAATGTTATAAAATTTAGTTGGAGCCCTAGTATTATCAAAATATTTTTTCATATATTCCTGGTTTTGTTTTGTATTAGTTTGAGCTGATCGTCTGATAGCATCGCGAGGCGATTCCTCGACTTGTGGAACGACTATACCACTGTCGGAAGATTGTGGAACACAAGCCTCATTACAGGCAGTCTCCTCGACTTGGCTGCTTTCCGGATCCTCATTATTTAAAGCATTAACTATATGCCCCTCGGCCTCGTTTACTGTTCGAAAACCAAACACTATCTCGGCTGGGGTCTTACCAGTGCTTTTATTTTTTGTATTGTTAAGGCTCCATTGCACACGCCCTACATTTTCATCCCACGTGCGCTCGTCCATTCCATGACCAGATGCAGCTAAAGACTCTAATATAGTGCGATTGTATCGCTCTATTTGTCCGTTTGCACGGGGCGTTGCAACCGCGTTAAGAACGTGCTTGGTGCCTATGGACTTGACAAACTTGCGAAAAGTTGTCGAGGTGAAGCTTGTTCCGCGATCCGAAATTATTACTTTTGGAATGCCGATCATGTTAAAAATATCTTTTAAAACGTTAACCGTTGTATTCGATTTTAAATTTCGGACTGGTTTTACGAAAATAAATTTACTAAAGCCATCAATAATTCCTAAAATGTAAGAGTTTCCCTTTTTGCTCCTGACAAATGGGCCTAAATGGTCCATGTGTAGGGTATGAAATGGGACGTCACCTTTAGGTATAGGATGTAGATATCCAGAAGCTTTAGATGTAGAGCCCTTATTATACGCACAATTGAGACATGACGAAACATACTTACGGACAAACTTGTTCATCTTAGGAAACCAATAGTCATGTTTCAATTTGTCTAAGGTTTTATCATAAGAAAAATGACCGGTCTCATCGTGACTCAACTGGCAAATTCGCCACCGAGCGCCCTTAGGGACAACCCATTTGAGCTGCTCTCCTACTCGCCTATAGACCTTGTCATCTTTAACTACGAAATTCATTACGATTTCTTTGATGTTTTTATCACCGCAATCTAGAATTGTTTTTATCCGTTTTATTTCAGGGTCTGTCATCTGAACTGTATGAAGCCAATCATTAGTCTCAATATTCATGATTTCAAATTCACGACCATCTACTAGGACTTCAGAGCTGTCATTTTCTACTGGGTTCCTACTTAGAGCATCTGCATGCTTCATATGATCTCCAGGCCTATACTCTATACTGAAATCGTATTCTTGGAGGAGTAACCACCACCTTGCGATGCGTGGCACTAGATCCCTCTTCGTTAGAGTAGTCCTCAAAGCATTGCAATCAGTAAAGACCTTAAAGGGAATACCGATTAAATATGTCCGGAACCGTTTCAATGAAGAAACGACAGCAAGGGTCTCCAACTCGTAAGAGTGTAGGAACTCTTCGTCCTTAGTAGTCTGCTTACTATAATAAGCCACAGGTCTTAATGGCGATTTTTCGTCTGGTCTTTGTAACAGTATTCCACCTAAGCCTAATTTACTAGCATCACAATGGACCTCTGTGATGTATTTCGGATCATACAATGCTAATAAGGGTCTCTGTGTTAACTTATACTTGATGGTCTGAAATGCCTTATCCTGGTCATCTCCCCAAAGCCACGGTACGTTAGATTTCGTAAGAGCTGTGAGGGGTTTTGCAACACTTGCGAAGTTAGGCATGAAGCGCCGGAAGAAGCTAGCTAAGCCGACAAATTGCCTCACTTGGTGAACATTAGTGGGAGTCGGAAAATTTGCGACGGCGTCTGTCTTTCTTTGTCCGGGTCTTAAGCCACCTTCTGATACCTCAAATCCAAGATATTCTAAGCTGCTCTCAAAGAAAAAACATTTTTGCAGGTTAAGCGTGAGCTTCGCTTGACGAAGAGCATCTAATATTTTTGTCAATTTATTAAACCCATCATCAATAGATGATGAAGGTGACAGAATATTGTCCATGTAGGGCATAGCTAATTCATACCTATCCTTTCCTAAAGCTTTGTTAATCATATGTTGGAAGACGGCCGGAGCATTCACAAGACCAAACGGCATCCGCTTGTATTCGTAATGCCCGTCGCGCGTCACGAATGCGGTAAGGTGTCTGGAATCCTCGGCCATCGGAATCTGATAATAACCAGACTTCAAATCTAGACTAGTGAAATATCTCATACCGTTTAATCGATCTAGTTGATCATCGATCACCGGCATCGGGTATGAGTCTTTCACCGTCTTTTTATTCAATGAACGGTAATCAACGCAGAGGCGATATTCGTTGTTTTTCTTTTTAACTAGAACGATTGGACTCGCGTATGATGAGTCTGATTCTTGTACGATCTTATTGTCCAACAATTCACTAACTAGCTCTCGTACGATCTCGCGTTCTTTGTGCGCCAATCGATAAGGTTTATAGGAGACTGGATTGAGATCATTTAACTTAATATGCATTTCTGTTATATTTGTGCTCCCTAACTCGGTCGTATCTAAAGCGAAGCAATCTCTATAAGTATTTAAAACACCTAGTAACCGTTCCTTTTGGTCATGATTAACATCCGGCCCGACGTTAATCATATCTGAAGTTATAAGAGACTTATTACATGTTTTACGTTCGTTACTAAGTTCCATGCGGTTAACTTCTACACTGGAAGGTGAGTAAGATTTAACTTCACCAATCACTGGTAAGAGATATGCGCGAGCTAACAGTTTACCACTCTCGAGATAAACTTGACCACCTGAAAAATTAATCGCCAAAATTGTACCTAATCCTTGATTTAGGGGATATACACCTTGTAATATTATATGTTCAGCGTTTGCCTTATAGGATGTGCTACCAGGTATGTAAATGAAGCCCGTCTTTTCTGTATCGGAATATATTGGAAGGCATTGTAAACCTACTAACTCCATTGAACCCTTAGCAAAAATCTTAATTTTCTTAAGCTCAGTCTTATCAGAATATAATACTAGTTGTTTGTTTGTTTTATGTACTATTACATCAGGTAATTCTGTTAAATTTTGTCCAATTAATAAATCTGTTTTTAAAAATTCGCCGTCAACTATAAAAGCTTCGATTTCAGCTGTAAAAAAATCTATGTTTACATCGATCATAGCACGCCCTATTGGTTTTATAGTTCCAAAAGCAAAACCCTTAATAACAGGCATATTATCATTCCTAATATCTAAATTTAAATTACACCTAACATTTAAATCATCGGCCGTGCTTTTGGTCATTATAGTGCATTGGCTTCCGAAATCAACAAATGCACTCCTACTAGTCCCATTTACTGATATAGTTTTGTGATAAATGCTAAGTGATTTACCTGTTGTATTAATTTGTTGGACTTCTTTTAATGTGTTATTTTGTTCTGATAAATTTTTCTCTTGCATCAATTGATCTCGTTTGCAATGCTCAGCGACATGTCCTAAGCGTTGGCATTTTGTACACCGATGCAATGGCTTCGGACATTTTGGGACGGTATGACCATTTTCTGAACAATTAAAACATTTGACCGGTCGAGCAGTGTTTGGGGGTTTAGCAGGAAGTTTTTCACTGAATTTAACCAAGTTAGTTTTAGGTAACTGAGCTGCCTTTTTGTTTTCTACTGCCGCTCGCATATTTTTATTTGAAATACTACGCAAATACCGTAATAGTTGACTAGGACGTTTGAAATTAGCTCCTTGAGCATTAAGTTGAACGTTATGATCGTAGATGCCGTGGATTATACAATCAACAGCATCTTTTCCTCTTATGTTACACCGGCTTACTAACTTAGCTTTTTCGTAGAAATACTCCTCTAACGTTTCCTCTCGCTTACTTCGCCTACTCAACATTTCAGTTAAACGGTCAGCATAATTTCTATCGTCAGGAAAGCATTTTAAAAGTTTGCGTTGCCATTCCTTCCAACTTAAATCTATGGTTCGTAGCCCTTCGTACCATTTGCGTGCCAGACCAGATAACTTAGGGAGTGCATGGTAAATAGTTTGTCTTTCGGACCAGTTATAAATGATGGCTACTTCATTAACTTTCCTAAGCCATGCCCTAGTACTCTGTGTTTTCTGTCCCGGGTCAAACTGTGGTATTACATCTTGCGCGCCAACGTAAGAACTCGAACCCTGGTTCTTGATTGCGTCAATAAAATCCCTCATGAACTTTCTAGAAGAACCACTGCGACTTTTGGTTCTCATAGAACGAATCTTTGAACCGTGTCTAGTTCTTGATCGAGAACGGCGATACCGAGACAGAGAACTGTTGCTGGTTGAGTAGCTGGTTAGAGAAGACGACCGCTCGGATACTGAAGAGTCCCACCGAGTCATCTTATTCCGCCTATTGCGCTCTGACCGTGAATCATACCGGCCACGTTTTCTTTTATAGCTGTGCCTTCTAGTAGGCGATCTACTCGATCTACTCGATAGACTGTTGGCGCTGCTCGTGCTGATCTCCCTGCGCTCACGATGTTTATTACGAATTCGTGTCCGTGTAGACGACTTTGATGTTGACTTTCGACGTTTAGGTTTATTATTTTGTGAATCATCCCTCTTACGTTTCCTAAATGTACGGCCCTGATTAGGTGGCATAGAGGTCGGAGTGTATCTGCTTTGGTCACTATCGGACATTATTTACCAGTACCTCACACTATAAGTACATATTATGTAATATCGAGGGTAGTGGGATAGGAGTAAAAAAGAAACACTTTAGTATCAGTGATAATAATATCAAGTAGTAAAGAATAAGTTGGATAGCTATTGTTTGTTCAAAAATAAAAAAAAACAAATCGTTCTCGTTACATAAAGGACACATATTATTTGGCTGAAATAGGTCTCATTATGCGATATTAATAAGGCTTATTTTGATGTGGTGACGGCAGAACAATGGATTTGGTACAGCCACCTCGGGCGGTGATGCCGTAAATCAGCGCATCATACTTCATGCACTTATAAAGATCACTTCATGTAGGTATGTTGATTTGTAAAAATAAATAAATGTCTAAGCAAAGCTGTGAAGCAAATACTTTGTGCGCCTAATAATTAGTTAATCAATTATAGATGATCAGCAAACTTATTTTAAAACTGTTGTAGGTATTTTGAATGTACAATCCTTCGCGATAGCTTAAAATAACTAAACGTTATCAACGTTCCCACAACGCATTGTTTAATGCAACTACAATAAAAAATAACAGCGTCGCATTATCACATAATATTCTTATTTAATAAAAAGCCGGGAAACAATAAAAAGAACGTATTATTTCAACGACTATCTAACTAGATAGTATGCCCAAAGCTATTGTAGCAAGTCGCTAAGTATTTATAAAAAAAACTGAGTAACATACTAAAATTATGTAACATACTTCATATCTTGTTGTTTTCAATAAAACTCCACTATGTAATAGTAAAATGTTCATAAGACTTACCCACTTGTAGGCGTAGAGAACAATGTAAAATATATTAAGTAAATACTTTACGTGCCACTTCTGACTTATAAAAAGAATTCGAAAGGAAGACAGAAGAACAACAACTGTGTAACTCAATTGAAATATATTGATAAAGATTTTACAATAAAATATCTAATTATTTTTCTCACTGCCGGTACTACCGTAACATCCGTCGTCCGCGAATGAATCATCCTGCCTACCCATCCACTTTCTTTATTTTTTCTTATGGGGTTGCCACCGCCAATCTCAAAACTCCTAATATTAGATTATAACAAACAATGTTTTTTTAAAAATCCTATTTGAATAGATTTAATTTCAAAATTTAAAGTAATTATAAAATTAAATTATTTTGAGACAATATTATAACAATATATGCTTTTGCTAATACCATCAACATATCTCTTCCAGAGTATTTGGAGTTTATGCGTTTAAGACGTGTCATTTCGATCTATAAAGATGTTTAAATAAAAAAAAACATAAAAGCATTGGTACATATTTATAAGTAGTAGAAGAAGACCGCTTTAAAAAAAATGTCTTACAGGTACGTTAAATATGTGTAGGCACGCATTTGTCGTTGAAATGAGAGCTTTAAAATTATTACGACCATCATGCAGGTAACATATCTCACCATCGACACGCGTTGGCAATCTCATTTGCTTTTTGCGGAGACATTTTTAACGCAAAATGTGACAAAGAGAGGGAAAGCCTTTAATATCATTCACTCGTTTTAGGGTAAGGTTGCTATCATTTTACCGGCTGTTTCTTTGGACTGTTTTGATATTTCGGAAACGAAGTACTATAAAAATAAGTTGATTGTCTAAAACGTCTATTTGAACTAATACTTGGTCGGGGAAGAATAGGGTCACAATGTTGCCCGCGCTGTCGTTGTAAATCCGTGTTACGCTGTTTTTAGGGTGAATATAGTTCGTTATAAAGTTTTAAAGCTATTCAACGTTATTTTTTAAAAAACTTACCCCTTATTTAATTGGTCATTGATTTGCTAATATTTTCCTTGCGAAAATTTAACTCCAACGATTTTGTATGGGAATACAAAAACGTGACGTCACGGTTGAGTGTCAGAAATCGTCAATTGACCAAATATTTGTTGAATTTGTGTGTTTAAAAATTAATTTCTTCAGCTTTGTGGAAATATACTGGATGTATTAATTTCATAGGTGCTATGTTTTTTAAACGCCATGGTCTTGAAAATATTTAAGATATGTGTCATCATGCCTATTATTACGAAACTACAATATGTCCTTTTGATTATTCAAATGTATTGTAAAAAATCAGTAAAAAATGGACAAGTGGCTTTTACGTGTAACTTGGCGAGCTTATTTACTGAAAAAGTGAAAAACTACTTTTCAGCGAACAATGTGAAAAGAACCGTTATGGGAAAGGGAACTACTTTCTTGTTGTTTAAAATCATTTAAACTCTTTAAAGTAAAGAGACCGCTATCAAAGGCTTTAATGAATCGAACTGTGAGTTTTATTTACAATGGGAGATTTAAAGCTGCGAACTTAGCAAGTTTTTTCTGACGCGTTGCGCAGCTAAGGTAAGTACTTTGCATTGTGCTTTATGCTAGACCAAGGTAAAGAAAGCTCAATACACAATCGTTACCATGGCATTGCAAAAGCATTGGCTTTTCCAAGCGTCCAACGAAAAGTGCAGCTAATAGCCTAGTGACAATAATGTTTAACCGTCGTTAGGCTTTGAAGCTTGCGTGACTAATATTTTGGTAGGTAAGTACGTCTGATTTACAGGATCCGTTGCTACTGGAGATAGTATTTACACTGCACATTACAGTACTGATTCATACAACTACATACGCTAATAACACACACGCATATACGTTTTAACGGATTTATAAATTAATATCAAGCTGATGGTGTTAGTGCAACAATGCGCCACGCATTCTCAGTCCGGAACGTTGCATTTCTACGTATTAACTGAATGGTGTTAAAACAAATATTCTAATGAGAATGCAAATAGTAGCGCAGTGCAGTCTGCTGCGACTCAACAGGACGGCAATTCGGTAGAATTGCAAATATTTGGTCAGGTTATAAATAGCCCGCTTGGGAATGCTGATTTTACAAAATATTAAGCCAGTTGAGAGTTATTATGATCATTCCCCTGGTACGTCTTCTGTTCGAAGGTTTCAGTTACATGATACTTGATCGCGCTACAAGTAATGAACCCTCCCAGTGCTCATTTTTGTTATTGATAAAAAATAAAATTTCTTAAAAAAATATTCCTCTTGTTACATTATCCAACAACTTCCTTCGCATAAAAATATAAGAAAGAATGTTAGGAAACGTATTTCTTACCATTTTTGTGTCTCGCACTTGGCATGTTTCTAAACATTACCTTGCCTCTACATTAACCATAAACGTAGGATATATAGACGAAGAGAGCGTGTGAGGGAGAAGATGATAGAAAAGGATGGGGACTCTACTGTCATTATAACAGTTTTTTTAATTACAAGTCGACCTAGTCGACCTCGGTAAAAATAGCTCCTTAGTAATTTGAATTTTTTGAATTAACTGTTATTTATCTCTAGTAAATACAATTATTTTCAGCAATGGTGACTTGTTTAGTGAGTGGCTGTGACGTTAGCTATAAAATGTATCCATCGGATCGCAAGTTTGAAAGGTAAATACTTGAGATGTGATCAATTTTTAAAGTGTTTATTATTGGTCACAATTTGCCGTTTTAGCCTGATAAACAACAAAATAAATTCAATCATTTCGTTGCATTTCATGCTTTTTGATGATAAATGGATATTTCTTGATAATTTACGAGATTTTGATGAAAATAAATTATTTCACATTTACATACACTAGGCTTTGACTCGACTTCATCGATATAAAAGTTTAATCTAAATCTAATATTATGACATTAACCTATCCCAATAAGCGAATGTATTTGACAAAAGACTGAAAAGATGAGAAAAAATGATATATGACTTAGTAGTTTGTATGCATTTATGCTGCAATTTTTAATCATGCGATGCCTCGCTCGACGAATTACTTCGGATGAGTGCGTGAAAAATGAGTAGGCTTACGTACTCACTATTTCATAAACGTGCTTTAAAGCTACCTGAAAATAAGCCTCAGTATCAGAATAATAATTTTATCTCGAAAAAAAATTGCTTTACCATTACCAACATGATTTATAGCCCTTTCCACCCCTGCCTTTTTGCGATTGGTATTAAACTTCCTCTTGTTAAATGCTTCGGGAAATAAAACATCCAGTTGGTTGTTGATTTTCAATGCCTATTCATAAGTAGTATATTTTCAAATGTACGTATGGAGAAAAAATCATTACAAAAGGAACTAATTGCCCTACTTAGGCCCTAAAAGGCGAAAGTTAGCCAGCAATTGATTATTATTTCAAAATACTCGTAAGTTCAACAAAACTTGCAATTATATAAAGTTGTTTGAAGTTATACCTAATAAATATTAAATTATAGTTGAGGGTATAACGGTACGGTTACCCCGCTTTAATTATTTTGTATTTGGATAACCTACAATCGACATTTCGCGACCTCCGCCGTAACCCGCGGTCAAAACACATCAGTAAAAATATTAAGTGTGAGGCTATAACAATAAGTGTGAATAAATAAGTTATTCTTATTACGAATACGAAATAAACAACATTTATACCGGCACTCGTAAAATGGCTCGCAAAATAAACACGAAGTAGTAAAAAGTTTTGAGTACACGGTTATTATAGCTGACGCTTCCATTGCAGCAATGACTCACAGCGAAAACGATAGAATGTGTCTCATGAAAAATTTATTGCCGCCCCTATTTTGACTAAAGAAGTCCGTAAATGGTACGAATAATATAACACAGGATTATTACTGGCAATAAAACGTACAAAAGACGGTTAATTACGCATCCAAGCTACTAATGGCGTAAGCGATGCCATAATTGAAAGGACAGTCGTGAAAATTATTTGATAGAAGGCATTCACATCTTATCACACTCTTTGAATATTTATCTCGAACATCAGTATGCCCAACAAGAAGATACTCAAATTAATAAGGTCTTTGAAACACACATTTTATAACAACTATGAAAATTCGTTAAATAGTTTATCGTGATAAGCATTTTAAATACTATGTTATATTATATTAGGATATGAAAATCGTTCTCTAGAGACTCCATTACATTATTATAACTTAACTGCGGATATGCGTTTATTCCTTCCTACTTTAGCTGTTTGTTTTAAAAAAAATAAGATAGTCAGACGCCTGTTTCTCAATCTATCCATTCCAAAAATAAAAAATTGGTTGCCTGTAAAGTCGGTATACGGGCGAAAGTTTTACGTGACAACGACTTTGAGTGGTAAAATAATTTTAATGTGAATATTCATTCGTATAACATAATCCGGTGTGTATGCCTATCTCTCTCACTCTCTCTCTCTCTCGCTCTGTCTCTCTCGCTCTTAGGCGGGTTAACTGTGCTCGAGTGGAAGGGACGCGTGCCTTTCACTTTTTATGTCTGTCTCACTCGTTCTTAGGCGGGCTAACCATGCCCGAGTCGAAGGGACGCGTGCCTCTCACTCGCTCTCATTGTGAGCGCATAGCGTGAGCGGAGCGTAACGCAGTTTCTTGAAGTGTCACCCGGCAAACCAATTTATAAGACGTTGTTACGTCAAAATAAATAAATACAACACAATGCTGGTAGTATGTTTATGCGTTTTACCTTGCTTAAAGTTAAAGATACCGCCTATAAATACAGTATATAGGCCCCACGCAGCGAGCCGTGGCGACCGAAGGAGTATTTGTGGCGTTTATTTTCGCGTGTGCCCGTAATCCAATGCCGGGCTCAAAGCGAACTAACAGGAAAACTTTTTTGTGCAAAAAAATCTAGTACAAATTGCCATGTTCGAGAGTAGTTATAGCTCCATTACAGTGAACAAGTGCTGCGCGCTGAAGTAGCGGAGATAAATAATGAAATCTGGGGATATATCACAGGAACTAAAGTTTTTAATGTTGGTGTGATGCGTCCATACTGATACCAC
The DNA here is from genome assembly GCA_963921415.1 of Pyrausta despicata. Taxonomy (NCBI): domain Eukaryota; kingdom Metazoa; phylum Arthropoda; class Insecta; order Lepidoptera; family Crambidae; genus Pyrausta; species Pyrausta despicata. Next base: position 11,217,597 of record OY992846.1, on the reverse strand, counting down.
AATAAATATTATTTTTATGCTTTTTGATCTAAAGTTAATATGTGGGGAAAAGAAAGGAATTTGGAATGAGTATTACAGAATACAACACTACAGTACGACTATATGCGGCAAATATTTAACGTACATATCTGAAAGTAAATGTGTTAGTATAGGAACTTACCTACTTAAATACTTAAATTACCTTTTTAGGAAGGTAAGAATAGATTGGATGAAAAAATTTATTTCAGTCAGGGCGGACAGTTTTTAGGGTTCCGTAGTTAACAAGGAACCCTTATTGTTTCGCCATGTCTGTCTGTCCGCCTGTCTGTTGGCGGTTTTTCTTGGAGATTATAAGTGGTAGGACGCTGTCATTTTGCATGAATATGTATATTAATAATTGCAAAAAAAGTTGTAAAAAAATCTTGAAAAAAGTTAGTTAGTTGACGGTTGGTAGTTATTTAAAGCACTGTTCTTAGCAGACACTAGTTATGTTACCGTCATAAGTAAGCTCGTATTTAGATATTTGTAAGTGTGAACTGAAAGTTGGCACTTGCAACTACTGAACCCCACAATGCGCGTGGCCGACACGCACTTGACCGGTTTTATATTAAGCTACTTTTTCTTTATAAAATTACGGCACACTTTTGTTATTTTTCTTAAAACAATACAGTACACTTTAACTGAAACACCACAGATGTGGTTAGGTGTACGTAGTACGTACTAACATACTAGAAGGTTAAATGCCTTCATTTCTCCGTAGTGCGTACAGTATGCCACAGCCTCAAGTATAATACGTCGCCGTCAGCTGTCTCTGTAATTGACAAATGAACATTTCATTTCCGACTCATTTATGTGAGAATGAAGGGAACGCTCTCGATTCGTGTACGAGTCCTCTCGAATATCCATCGAATTAGTCATACATTCATCTTCCGTCGCATCAATCTTGCTGGTGGCGATCTGACTCCGTTGCAGCGTGACACAAAACGTGAAGCGATTCATCACAAATATAAGTGGAACCGAGTGCTTCTCTAATATCATTTTGTTATGGCTTTTACGGCATGATACAAACAATGTTTCATTGACTATTTGTATGAGTGTCAGAGGTGACCAAGTCGCTATAGGCTAGGCAAGATTTTAACTAGCGCACGTCTTGGTGGCCTAGCGTAGGGCACAGGCTAGATACCCCAAGGACCCAGATTCGATTCCTGGCTCATATGGTTACCATATTCTACTGAAATATTGCATCGTGTAATTCTTACCCAAAGTAGATACGTTCGTGAGTAGTTTAATAAGTTTAAAATTTAATGAAATTAAAAAAAAACAAATCTAATAAAGCGTTATTTGTCAAAACATAACGTAATTGTTGATTGAAATATACGAAAAATAACCGTTACAAACGGGCTTTCATTTGACAACTGCGCCGCGCCGGCACATCAGGCGCAATCTCTCGTAATTGTTTCCGAGTCGACTTCTGGGGGTAAATATACCTTACCCCTGATTCAGTAAGGTAAATGTGAATAGACGGAAAATACAGCGTACCTACATGCTGCTTGCGGCATGTGTACGGATTTGTTGAGGCTCTTCTTACATTTGGTTTTTATTTGTAGTAAGTTAAACAATAACATGAATTGGGTCAGCTTGAAAAAAAAGACTTTACCATAATCAGGTTACCCATTCGTTAGAAAATACTTCATCAGGTTAGGTAACTAAAAATCAGTATCGTAGTATGCTGTCCATCTAATGGCACTTATTCTGAGCGAGAATTTCGCTAGATGGATTCTCGCTGCGAGAAGCATTCCGGCACACATTAATGTTTTTAATGTTTTGTTTATACCTAATTTTCTATTACATATATTTTTTTTATTTTATCTAATGTATTATAAACTGGTGCCAAATAAATAATTTATTTTTCTAATTTATACTCTCCTCGTCTGCTGCTGCTGTACATGTATGACAAATAAATAGTACTGTATATGCATGGCGAATGTATTTTATTCGGCAAGACCTACATTTGATTTTTGCTTTAAAAAGCGAGGTTTGCGGAGTGAAAACAGCATTTGGCTTCAATTAGACATTTCCTTAAAAAGAAGGCACATTACGATACTTTAATCATGTTTGTCACGTTCGTCCTAAGCACGTGTGTAAGGCAATGCCACAAATGCTGAAGTGACACCTCACGTGGCCTGTGTGTGTGAATTGAACTTGAATAAATCTCGTTAAGTGCAATTATTAACATAAAATTATATTAAAATACGCCTTTTTGAGAAATAACACTTCTATGCGGTTTGATGCTTTACTAAATTTTTCCGATTAACCTTCTCTGCATACGATATTTGGTAAGAATTTGTATTATATCTGTTGTCACATTCACGTTTTATTTTATCTGAAAATCATTTGATATACATATTTGCAAAATTCTTGTCCTACTGCTACAAACTATAGTGTTTACAAATACACGATTGTGAAGCCAAAAAAATAAACTTATAAATTACAGTTCCAAGTAAGTAAACAAGCAATAATGGTAAAAAAGGAGTCCATAAAGTTTTCGCAACTTAGTCAGCTTCGGTTATTCGGCCTCGAAAACAATCCTTATTCTTACGTCAAAAAGAACAAGAATTATTATGAAAGTTAAAAATCAAAACAATCAAAGTTGCAAGTAAACAAAAAAGATAACTTACCTATTCCTGTGATCCGCAAAAAATAAATTACTTTGTAACAAAAAAAATCTCTTCAATCAAACTATGTTTATCGATATTTATTTATGAGTTTAAAAAGTTTTAGCTCTAAATATTCCGAGAAAGTTAGTATTACTCACCTCTGTTAGTCTACGACTGCGTCTTATTTGTTTAGTAAAATATTATGATACGTGTGTGTGTGAGAGTAGGTATCACCAAAATACTACACACCGGTAACTTTATATAGCAATATTTCCACCGAAATACGCTTATTAAATGTATGTACCAACTTAGTTTTATGTTCCTCATCTAGTAATCTCATTCAGTAAGACACGCGGCGTCTAAAATCCAATATTGAAAGTAGGTAGATTTTCATTTTATTAAAATTCACAGAATTAATTATTATTGCGTGGAGTAACCTCTTCAAAGAACTTGAATAATACTCAACCTACCCACGTATTTGATTTAACGAGTTGTACTTGTAAATTATATTAAGAGCCCTTACCGATTGTGGCCTTTATGTGTATAATTGTATTGTTTCTTGGCCCTGTATTGAAAAGTTAATTTTCTTTTATTCCACCCGGCCGCGTCTGCGTTATATTTTTTTTCATCCCACCATCTCGGAAAGAGTATTTTTGCTCTTCAATATCTGAGTGGAAAAGCCGTTTTTATTCACTAGAGGTGAAAGTAAATTAGAATTTAGAACATCGTGTGCACTAAGTTTGTGAATTAAAAAAATCATTAAACCTATTTATTGCTACCTCTATGGTGCCAAATATATCATACAACATTCTTTTAATTTGTTAAAAACTCAATCTCGGAACCTTTTTGGTGTTCTTTTTTCAATTTGCTTTGTAAACGGTTCTTTACGCGGCATTTTTTCACGTCATTGTTGAACCTTATTTAAAAACAAGAAACTTGAAAACAAGTGAAAAAACTAAAATGAGTGATTCTAGCGACGAGGAAGTTTGTTTGACGCCAACAGAATTGACTGAAACTGTTAATAATGCGCAAATGAGCTTTCTCCCTCAACAATCACGCGAGAAGTATTTAAAACAGTACGTTATGTTCAACACGTGGCGACTAGCAAAAGGAGCCAAAACATTCTCAGAAAACGTTTTGCTGGCATTGCATAATTCTATAAAATATATAGAATTATCCGAGAACAAGAAAGCAAGCACTCGAAAAACAGTACACAAGTGACTAACACCAATATTACAGTACCCAACAAAAATATTACACTCAATTAACTAACTGTAGCAACGTTACTTTCAATTTTTATTAATTATACCTAAGTATTATTTTGTTATAATTTAAAGATTATTCTGTAATACTTACCTGTCATAATGTAGTAGTTAATACTACTACATTATGACAGGTAAAAGTACCTATCTTGTCTCAACGGTTTTTTTTGCATTTAGTCATTTCCTCGTTAGGGTGGAATGAAAAGTTACGTGTTGCACTCGAGTGCAAAGATTTTTAACCTCGTGCTCTTTTGATTCCCTCGCTAACGCTCAGGATTCTAATTTTGAATCACTCGCTGCGCTCGTGATTCAATTTTAGAATCCTTCGCTTGCTCGGTCATCAAAATTGAACACGCGGTTAAAAAGCAACTTTGCACTCTTGTATAACAAATAACTATTATCTTATAGCCTATTTCTGTGGTATAAGTAGTGTGCTTAGTTTTGAGAGTGGAGTTATTAAAATACTCATATTCCTGCCAAAACATGGTTAAAAGAATAAAGTAAATATGTATAAAATCTGTTTATTTTAATAATTGAAGAGCATGTTATCATATTCAAATTAAAACTGTTGCGAGTCATTACTACCACCCACCTGATACGTACATGAATGTTTATCGTACAACCACCAGAAGTCTGAAAACACAAAAAACTGTTCGATAAATAACTCTGACCCAGCCGCTGTCATATCATAATCGACTCGAAAATATTTGAATTCTCAGTGAAACATACCTAATGGCGTAATGTGTGATATTGGGAAATTTCCATTTATCGTTCACCCGCCCATCGGAGCATTAGGTGGAAACGGTCTTATTGTTCGCTTTGCCAACCCCTAGACGAACGGGACGATTGATATGATCGTCAAATATTGAATAAGGATATGTATCCAGACGCCTAACTACCGCGCCAGATGTATTTGACAAATAGGGACCCGTTTTTTATTTGATTTTCCATTTGTAGCGACTGTCGCTAGGATAATTCGCAGGGATAATATGATTAAAACGTATTTATTATCAGGTATTTCTGCAAATTCCTTGATTTTTCCTCGGATTTTTAACTTTTAATGTGTGCTAAAATAATAAATTAAATCTTTGTTTGCGATACTATTACCATTACCATCTTATTCATGCAGTCAGTTTTTTATTAAATATGTGCAGAGTAATTCTGAAAACTGATAGTATCTCAGTGGTATTACGTTCCTACGAACGTAAATAACATTATTGAACTTTTCACTGCACCCAAAACCAACCCTCTACATGTCCTAAAGCTTTGACTGGCTGTACAATACTTTTTAGCATTAAGTACGCCGTTCGTCCAACTTTTTATTTTTGTTTGAAACTTATTAGCAAAAATATTAAGTGAATAAGCGTTTTTTTATTTTCAACCCTTAATTAAAAATGATGACAAATGCAACACTTGGACAAAATCTCCGATTCACTTTGATACCTTTTGTGTTCAGAAACAAGCGGCTACTGAACCTCGTAGCGATTGATGCGAAGCCTCCCACCCTGCGGACCGCAATTAGTCTATTCGTCGTAATTGTGCAAATATTTCTCCGACGGCAGTCAATAAAACAATGGCAATAAAGCATTTGTTTACGTCAAAGCCCTTGAGGAGCCTTAAAGAATACCTTTTGCTTTTAACCGACTTAAAAACCGGTCAAGTGCGTGTCGGGACACGCGTATTAAAGGGTTTCGTAGTAACGAGTAACAACTTTCAGTTCATACTCACAAATATCTGAAAACGAGCTCACATAACTGTCAACTAATTTTCAATCAAAGTAGGAAATTTATTTTTTGTGTTAATTTTTTAAGTTGGTCAACTATAAGTTAGGATATCTATCTATTAGAACTATAAGTTAAGTAATAAGGATTCATTTACTACTCAGCTTTGATAGTTTTCCTTAAAACTTCGTAGCATACACTACTGTATTTTTTTCACGAATCCACATATAGCCGTTGAGCTGATAGAGAGGGGGGGAAACCAAATATTTAAGTGAATTAACTATTATTCATATTTTTTCTACGACTTTGTTAGAATTACCATCTACAGCTGACGGACGCACATGGCGAAACTATAGGTAAGGGTTACTTGTTTACTACGTAACCCTAAAATGGACTTGAAAAAAACTATGCATGGTTAAAATAAATGTACAAAAAAATGTTCAAAAAGATTAAATTTAGACCAAACCTTTTTTTTATCATCTAGGCCTATAAAAGCTAATGTGTAAGTTAAACTAAGGACTTATTTGACGACCTGTTAAATGTCTGGCTTCGACGTAGTCATCCGGTTAGTATCTGTGTCAGTATAAATTTCCATTTTAAAAGAGCGTTTTCAGTAAAACGGCTGGTCACTTAGCCGCTGGTTAAATTACTTTGGAGTAATCAACACTATGACTTATTTACGTTATTGAAATCTACCATCCTTCCCTGCTACGCCGTAGCAGCGCTGTAGCAAGCCCGCGACCCTTTCACCCGATTGCTCTCCCGAACAAAAATCTATACAAAACGTACATTTCCAGCAACAATGGACTCTATCAACGATAGAGAACCGAATCCGTCTACCGAAAAAGACATGGGCACATAGGTGGGGCCCGCTAAAGCGAAGTGTTCGAGCGTAGCTAGATATTGCAATGGACGCCATTCATTGCGTTCAGCCGAGCGTGAAAACGCCACCGATAGTGAAATACGCGCGCAATGTATAAATATACAGACTACGAGGCATGTTTGTTAGCTTAGTATATGTGAAATAAATAAATAGCTGAGAATGACATTATTATCGCCGACATCTACGATTATTACAATAACAAGACTTATAATCGTATATAATTTTTGTTGAATTATGTTCTACAAAACCTATTTATTTGAAAAGCATGAAGGCGCTTATTATCTTTTACAATAGGTGACCTTGTCTTAAGTCACACACGACTACTTTTGATTGCTTAACGAAGAAGAAATAATAATAAGAAATAAGAATATTTACGATATTATCTTGCGAATGATCAAAATATACGATTCGACTTTACGTCACGCGGTGAATTGGTTTTGAATATAAGCCCTGACCTACCTTTCTACATTTTAAGGCGGGGCGCATACAAACGCTTACATTTTTTTCAAAACATCACTTATCGTCATTGGTTTGTGTCCCGCGTAACCTCCATAAATTCCATGACACAACTTGCAGGGTATTGAAAACATGAAAAGTCAATTCACGTGTATAACTTTTTCGGTGTAAGCGGTCGCTTTTACGATTGCCATTGTACCCATTTTACTGCTTTGTTACCGTTGCTTGAATATGAAATTATTTAGAGCTTATCTTTGCATTGTAAGCCTGAAAGGCTGAGATATTTTATCATATTTTTATACCTATTGTATTTCATTTTTAGATATTGACCTCTATTTTATTGTAATTGATTTATTTTAACCTTTAAAAAGTAGAAATGTTTACATATAAGTACACCCTATATATTACTAAATAAGTGCACACCTGAAACTCGTTAAGACAAGCTTAAGAGTTTCAGGTGATACGATCGAGAAGCTCTACGACAATGGCGGCCAATCTCAGGCGAGATTTAGACAACTACGCTCGATATATACTTAGCGCATAAGTGTGAGCGCAATACACACTCAGTGCACTCTCTGTTTCGTTCTTGCAATCCGACATGACCGAAGAGAGAGATGTACGTAACATGCTTCTGAGAAATCCATTACCTAAATAACATTCTCAGATACAACTTTTCCCAACCAATGATTTGAACCGGGAACCTTTTGGATGTAGTAGGCCAGTTTTGCCACTAGACCAACGAGGCACACTTATCTACCGGTGGAATAGTGGTTAGAATAAGAAAGCGTTTACGCCTTGTCCACATAGAAGTAAAACAATTTTATTTTTAAATAAATATACAACAACATAACATACATTGATCTGACTCCGTGGTAGGTAGCTAAAGCACTTGTGTTACAATAATCAGAATCAACAGTGGCATTACAAATAAACTTAAATAAATACAAATAACACAAACAATACAAATTTTAACTTGGATGCTTTGTGACTTTGGAACACAAGTCACGTAATCTAATTCAAATGCAAATTTTTATTTTTTTGTATAACTTTTATCGGAAATTTTCGGTTAATCTAATGGAAACATATTCTTCAATTTGTAACAATGTCTGTTAATGCATTTTTCACTTATTTCTTTATTGTCTTTTGTACCTGTAGCTTAGCGTGCGTACCGAATTCGACTTTTAACACAATACGTTTCGGATTCATAAAAAAAGTTATATCCATACCTGCCCCGTTCAACATCTAGTTTTCACTTTACAAATCGGATGAGTGTGTTCAACTTGGGCTCAAGTTTCTATGTACGTGCGTACATACATTACAGTGTTATGTAACTTTGTTACGGCATGTTTCTTTGGAGTTGTTTTAACAAAGTAATAAGTAGGTAAAACAGGGGTCTAAGTATGTAAAACTCTGTAAAAGCCGTTCTAACTGTGTACATAGGTATTGGAATAATTACCTACCATTCGTAAGCTCGCTTTTGTTATTTTATTTAAAAACTTAGGATTTACCTCAACAGTGTGTCAAGTAAAGGTGCGTTCACACGGGATTCGTCATTGACGATTCGTCTAAAATCACTATAGGTAAGGTCACATCATGAGATTACGTCGTGAACATTAATATTACGGAATCGTCGTTTTGGTCTTTTTTCATCATTCCTGAATGTCACTCAGAAAATTTTCAAATTAAGTTCAAAGAATATTTTCTCGGAACGTTGTAGCCTAAACTTATTTTTGGTATTAATATTGTATTGAATTGTACCTATTGTTTAAATATGTAATAGAAATATAAGTAGTAGCTTCGCTTCAGAGTAATTTATTATACTATTTGTAAATTGTAAGCTCCGATAGCACAAATACAAACCCTAGTGGTTTTAGTTGCTATCATTATGTTCATATGTTTGTAGAGTCTTTTATATGATAAATAAATTTAAAAATAATGTTTCGTGATTCGAAAAAAGCGATCTGTTAGAAAACACGATTCGTCACCGTGTAAATGCGCCCAATCTGACGTCAAACAATAAAAAACCATTCAAACTTTGCCGGATATTTTTACCTCAAGACTGCATGAATTAAAACCCTTAAACACATGTAAGATTGCCGGTGCCTCAGGGCTTGAGGATTCCAAGTGTGTTGCGCTTCCATCTTCAGCCTTAACACACCACTCAGTGCTACCACGATGTGTTTTCTAAAAATATACATACACTTACATGCACCCGCGGACTACTGATGCCTTCTGAGTGTCGCTTCACTTGAATCTGATTCTGATTATTACCTCAGTAAATCCACTAAGCTATTATGCGCTAATCATGCACTACGCTCGATAATCAAGATGGCACTCGTGCCCTTACCCACAATGATAATCTATTAACTCGATTTAACGGGACTGCTGGTGAGCTAAAAACAAGTAGGTACTTAAGTATTTTTTTGATTTGATGATCTCGGGTGATTTGCGGGTGTCTCCCACAATCATTGATGAAACATATGCTGGCTCAAAGCGTTAAAAAGCACTTACAAAATTCAACGACTCCATTAAGGTTCTCGGTAGCTCAGTGGTCAGAGCATTGGGCCGGATTTCCAAAGGTCGGGGGTTCGATTCCTCCCCGATGACCGGAGCCGAAAAGAATTTTTTAAGTGTTGTCTTTTCGAAAGTAGGTACTTAACTTAAAAAAATACAGCACTCGTTTATCTGTGCAGCACTCCTATACCTACATTCATTCAATAAGTGACTCATACTTTTACCACGGTAATAATATCTATACAGTATTCCAACTTCATATAAACGGACGACGCGCGAGCTATACCTACGCGCCCGGATCTTAGCATGCGCGTGGCATGCTACAGTCGCGAGTGCACGCAGTGACGAACCGCGGTGTGTTGGTTTTTAATCAGTAATCGCCCGAATTTCAACTCGAAATAAGTGCAAGTAGCTATTTAACATGACAAGTAGAATATATTGTGCTGTTTTTGGATTGCGAATTTTTTATACACCCAAATATAATAATAAAGCATTTCGTTCATACGAGTATAATATTAGTAATACAATCAATGCGCAAATATTTTTCGGTCGCAAATTTATTAGACCGATTTGTTATAAAGTCACATAAATAATCATGGTTTTTATAGTTGATGGAATCAGGCGTTACTTTGCGAAAATCCATGACTAAAGCTGAAAAAAAGATTATTTTGCTTAAAATTTCCTGGTGATTACAGTTGGATGTATTTTGGTTCCTGCGCTGGCATCGTGTAGTGGAAATTTAAAGCAAAATAATCCTTTTTTCAGCTTTAGTCATGGTTTTTAATTCAATATATCAATCAATAAAACAACTTGCATTTTAATTGAACACTTTCTATTCAATTCACAAAGTATTTTATGTATTCATATAAATATTTTATATTGTTACTAATTATCTGTGCTTATAAATGAAAAATAACAAATTTACAATCTCAAAACTAGATAGAAACTCAATGTAGGCAGATGCAATTAAAACGCTGTAGGTAGGCGACAGCGACAGCTCTCATGCTTACCTACGTACCGCGTGGCGGTAGGTACTTATTTTAAGGTAAAAAAACTCACATGATTCAAGTTAAAAAAACTAAGAATACTAACTAAATCTTTCCATTTGGTTTGTTTACTCGTGCATCATGATTGACCATTAAAACTGTTAATATCATGCTTTAAGACAACGTGAACATTATTATTATTATCAATGGTGGACAATTATTTCATCCGTGCGAAGCCGTTAGTATTAAATATAGTACAATGGGTTCATCAGGGATAATGAAGCTTTTGTAATGTAAAATATTTTTTAAATCGATAGTTTCCAGTAGATTTTAAAACGTTGTTTTCGAGTATTTACTATTTGAGTCAACCAGATCTCGCCTACCTTCAACTTTACCACTCTAAACAACTCAAATACCCAATATAAACGGCCACAACGCAGCACTAAACTCTCGACTATAACTCAAACAGGTTCGTGAGCTCAGGGTGTTCTAAGCTGCGATAGAAGACTTACCTCACCGTAATATCTTCTTAAACGCTGAAAATGTATTCTGATCTCCATTCACCCTGACCTACAAACGTGTTTCCGGACGGAGTCGTTAATTTTAACCTAAATATAGCCCCCGGCAACGTAAAGGCGCTCGATGGAAACATATTTTAGGTGTACGGAGTATGGACTTAGTACGGCTTTAAGCGAAGCCACTTATCAAGGTTGGCGAGGGATGCTGTAAGTTACGCAAGCGATAATTGAATCGAGATAAGGATGTAGTTCGGGTAAATATGGCTTTATTTTATGTACATACTACGTAAGAATGCTTTTAAGTTGTCTTAAGATTGTGTAAAACTAATTTTAAATGGAACCTTTTTACAAGCTCTTATTAAGTTTCACCTGTTCAAATCTGGCTAGCTAAATTTTACTTACTGCCCAGTTTCTGATTGAGCATATTTCTTATGCACGTTTAGTTTTGATGACAAAGCACAATTTGATCATAAAAGCTTGTTGAAAAAAAAGCACTTATAATGTAATGCATGTCCTACTGTCCGTCAAGATTATGAGCGATCTTGCCTTCCAAAAACAGGGTGTTTCAAAATTGCGCTGCCCTTCCTTGCTAACACGACTTGCCAATCCCTTACACCTAGCTTACATTGCTCGTCCCCAAATTTTAATAGTATCTATAAATCTACTTCCTTTAACTTGAAATACTGTTCCAGTGAAATAAAACGGAAACATTTCGAAAAACAAAAGGTTATTTTCTAGTTAAGTCGTTAAAGTTTTCGTAGACATTGCTTAAAGAAAGCAATCTCGCCACTTTGCATCTTCTTGCGTTTTGTTGCACAAAACGAACCGTTCGAGTATAAACACTCGTTGAGCTAAGAACAAATTACCTTGAAGCTGCTATCATGGCAGATTCACTGAATAGAAAGATTCTACTTAGTTTCCCTTAAATTTAAATAGAGTTAAATGAATACAGTTTAAATAAAAAGTAGAGCGTAATTTACCTACTAAACTTTGAGCTAAAACTGCAACCATGCGATGCTTTTGAAGGAAGTTAAGCATTTAACTTCAACTACTTGGTAAGTATGTGACGTTAACTCGTCAAAATTAGCTTGAGTTCGCGTTCGTACTCTCTTAAAACATTTTGAAGTGAAATAAGTAGTTATTAACTACATTATTGCCTGAGAAAAAAAATTGTACTGAAATAAATTCAACGAGTTATTTAACAGGAAGATTTCTTTATCTTATTTAACCCTAGCTCTATACTTAATTAATATTCGCTTCATTAGTTTAACTGTAAGTAATTTCAAATAAGTTCTTTCCTAGAAGTAGGTACTTACAAGAGCTTTTGGGGAGAATGTTATATGTTTGGCTGACAGCTCTGCATATATTTGGCTTTCAATGTGTTTTATCTACCAAATTAATGAATTAATTTAAAACTTAAGTTTAAATCATTTCAAATTAAAATAAGTAACTACGAAGCCAATTTTAATAAAACGATATTATTCTTCTCTACAAGATTCGAATTTATTCAATCCGTCCTCCATTCAGTTCGGCTTGACTTCAAAAGTTTAAAAATTAATTCAGTTTCTTTTCAATTTCGCGATCATTTCGTTCTACATTTACTTCCATAGTTACTATGAGTTCGGTATTTTCAGCTCTAATGTAGATATCTGGCAGTTTTCATTGTTAGTTGTGATTGTGAGGAAAGTTTGAAACAATTTCATTAAACTTAGTAATTCGATGTAACAGCTAACTTTGTAAAGTTGTTTTTCTATTTACCTATAAACAATTGCATTATTTAATTCTAAGCTTCTTTAAGTAGATAAGAATAGAACATGCTTAAGCACTATAGTTACAACTTTTTTCTTAAAATACTTACTTTCTGGCTGTTTTATGAATCTGTTATTAAACAGCTTGTCGGATAAGTAAGACGACCTCAACAAGCAAGTAATTAAGTACGGCTAAGAATTCTACGTACTGTAGAAGATTTATGCGGTGCGGTGTCGCATACATAAGAATGCTTCAATATAAAGGCACTAAAGAGGAGTTTCAAACTTCAAACATCATACACAGGATAAGTTGTAAAGTGTCCAAGTCGCGTAAACAGTCGAGGCGCACTCCCACAGCTCGACCCCACACGCCTGAAAAAGGCTGATTTAAATTTATGGAATGATGGATAATATTTCATGAATCATCACGTCACGTGACGTATGACGTCGTTTAGCGTCGTCGAGTCTCTTCAAGTGGCGATGACGGGGCAAATTATAGCGCACTCACAACCTGGTCTGTTTACGTCGGCAGTGATTAATACGTCTAACGCAGCACCCCTGGTAATCGAGTAACTGTCAATTTGGTTGCGATTTCACGACGGGGATTTATGATGCAAGAGGCCGATGCCAGCAGTAAATTATTTATCGTCCGTCGATTTCGACCGGCGTGATTAATGCCGACGGAACCGTGAAAACTTTCGCTCCGATGGCGTCTGTAATTTCCGATGTAGTCGCACGAAAGTGCGGCCGTTGGATATTTTTGCGAATAAACAACTTTCATACGTAGACATCGTCCAAAATTGTCGGTTTTACCGTAACCGTGTAGGCAGACATGATCCATCCTCAGTCACATCGTCAGTTACCTTACCACCCAGTAACATTGTGGTTAAATTTTAAAGAAGCATTTTTACCCAACCGAGTAGTTACCAAGATAAGAATAAGCAGAAAGAACCAATCGTGCTACTTGCAATAATATTATGATCATGTTCTCTTAATAGCCTGAAATAGGAGTCTGATTGTATAATCAGATGTTAACTTAAGAAACATTTAAGCGACTGACTTGACCTTTAGGCTTCTTCATGTATCTCAAAATCAAGGGTCAAATGTATGCTGAAACGGATGCTGCTAGTACATTCGACACTTGAGTGACGTACGGCACCTCGGCTTCCCACAAGCCGCAAGTTTCGGAACGCATGGCGGACTCAATTAGCATCGCAAGCTTGGGGACAGTCCTCAATTACCTCTCGAAAATTAGGTATAAAAATTTTAGGTTAATTTCGATACATGCTTAGGTAATTCCGGATTAAAGTTAATAAAATTCACCAAATCTATCTATCTATATCTATTTAGCATTTTTTTAAGGCAACTAGCTGCAATAAATAAATTTATGTCAGTCAAATCAACATCGCCCAAATATTTTTCGTCTTAAATAAGTTTATTCAAAACCACATTTGGGCAAATAAATACCTTTGATTGGCTACGGCTAGGACGGTAGATGCTTGGTATGTAAAGTTTGTCGACGATGGCACATCAGACTACCATTTTATTACGAAATCGCTCTTATCACAAGTGCATAAGATTGCAGAGTGTTTACTTTGATGTACTGTACCTGAGGTTTGTAGAGACGATCCAATTAGCCCTTGAAAGCGGCGCCGTTGCTTGCAAAATATTCCGCTTTCATATGAGTTCAACTGAAAAAATAAACATATTTAAAGCATGAAATATTTGATGTAATTCGATTCGTTTTCGATGGGTGAAAGATTCATACATGTTTAGGTAAGCATAAATGTTTGGAAGGCATGTTTTTTATATTTTCACAGCAAAAGGTTCCTGCAGATGCTACAAACTTTAAAATGGCTTAAAAGATCCTATTTTTTATAATAATAATAATAATATTCACATTTCCTTTAGATTAAAGTGTCTAACGGGCCTCTGCGTGTTGGCTTCAGCCCCATGTACGCCTTCCAAAGGTCCGGGACCCTTTGGTCCCGAGAATGGAAAAGACATAATAATAATAATAATAATTCTTTATTTGCATCCAACATGGTATAAATAGATATTCGTTACAGTTTGAGTCACATGTTAGGCTACAGGAATTAGCATGCAAATGTAGTTTTTTAAGTACGAATAGTAATAAGAATGGGTCGCATATTTGGAGAGTGACGCTTGCAGCAATTATTCCAGCAACAAATAAATTTTACTAATACTTTGAAACGCTCCGTTTTAGCCATCTCGCCATAACTTTAATAAATATTCGACGACCGCTTGGTGCAGTAGTCCACATGTCGGACTTCTAAAACCAAGGGTCGCGGGTTCGATCCCCGCACAGTACAAGCATAAGTGTGCATGAACATGTGTGTTTTTACTGGTCTGGGTGTTTTCTATGTATAATATGTATTTACTAGCTGTGCCCGCGACTTCGTCCGCGTGGAATATTTATTTTGGGCATCATTTTCTTTTTTATTATACAAACGTGATTATTTCTATCCTTCTTTACCTTCCAAGTAATGTTGAGTCAAATAAAAAAAAGTCCCATTAAAATCGGTTTAGTAGATTCTGAGATTCAATTTCCTGCCTGCCCCCTAAGTTCATCGGCGTGATTATTTATATCCCAGTTTACTCTCCAGGTGATACTGAGTCAAATAAAAAAAGTCCCGTCAAAATCGGTCCAGTAGATTCTGAGATTAGCCCGGACAAACAGACAGACAGACAGACAGACAGACAGACAGACAGACAGACAAAAATTTTAAAAATTGTTGTTTTGGCTTCTATTACGGTAATTAAGACCCCCTGTAACAATTTTTCATAAAAATCTTCAATGTACAGAAATCGATCTTTTACAGTCTTATTATATGTATAGATTTACAAAAAGAAGTATTTAAGTATGTTTATCCGTTG
Organism: Pyrausta despicata; assembly: GCA_963921415.1. Taxonomy (NCBI): domain Eukaryota; kingdom Metazoa; phylum Arthropoda; class Insecta; order Lepidoptera; family Crambidae; genus Pyrausta; species Pyrausta despicata. The sequence continues at coordinate 11,201,975 of OY992846.1, read as the reverse complement.
TCTAGTACCCATAACACAAGCCTCGTAGCTTAATTTGGGACTAGAGAATTGGTGTGATTGTTGCGACATATTTATTTATTTTATTTATTTATTTAAATATGTCATAGGTATTACCTACTCTTTTTAGTTATGTTTTGATTATGGTAAGTGTAACTTTACCAAAACTCTTATCAATCACTTCAACTAGAAATTGAATGTTGATTTCATTGGTGCGAAAGCAACAAGGAAACTATAGAAACCTCAGGGATACCTCATTAAGCTTTGTCAAAGCGCAAGTCAACTGCAGGGACACTGCTTTCAGTCGGAGTCTCGAGGTCCGATAGTTCATTATGCTGCATTTCCTGAAAATGCAACCATGACTCTCGTGAAAACTGATTGTTGCCAACCGGTGCCAAACATGAATCTGTTAATTAGGAGACTTTACATTCCAGACAGGCCATTGCCGGCACTACTCGTATAAACATATAGAACAGCGAGTTGATTTACTTTGATTTTGCTCTAAGCGAGTTCGCATGGATTGCCTTAGATTTAATTACTTACAAGGTTAAGTTATTAAATACAGAAATCAATTAGTTTTAGGATAGTCGTATTAATGCATTGAGGTTAAGGTAAGGATAGTGTTATGAAAGGGTAAATAAATAAATGAACAATAAATATGTTAATTTCATTATATTTGATGCATATCCAAATCTAAAAGCATAAAAAATTACATAAATGCTAAAATGAAGCGTAAGGGCTTTATCACACAGCGGGTATCACTTGATAGTAGCGAGACGTGCTAACTTTATTAAAATGACAAAAATACACACGCACACACACACACGCTACTGCATCATCGCGCCATCGGTTGACAGCTCATATGTTTCGTAGTCATTATGTTCGCCAAGATTACGTCACCGTACCTTCCCGCTCTGTGTTTAACAAAACCTCCAAACACATACCTACCTACCTAAAACAGTTTTGCTGTTCTGTAAAAAGTTATCCACATATTAGGCCAAGGTACCTTCCTCATCGGGGTTTCGACTTTGCAATGCGGACGGAAGCTACACCGACTGGACCGCCGAGACATTTTAATTAGCCGGTAGAACACTCTAAAAGCTCAACTTTGCTTTGATTGTTAGGCTTGAAATAAGAAAAAGGTTATTTTGCTTATTCTAAGTATTGTTTTCCTCAAATCCGCATAGTGAAAATTAAAAAATCACTTCTTTAATTTAAGAACAAACAACAAACCTCGATGTGTGTTTTGCAGGTATGTTAAGTTAATACCTGCAAAACACACTTTTTGGAAATGGTAAATGTGTTCTGTTGCATAACTCTAACTAGCTGAGGCTATTTGTTCTTTCTGGTTTGAAGGCTGCAGTGAGGATGGCAGTTATAATTATTGGTGTAACTTTCCAAGTCTCAAGGAACCTAACGGCTATGCTCAAGTTTATAATCACCAACGTAGCAATGAACACAAACGGAAAAACTCCCGCGCACAAAGTTCTCCAATTAAACTAGTTCCGTTTGATTCGCATTAGCTACTAACTTTTAGATCAGCCTTTCCCAAAGTGGGCGGTATCGCCGCCCTGTAGGCGCTGAAGGCCCCGTTTTAGGGGCGGTAAGACACCCAGAAAAAATGGGGGCGTTGTGTAGAGGCTTAAAGTTATAGTAGTTAAAATCTACCAGGTAAAAAATGGGGGCGCAACGAAATAATTTATTCTCGAAGTGGGCATACAAAATAAGTTTGGGAACCCCTGTAATATAGACTATGCCGGAAGTGCAAGTTGCAACCTACTTAAAGCAGATAACTAGATGAACCGGTCGCTTGCTACAGAACTTCTCTTTCAATTCCGAAAGTTAAAAATTGAACTTCACAAATCCAATTCTGAAAAATCTGAGCTCCCACTGACAACGGAGTTTCGTCACAGATTAAAAAAGTTTAAAAGTGCTCCTGACTATTTCAGCCTCAGAGATTTTCAAGATACGGACGTCGTGAGTCGGCCAAGAATAGGGGGCTTATAAAAAGAGTACCTCCATCGAATTGTCGCGTCGCTTCATTTCCGCTGCGAGCTTATTTACTCTCAGACCTATTGAAGTTCGTACAATTTACAACGAGGACATTTTGAGTTCAAATTGTATATTTTAGGTAATGGTTTTTTCTTTCTTCTTTCCTCGTGCTGAATGTGAAGGCCTTTTATTTCATTTGTCCAGTTTATTATTCAATGTAACGTAGCATCAGTCCTCTGCAACCTACTTATGACTACACGATCCCCGTTATAATGTTAAAGAAGTTATATGGTAATTTCCAGTGAACAGCGCCAAGGGTAGTAATAAAGATAATAAATTAAAAACTCATGCTTCACAGGCAGTTAAAATGCATGTCGAGTAGAGCGTTATCTCGGAAACGCTTTCGTGTGGATGCACATTTACTACCATTTAATGTGTAAAATACGATCACTGTATTTTTTTACCCAGCTAATCTTCATTTGTACTTTTAGAAACCTACCTTTAGTAAGATTCGCATACTTACTGAATCTAATCCAGGTTTCATACGGTCGTAGATTATGAATACATTATTATTATTATTCTATTTTTATTTCCCGACTGCCTCGTTTGTGTAGTGGCAAAGTTTCTGCCTTACATCCGAGAGGTCCTGGGTTCGAATCCCAGGTCGAGCCAAAATTGTTTCCGAGATTTTCTGTCATGAATTTCTCGAAAACAGCTCGGAGTCGGGAAGTTGGCGGTGTTACACCCCCGTGCCTCGGAAAGCACGTTAAGCACGTTGGTCCTGGGCCTGATCTCTCTCCGGTCATGTCGGATTGCCGTCTCACCGAACTTTGAGAGTGATGGAACAGTGAGTGCACCTGTGTATTGCGCCCAGTCTTGTGCACTATAATATCTCCTGCGTGGTTGGCTGATCTCTGTTGCAATTGGCCGCCGTGGTCGGAATCGGCCAGGAGGACTATTATTATAATTATTTTTATTTCCAAATTGTAACATAGCGAACTTGATCGGTAGTGCGTTCGTATAATGCCAAACAGCGTGCAGTTTTATTTTCTTGTAATGGACCCATGCCACTTTTAAATATACCATGAAGAAAACACATTTTTTTAACTTCACATCGAAGAAGACAAGCATACGTAATCAAAGAAAATTGCTTCGAATTCTTAGTCTCAGTTAAAATTAATTATTCGCAAGAGCAAACAAAACTGTGCCAATTTTACTGTTCCAAAAGTAACTGAGCCGACTCGAATCAACACAAACACGGAATGGCACACTGTGTTTTATCATCGCAACAGGGGTACCATTCTCATGCATTCGTCCTTTTTCCGCACGGTAATTCCTTCGAAATAGCAAGCAAATCTAGTACAATTAACAGTAGCCAACTAAATCCAGGTGTACCTATATTATATATTCAATTCAATTCAAATATTTTATTTCAGAACAATACAATATTTCATATAAATTGTTAGTAATGAATGAATGAATGAATGAATGAATATTTTATTTGCTCATAAATAGGGTTACACTGAAGATCTTAATTGTAATATTGTTCGTCCTATTTAACTATTAAAAATAGCATGCAAACATTAATTATTATATTATATTATATTAAATTCAGTCTATAATAAAATTAGTATGATTTTACAATAATGTCAATGTCTATGTATATGTCAATCTATTAAATCCAGCAATGTCAAGTCAACTTAAACTAATCCTAGCTATTCAAAAACTCTTGAAATGTATAAAATGCATGGTCTACCAGCCATTCGTATAAACTTTTTTTAAACTGATTAAGTGGTTTATCTTTAATACATTTAGGAATCTTATTAAATATTAATACACACATACAAAAGCAGTTTTTTTGGATCCGCGCACTTTTTGGTATGAAATCAAGAACCAGCCGGTTGCAATTTCTAGTACAGCGTGCATATAAATCTTTGGCCTGAGTGAAATGTTTGGGGTTTTGTTTGACAAATTTTGCAGCCACAAATATCTACAGGCAGGGCAATGTTAAGATATGTAATAATTTAAAAAGTGGCTTGCATGATTCATCTGGTGCTAAACCGCAGATGGCCCTTACACACTTTTTTTGCGCTATAAATGCCTTACGCATATCAGAACTGTTTCCCCAAATAATTAAGCCGTAACGTAGTACCGATTCTATATAAGCATAATAGGCTGTGAGTGCTGTTGCTCTTGTAGCTACTCTTGCTAATTTATACAAAACAAATGAAAATCTGTTAATTTTATTACATACATTTTCTACATGTTGCTTCCAATCTAATTTACTATCAATTTGTATACCTAAAAATCTAGTACTATATGCATGTTTAACCACTTGTCCTCCATGATGGATGTTTAAATTTTGAACATTATTGTTGAAATTAATGAAGCATGTTTTGTCAATATTTGCAATTAAGTTGTTTGATTTCAGCCAGGTGACAACTAACATTAATGTTCTATTAACTTCATTTTCATGTTCTAATATCCCTTTTTTATTGTTTGTAGTCACAATCACAGATATATCGTCTGCAAAAAGTATGCTTTTATGATCAGTGCAGTTTGGGAAATCATTGATATAAATGAGGAATAGTAGAGGACCTAATATACTGCCTTGTGGGACTCCAGTGTTATTGATTTTATATTCTGATTGATATGCTTGAATAATTTTGCTTTTTCCGTCAAGTTGCGTAATTTCTACTAATTGCATTCGGTTATGTAAATACGTCATGATCCAGCTTAAGGCTTCACCTCTGATACCGCAATTTTCTAATTTTTTTAGAAGCTGTTTATGTGACACAAAGTCAAATGCCTTTGACATGTCAAAGAAAAGAACGGTTACATAATTATCGTTATTTATGCTTCGAAGTATATTATTAACAAGGTCAAAAGCTGCTAGAGCTGTTGATTTATTTTTTTGAAACCCATACTGACTACTATTTAAAACATTGTACTTTTCGAAAAATGCTACAAGTTTGCTGTATACAACCTTTTCATATCCTTAATCCTTAGTTTAAGTTAGTAAATATAATTGTAATTTCATTTTCAAATAGCGCTCAATTTAATACAAATAAATTTAAAAGAATAGTAATTAAAATCCAAATGTCAAATATCTAATGTCAAGTAATATAAGTAATGTCAAAAATAAAAATATAGTTTAATTTAAATTTATTGATTACTTACTTCTTTAAGCCGATCAAAAGGGCCGTCCAATGATCAGCAATAGGACACTCGGGCCTACCCCCCACCACCCTCAAGATGGCGTTGGAGCTACCGCACACTCTGCTCATCAGCGAGGCCACTTTCTTGCGAATGATAGCGTGAAATCCGTCAGTGCGTTTCTCAGCAAACATACCCGACGCGCTGCAGAAGCGCGGCAGCCCCAACAACATCCGGAAGGCGTTGTTGTATTGGACCCGCAGGGCGCCGTAAGCCTTCTGCGAATATCTCACCCATGCGAATATCTTACTACAGTGGCTATCGTCTTACCTGAGAAATCGGTGTCAGTGCGTCACGGTTAATAAAATAATAAATAGTGAGTTAGTAACATGTTCATCTGCTCTAAAAAATAACACATGTGGCATCCCGCAGGGAAGTGTGTTGGGTCCTCTAATGTTTATATTATACATAAATGACATAACCAAAGTGACTAATCATAAATGTATATTGTTTGCAGATGACATTTCAATAATAGTGACATCAGATTAAAAAAAATACAATTTCATAAATATTCATGAAATCGAAATTAATAAAACCGTTGACAATATTATTAAATGGCTAGAGGAAAATAATCTTAAATTAAATTTAAACAAATCCAATTTCGTACAATTTAATAAATCTAAACACGATAAATATAATTTTAAACTCAATATCGAAAAGATTAAAGAAATCAGTCACACGAAATTTTTAGGTGTAACGATAGACCAGGACCTAAACTGGAAATTACACATTGAGGCTTTATGCAAGCGTATTAACAGCTTTGTTTATGCTCTTTATAAAACAAGGAGCGTAACTAACTTGCAAACAGCCGTCACCACATACCACGCGTACGTAGCCTCCATCCTACGTTATGGGGTAATGATATGGGGTAATAGTACGTAGAGGCAAAGGGCATTTGTGGCGCAAAAAAAATGCATCAGAACCATGTGTGGGATTGCACCGGGCGAGTCCTGTAGAGAAGCTTTCTGGAACTTGGGCTTACTTCCGCTACCAGCGCTGTACGTTTTTGAAATGAGTTGTTTTGTCAAACGTCATAATGAGCTCTTTCAGAAAGCTAGAGATATTAACTCACGATCGAGAAGAAATCCGGATAGATTAGTGTTAAGCGTCATTCCGAAATCTGCTAAATTTAAAAAAAGTTGTTTAGCAATGGGTGTAAATATATATAATAAGATACCCAATGACATTAAAACCCTCGAAATGAATATATTTAAATTAAGATTATATAGATGGCTGATTGAACGAAAAGTGTATGACATTAAAGAGTTTTTTGACATGAAAATATAATAATAAATGATTAGTTAAACTGTTTATAATTTGCTTGCACTATGACTTTGTATTAATTTATGGACAATTCTATTATGTAATTGTTTAATGACATAATTTGTGACCTAAACTGTTATTGACATTATTTTATTAATTTAATTTTATTCCTGTAAAACAATTTGCATGCTAATTATAAGCAAAACATGTTGCACTCATTTTATTGTACCACCTACAAATACCATGTTTTAATGCAAATAAAGATTATTATTATTATTATTATTATTCATAAGCTGCTCGTATAAAATGATTGACAGTGTCGCGAACCGGTCATCTACGCACGGGGTGAGACGCGTGGGAGGAGGGCTACGGCGGCACCGGCGACTACGGACCCCTGCCGGACTTGCGCTCGACACACGGAATACGACGAACATCACCAAAGCTCCAGCCGCGACCCGCGTTCGATTTCCTATCCACTAAGTGTTTGTCCGGGACTTTTTGTAAACGGCAATAAACCAGCCCTTAAATATACAGTCCGCTTTTTATTACGTCCTTTAGGACCCTCACATTGGTCCTCTCGCGGTAAAGTCGCTTACAAAAAAGAAGATCACGGACTGCCGACGTGTACAAGTTCTGAAGCTCTTCAGTGCGGTCTTCAGCAGCAAGATATCTTCGGGAGCCTTATCGGTCTTATCCAGTCGAAGTATCTACGCATCGCAACCACACAAGCTTAAGAACAGCATAATATGTTGGTCATCGATCGAGCGAGTTGAACTTTGGACCCGGCGAACTTTCGAGACGTTTCTAGCTAGCCACGTTGGATCCGAAGACGGTTTGGATATTTTGTGAGTTCGTTCCAATTAATTCCTTCTTTTCTTCCTTTCTTATCTTTCTAGAATTGCTAATGACCCAATTTAGTGAGTGCATTTAATTTCAATGGTTTTATTGAATTAAATTCGCGCTAATTATTTTATTGAACACGTCAAAGTTTATAAAGCTTAAATATTTATCTAACTGCAACTGATTTAAATGTAATAAGTGCTTAGATAATACCTAACTGTGAAACGCCGGCGCATCGCCCAGGTGTTCTTTTGTTCTCGCACTCGAGAATCTTTCCTTATCGCTTTGCTGCATTCCTTATTTCTTTGCTTGCCTATTATTTATTTTGTTATCACCTTACGGTGAGTAATTCTATTTTTAGACTTTGCAACTTACAAATATATTTTATCGCACGTCTTATTTCTTTAAAATAGCATGGCTGAAACACAGGAACGTGAAAAGCTTATTAAAAAGCGCAGCTGCTTAAAGTCTAAAATGACTATTTTTAATAATTACATAACCTTGCTTAAAAGTTCTTCTGAACTTAGCCCCGAACAACTTTTAGACCTGGAAGGACGCTTTAACAAATTTGATGCCATATACCCTATTTTTGATGAATTACAGTCGGAAATCGAGATGCTTGCGAAAGATCCTGCCCATGAGTGTGAAGATCGAAAACAATTTGAAAATCAGTACCACGCCCTGGTTGCCTCAGCGCGGAGCCTGCTCGGCACGCGTCAGCACCAGCGCGACCTTCGGGATGGTTCCGTATCGTGCTACGAAGATGTACAGGCGAGTGGTTCCAAATTAAATTGCGTCCGTTTGCCTCAAATTGACTTACCCGTTTTCCATGGTCATTATCAGCACTGGCTCAAGTTTAGGGATACTTTCATCTCTCTTATTCATTCAAGGGATGATATTGATAATATAAATAAGCTGCATTATCTTCACGCTTCGCTTAAAGGCAGCGCTTTGCTTGTCATTGATAATTTGGACTTTAAAGCCGATAATTACGAATCTGCTTGGAATTTGTTATGCAATAGGTATGACAACAAAAGATTGCTGGTAAACAACCACGTTCAATCATTATTCAATGTTGAACGTATGCAAAAGGAGTCTTGTGAGTCCATCCGTCATCTTATCGATGTGACAAATAAAAACTTACGAGCTTTGTCATCATTAGATCAACCCACAGAGCACTGGGATACTTTAATTATCCACATAATGTCAGAAAAATTGGATAGTGTAACCCACAGAGTTTGGGAAGAGCACAGAAACACATTGACTGATCCTCCTTCTTTAAAAATATTTATTCAGTTTCTTAGCAACAGGGCAGACTTATTAGAGACAATACAAGAAAAAGGTAAAACACAAAAAGACACTTACAAACAAAATTCTAATTTCCTTATAGATACAAATCAAAACAATCACAATAAAACAAACAACAACAATAATAACAATAGTAATAATAAATCAAATTATAACTACAATAAAAACTTAAAATTAAACCCTAAACAAAATATTTACAATTTAAAATCCTATAAATGTATCCTTTGTCATGAAAGTCATTATATTTTATTTAATTGTGAAAAGTTCAGATCACTTTCTATCGAGGAAAGAATTCAAAAGGCCAAGGAAGCAAAGGTGTGTCTTAATTGTTTACGACCAGGTCACATAGATGGTAAATGCAGTCTTGTCCCTTGTAGGTACTGCAAAAAGAGACACAACACACTTTTGCACTTGAGTGAGTCAGAACCAACCCCTGTTCCTGCTATGCCAGTCAATAGCATAAATCATCTTGCTAATGATTCGAATAATTCTAAACAGTTGACTACTTCTTCGCATGTGTTACTGTCCACAGCGCTCGTGAAGGTGCTCGACTGCAGAGGCAGTGCGCACTCCGCGCGCCTCCTGCTCGACAACGGGAGCACCGCGAACATTGTTACGCAATCGTTGTGCGGTAAGCTGGGTCTGTCGCGCCACGACGCGTTGTCCACGGTGACAGGTATAAACCAACATACTTCTCAATGTACACAGTCTTGCAGCCTTACTATAATGTCAATTCATGACGACTTTAAATTTACTGTAGACTGTCTTATACTGCCTGAGATTACCAAATGTCTACCGTCTTCCTTCATTGACATAGAAGATATTCCTCTTCCCAAAGGAATACAACTCGCTGACCCCACATTTAATATACCTTCGGTCATAGACATATTAGTGGGGGCAGAGGTATTTTGGTCCGTTTTGGGCAACAATCAAATTAACTTGGGTAAGAATCAGCCTAAGTTATACGAAACGAAACTGGGTTGGTTGGTGTCTGGGCACGTCGCCCGCCTTAAGCACTCTTCTCATGCTCCCGTTTGCAATTTTATCAACGAGGATTCCAATCCAGACTTAACTCGTTTCTGGGAATTAGACACTGTAGCAGCAAAGCACTCCTTATCACCTGAAGAGCGTGCCTGTGAGCAAAGCTTTCTCTTGAATACTAAGCGCAAAGAAGATGGTCGCTTCGTTGTGACTATGCCACTGAAGGAAGACCCTTCAGTCTTAGGCGATTCATTTCTGCAGGCTAAATGTCGTTTTTTGTCACTAGAGCGCAGGTTTAATAGAGATTCAAAATTTAAGGATATGTATTGTAACTTTTTGTCAGAGTATGAGCACTTAGGTCACATGACCGAAAATAAGGAGCCTTCAGCTAGCTGTCTTCAACAGAGTCCACATTATTTTACGCCTCACCATGGCGTCATCCGTGAGTCAAGTACGACCACAAAGCTCCGTACAGTCTTTGATGCTTCGGCACCCACCACTTCGGGTTTATCACTAAATAATATATTAATGGTTGGGCCTACTGTACAGGAAGATCTTTTTTCAATTCTAGTACGTTTTCGACAACATAAGTACGCTGTAACAGGCGACATTGAAAAAATGTACAGGGCAATTGAACTCGACCCTTCTCAGCACCCTCTCCAGCAAATAATTTTTCGTACTGATCCGAAGCAGCCCTTAAAAACCTTTACACTTAACACGGTTAGTTTCGGGACAGCCTGTGCCCCGTATTTAGCCACCAAGTGCTTGGTAAGCTTGGCATCGAGTGCACAGGATGACGACGTCAAACAGGCGATTCAGCGAGATTTTTACGTCGACGATTACTTAGGTGGTTCGTCCTCAATAGAGGACACGGTAAGAATTTGTAAAGGCGTCATCTCCACATTAGAAAGCGCAAAATTCAATCTTAGAAAATTTAAATCAAATAGTCAAACAATTCTTGATCAAATTTCCCCTTCCTCCTCTAATTCAAATAATATACATAATCTATCAGACATTGATTTGAACACAGCTTGTAAAACATTGGGATTAAATTGGATCTGTGATACTGATTCTTTATCATATGCAATCAATATTAACATTAACAAAAAAGCAACGAAACGACACATTCTTTCTGTTATTAGTCAGATTTTCGACCCGTTAGGCCTAGTGGGCCCATGTGTCATACAAACAAAAATTATTATGCAGAGATTGTGGATTGAGCAATGTACTTGGGACGAAGAAGTCTCACCTGAATTAAAACAGCTGTGGTTAGCCTTTGCAAATACACTTCCCTTTCTTAATCAACTCAAAATACCACGTTGTGTTCTTACGAACGACGCTTTAATTTTTGAAGTTCACGCTTTCTCAGATGCTTCAGAACGAGCGTACGGAGTCTGTTTATATATTCGTTCTATTGACAGTTCTGAATCGATAACGGTAAAACTGCTCACGTCAAAAAATAGAGTAGCCCCCATTAAGCCACTTAGCATTCCTCGTCTGGAACTGTCAGCAGCTTTACTGGCAGCAAGACTGTGTACAAAGGTGTTGTCCTCTTTAACTTTACCAATTACCAAATGTAGATTTTGGTGCGACTCCACTATAGTGCTGGGGTGGTTAAAAACTCCACCGAAGGAACTCAAAAGTTTCGTTAGAAACCGGGTTCATGAAATTCAGGAGAGCACGGTGGGTCACACGTGGAGTTACGTGCCGTCGGCAGACAATCCGGCAGATCTTGTTTCCCGCGGGCTGAAGGCTGATCTTATCAGCAGTTCTAGCCTGTGGTGGTCAGGCCCCACATTTTTGTCAAGGGATCAAACCCATTGGCCAAAAAAGCCCAACGTGAAGCACGATCTACCTGAGTTGGTTTCTTCACCAGTACCGCACAATAATCAACCCAATGCTGAAGTAGTTAGTGGCTTTGTTGATTTGAATAGTAGGGTTGATGACGTAGTTAGTGGCTTTATTAACAAAAAATCAAACTTTAAATCATTGCAACGTTCAATGGCATACTTATTGAGATTTGTTCACAACTGCAGAAATAAAAATAATAAAATAATTGGTCATCTTTCAGTTGAGGAACTGCAAAACTCATTAAATTTAATCATTCGCAAAACGCAAGTTGAAATGTTTCCAAATGAGTACGCCATTTTCAAATCACAAAAATCATTGCCTAACAAAAATCGACTTCTTTCTTTATCCCCATTTTTAGATTCCAATGACTTAATTCGAGTTGGTGGCAGGCTCAATAACTCCCCTTATGATTATGATGTTAAACATCCAATTTTACTTTGTAGTAAGCATCATCTTACAATCATTCTTTTTGATTACTTGCATAAAAAATATTTACATGCTGGCCCCCAACTTTTACTTTCAAACATAAGGCAAAACTTTTGGCCATTGGGCGGCCGTAATCTATCTAAAAAATGTGTTAACAAATGTGTTCGGTGCTGCAGGTATAAAGCAAAAACAGTTCAGCCTATCATGGGACAGTTGCCAGCATCTCGCACTGAACTTGAATTTCCATTTTTACATTGCAGCGTTGACTATGCTGGGCCAGTGCTAATAGCTGACCGAAAGGGGCGGGGTTGTAAACTACTTAAGTCATTTTTAGCAATTTTTATTTGCAACTCTGTTAAAGCCGTACATATCGAGCTCGTTACGGCTCTATCTAGCGAAGCGTACTTGGCCGCCTTAAATCGTTTTGTGTCTCGGCGTGGCAAACCCCAAAGCATCACGTCCGACAATGGGACGAATTTCGTAGGAACCTACAACGAACTTTCAAGGTTCTTACTTCAGTCCGACCTTGAAGGTGTAGTAGCTCAGGAGGGTATTAACTTTAAATTTGTTCCAGCGTACTCGCCTCACTTCAATGGCTTGGTAGAGTCAGCCGTTCGCTCTACCAAACACCACCTTAAGCGGCTCTTAGATACCACGCACCTTACATACGAAGAAATGGTAACATGCCTCACTCAAATTGAGGCCATTTTGAATTCTCGGCCCTTAACCCAACTATCCTCTGATCCTTCAGATCTATCCCCGCTTACTCCTGCACACTTTTTAATTGGACGGCCACTGATATCCATACCACATCCACAAATCTTGACCGATAACATCACCGTCTTGATCGGTTTAAAAGAATAGAACATATAAGGCAGCATTTCTGGCATCGATTCGCCTTGGAGTACGTCAGCCAACTACAACAAAGGCTAAAATGGCAGACGGGAAAGAATGAGCTGAAACTTGGCTCTCTTGTCATTGTCAAGGACAATACTCTTCCACCTCTACTGTGGTCGTTGGGAAGAGTAGTCCACGTATACCCTGGAAGTGATGGCATCGTCAGAGTCGCCGAGTTGAAAACCAAACGAGGCACCATTCGGAGGGCATTTAATAACATCTGTCCCCTTCCAGAACCTTGAAGCCTCTTCAGCAGCCTTCAACCCGGGGAGCATGTCGCGAACCGGTCATCTACGCACGGGGTGAGACGCGTGGGAGGAGGGCTACGGCGGCACCGGCGACTACGGACCCCTGCCGGACTTGCGCTCGACACACGGAATACGACGAACATCACCAAAGCTCCAGCCGCGACCCGCGTTCGATTTCCTATCCACTAAGTGTTTGTCCGGGACTTTTTGTAAACGGCAATAAACCAGCCCTTAAATATACAGTCCGCTTTTTATTACGTCCTTTAGGACCCTCACAGACAGTACGCCTTAAACAGGGTTATTTTTACTTCTATCGTACAACGAGCAAACCTACGGGCAAGCATATTGCTTATGACCGCCAGCGCCCTGCGTTCCCTCTCTATATCGAGATCATCCTTCAGGTCCTCTGTTACGACGTGTCCAAGGTATTTGAACTGTTTAACTCTCGTCAAGGCAGTTCCACACAATGCGACAGGCGGAACGACTTGTGGAGTGCTGTTGCCAGCAGTGAAGACCAGGAGCTCACGCTTTTTTGTGTTGTATCTCAACCCGTGAGTTACAGCATATATAGGCTTCACATGTTTGCACCAGCTTCCTGAGCGCGCCGACCGACGGGGCCAGCAGCACCATATCATCGGCGTAACTGATGTTGTTGATGTTAACACCATCTATAGAACACCCCGCATGCATGCTGCTGAGCCCGCGAATCAGCTGGTATTTGTACAGGTTGAAGAGCTTAGGAGACGACACGATGACAGGTGCATTTCTGGTGCAGTTTTAAAATTACGACTGTACGTCAATTTGTATAGGGAAACTTTCAGTTTCTGACGTTTGAACGACATGAAAACGTTACGATATTGTTCGTGCGCACGCAGCTAGTCAGCACCACACTTTGAGTTCGAGTGGTAGATAGTCGATCGATCTTTTTACGAATGCACAAGAATAGCTCTCGAGTTCACGGTAAGTTAATGTAACTTTGTTTCGTAATAAACAGCACCCGGCCCTTTTTGTTCAGACAAATTTAATTTGAAGCCGTCACCTGGCTATGATCACACCCGTTCCACCAGCCTTTATATTAATCTGAATCCGTCGGTCTTTTATACGTAACACGCCTCCAAGGTTTCATACGATATATTAAGCCCATGTTCTCATATCTGTGCTATGTTATATTTCATTCTTAGTAAGACTGGGTTTATCTTTACATTTACAAGTCATAAAATATTCCTGTGTAACATTTACCAGTTTGATTGAAATGGAATTAGATCATGACAACGCATTTTGAGGTATTTTATTGAAAAAACGGCACTATCAAGTTGTGGCATTTGTACAAAGAATACACATGTACTAAACCACATTAACTGTTATGATGACGAAAGGTATCACGTCCTTGAAGGACAAGCAATTTATTATAATATTTGCAGAGAACAGCGTATGAGGCTTTGGCACCCCACTTAGAACTTCAGACCGCTTCTGTTTTCTTTGCAATAAAAACTTTTTCCATATTTGACATGGGTAACCTGACGCGCTATGGACCTTAGAGCGTTTTCACATTGTCCGACGACGACGACGATAACCGACACCATGTGCTATTTTCACATATTTACGACAAAATCGTTCCAATACGGCCATTTACTGGATAGCTTAGAGCGGGCAGGTCATCAAGGCAGACTACAATATAAAACTTTATTTGCTGTATCTATTTTATTTGACAGGCAAAAAAGATATATTCGCAGACAGTATTGGATCCATCCCATTGTGGAAGCTAGATATTCAGTGGGAGCATTTTATACTCTTTTTAGCAACTAGAAAATTGAATTTTACTTGCGTATGAATGAATCCACGTTCAATTATTTGCTAATTCATATTTAAAAAAAAGTATCAAGAAACAAGACACACATTTAGAATCGGACATCGGGCTCTACGCACACAGAGACGATTCAGATACACGTATAGCACACATATAAACATAATCGCCCGACGGCTCATGAGCCGGATGCCCTTGGGCGTCCGATGGTGCCTCCAGAGTCCAGCATATCGGAGTCGGCTCCGATATCGGATATCGGGTCGGACAAAATCAAAAACATGTACTTAATTAATACATTTCACTTACTCCGATATAGGATCGGCGGATACACTGATATCGTAAAAACGCTCTTACTAAGGTACGTAAGAATCTAAGGCCCTCTGCACGAAGCAGATTTATCTTCATACTAGATTCAAAACGCATTCTTTCTCTTCCGTTACTAAAGCAATTGACAGTAAAAGAACGCGTCTTAAATCTGGTATGAAGATAAATCTTTTTCTTGCAAGAGGGCCTAAGAAGGCTAGACCTGATAAAAAAGCACAAATACAAAGTTGTGCAAAGCCAGCTTCTTCCTTGCCAACAGGTGTATTTGTGCTTTGTTATTATTAAAATATGCACTTTATGAAACAGACTCTACTCTTCCAATAAGCAAACAGTGCTGTAATAGGATTGTGTTGTGAGCTTCAGAATTAGCTTGAACAAGGCAAGTTGTATGTATAATTTGTTTGATAAGCAAAGCGGGGAGCTGCGGCTTTCCCTGCCGCAGGTGCTTGATACCACAATCTGGGAAACTTGGAGGAATACCTAGGCAATAGTGCGCTGAAAGTTCAGAACACCCTGTTTAGGTAACAATGAGGCAATGAGGTTCTCTTCAACAGCTTGTAGCTGATGAATTACTGTCGCCATTTCGGTGATGCATCTGTTGCTTAACTTAAGATTTTTTAATTTATGGGAGAACGGGTGTAGGCCAAACACCCTATCCAATTAAAATACTCAGAAAACATATGACTTTGCTAATAACTGAAAAAATCGGGCAAAAGATAAATAATCCGTTATATCTAATAAGACTTATTTAACAATAGTATTAATCATGACCTTCGACTCATAAGTAGGTAAGTGTTATTTGTTTAACATTATAATATAAAGAATTCGAATAGTTACTTCGCCAAAAACGTTTCATGTCATTTCATGAACTGAACGATTTATTAAATTTTAGCATTTCAAATAACTGATTCAAAATTAAACCACACGGAATGAAAGCCGCAGATTCGCCCTCCGGTCTTAGCGAAATTGAATTGAGAATTTATCATTTTTACTGCGAATGGTTCAGCTCTTATTCATTTTGCATCACACTGTGCTGGCGAAGAGCAAAGGAAGTAAGAACCACGAGTGCTCCAAAACGTAAAATGAACTGGCTCGGCGGTGGCCTGTCAGCGCATTTTCTTTATAATATCTTTCTTGGCTTACTGCTTCCCACTTCGCGGCTTCAGTGACTTCTTACGGTTTAATTTAACTTAAGGCCAGTGGCGTGAGCACGAAGAACCATCGTCACGTATTCGTAGCGTTTACCTATCGTTACTTGTCAATTTGTATGGGGAAACTGTAGTTCTTGACGTTTGAACTACTCGATTACGTTACGATAATGTTCGTGCTCACCTGCGACTTTGTGTCGCCGCGTTTCGCTTATGACAGCGTGTCCACCAATCGCCGCGCCTCAATCGCTGACAGGCGAAAAATAGAAAGTCGCACACTGATGTGGCCTGAGCCTTTGTAGTTCCCTGATGGTATTACTCCCAAGTAAACATTTTTAATGATGCATAAAAATAATGATTGAAAATGAAAATTGAAATAAGATCAATATCATTAACTTTTCTATTTCAACACTGGCTAAATTTCGTAACCAATACAATATTCCCTGCTAATGACGCAATGCGGATACACTGTGTTGCAAATTTAATAGTAATAGTCCATAAATTACGAATCCGTTTTCATACTTTCCGAGCCGAACAGAAAAAATAGGGATATATCTTGGCGCTCGACACGATTTTTCGCCATTGGTCCCTGTCTTGTGCAACCTCTTGTAAGTTGACAGGGCCCAACAACAACTACGTCTCTGAAGCGGTATATAGGGCGCCCGACCGGCCCTCGTCCACAGGGCACTTTCGTGTACGCGCGCTTCATGGCCCGATCCCTCTCCATGCGTTTTACTGGACTCAGCCATCGGAGTCTATGTGCCTTGTCTCCCCCATTATGTAAGGCTTCGCCACGACTTCTTCTCCTTCGCAGTTCTTGCGGATTCTCCAGCTGCCATCTTTTATTTTCTTTGGGCTCAAAAATTTTCGCCAAATCTTTCTCTCGGTCACCAGAAGCTTTTACTCCTCCTTTAACGTGAGGGTCCAGGTTTCACAGGCGTGCATTAAGATCGGTCGTATCACTGTTTTATAAATACAGATCTTAGTGGTCCTGCTAAGGAGACTGAACGCCAGTACTGAGTGTAGAGCAGCGCTTCATCGTAGGGCATTCTGTGTTTGGATGTAGAACTCCTGCTCTCTTGTTGAGTATCTGTTATTTTATATCCAAGGTATTTGAATTTCTCTTGGCTCTTGTAACAAGATGCTCCCACGTAGAGATCTACTCGAGGACTTCTGCGGTTCCTGTATCTCTTCATCAAAATGTTCATATGAAGGTACACAGTTTTTTCGCGGTTGATCTTGAGCCCTACTTTGGCCGCCTCTACCTCCAGAACCTCCACCATATGCCGTCCCTGATCCTCTGTCTTGTCCAGCAGAGCCAAGTCATCTGCATAGCCGAACACCTTATGCTATCCAATCAGTTCTATCCCCGCATTGGTCATAAGGACTTTGCAGACCGCGTGCTCTTAGACTAAATTAAAAAGAATAGGGGAGAGTGCGTCACCCTGTTTAACGCCTGACACCACCGCAAATTCTTCGGAAAAATCGCCCTCCACTCTGACTCTCGTCCTGCTCTCACTTGTGGCTACCTCGATCATTTAAACCAGCTTTTCAAGTATCTTGAATTCGCG
Source organism: Pyrausta despicata (assembly GCA_963921415.1). Taxonomy (NCBI): domain Eukaryota; kingdom Metazoa; phylum Arthropoda; class Insecta; order Lepidoptera; family Crambidae; genus Pyrausta; species Pyrausta despicata. The sequence goes on along the minus strand of OY992846.1, from coordinate 11,184,109 downwards.
AAGAACAATATAGTGTCTCCCTATATATGTCGCAACCAAATGATTGACATAGCCGTTCGGTCAAACAGCTAGCTATTTGACTGAACAACGCCATTCCATCACACGTCTAATTTTTCAACTGAATATTCGAGGCGCTAAAAAAGGTTCAACACTACAGCTGATTCAAAAGCTGCCATCTAATTGAATTAGTTCAGCGCACACCACCGCGGCGATAGGTGCGGATTGTTTTCAATATGGCGTCAACTAGCAGGTGTTTTTGATTGTTTCTAGATATTTTTCGGAATAAAAGAAGACTGTAAATATATGTTAGTTTTGTTATGAAAGAGACAGAAATTATGGAGGCATTTACGAGTTGGACGAGTGAATCAAAATATAAACAAATATTTGAGGAGAAATTACGGGATTATGAAATGAATCACCAGGGTATTTATTCCAATTTTGTAAAAACTTGTTCTAAATCTGCTAGAATACCATCTATTCATCTTGTGATCAGAACGTTTGTGTAATAAATATCTTAAAAGTCAGTTTTTACTTTGTCATGAAATCCTATTCTTTCAAATTTACTATTTAACCAGTTAGCTAGCGATCAATGTATACCCGCTCTTCCTCTTGAATCACTCTATCTATGAAAAAAAAACTGCTTCAAAATCCGTTGAGTAGTTTTCTACTAAATTAATTTAGCAAAAAAATGTTCAGCTCACTCAATTAGGCAAGTACGAAAGTATAAAGGACTACACCCGCATATCCGCCATAGTCTTTACTTAAGGAATTTTTCAAGGGATTCCTTATTTCGAAAGCAAACGGACGATGTAGACTGAAACTTTGTACTTTGAGTAAGTACACAACGACCTTACCTAGAAAAGGTTCTCGTTAAAACATTTTTCTTACGAGATATCCGTTATCTTTGTGTGTTTACCAACTCTGGGTAAACACGTTACACAGCCTTTTCATAAAAAAGAAGGTATGTACTTTAACTACTGTTTAAACTTATAATTACTTACCCAGATAAAATGATCGAACATTTCTTATCAACTCTAAAAATAGAATAATAAAACTATTCGTATAACTTTAAGGGATCGATAAATCGTACCAGCTACTGACAAAGATGGATATTCCAACTTCATCCCCCCAATGTGTAAAAATGCGCTCGATTTTCGTTTATGCCACAAAAGCTAAAATCGAAACCATATCTACTACCATTATGTGTCGGGCATAAGTCCTTCAATAAAGAAGAACGTTTGGTATTCCATTGAGTCCTACATAATGCCACCGGGCAGGCAAAAAGAGGGATTCGTGAAAATTTCCCTTTATGTGCCATAATCCTTTGGGAGATTAATTTTACATTACATTAGATCCGTTTTATAATTTAACAGATGATTTTGTTTATTAAAAAGGGCTTTCAGCGTTTGTTTATGCATTGCGTATTCGATGACGAAAACTCTTTCGATGTATAATTAATTTCTGCAGACGTAGGTACGTGATAAATGTTTGGTAATATTCTAATTGTTTTCATTTCGTTCCGTGTTAATTGTGAAATCTTTCGGAGAATTTGGATAAATCAAATGATATATAATTCGTGATGACCGTCTGGTTGTGTAGTTCCTAACTTATGCAGAACAGAACAGTGCGGCTGTAGAATTAACATTTAAAAAGCTATTTTAAACTAAGTGTCGGAAACGCCCATTACAGACGGGGTAATATCCGAAATTCACCTTTTAATCTTGCTGACGAGCCTGCGGGGGTTTGAAAGGTCCAAATATTTTTTTTAAATATCCTCCTTGCATTAGGCAGATTTAATTAAAAGTCTTGATTGGCCGTTTAAGTAATGAAAGGAGCCATCAAGCGGCCGCTACGTTCATGAAATTATCGTTAAACTCTTTCGTGGTGATAATTTAGTTTTTGGGAAGATTGTGGGAAAGAGTTTTTGGTTCGTTTCGCTTAACGACCGAAATTCATTACCGTGCGGGTTTTAATGATTCAATATATTCAAACGCTGAATATAAAACTGCATATTACTATTCTGGTAAGTGGAATTCTAGAGTAAAAAATTTAATGTACCGTTTTCTTCCGAAATTGCATTTGCTGTAGGAAGGAGACATTTAGGTACAAAAAGATTCATAAACACAGTAGCTGTGTACCCTCTCCCTAACGTCATCATTCTAGTATTAATATAATATAAAACTACAAGCCGCCCACGACTTCGCCCGCGTGGACTTTAGTTTTTTTCCACCTAGTTTCATTCAAATTTGCAACCCTTGTTTTATCCTCTTGGGGGTATAATTTATCACAATCCTTTCTTAGGCATACGTACGTCTTAACGTCTGCCTGCATTCCAAATTTTAGCCCTATCCGTCCAGTAGTTTGGGCTGTGAATTAATAGATCACTATGCTAGTCATTCACCTTTTAGTTTTATATATCGGAGTCGTTAGGATTTTTCGATCCGAACCTTCAGACATCGTGTGGGCAGAGTTGGATATCGTGCAATGAGAATACGTTAGAACAATACAAAATCTAGCACTTTTAGTAATTAGGTTAGGCACTAAGCGAAACGTAGGACAGTTCCGTGACGACTACTTCACTCCGTGGCGTCTCGATCCAAACTGAGCTCGGTCGAATCCGCCATGGACATCACGACTCTGTCGAAGCACTCCCGAAGTGTAGTTGCTCAAAGTACACCGGTTGGGGGCGCGCTTGCGTTCCGATCAGTGTCCATACTAATGACCGTCTACGACATATATATTATTATGTACATATTGCAACCATGTTTTGAGCAAATAAATATTTTTTTTCGATTTAGTGACTGAGACTGAGAAACGTAAGATTAGAAAAATATTATCAGAAAGCTTCGAACTCCTAAGCTATCGGGAGTTACACGTGTAAGTCAACCATAAAAGATAAACATATGCTGTCGTGGAATATTTTTTATATAATTTTAGGAGAAAATTTCCGTGCTTCAGGATTTCTGTGTAGCTTTATCCGTTAAGAGTGCACAAGCGACGGAAGCTTGGAGTAACTTCCCCCGTTTTCCCAACATTTCCCTTCACTGCTCTGCTCTTATTGATTGTAGCGTTATGAAAAGTAAACTTTGACTTTCATACCCTGAAGCTGAAAAAGATGATTAAGACACCCATGATGATCATTATCGACCGACTACGAGCGACTACATCGAAGCGAAAACATCTCCTGAGGATGCCACGTGTAGTGGCGAAACGCGTCGAGTGTTTGTTTGTGTCAGTGTTGTGATTCCAGTGCATCTTCTGTGTCACGTTGTAAGTTGTAGATATTGTAAGTCCTGCGACTTCCCGTTCTACCTTTTCAGGTGATTACAGTTGGATGTATTTTGGTTCCTGCGCTGGCGCCGTTTTCGTGGAAATTTAAAGCAAAATAATCATCTTTTTCAGCTTTAGCCATGGATTTCCGCAAAGTAACGCCTGATTCCATCAACTATTTCATAAAATAAAATAAAATATAAAAATAATTGTACCAAGTTTCGTTAAAATCTGTCAATTAGTTTATGTTTCTATAACGGTTATGCAGACAGACATACATACAGAAAGACAGACAAACAAAAATTTTACTGATCGCATTTTTAGCATCAGTATCGATCACTGTACGGGTTACCGCACAATAGGCACAAATTAGCTAAGTCAATGACTCCTTAATTTAGGTCAAACTGCCTCTACAATTAATAACATTATTATAAGTATTTTATTTATGCACACGAGCGAATTCCGTACTTTTGCCAATGCATCATTTTGTAAAGTTAATAAGTTTGGTACGATGAAAATAAAGGTCAGTGTTAGAACGACATACAACGGGTTTGTTTCTTACTACAACTTCCCTCTCAAGTCGTTAGCACTCAACACATCCCCTAGCTACACACACCCTACAATCACTAATCACCATCTGGTAGTTATTTTGGAAATATATTTAATGTATAGTATTGACCTCTCTACAGATTTAATATAAGCATAGATATATATATATGTCTGTATTGATATAATTGTATTTGACATTTATTATTTGTGATTTTATAATTTTGTATAATAAGAAAATGTAATTAATTGATATATTATATAGTTATTGTAATTTTTGTGACAAATTATTGTATGCCTTATGAGGTAGGACATAGAAGATCTGTATCACTTAAATTGTACCAACTATGTGCCACAATAAAGAAATTATTATTTTTAATATTATAGAGATAATATATAAAATTCTCGTGTCACAATGTTTGTTCCCATACTCCATCGAAACGGCTTGACCGATTCTCATGAAATTTTGTGAGCATGTTGAGTAGGTCTGAGAATCGGCCAACATCTATTTTTCATATCCCTTAGTGATAAGGGTTGTCCACAATAATTTATATAGCAAAACAACGTTTGCCGGGTCAGCTAGTTATAGATATATTGGCAAGTGTTTGTGTGATGAGCACGAGCCTTTTTCCTGAGTCATGGGTGCTTATACATGTATTTAAGTATTTCTATCTGTTATCCTAGCCACCATAGTATAAGCTGACGCTTAGTTTGGGGCTAGGCATGGTGTGTTTTTTGAAACAAAAAATATATATTATACAATATCAGGGTTAAAGTTTACAATTTAACAAATGAACTTACTTTCAAGTAAACCTTCCTTTTTTAATATTTCTATAGATTACATATATGTTTTACGATTTTGAAACCCCTTCTTTATTACTATCGGTGGGCATTTGGCAGCTTTATTAAGGTCAGCCTGCCGATAGATCATGACTATTCCATCCCTTTTTATGGTACATCCCTTGGGTGTGATTTCCAATCTTGAGATTGCAAAAACGGCTATAGGTACATGTTTCAGAAGAGATTTCGTTTAATCATGCCAAAGATCAGATTGTGTTACAAATCTAACCACGTATTACAATACGACATCGTCTATTATTATAACTGTCTACATTTGCGCACAGTGGGTTGAGTTTTCAATTTCGTTAACGTATTTCAATTCGATCTTGGGTTTTTTTATTTAATATTTTTATAAAGAATGATCTTTGTAATAAAATTCATTATAGCCGCTTTATTTTAATTATAAAATAGGTGGGTGATGCTGCTCGACCAATCAACACATCAAAAGTACATATTCGCTTATATCTATTTATAACTACGACGGTACGACTGCATACAAAAGATTCACCACACAGGAACTCGTTTTGTTTAATTTAAATTGAATGATTAACGTATCTTATCTGAGCTGAATAATCCCCCTTAAAAAAATGTATACCTCATTTCATAACATGACAATCATGAAGTCATGCCCTCAGAATCCAAATTACAAATGAAGTCAAATTTATTTACCTACATGAAAATAAATAGCACCAGCGATCACTGACGGCCGAAAATTAATGTCAGCTTCATGCCCAACCCAGTCACGGGTTTAATTAGCGGAAATCAATTAAGCACCTTTCCCACTTACCTGGCTGTGATTTTTGACCGGATTCAACAAAAACTAGCGGACCGCCCGCTAATTATGTGCTCGTTAATTTAAGGGGTTCAATCGACGGGCAATTTGGGCCCAAAGTCCAGGGGCGTACTCACGCAAAGCAATCACACTCGGACCCGCTGAGTCAGAAATTTACGTACAGGATCGTCGACTTGATTTGAAAAGAGAGCCGCTATCTTTTGCAGATCACTTAATATTAAATTAAAAATTTACATCATGGGCCACTGCATCTGTATCAGATGATTGTTGCAGCGCCGCTGATGGCTAAAGATTGGTATGGCTGCACGGCACTTCTTACCACAGCGATGGCACACATATCTTTTTATAAGTCTTTTCTGCCTCATTTTCTCCAGCCAGTCATCATCGTGCCTCGAAACACCGACTTTGGTATCGTGGCGCCATTCAGGTCTCATTACGGCGCGTTTTTCCCAACCATCAGGCTGAATACCAAAGGTCATCATATCCCTTTTACAGGAGTCCTTGAATCTTAAAATTGGGCGTCCAACATGTCTCTTACCGTTTGCCATTTGACCCAACATTACTTGTCGGGGCAGTCTCTCGGGGTTCATTTATTTATTTATTTAAAACTTTATTGCACAAGAAATGTACAAAGGGTGGACTTAATGCTAAAAGCATTTTCTGCCAGTCAACCTCAAGGTCATGCAGAAAGAAGGCAATGGGTGCAGTGAAAATTATATAAGAAAGGAAGTGTTTAATAACGCAAAAATAAATTAACTTAATATAGATATAATATCAATACATGAAAGTAAATATTAAATTATATTATAATATACAAAAAATAAATATCAATTAATTAATATGGATAATATATACATATATATATATATATATATATATATATAATAATATTTATATATATGCAATTTATTCATTTAGAAAACTTCGAACTTTTTTCTTGAACGACAACTTCGAGTCTGATCTTTTGATATCCATGGGTAGGTGGGTTCATTCGTTGTACATGACCCAGCCAGCGAAGCCTCCGATAATAGTCACTAAAACAACTGGTGAACGTCAATGGCTGGACAGTTTTTTTCTAAGAACCACCGAGATTAAATCTCATTATCTTTTAAATAAATAAAAAACGCACTGAAATCGGTCCAGATTTACGGTTGATTTTGGAGTAAGTAATTTAAGTTAATCTAGTACTTAGTTAGGCAAAGCTACTCTAATCTTTCTTAATTTAATGGTTCTTGGTATACTTGGTATGGTACTACTGCAGCACTAATTTAACGGATACCAATTCAGCACTGTTATAAAACTCCAATCGTACCTACTAGGTCAACGTATGATTAGATTTAAAAAAAACGATCAAACTAAAGAAACGAAAATCATGTCCGTATTTTCACACTAAATCGGCAAAACGCGCATTAATCACGTTCGTCCGAATTTAAGCCCCACTTGAGGATTTAGGACGCGGAGCCTGGAATATCAATGCTCTACTTATTACAAAGCAATTGCTTCTGAAGCAATTAGGATACTTTTTCTATGTTTCAGCAAACTATGTCTTGCCAGATAAGGTTTTAATGGTAATTCGATGTAAGCTTGAGGGCGAATGATGATAATTCTCGATCTCGTTTAAAGTACCTATGTTTTTGTTTTTAATTTGTTAGTGTAATTACAGAAAGGTGTTATTTTATGTAAAGGAATAATGCATAAAAAAAGCAAATTTATTAAAGATAGTGTTTCTTGTGACGGTAAGTCAAAACTAGTAGTCTATTCGACTAACCCAAGTGATTTCGCAGCCGCTATTTGTGTCATGAACAACAAAATACCTTCATCCTTGTAGCAAATGCTCAAAGGATTAATCGTCACATCTGAAAATAATAAAGTTTCGTATTTAACCAAAATAATATACATTCAATATAAACCCAACTAATGTCAAATGCGCAACATACGTAACTTTGTACTGTGTCAAAAAAAGACCTCATTTCTATAGGTATTTCGTACAAATACGCAATAGAACAATATTTATTGTACAAAGCAAAAACACAATTTCCTGTCTGTAATGAGATATTTGAAAACGGTAACGAAAATAATAAGCATGGGAATGTAATAACATCGGCTAGCTTACGGTAGAAGGTACGCGGTTTTTAGCCAACTCCGAGGTTTTGCTAGGTACCTGAAGCACAGTCAGTAGTTTAAGGTGCCTCAGGGGTATCACACACAAATTTGATGACATAATAAGGACATTGACATCATCAAACTTCAGGCAGACTTTTAACAACCTCTACCTCCGTAGAATTTTATAGTTTAAGTTTTGTACCTACTAAAAACTTCTTTCAGAGAAAAAGAGTTCCGAATATTTGTCAAATACTAACTGTGGTCCAAGAAGATACTTACTAACTCCGGCAGCACATGAAAACAAATCCACGTGGCAGTGGTTGATCATTGGTCTTGATTTAAATTTACGTTCTGAAATCCAAATCTTTGCGCACACCGGTTCATAGGTATCCACGCAGTAAGTAGGGCAGGAATGGTTGCAAGCCTGGTGCGCGCCAACTATCCCGAAGTCAGTCAAACGTCGACCGCTCTTGCTATAAATTCTCCGCTTTCTGATATTACACAAAATATCGGGAACTTGTCGAACATCTACATAAGGCAATATTTTCTCCACATTTAAATATGACAAGTCCCAAGAATTGAAAATTCTCTATGATATTCCAACTTACCAGCGACGTATTTCAATTCACATTTGATTTTGTTCAAATGGCATATATTCTGAAACTTTTTGTATATTTTTGCACCATCCTTTTCTATTGTTGCACATACATTATCAATTATGTTGGAGCACACGATTTCGGAACACGATTCACATTTTGAAAACGTCGGAACTGAATAAACATACCTATTGTTACAATTATAAAGTAAAATTACAGCTTGAAAAGTTCAAACTATTTACTCACGTTCCAATAAAGCTAAGATACATGCAAATAAAAATGACATCATAACTTTTTACATCAGATTTAGCTAAAAATATTTTCTGGTTTTACTTAAATTCAATAACTTGAACACGAGATTATGAAATAAAATTTTAATGTTCCTAGATGATTTACGACTTCGATTAATTCAACCATCAATTTTCGCCACGAAACGAGTGGAAAAACCATCCATCCTGCGTCAATCTATAGAATTTTTAATTACTCAATACATAAAATTACGTTGATCGTGAAAATTCTGCCTAGCCTTTTAGTTGCAGTTTAGCATTCAGATTTTGCACAAATTTTTAGTTGTATTGAAAACAGAATACCTACCTAAATCCATTTAATAATAACTATAGGCATAAGTTTTGTGACTAAGTATCAGTTTTAACTTCGACGATACGATGTATACAGCAACGTAAAATAGGAGTACGATGTTGTTAAAATCTGAAAGGAAATTATTGAAATCGTAAAATATAGGTTCGTTTATCGAACAAAAAGCCCAAATCGAATACTTACTGAACTGTACGTAATCATCGTGATAGCGCGAAATTTAAAGGCTGTGAAGTACAATGGCTTTTGTGATCTGGAAAAAATAAAAATAAAATGCCCCATACAATGAAGGAATCAAGTTATTATAAGTGAGTATGTATAGTTCGTCAGACATACATATTTTGGAGCACACGATTTCCGAACACGATTCACGTTTTGAAAACTAAAATCAGTATAAAACGATTGAATTTACTGTCGCGCATAAGCTGTCACTAAAATATTTGACAGATAGTTACCCTCGAAAAGACATAAAATTCTTTTCGGCTTCGGTCATCAGGGAGGATAAATAGCGATAAAATAGCGTTGTGAACGCAAACAAAAAACTTAATAAATAAGATAGGTAGCCTTATTACCCGTAATTAGTAAAAGTGATGTCTCTTACTCTACGCTTAAGCCAAGACTAAATATCAACCCCGAAGACACTCAGGTACGTTAAAGAAAACACCTCTCGTTTGAGATCTCTTCATTCATATCAGTAGAAATGACGACAATGTCTACTTATTTGTTTATTTTAACAACTAGTTCTTACCTCTGCAGCAAGACTAGTATTGCCCGGCGGCAGCGCGGGTCGCAGCGGTACCAACCGCTCTCATATGCCGCGTCGGCCACGCCAGCGCTCTACAAAAATTTAAGGTGTATTCACACTTTAAATCAAAGTATAGTAAAAAGTTTGTCCTACCCAATTGCCACCACGGCAGCCAATTTTTAACACAGATCAGCCAACTACACGGGAGATAATATTATAGTGCACAAGTGTGAGCGCAATACACAGGTGCAGTCTCTGTTCCTTCACTCTAAAAGTTCGGTGAGACTGCAATCTGACCGACATGACCGGAGAGAGATCAGAGAACACTGTAAATTATGGTAACATTATTTGATTGCTTAAACCAGAAATTAAATGAGACTGATATTTCCAAACGCGGCAAGAAGCGAGTGTAGAAGAGTGGAAAAAGAGTGTGCTCTGTTGTGCTATTATCTAGTCCATTGCACAAGTGATGTATGGGAAGTTAATCTATTAGTGGGTACAATATTTCACCGCCTCTGTCGTCAATCTGAATGCAGCTAAAGATGATCCGTGGGGCGACACGTGACGGCTGATTTGCGAGACGCGGTCTCCCGCGTATGTAATGGTGTATTATTTGTCTTGAATTACATTGACATAAACAGAAAAGCCACTGGTTGCTAACGCGTTGTAAAAATGTTATGCTGTCGTCCCATGCAAGGTTTTAATACGAATTGAAATAAGTACTTGCATTGATGATATAATCTGTCACCCCGCGTGTCGTGTGTGTGATAACTGCCTTACATCCAGACATTTTTCTCGGAGCCACATCCGGAACTGGATGATTCAGACCGTATCCGAGACGAACGTATTTTACGGGCGGGGAATTTTTGTAATTTAAAAATTTTGTTACGTATAATTTACGAGAACTTTTTTACGAAACTTATGAGTTTTTATACCTATTTAAATCGCAGGTTTCGGGTATGGTAAAATACCGACTGCTCATCTAAGAAAATGAATACGTATTTGGCCAAAAGCATTTTCATTTGCTTCCATCAAATGACGATCAATTTTATATTCATAAGGGCTTTGACTGTGGCCTGACGGATTGCGTATACAATATATCAAAGAAACGAAAACAACTTACCGCTCTGTAAATATCGTCGGCGTACCAGCAAACCACTCCCATCTGAGTGAGTGCTGCGCCAATGAACAGCTTGTTACCTATCTCCACGGCTGACTCTATGAACTGTAATTATATTAAAGAACATTATTTTAACTTCTTGAAGGCCAATAAGACGATGTCGGCATGAAATATCTGAAGTCTCGTAACCGTGGCTTAAGGGGTAGGTACTTCTCATTATTTTCATATTGGGCAGAAAAATACATCAATTATTTATTTAAGGATTAGATACGTAGGTAGAACGTCTTACTAGTATGATGTGTGCTACTTATATGCAAATGTTACACAAAGAATTCCTACTATAATTTCAAATTTGTGTTTTCCATACAAATTACACAATTACCACCCGCCGCAAAAAGCAGTATCCCGTTTTACAGCACAAAAACAAATACTGGTATTAACTTGTAAATCACAAGTGAAACGGACTGAAACTTTTTCTAGCACACCACAAGTTCTTTTTGCGTTCCAACGACATCTGTTGGGGTTGTACAAAATGGAACAATGAAACAAATGCAGCCGATGAGACCTCGAATAGTTTGCATTTGTTTTTTTTTCAGTAAAGTTATTACGTACTACGGAAAATATCAGAGGGCCTATTCTGAAAAAGAAATCCGTCAAAACGATACTTGCTTATTCATTTTTTGACACACGTACATATGTCCGCACGTCAAGTGGGACGTTGAGCCTTCTTTCCAAAAACCAAATTTATGACATATTCCTTCCACTTATGTAACACTAGTGTAGTGTACTGTGTAGCACGTAAGGTAAAAACTTTGGCATCTTATGCACATGGAATAAGAGCGAGAAGCTTGATGTGCTGTCGTGTGAACACGTCATCGTTTTAATGGATTTCGTTTTCCAGAGTAGGCCCTTTGAGACGTAACTGAAGGTCAGATTCAGATAATTTTGTGTCAATACCAATTTTATATCCATAACAAATTTCGGAAGTAAGTACTTATGTTAGAATTTTGTTTTAGATACTGTACAGTTTTAGTCAATAAAACCATTTCATGTTTTCTTTTTCGTTAGTATAACTGTATAATATTACAAAGAGGTGATCAATATCTGTTTTTTCCGGTACATTTAAAGATAGAAGTAAGTAAACAAACACGGAACGGAAACTTCTCGTTTAGTTGTTTGTCGCTGCAAATAAACAGAAAGTCACAGCGAACACGTACACGAACCAGCAAACGTAGAAAGGTATACCTACACCTGTACAAGTGTATATTTCGTGAAAATCTTTCTAACAACGTCTTTTTAAAACTTTTACCGTGAGTATCAAGCCTATTATTTTATTAAGCTAAAGTATTTTGCCGTACCTATCGTAACTAAATGTAGTTAGTTTAATTCTTTTGCTAGTGGTTCAATTTCAATTGACGTCTTGATGCAGACCAATCATGAATCTTGACAGACTAACAGACAGCAACGTGAAAGCTAGAGAGCAAGTGATCCTTTGGCGATTGGTGCGCTTCGCCGCAGTTTAGCACAAATAGCACCATGCGGTGAGGTATTGTCCGTGTGTTGTAATGCGCTTGTTATTCATACAAAAGTTAGGTACCTACGGTGGCCAGTACGTCACGGTAAACATTGCGCTAACTTATGAGGTTGTGATACGGGCCATTTTGCAACAAAAATAGTATATATGTGCTGGCCACTGTACTGTTTACAAATAATAAATATGCGGCCCCGCGGACCGCGACGGAGCGCGGTGCTATGTGATAATCGTTTTAATATGTTGGTTTACTTTATGCTTTTTTTAAAGTACGGCACTCTAGAGACTTAAGTTTTCTAATGCAATAAATATTAAACTTACTACAATGCTGAACACGACGCAGCAAATATTTACTGAACTCAGAAGCACGTTGAACAGATTCACTACGGTGAACGCGTTCTCCAAATCGTTGCCGAAGCTTGAAAATAACAGTATTTAGTGCATTAGACAGATAGTGTAACTTTATAATAAAATAATCATCATCTTATTCAATCTCCGTGTTAAGCATAGATCTCCTAAAGATACAAAAGACTTTAAAACTCAAACGTTTATTTCTAATGTCTTTTAATAACTTAACTTAAAGTAACGCTAATCGAGACCCATAATGTTTTTCTTTTTCATGTTTTTTTTTTCTTTTTCATTGAATATTTTTACTAGGAACGAAAACAGCTGGTGCTCAAATTATGGATCATCATAGCGCCAAGAACTACGAGTAGTCTTTAAAGCCATAAATGACAAAAAAAAACTAAAATTCAGTTAACTATGCCAAAACTCTCCTGCAATAAGAATCTATTGATTGCTTAAAGATCGTATTTTTTTTATTTTTTGACATTTATGACCGATAGGTACATTTCTACATTCTATATCAAATTATACAAGTAAGTCTGGAACAACTGGAAAAGCCCAAGTGATACCTGATAAGTCTTTGGTGTATTTTCACAGCGTCCACGATCATGTCATAGTTGTATTGGGACTGTTTGTCTCTATTTGAGTGATGATCATCTTTGCCGATGAGACGGATCTTCACTTGCAAGAGACGTAACAGCATGCTGATGTGGCTGGCCATCGTTATGAATAGTATGTCAGCGCTGAGCATCGAGTTTACTGACGATAAACCTAGAAGAATGTACTTGTTGGTGAAATTGTAAGTTATTAAGGTACTACTCATAAATTATACATTTAAAAACACTGAAGATTATCATCAGCTGTTAGACCAAAAACTCCAGTAATTAAAATGTAGGTACAACTCTGTTTTCAGAGACGGCCTTATGTCTAGCCGCGCTGCCTAGTTTTTTTATGTACGCGTAAACCAAACCGACGCAGCCTGATTCCACGTAATAACACACCAGTAGTGCTAAGGTTCAAGTAAGTAAGACAAAGATTAAATTCTCGTAAACATTTCACGAGCAAACTCACCACCAAGCATCTCAAAGATAAACGCTAAAGCGTGAACGCTAGGTCGACTCCTGTCGAAGGGGTAGTATATGTGCCAAATATAGCCGAGCTCGGCCGGCGCCCCGCGCGCCCAGCCGTACAGATACAGCACGATCGGCGTCAGGTTGTACATCCACACGCCGAACACGTTCCAGAACATGTAGACTTGAATTAAAAAAATATGTTTTACTGAGCAGAAAATGTCTTAATTATGTTATTTAACGAGCGAGCGGGCTTTGTTAGCGAGCGGGACGGGCAACGAGACACGTGCACTTTTTTTAAAAATTACACCATATATTCAAGGTTGGTTATAGAAGGTTGTAAAAGATAATGTCCCGCTATCGTCCCACCCTTTTTTTGTTTGACTTAGCTTTTAGTGCTATACAACTAGCACCGTGCTAAACGTACATGTAAAATCAAGAAAACCCACTGAAAAAATTCCACCACCATCTGAATGAATGAGTAAATAAGAATTTTACTTATTTACGTAAAACATGGTGAATATGATGGTTACAAATAGAATAATAAGAAATAACATCTTTGTTTTTAGGTACCTGCTGTGGCAGTTTTAGGTTGCCTGATAGGTACTACATTATATCTAATACGCAAGCCCAGGGCTCATCTGTGACATAATGTCGCAGCGACTCGCGACTATCGTCGACTTAGCCGCATCCATTGAACAGGCGACCACGACAGAAAGTTGCGTATGCACCCCGGCTGTTTTCGTTGAAAATTTTATTTTGCACAGACAAGTTCGTGTCCGCGCAAAAATAGAATGCTAGATGCTGTGACTTATATACATATAGTACTTATGAAAAATGTCTTACAAATCTGCATAATCCTCAACGCGTTGAGGCTGTCGCGCTTGATCTCCGTGGACGCTGCATCAGACGTGGTCACCGGCCAAATGTCGCCCAACTCGGTCACCAGCTTACGGAACGCTGACGTGTTATACCATAATAGGATAAACTTGGCGAAACCTGTAAGGAACATGGGAATAGGTAGAATAATTAATAGAGAAGATGGCACTGCAAGACCTCAAGACCCTATTAGCTCATTTTGTGTGGATAGGAACGTAGCGTTATATTTTTGAGTTATGGTAGTTTACAATTTTTTCAAACTATGTAATGACAACTAACACCTTAGTTTACCTGTAACCACGGACGCTGAAACGGGTCCGAAACGTCAGGCTAAACCAAAATGTAAACTAATTGCGAAAAAATCCGTCAAAAGTGTCGTAAATAGGTTACAGTTATGAAAATAATGGATCCCAGAAAGAGTTGATTCTTGCAATACTTAAGTAGATACACACACGGTATCATTAACTTTTTCGCACGTAAAAAATATAGTGGCAGTTTAGTACTATATCACAGTAACATTTCGGACATTCTCCTAGTCAATCTGTTAATTTGGCATGGTTCTAAAGTGGTACTATATTTTTGCTTCTGACTCTACTTAAATTATGTTTGTGAGCATTGCAGTTTTATGAAGTTGTAATGTAACCAAATGTATATTAATAAATATAAATATAAAATAGGTACTTACTCATCAAATCGTATCCAGCAATGTGCACATAACCTTTGATTATTTCCTCCACCGAAACGGTACCAGAAAGCAAAGATCCTGTGAAGGCGACCTCCCCGACCAACATTAAAAATAATACCGATGCGGACAACACAAATGCGAAATACACCTTAAACTTATCCACGAAGCTCTTAGGTGTATCGTCTATGAAAGACAGCCCATTCAACCTCATAAATATGTTGCTTTTACTCAAAGTTTCATGAATTTCCCTTTGAGCAATTACTCTTTCGTCCACCGCCATTATTTTCAAATCACAAATAAAATCTTAGCGCCTTTTTAAGTAAGGAAATATACATTTTACAAGCTGCCAGTATTATCCATTCAGTAAGGGGAAACAAATGAAGACGTGAAATCTCAGCACGAATACAAAATGTTCTCTAATTTTTATTTTTCTCATATGTACTGGCAGGTCTATCTTTGTTGGATAATTTATTCACAGTATAATTTATCATGACAAGTTCTGTGCTGTAATAAAAACTGGTTGGATGAATAATAAACTTGATTTAATAAGAAAAATGAGAACAATATTAGATCCATAAAAAGTTTTTCTTCGGGCCTGTGCCGCCTACTAAGTTCTTAGTCTAATAAATTATTAGTTTTCATAACTAATATGTATCAAACAAATTAGAAATGAAATTTCCTGAATAATTGTTTCATGAATATTCTAACTTATCGGATTATTTGCTTGAGACATAACTTTGAAGGTAATTCTTTTCGTCTTCGTCATGTTTTTACCTTAAGTCATTTATCAATGTTCAATACTTAAGACATACTACAACGATTTTATGGGATGTTTAACTTCATTTAAATTATATTTTAAGGGAGGATCGCTACCCCACCGTTAGTTTAAAGCTTTTATAAAGGTAACGAAATAACAAAAGAGAATAAGTATCATTATGGAGACTTAATTTTCTATTCGTGCCATGCAAACATGAAAGCACTAATTAGGTAATAGCTCGACAACAACGGATTAAAATAACGTGTGCCAGCAATAATAACAGGGAATGCAAACATAAATTAAAATCAATTGTCATTACCACTCCGTTTGATTCGAAACTTCATTATTCCAATTTGCGGGCGAACCATGTCAACTGCAATCATTGAATTCATCATGTTACGTGGCCAGCCCAAACTGACCTTCGCCGGCAATTTAAATAAGAGCTGATTTACCATTATCGAGAGGTCCTCATTCATTGGTTCATTGGCTAGATGTAATTAAAACATCACAGAGGAGCTACAATTAGCTTCCAGTTTTACATGTATTGTGTTAAATTTTGTTGTAACATTATCGTTCGCCCGAGAAGATTGTTATATTCGTGAAATTATCCACGTGACTGGAAATTCAGAGTTTACGGACGTGTTATGTACAACAAAGATTTTGCGGTTAGCACTACCAACAAGCAAGTTGTCGCTGACGATGCAAGTTATAATGGAAGCCAGGAGTTTCTAACTGCATTTCAAGTCTAAAGCACATACATATTATACAGCTGTGCCACTAACGACACCTGCTGAGCACAATGCTTGGCAAAATTGCGCTATACATTGTCATAGCGTCTGTAAATTGTGCGATACCTCTTGTCAAAGGCAAAATTGCGAACCCTTAAATCAACGTTATATTTTTTACACTCCTGCGTAAATTACTTATTCAGTTTTAAAAGCAAAGGTTGTTGGAGCAAGGAACTCTACCCTCTTATATTATTACTGCCAAAAACTGACTAAACGACATTAAACCCGCATCCTATTGACCCTAAATCCGAGTTAAATAAGGTAAACTGAGTACTTAGTGATGTGTTTGGCTCAGTTGAAAACTTACGAATGAAGCATAAAATCTCTTTAATAATCACGAAAGAATTATAACGTCACCTTACCTACCCATTGATAAAAACAGATTCAGAACAGCATTCATCAATCAACGCCTCATGCATGAACCAAAAAAAACAAGCAACTATCGTCATTCAACGCCGCCACATACACGATACACGACCGAAGCCTATCGCATACGAGACATTTTCGATTTTATTTCCAACGATTCCTGGGAACATGTTCAACAAATCGACTATCGATTCTCATCACTACGCCGCACCTGCCCGGATTATTCGAGCGGCGCATTTAGCCGGATTTGCGGGATTAGGCGTCGGGATCTCGCGAAAGTAAGCAGCTGCTCGTTTATCCACTGACAGGTCGCTACTTTGTTCCACGTTTGGAGTCACATCACGCAACCGGCGTACAGCGTACACTCGCCGCGTCACGTTGAAGCGCTGATCAGACGAGGAGCGAAGGGGGATTTTGGCCGCGATGTACCAATAAATATCGGTTCTGACCATAATACAGAGTGTGTTAAACTTCAGGATGAAATTTTCTGTTTCGCCTTAGTTAGTTACGCCACTTCTAACTTTTTTCAGTCTAAGCGGCAGTGTCACTTTTTTGCGTAATCTGCACGCTCTAAGTCTTAAGCCGGGCCCAGACGAGTGTAACGAGTAATGCAAGCTTACGTGTAATTTTGCATCGATATCTGGACGGCATATCAAAATCAACGCAAATCTTATTCAAGTGCTGAGAGCTTCTTTGTGTTTGCGCAAAAACCGATAGCCGACGGATCAACCGCGAGCGCCACGCGAGCGTTACATGTATTGCTCGTAGTGCCGTCCACACGTAGAATTCGTGTTACATTACACGGTGGATTACATTACGCGTTATACTTGTCTGGACCCGGCCTTAGGTAATAGGCATACCTATCAACACCAAAGCCTACTACTCATTCTTACAATGCAAAATTTAAAAAAAACATATATTTTAGCGTATGTCTAGTATGGTTAATTCTACATTCAAATTGATTTCGGAAAACAAGTTATAATTCACACTTGTAACACATGATTCAAAAGACGGTCTAAACCATATGCATTTATCATGACAAAGTTCGCCTTTGTGAATCTTAGGTACCCAGCTAGGCTTCTTAAAGTCTAAGCTGAGTGAGGAGAAATGTGGGAGATCACCTGCTTATCTTCTTACGCCGGCAATGAGACGGGAAGCCCACTCGACATTTTACACGGACAAAAATTTATAGTGAAACAAATTTCACGTACGATTAAAATGCAGTGAAGAATGCGGCGACGTGTTTTAAAACGGATTGCGTCGTTGAAAATGAATTCGAAATATGTTGCTTTAATAACTGTTAACCTATTTTTTACTGTGCCTGAACAATCCTGAGACACAAAAAATACGTAAGTATTTTTAACATTTTTTTATACTCGCAACCAAAATTAATTGTTATGACTTTTGCAATGAATTTCAGATTTTATAGAATTTTTGTGGAACATAACTTTGACCAGTGAAACAGGCCTACTAAACCGATAGTCTATCTCCCAAAATAAGCAATCCATTCGATTGATTGCTCGGCCTGACACAAAACACGACACAAAGTAATGTTTTGCCTATCGCGCAAAATTTGTATCCATTAAACTGCAAATTCATATTCCTAATATTGCAATAGCGGGATGTCCCATTCTATTTCGAATTAACATACAGCCTATATCGTCGCATTGCCAGGCGAATATGGCCGAATTTCGGATGCATCCCTGAAATGAAGCTAGGCTATTAGTGCTTGTGTTGTTCCCTTCCTTGCGTTACATATACGATGATAAGGTACATGTTCTTTTATTAATTGCAATATTACAACACTATTGCTATTGTTAGATGTTACTGGCATCAACAAGATTAACATAGAACTGACGCATTCTAAAAGGCGCATCTATAGACAAAGTAATCAAATGCTTTAGTCTTTGATATCCTATGTACTTTACGCGAAAAACTTACTGAGATATCATCACCATCTTCATAATAAGCCGCAAGACGTCCCCAAAGATTCCCAGGTATCTGACTGAGATATAGGTAAAGTTTGATAATTCTGTATCAATTAATTCTGCTATCAAATCGATGACCAATCTTATCTGTCTCTTGCGCATGTGTGATGAAACTTTGATAAAAAAATATAATACGGTAGTTGACACCACCAATCGTTGACGTACTTTTTATCAACTGTCAAAACGCTTTTCTTCATAGAGCTTGTATGGGAATAACACACTTTGACGTCATCGCGTGCAATGTCGACTGAGTGACTAATAATCATTTGAATTCCAATTAAAAATCAAACAATACGAACTGCAGAAAAATATTAGTGTAAAGGCATCTGAAATTATGAATTATTTTAGAGAAAATCAGTTTTTGAATATTTCTTTCATAGTGGAAACAAGCCTATTGAGTAAAACTGCACTAGATTCGAACGGAAATGAAACACAAGACTATATCCACAACGGTATTCCGTAGTATATCAACTGACTGTACATAACATGGATCCGCCTATATACATACTTTCTCCACACTAACACATTACCCTGCCTCAGCCCTAGGTAATATCGTTCCGAACCGCGATTCAATCAGTAGGCAACACCATCTATTAAAATTTAAAACCTAACTTTGACTTTAACATTCCACCCCTCAAGAACAGAATTTTCTGGAACCGCCCCCATGAGGACTCTTATCCATAACATAGTAGTACTAAAAATCCATAACATTACAGTAAAACATAAAACATTTGAACATAAAAAATCGTTACCTACTGGTTACCTCACGCAATAACAGGTATATTTAAAAAATACATGTGTAAAAAACTGCCATACACTTGATTTTACTGGCGGAGCCATATTACATTGTACAGTACAAACACACATGTTCATGCACAATTATGCTTGTACTGTGCGGGGATCGAACCCGCGACCCTTGGTTTAGAAGTCCGACATGTGGTGTGCACCAAGCGGTCGTCATAATACTTGAACGTAAATCTTCACCTTAACATCTTACCTTAAAATCTTCACCAAAACGATAATGGTTCTGAAAACGTACTAAAATTCAAACTTACCTGTGGCTGTGGTTTTAACAATACTACGAAATTTCAAAAATTATCATTTATCTTTTGAAATAGGTAAATCAACAGCAGAATGAACTGAAAATTACATAACGTTACAGTATATTATTACGAGTATATCTGTGATAACATTAAATAAAAAACTCATGAATTTCGAAACGTAAAGTAAACCAACGAAATGGAGCACAGAAACGAAAACATCACAGCTCTGAGCGACATAACAATGAAGCATAATACTGAAACTCAATAACATCATTTACAATGGAGATCTCGAATGGCTACAAAAAAATATCCTTATAGACTAGACGAACTCTGCCAAAAGCGAGCACATGGACATACATGATGGTTCGAAAACGCTATTAGTTTTGCAGTTTGAAACAACAGAACCACCAATGTTGTGGCCGGGTTATCTTTCGAAGCTTAGGTTGTACCGACGTGCATACTCACTTGGTATACTGTTAATAATTGGTTCCGGTTTGGGTATCCAGTCATTTTCATTCTCACAATATATGCATTTTGCGTGTATTATTATTCTTTTCCGTGGAATCTGTTTTCGTTCATTTTTTACTGAAAAATAAGGAATTTCTAATTACGTGTTCATAAACGTCAAAGTTTGTATCACCTATAAATGTGATATTCCGCTGTAAAATAGGGAAAAAGGGTTATAACTAACATTTTAATGGTTTTTCTCTCCTTCTCAGCATAATTATTTCTTATTGTGAACACAATTTATTAGTATTTTTCCGAATTTTGTACTTTTTGACACTATGTTTGACATTTTGAGTGACGGGAGTCTTATTATTTTTTTCTGAAAATTGACAACTTTTAGCAAAGTTTCAATACAATTTCCATTACAAACTCTGCAAAGCACGAGTTTTATCGCGTTCTATCCACGCTCTAAATTTGAACGGCCGGCCCTATATAAGCCCATACCATCCATATCTGATTCATTCTAATCCTGGCTTCGATTACACAACAGTAAACTCTTTACTATACGATATTTCAAGAAGTACTACAGGAAGACCAGGACTTCTCTACCTCCGGAAGGCCCTCACCCTCTGCAACACTGAGGACTGACCCCTCCTTGCCTGAGGAGGGACTGCAAGGAACTGAACTCTCCTAGCCTGAGGAGGAACTGCGAGGGACTGAACCCTCCTATTCTGAGGAGGAACTGCGAGGGACTGAACCCTCCTATTCTGAGGAGGGCCTGCGAGGGACTGACCCCTCCTATCCTGAGGAGGGTCTGTGAGGGGCTATCCTCTCCTAGCCCGAGAGACTGCGAGGACTTGCCCCTCCTTACTCTGAGGAGGGATTATTCTTCTTTACCCCGAGGAGGGATTACCTACTTTGCTACTCGCTCCTATTAAGGAGGATTTTCACTTTACTCCCACGGAGGGAGCATTGCCTCCTCCTAAATTTATCTACATCGGATACATCAACTGCTTGCCTTTGCTGACAGAGCCATCGCGGCTACCTCTGCTGATTACCGGTGTCTTCACGGTCTCCGGCACAGCTGCGCTCCAGCTTCTACACCGCTGCGCATCGACGGACTACTCCAAGAACGCTTCGCTTCACTTCGGCGCCTCCGGACCCGCTTAATCTTGAGAAGACACCTATCCACGCCCACTCCACTCACTACACTCACTCATTTTCACTCATTCATTCCTCTCACTCGTCTAGGTTTCTTTTATTTTTATCTGTTTTCCTTTAAATATAATTTGTTTGTTATTTCTCAATTCTTTTCGTTTTTCCTTTTCCCTTCCTTGTCGCTCCACGACAAGCTAAGTCATTTTTTTTTTAAATTGTTGCTTCACGACAAGGTACATTAGCAACTTAATTTTGACCGATGTTAAAATAATATTTTCTTGTTTTTGTTAGTTTCGGTTGTAAGGCCCAATCATTATTGGCCCCCCTGTATATGTTATTCCGGAACGGTGCAGGACGCAGCCCAGTAATGATGCAGGCCAGGCAAACTCCGTCTCACTTCAATTTGCCTCAACCGCTCTCCAACTGAATTCAATTACGGATACATGAATAAACATACCTTTTTCTTCCATCCCCGAACTTCATTGGGATCACGACAAAAGGAATCAAATAGATTGGGATTGTTTGGGCAGGTCACGTTTATACCTTTGTTTGAAATCGATCTGACATAAAACAAATACTAAAGAAAAAAAAAGTTTTTATATTCAAATTGTACATTGTCACCAAAACTAACGTGTATTCAAATTGCAGCTCATTCGGACACTGCGAAGTGGGTATTATTTGAATAAATATTTGGTACCACTCCACTATTTTATCAACTACGCAACGTTTGTAAATTTTGTGATTTATACGGTACTAGAAACCCTACTCTGTGTATCATTTTTTTAAATGACAATTTGACGGCACAAAACCGTAAATCATAAAAATATAAAGGTTACTCGTTCGTGTCCGAAAACAAAGAGCCAATTGTATGTATACCGACGTATGGTGGACAAAAAACGTACCAGCGTGAAATTTTAAAACAATCCATTACGCTGGAGTAGGTATGTGATAGTCAAAGAGATTGCGAACATTTTTCCGAGGACAAAGTCATTTTCCATTTTACAGAACTGCCTATAAATACTAAAATTTAAAGATAAAGAGTTTTCACTTTTACGACGTACCAACGCAACGGATAATCAAGTTCTGAGAAATCTTCGTTGATTCATTCAATTGCCACCGAACATCAATTAACATAGATGGCTTTGAGATTAGAATAATAGAACTGGATATCTTAGGTATTATTAGAATTCATTACGCTTTATTCATTTATAGGCCAAATCATCATGACTATGTTTAATCGGTTGAAAAGACCCCTAAGAAATTAAATCTGCCTCCTGGTCTACAAAGCAAACTCAACCGATGCGCTATAAATCGCACGCGATGACACACCCCTCGCTCACCGACGCTGCTTTCAACACTTTCCGAATGTATGTACCTAATGTTTATTTAAAAGTAACCACTCGGGCCCCATTCAATTCGGTACACGCAAAATATTTCAAATATTCCCGTAACAAATAGTCCCCTATTGGCCCTCTATTTTCTGGGTGTAATTAATTAAGCTCGCCGATACGAATGAAGTTGCTATTTGGGTTTTCCGCCCTTATGTAGGTAGTTTTATACGAATATTTCCTGCGTCAATTAATTTAATTAATTGATTTGGTGTACTGTGTTTTATACCTGTTTTCAACACTGAAATAAATAATTTCGTATTTTAATTTGGTAGGTTTTCACATTTGGTAGGTTTTCAAGATGAAGTGGATCAAGCTGAACAGCAGTGCTGCGTGAAACATATTAGTAATTGCTTCTATTTTTTGTATTAGCAGCGCTGCTATCGTGCGCAAAGTCACATCGCAATACCCAAGTCAATATTTTGCATTTAAAAACCTTTCCCAAATTTCGTAGCAGCCGTAGCAGTCTCGTAGCAGTCCATATACCGCGTAGTCTTCGTGCTACGAATCCCGCACGTATTTTCCGCCTACGACTACGAGTAGCTCGGGGTCGCATTGCACCGCGGAGGGAATTCCCGTAGCCCGTAGCGTTCGTAGTACATTTGAGTAGGACATACTGCCAATGCAGTACTAAGGGAGAAAGGTAACCTTTGATCATTTGAGATTACACAAACAATCAATAAAATCTGTACAACTGCCTGCACTGACGTTAGACAGCCTGTAATTGAGTTGTGAGGAGCTTTCAATTTTGAGTGCAAATGATAAGCTTTTTCAACTAAGCGCGTAAGGATCTTGGTCATCCAATTCAAGGTGTATGGAGCGTTTGTTCTCTCTATTAGTAAGAATATTTTATACATCACGCAATGGACTACAGATCATTACAATATTTAAACTTTTACTTGGAAAGAAAGCGTTTTAATTTTTTAGATACCCCTGGGGCGGCTTTGAACACTATCATGGGGGCGGTACTAAAAATGGCTGAAAACAAAAAAAAATGTAAAAAATTGACTAGCAAGGCACAAAGACTGTAGATCTAGAAGTATTTACTGTTCAAATGAGGCTCGGAACTCATTTCAATTAAAAGTTAAATCCATTTTTTTTTAAATTTAATAGTTAGACTAAGCTTTGTGATACGTATTAAGGTTCAGAACAAGAGAATCTTAAGTTATGACAGAAAGTATAAAAAGTGTTCATAGGTTCTCTCCCTTACCTGAAACATTGGTGAGGTAATGCTAATTAAATACGCCTGGGTTATACGTTGTACTTTATATTACGTATAAATAAACAGCCGTTTAGTATCTATCTTTTTATTGTAATTGATTCTGATAATCATGGGCTTAATAACATCTGACAGTAAGGTTGGTCATTACCTTACAAACACCCCTCCACCAATCCGCACTGAGCCCGCGTGGTGGAGTATGGCTCGGACCACCTCATAGTTGAGGTGAGGCCTGTGCCCAGCAGTGGGACGTACCTATATAGGCTGATGAGATGAGATTCTGATAATTATGACAGATAAAATTATGATTTTCAGCCGTTTTTTGACAGAGTAACGTCAATTTCCATTACTGAAAATGACAATAATCGGCTATTTACTTAATCGCCAGTTAAATTCACTAGATTAAATCAGGGCCAAATTGGCCATTCTAAGTTTTTTTAAATTTCGAAGGTCCAGAGCTCTTTTAATAATTTTGCAATTTTCATAAGTAATTTCTGTCTCTTTGTAGTAATAAAACACGCAAGCATCAGTGCCTCGTTTGTAGTAAACACGAAGTAGTAAACCTTTGTTAGACTTATTTGTTACAGTGTGTTTACTTACAAGGAGTACTGATCCTCAGACAGTGCAATTCTGGTATTAGTCGTATCTTAGAGAATAGTGTTATTTGGTTTTCAAGTACATTTAAGAACAGATTTAAATATACTATCGCAAAAAATTGGACGTATAGAATGTGTGTTTGAATTGCAATTTTCGCAAAGTAAACCACATAGTGATATATTAACGTAATGGAAAAACTCAAACAGGTATTAAAAATTTAAGTTTCCACTTTATATGTATTATGCTGTACCTACGTGCGTATTTTTTATTTCCTTTAACAAATAAGTAAATTGTTAGTGCTTCTTTTCCAAGTGCACGTTCAATTAGAGAGCAATCTCTTGATCTCTCTCGTCGAGGCGCCTTTCTATTAAAATAGAGACGTACGTTTCTCAATATCGATATTTAAATCAAATCAAAAAACCCTTTTATTGCATTAGTTATAGGTCTTTATTGGTTCAAAACAAAAGGTACAAAGACCAACAAAACGTAGTCGTAAAGACTACACTCATAGATCAATTACAGTAGCGTTACGAAGTTAAGAAAGCTACGCAAAATTACTAAAGCTATTCCAAGTAACTATTACAAATACAAATAAGTTAATTACGATTAAGTACGATGGGACTAACATACTCTGTAAAAGTCCCTAAATTAAGAAAGAAAAAAAATATATATATATTATATATACAAGGTGTAACAAAAAACCCCGTTATGACTCAATGGGAGGTCCGATTTTTTTTTGAGATTTTGACCAAGGTATCATTGGAAATGTTGTGCAGTTTTCCAGGCACAACAACACCCTTCAGTTATAACGGGGTTTTTTGTTACACCTTATATATATATATATATATATATATATATATACAAATAACCTGAGGATCCTTTGACAAAGGATTCTTGACGCAATTAACTATCGACTTTGTTACTACTATGTATATGAAAATAAAAATAATATAAAAAGTCATTTGTATGTAGCTAGCTAAACCTTGGTCCATTGTTGTTGAATGTGCCCTTTTTTATGATTGCACGAGAATTACCCTCCATTAACTACTTCACCGACTATGCAATGTAACTTTGTCTAGGTCCCAGATCAGAGAAAAAGGAAGCAGTATTATCCTGTTACCTCAAAACCAAGTATAAAAAACAGTAAAACATCGACAAACAAGTGGAAAGAGCCAGGAGCATCTCTATATTTAAATGTAAACAAATCTGGAATGACTAAAAGAAACACAAAAAGAAACGAGGATGCCGGAACTTTCCGGGACGTTACATGAATGAGAATATAATTAGGCCTACCGTTCGTTGGAGCGTCATTAGGTAAATAAGCTGACGGAGACGCAAAGAAAGATTTTGCGCGACAGACGAACAAAAAGTCAGCCTGATGCCTAATAGGCATTAAAAATAAGGAGACGTCTAAGCTTAGCTCAGACGTTCTTGTGACTTTCTAGGTCAAATTTAATCTGAGAACCCTCACGAAGGAATTCGTAATTGCTCTGTAGGCGTGGTGTATTCCTTATTATTATCGTTTTCTATCTACTACGTTTTATATTTACTAACTACGTTTAATATCTTCGTAGACACCAAAACTTAAAGAAATATGCGTTTAAACGAGTTTCCTTAGAAACTAAAAAAAGTCTTACAGAAATATGACACCTACTAGCTTTCGCGATTCAAAATGTTATTTCCTGTTATTTATTATCTAATAGTTATCGCTCTAATAAACACAAAACAAAGCTAGCTACTAGGGTATGACGACAACAAATCCTATGAATCCCTAGGGAGTACAAGCCGCCTGTCCCTACGAGATACGTGTGAGACCCTACGCCATATTTTTGCGAAAATTATTTTGTCCATTAGTGATCCGGGGGTTCCTACAATCTAAACAGTTCTCATAGTTTTGGATGTCGCCATCCCTTGTCTGTACATGTAAACATGCTTGCTGTATCCGAATGCGAATGTAACGTTAGGGAGTATAGCCTCAGAATAGCCACAGGAATAAGGTTGATTTCTTTTTATGTATAAGTCGGATTGATGCGGGTGCCGCTTTGGCTATGGGGAATGCAAATGTTTTGTTTACGGAAGTCCTAGTTTTACGTAAGGTGAAGGATGTTTTCGATCAATAAAAATCAACTGGTACTATTGTGTAAGCTTGGGATTTTATGTAAGCAGAATTCTAGTTGTTGCAGTCTAGTTGTTCTTGTACTTGTTTTAATTAGTTATTAAACAATGTTTAATAACTAAGAGAAAGCAGAGAAACGAGACCCTTGGTACAAATTTTTATCCTTTGGCTTATATAAATATTCTGAAGGAGATATTTTCACAAATTATTATTTTTTCCGTTTCCTTCTTTCCAAATTATTTTCATTAAATGAAATTAATGAAAGAAAGATTAAAAAAAAAGAGAGTATTGTTTTAAGATAGCATAACGCGAACGTTATTCTATGCGGTTCCTGTTGATGTAAGTAATTAAATATTTCGCAAAAAATTCAGCAACAGGTAGGATCGCTTAACCGCGGAAAATATTATCAAAACAAAGTTTACTTTGCTAAGTAAAACAACGGGGGGCGGAAACTGAATCTAATTAGTGGAGATTTTATTCTTCAGCCTAAGGGCTAAGTGTTGCTTTTATTTCAAAGGTTCACTTTTGAATATTTTAATACATGCTTAGCTATTTGAAAACAGTTCTATTGTTATATCCTCGTAGTTACTTCATATTCGTGACGAATTTCTGTATTTGGTAAAAGTGCGGATGCGTCCCTTTTTTTGTTTTCGCCACTAATAACCTTACTGCACTTCCGCGCGGTTGACTGGTTGAGAATGCTTGGGCATTAAGTGCGCCAATCTTATCACTTTCGGTGCATTAAAGTTTAAATAAATGACATAAAGAAATGCGGATGTTATCAAAGTCAAACCAACCCTCAAATGTTTTTGGTGTCGGATTTCATAAATCAAAAATTACTGTACGAGATAAGTGTGTAAATGTTTTATCCAGAAATTAAAGGTCAACAGGCATTCAGCTCACGACAGGAAGACATTAGTTTTTATATTAACATATCGATCTCTTTTGTCCCACGACATCAAAGTCGGAGGTGGGACACTTGGTCCCCTCCCTGTTCTCATTATCAGTGGAATTTCCAATTGATTGGGGACAAGCCGGTGGGTAAATGCTATTTCAAAGAAACGTCTTTAAGGAACTCAATTGGATTTCTTAAGCGTCCATTCGTAAAGTCACAAGAACGACAAAATCGTAAATACCAAGAGTTAGAAATGAAACAGACTGTGTAAATAAAGGTTTATTTAGGATTGCAAATCTTGATCTTTTTTTTTACGACATCACATACATTGCTCTGTTCCCAAATTGAGTAGCTTAAAGCACTTGTTTTATGTCCCAAAAACACCTAGATCCGAGACAACATTGAAAATTGGTTAACAACATTGTCTCCGTCCGGGGATCGAACCCCGACCTCATAGATGGCGGCACTTCAAACCGGTACTCACGCCACTACACCACGGAGGTCGTCAGTGGATCTTAACGTAAATATTTACTAGAATCCCACCATCACCAGTCTGCTTTATTTGCTGTTGTTTATTTAAGGTTTTTTTTATTTATTTATTTATTTATACGTTAGTGAGTTACATTATTTGTCTTAATGCTAAACTGCCAAACTGCTGAGCAGTTTGTCGGCAGGCATTCTCGTGCTCATCTTTTGATTTAAATGTAACATTATTATATACTTATCTAATCCGCTGATATTATAAATGTAGGTAACTTTTATTATTTACCATTTACAGTGTTTATTACAATCTAAGGTGGTTGGTGATTTGAATATAAGTTAATCAAAAAGCATTTTGATGTTTGAATATTACAAACAACTAGATCCCAGCAATTGTAATATAAATACAAATATTGTGATCCCCGGGTAACGCGAGTGCTCACCTCAGCAAGAACGCTCAAAACTTTGCCATTTTCGTTGAAGCACCATCGAGCACAATCGCGCACATTCGCACTTTTCGTTCAACATTGGAATTCGACGATTCTCCACTTGGTAAAGCATTTTTCATACAAGTGGATTCTCAATATATTCCCTTTGTATTTTGCCTGAATAAGTGTGCTCACAAAGACGAAGGACATTTAAAATTGTATATTAAAAAGGATTAAGATTGATGAGGCCTGCACAAATTCACAAAATGTAACGAAAGATTTAAAAGACTTTATCTGGCTTTTGTCGCAGGTATTGAAACATCATGTCTTTTTTTTTTTTTTTTTTAACGTCAGGAAATGTCAATTACGCACCGTACCCCTCCGTCGGGGACCGAAGGGGCGTGTGTGGGACTCCCCCGGATTCGGGTATACCCACTAAAACCTGACGAAGCCCGCTGCGTGTGGCTGTGACAGCAGGGGCCGCGGTGTCTCAACAGTCCCGCGACCCTTGCCAGCAGCAACGTCCGCCCTCTAAGCAGGAGGGCGGATCTCCAAGGAGTGGGGTGAGGAGATCTCATCCCACTCCAGACGGCTCACTGGCGCCGTCTCTCAGGAGGGTCCGGGCGGTTAAGCCAAGACCCTCGTTTCGCCATGAGGACCAGAGTCCCTAGGACATCCCCTGCCTCCTCTGATAAGCCAGAGGGGTGCTGGGAGCCACAACCACTTCGGTGAGCCGCCGCTCGATGCGAGACAGACGCGACTCACTACTGCCTCTGCCGCCCGATACGGGAACAGACGCAGAGGCACTCTCCACAGAGCATCTTGGCTTCACCTGTCGCTGGATTGCGACAGGCTACTGAGCCCCCTGGCCACGGCAAGGCGTGCTCTATTCGAGGGGGGAAACATCATGTCTGTCCTAACCTTCTTGCAACTTTACAGACAAAGAAAAAATGACTTAAAAATTTCAACGCCAAATAAGTCAACACAGAACTGTTTCTGTCACCCATCTGCCAAAAATATATCATTGTCAACGGCACTGAGCTCATGTTATGAATTTTTTGGAAATAGTTTATCAATAAGTCTTCTGATAAATAAGTGTTTAGTAATAGATGTTCTCGGTGGTAACCTGCCATGGTTTTCACATGGCATTATTTGACACAAATAATATTGTTCGTTCAATTGTATCATGTAGTATATCTTCGTCAAGTACACAAAGCAGCAAATCCCAAGGACTGGAGAATTGCGGAATCACTCGCCGAGGAATATCCTTACATTGTGGCGTTACTGAACCACACCAAAGATTACATGTGCACAGGTATTATAATAAACAAGGAGACAGTGTTGACCTCCGGGAGCTGCATCGATCCGGCTCTGCATTACATAGCTGTGGCATCGGCCGTGCTTACCAAAAGCATAAATAACAGGAGCCTATTTGAAATCGCCTCAACAAGACTACATTCGGATTACATATTCGAACTGAGATCGACGGACCCGAACGCCACTCGAATGCACAGTAACATCGGCTTAGTTTTTTCTGTGCTTCCGAAGTTAGAGGCTTACGTTCCCCGCGTAGATTTAGGCAACTACTTCGCCTCCGAACTAAAAGAAAGAAACGTAAAAGTGGTCGGCTATGGGGAGCTTACAGGGAGCAACATCGTTGTTTTGCAACACCAGACTTACCACCAAACACCGTGCGCAAATCCGAAGTGGTATTACTGTATTTGTGGATACGAATATTCGGCATTCCCCAAAACTTATGAACATGAATTTGGCAAGGGGGCTCCAGTTTTTCTCGCACACGAACTAATAGGAGTAGCAGCAACACCTTGTGGTACTTTGGAACTGCCTGCAGATGAACTTAACTATAATATTTTCACTGTCATCGGACCATACATACCGTGGATACAAAAGAAACACACAAACATTACAAAATTTATCAGTTTTCGCAGCAGGAATACAGGTCATAGAGAAACTGGTATACATTGTGTTTATATTTTGTTAATGATTAGCAAAGTGATTAATTAAAACCTATTATTGTAACTTATACTCTTCTTCATTACTTTGTTTGCTTTCAGGGAACCTTATTACCTACTATTTTTTTCTTAATGGGTTAGAATTTAGCAGTCATCACATTTGATGTGATTGATGAAGTGGTGGTACAGGATTAAGGTGGAAGAGACTTCCGGAATTCTCAAAGACAGACACTAATAATTTCCGAACCACAATGATGCTGACATTACTCAACCTCTTTACCGGTTTCGACGCTTGATCAATATTATTGAATGACAATTTTTCTGAGCCACTTCGGTAATATTCAAGCAATAATTAAAGCTGATCGTAATGTCATTTACTACTCGTAGAGATGGGTTCAGTAGTGTCTAAAACTCTGTCACTTATTTAATGATTATTTAGTTGGACTGAAACAAAAAAATACTAAATGAATCCTTTATCTATGATAATTTGGAAGATATTATTATGATATGGCGCTTACTGGAGTACGTGCCATTGTTATGAGCTTTTATTTATTTATTCCCTGGGGTTTGAAATGAATACCTATCACTTAACTTGTTTCTTACTACATTTTCCAAGAGAAATATGTTTTATTTTGCCAAGCAGCTTGCTTCTTATTATTTCCCCGCAGACTGAAAGTAAGCGGGAATAACCTAATTAAAAACGCGGTTGTTCTAGTGGCTAACAGCCAGGTTTCGTTATGCACTGGCAACACTCTTTTAATAGTTTTTTTTTTTAATTTATAACTTTTACAGTGGTTAGAAGCCACATAAGCAATAAGCTCAAGAGAAAAAGCTAAATATAACAGCATAAAGCACACAACAATCACGATAAACATTGTGCGAGAGAATAGAGAGACAGTTATAGTCGTATATTGATGGAAAAAAAGATGTTTTCTAAGGCCTATTTCTAATAGCAAACTGCAAATACAGGAGTCGCGGACCATATATTAGATCATGATAGCTTAGTTAACTGTTATCGTCTCTAGAATTAAAATCACTTTTATTACCGTTCCTCTCAACAAGATGGAATAGCTCTGCGCTTTACTCAGTCCGCCTGTGGAGTCCATCTTAATTGCGAATCAGAGTTGCTGCACTCTACCTCTCCGTAAGTTTCGTTTGAAATTAATATTTCCGCTCTCTTGCGGGCTTAAGTGGGTATATATATACCTAGTTAAGAAGCTTTGGGTACAGCTTTTGGAACCGTACAAAGTTGTATGTATCTAAGTTAATTTCCTAATTATGTTTGGTGTTTGGTATGGTTTTTTCTTTAAAAAGTAGACCCATTCAATTGTGACTATTTACTAAAAACTCGAATTTCTCAGTCATAAAAAATATATATCCCTTCTATTATAGGTAAAGCATCATAAATAAAGCATCTTACAAATCTTTTGCAAACCAGTGAGACGGAGCTAATTCTGTCTAGTTAATTAAGTGATGCCAATCTCTACAACTTACAATATTTCTTTGTTACTTAATGATGTTAGTTATCTCATTTTACCTAACTATAGAATAACAAAAATCTTAAATTACTTATCAGATCTCATTATAACGAATTTGATAGCTTGTTTATTTGTGATGTAATTTAAAAATGTCTTAAACATCTCTCTCGACTTCTGACCCCAGAGATAACAAATTAGTATCGTCGGATATCGACAGTATTGAATGAGAGTTGGAACTTGATAGTACAGTGTAAATTAAATATAAAATGAATTGTATCAGAGTATTTGCGAGAAAAATGAGCAAGACAAAGTGGGAGCCGTGGAGCAGGGTTGGTATCATCGGAGTGCCTTTTGAGAAAGGCCAGAAAAAGTATGGTGTGAGTGTCGCCCCGGCCGCCATGAGGGATGCAGGACTAATCGAACAACTTGAAGAGATCGGTACGTAAATACTTTCTGTCAAAAACTTTTAACAGCAATAGGGAGGGACTTGTTAGTTGTTTGATGACCCTTAACGAAAGATTGACAATAGTTATACTGTAGGCAACTTTGTTAACCGTGAGAGACTGTCCACATTCACGCATTTACATTGTAACTATGACTATCCACCTAATACAGGAAACTTTAAAACGGTAACAAGTGTTGCACGAAGTAATTACATAGGTAGGTACCTACCTACTGAAGTCTATAAAATTTTTCAACAGGACGAAATTTTCTTTAAAAACCCGGCGCAGAGCGTAAATAGAAACTAGGTAAAATTACGAGTACGTAGCTGCAGGCAGGCAAAAGGATGCAGTAGAAATAAGATAAATTCCCTCTTCGTACTGAGCGAGAGCTAGTAAAACATCGTTGCCAAAACAAAAGGACAACACAACACTGAGGAGTCCGACATTGTTTCGTTTCAAAGCCGTCGAAAGTTGTACATTGTGAGTAGAGACTACAATCCCGGGATCCCGAATCCCGGGATCTCAGTATCCCGGGCGTTTACTAGTTCCGACAATCCCGGGACTGTACTTGGCTAATCTCGGGATTTTCCGGATTGCCACAAACAGATCTAGATTGCATTCCATGGTCCGTAGTTCCGTAGTTGCGCATTGAAAATAACCTTGCCACCTTGCTAGATAATATTAAAAGCATTGGTAATGCGTACTGTACACGAACAGCGCTAATATTATGCGTGTGCATTATTACATTTAACATTTTACATTGAAAAGGTTAAATGTAGACCTTTTAAAATTGAAACTAAGAGCCCGGCTTATTGAGCAGGCATTATAAAAATGATGACTTTGTATAAATACAGATTGACTAACTTAAATGACTATTTTTTACTTCAATTATCATTAATTTTAATGTAGTAATTTTTAAATGAATAATTGTTTTAAAATGTTGACATGTAATGAATATTATGAACAAAATTTTATCTCATCTTTTGTTTGTACTAGAACTTAGAGAAGAGACTTCCCAGCTTGGAATACTTCAATACTCTTATAGTATACACAAAGGACCAACAGGGGAATCACCCGAGTTTGTACCTCGTATATTACTGTTCCGCGGTATTTCCCGTCAGGGGAAATACCGCGCAATAATATAATACGATTATACGACGATAGATTCCCTGTACGTTTAATATTAAAATATAAAAAAACAGAGATGCGACTTCAGTGTGGAGTTATTTTTTAAGTTGCGTAGGACCAATATAGTGCTTATTTTAATCGATACACAGTTCACGAACACAAAAGTCTAATCCCGTGTAGTCCCGGGTTCCCTAGATCACTCATCGAAAATCCCGTAATCCCGGGATATAAAAAAATTCTCGGGATTGTAATATATTCACTACAGCATCACTACTGCATCTCTATTAACCTTTTTTTGCACTATTCGCCTCTTCTTCTCACCTTCTCTTCACCTTCTCCTCATCTTTCTCTTATTCTCATCTTCTCTTCTTCTCCTCGTCGTCCCATCTTTTTCTCCTCTTCTCTACTAATTCTCCTTCTTCTACTCATCTTCTCTCCTTAATATTCTTCTCGTCTTCTACTCATCTTCTTCTCCTATATATGGAATAGAGATACAATGCCTTGAAAAATAGCTCTTTATGCGTGTCATTTTGGTCGTATTTATCAATATGAGTATCAATGAATTCTGTTGTTATCAATAACAATATAATTGGCTTAAAATAATGAAAAAACTAGACTAAAGAAAAGAAAAGAAAAGACTGAAGAGTCGAAACATCATTTTTTTTAAATTTAATACGCCTTACGTCACTTTACTCGTAAGCGCGTGGAATATAGAGTCCTTCAAGATAGAGTCCGAAACTTGTTGTCACGCGTCTGATTGGCTGATTGCTTTAAGTATTTAAAATACATAAGCAAGAGAGAGATATCTCTCAAGGGACTCTAG
Source organism: Pyrausta despicata (assembly GCA_963921415.1). Classification (NCBI taxonomy): domain Eukaryota; kingdom Metazoa; phylum Arthropoda; class Insecta; order Lepidoptera; family Crambidae; genus Pyrausta; species Pyrausta despicata. The sequence goes on along the minus strand of OY992846.1, from coordinate 11,149,477 downwards.
TGGAATAGCTTAGTTTGTTGATGACGCGAACAGCCGAACGCACCCTCGGCGGCTTTTAATTTTTTTGTCAGTCACAAAGTATTTTGCATTACTATATATTATAACGACTATTAAAAATGCTAATTTATACATCCCGGAAGGTATTTCAAATAAAATATAAAATGTTTTTTTCGTTTGAGTGATCACTTTTTAGTAGTGATCTTATTCGCATTAATGTTAAAAGTATCTCAAAAGATACATTTAACAGTTTAAAAATGTTTGATGCATGTTAAGGTAGAGATATCCGCCGCTGTATAAGAGGTATTTTTTGTAATGTAGGTTAAAAATATTTTTTCTCTTTTTTCCTTCTTTTTCCACACTTTTTTTTCCTCTTCTTCTCCAATTTCTCCCATCTTCTTTTCCTCTACTTCACTAATTCTTCTTTATCTCATCTTCTCTTCTTATTATTTTTATTTTCTTCTTCTCTTCTTATTATCTTCTTCTACTCCTCTTCGTTTCCTCTTCTACTCCACTTCTTCTCCTCGTCTTCTCTTCTTCAACTTTTCTTCTTCCCATTATCACCTATTCTTCTTCTTGTTCTTCTCCTCTTCTTCTCTTTTTTCTCTCCTTCTCTTTTCCTTCTTTTCTTCTTCTTGCAATCATCTTCTTTCATCCTCTTATCCTATATTTCTTCTTTATTACTCTCTTCTTCTCTTCTCCCCTTTTTTCTGTTTTTTGCTTATTCAGCTTCTTTTCTCCTATTTTCTCCTCTTCTTCTCCTCCTCTCCTTCTCTCCCCTTCTTCTCTTCTTATCACCTTCGTCTCTTCTTATCACCTTCGTCTCATCTTTTCTCTTCTTCTTCTCTTTTTCTAATCTTCTCTTTTCCTCCTCTTCTCTTCTTCGTTACACCTTCTTCTCCTCTTCTCCACTAATTCTTCTTCTTCTCAACTTCTCTTCTTTTTCTTCTCTTCTTCTTCTCTTCTCATTCTCTTCTGCTACACTTATCTTCTGTTTTTCTCTTCATCTTCTCCTCTTCTTCTTCTCTGCTTCCGTGCTTCACTCTTCTCTTTCTCTTCTTTTTGTCTTCTTCTTCTATTCTTCTTCTTCTCTTATACTTCTCTTCTTCTAATTTTCTTCTTCTCTTCTTCTTCATTTCCTTCTTCTGCTTCTTTTCTCCTTCTCTTCTCCTTCTCTTCTTTTCTTCTTCTTATCTTCTTTTCCTTCCATTCTATTTCTATTCCTTTCTTCTTCTCTCTTTCTTCTTCTCCTCTTTTTCTTCTTCTCCTCTTTTTCTTCTTCTCCTCTTCTTTTCTTCTCTTCTTTTTAGTCTCTTTTTGTTTTCTTCTTCTTTTCTTTTCTTCTTCTTTATCTTCTTCTGGTCTTTTTTTATTTTCTTCTTTTCCTCCTCTTCTTATTCTCTTTTTATTCTTGAAAATATTGCGTAAGAAATGTGGCTCTTCTACTTTCCTTCTTCTTCCCATCTTATTCCACTATTCGTTTCCACTATTATTCATCTCTTATTTTTCTTCCTATTTATATCTTCTCTTCTTCTCCTCCTATTCTTCTCATCTTCTCTTATTATCATTCTTCTTCTTTTTCTCTTTTTCATTTTTTCTTCTTCTCATCTCCTTCTCTTCTACTTTGCTTCTTCTCTTCTTCTCGTTTTCTAATCTTCTTCTCTTTGTCTCTTCTTCTTCGCTTCTATTTTTATTCTTCTTCTCTTCTTCTCGTCTTCTTCTGTTCTTCTTCTCTACTTCTTCTCAACTTCTTCTCTTCTTCTTCTCGTCTTCTTCTGTTCTTCTTCTCTGCTTTTTCTCAACTTCTTCTGTTCTTCTGCTCTACTTCTTCTCAACTTCTTCTGTTCTTCTTCAATTATTATTATACTTCTTCTTTTCTTCTTCCCTTCTTCTTCTCGTCTTCTTCTACTCTTCTTCTTCTTCTTATCTTCTTGTTTTCTTCTTCTTCTCTTCTTCTTCCCTTCTTTTCCTCTTCTTCTTTTTCTCTTCTTATCATATATACATATATATATACATTAATGTTTAAAGTATCTCAAAGATACATTTAACACTTTAAAAATGTTAAGTGCCTGTCAAGGTAAAGATATCCGCCGCTCTATGGAAGGTGCTTTTTGTAATGAATGTACAAAATATACTTACTTACGGCACAATAACTTTTTTTTCTCTTTTTTCCCTTTTTTAAACTTTTTTTTACCTCTCTTTAATCCCCCTTTTTTCCCCGTTTTTCGCTTTTTCTGCTTCTTTTCTCCACTTCTTCCCTTCCTCTCCTCTTCTTCTCATCTTATTTTTCTCTTTTTCTTCTCCTCTTCTTCTTCTCTGCTTCTTCTCTTCTTCTCTTGTACTTTTTTCTCCTTCTCTTCTTATTTTGTTCTTATTCTTTTCTTCTTCTTCACTTCTTCTATTATTCTTCTTCTCACCTTCTTCTCCTATTATTCTTCTTCTTTTCTTCTTTTTTCACTTCTTTTCTTCTTTTTCCTCTTCTCTTTTTCTTCTTTTCCTCTTCTTTTTCTTTTTCACTTCTTCTTCTCTTCTCCCCTTCTCCTATTACTATTATTGTACTTCTTCCCTTCTTCTTCTTCTCGTCTTCTTCTGTTCTTTTCTTCTTCTTCTTCTTCTCTCCTTCTTCCCATCTTCTTTCCTTCTTCTCCTACTATTCTTCTCTTCTGCTTCTTCCTTTCTTCTACTACTATTCTTCTTCTTTTTTCTACTCTTTTCTACTCTTCTTTTTCTCTGCCTCTTCTCTTCTTCTTTCCATCTTCTTCTCTTCTTCTATTATTCTTCTTCTTCTCTTCTTTTTCTCTTTTTTCTTTTCTTCTTCTAAAGAGCGAAAAAAAAGAGAAAAAAAACATAACAGGACTAAAATTATGAAAGAGAATTGAACCGCAATTAAATGTGAAGCTTAAATTAGGTAACATTTGAAACTAAACTCTTTTGCAAAAAAAACGGGCACTTTAGATTTTTTCCTCTACTTTAATGAAGAAGAACAAGAAATAGGTTTTATTAATTTGACGATGTATTGGCATGTTATTTGAAGCATCCTGGCATGATTCTTTACGTTCCAAATTTAAAATTTGAAATTAATAAAAGAAAAATAATGATTATTGTGGATTATTCTAAAATTGCTTTACTAATGGCGCGAATTGCTGAAACGATTTTTAACTGATTACGATATTTTAAAACTTTTTGGACATTTTCTGCAAATTAAACAATTTAATCTTTATTTTTACATTAAATACCACTTTTTGATATGAGTGATAAAGCGATAAGGGCCGGTAAAATTATAGCCCTACTTGAAGAAGGTTGTTCGCAAACTTACATGTCTCAGCGGCTAAATGTGAGTCGTTCAACTGTCCAGAGGACTTGGCAACGGTATCAAGAGACCGGTTCGGTCAAAAGAAGACCCGGTTCGGGAAGAAAACGATGCACAGAACCAAGAGATGACCGCTTTTTGGTGAGTCAGGCGTTGCGGAATCGTAAGGCGTCAAGTGTGGACCTGAAGAAGAGCCTTGAAGAAGTAAGAGGAGTAGAAGTTAGCTTGTGGACGGTCAGGAGAAGGCTTTTGGCTGCCAATATCAGGAGTTACCGCCCAGCTCGGGGCCCTAAATTACTCCGTGAGCACCGTGTTGCTCGACTTCAGTTTGCTCGGAACTGTGCTTCATGGACTCTGGAGGACTGGAATAAAGTATTGTTTTCTGATGAAGCTAGAATCTCTTTGTGTGGAGAGGACCGACGCCGGCGAGTGCTGCGAAGACCACGGAAACGCTATGCGGAAGTGTGTTTCGAAGAAATCACTCCTTATGGCGGAGGCTCCGTTATGTTTTGGGCAGCAATTAATTCGACGCAGCGTACGGAGTTAGTTTTCATAGAAAATGGAACATTAAATGCACATCGGTACATAATGGAAGTCCTAATTCCATATGCACAACCCACATTGACTGCACTTGGGGAAGATTCCATTTTTATAGACGACAATGCTCGCTCGCACCGTTCTGGCGACGTGGAAGCGTACATGCAAGAAGTTGGGATCCGTCGTTTAGATTGGCCAGCTCGAAGTCCTGACCTCAATCCAATTGAGCATGTCTGGGATGTTCTAAAGAGACGTGTAAGATCAGTGCAACCTGCTCCACAAAACATCAGGGAGCTAAAAAGAGTCATTGCAGAAGAGTGGGAACGAATTCCTCAAAACGTTATTAAAAACATCGTGGAAAGCATGCCCAGAAGGATTCAAGCTGTGATTTTGGCAAGAGGAGGTCACATTCGGTATTAGGTTTTTACATTTGTAACTTTATTTAATTAAAAAAAGTAAAAAAAAAAATCTTATCTTTATTGCCGACCACTTCTTATTGTTTGGGCGTGTACATCGGTTTTAAAGAATCCATCGTTTTTTTTTTTTTAGTTGCCCGAACTCACTTCACGCATATTAATTTACACGATTATAAGTATACAGACTACGTCAAAGAAATAAATTTCATTTAAGTAACTCAAATCGACCTTAGAACGTAAATTTCCTTAGGTGCCCGTTTTTTTTGCAAAAGAGTGTATTTAATGAAAGGTGAACTTTTTCCTACTCATTACAAAACATGTTTCAAAAATACTTCTATGCTTAAACTAGGATCAATCAACAGGTTATAGTAAACCTCATTACAAAACGAAGAGTATCTCTTAGTCCTGAGTTGTCTATGGTACTATAAATTAAACCCGTGCGACCACAACTTTAACTGTGGGGTGAGCACGAACAGCTATCGTAACGTATTCGTAGCATTTCGGAGACGCGATTTATTTGAAATACTTCAATTTTAAATGCAAATGCAAAATACCTATTTTGCATTCAAATGCCTTTAAGTAAAAAACATTTTGTATTTTATTTGAAATACATTAATGAATTATGAAATGTATTTAGCATTTTTAATATTTGTTTGAATATGCAAAATACATTGTGACTAAGTTTAGCCAATATTACCAGTCAAAAAAATGAAAAAACGTTTATAATGCCGCCAAGGGTGCGTTCTGCTGTTCTCGTAATCAACAAACGCTATTCCACTAGAGTCCCTTGAGATAGAGTGTGGTACATCGACGCCATAACTTGTCAAATGTCCGTCTTCTCAATGAGAACGAGAGAGAAATTTGGCTCGTTGTGGTGAGAGATATCTCTCTCTTGCCAATGTATTTTAAATGCTGAAAGCAATCAGCCAATCAGACGCGAGACAACATGTACCAGACTCTATCTTGAGGGACTTTATATTCCACGCACTCAGAGTGACGTAAAGCGTATTAAATTTAAAAAAAAATGTTGTTTCGACTGTTTAGTCTTTCCTATTCTTTTTTTTGTTAGTCTTGTTTTTTTCATTATTTTTAGGGAATAATATTAATATTGATACAACAGAATTTACTGATACGCATACTGATAAATATGACCAAAATGACACGAATAAAGAGCTATTGGGCTCGGCATTGTTTCTCTATTCCATACCTCATAATAAATACCTAAAATAAAAATATTCCATTCGGTCAATAGGTACTTTGTTTTAAAAAATACCTATTTTGCATTTAACATTTGAAATACAAAACGTAACGTATTTGACATTTTGCATTTGAAATAGGAAATCTGAAAATAATTTTTTATCTTGTATATAAATGCTTTTTTGAAACTATTTTGGACATCTCTGGCGTTACAGACCTAATGTTAAATTGTCAATTTGTATGTCGGAAACTGACTGTTTCTTCTCTTCTTCTTCTCTCCTTCTTCTCTTCTCCGTCTTTTCTTCTTCTCTTCTTCGTCTCCTCTTCTTCTTCTCTTCTTATCCTCTTCTTCTTCTCTTCTTCGTCTCCTCTTCTTCTTCTTTTCTTATTCTCTTCTTCTTCTCTTCTTCTTCCCTACTTCTTCTTTCCTTCTTCTCTTCCTCTTCTTTTTCTCCTCTTTTTCTCTTCTAATTCTCTTCTTCTTCTCTTCTTTTTGTCTTTTTTCTTTTCTTCTTCTCTTCTTATTTTCTTCTTCTCTTCTTCTTCTCTTCTTCTTTTCTTCTTCTTCTCTTCTTCTTCTCTTCTTCTTCTCTTCGTCTTCTCTTCTTCTTCTCTTCTTCTTCTCTTCTTCTTCTCTTCTTCTTCTCTTCTCTTCTTCTTCTCTTCTTCTTATCTTCTTCTTCTCTCCTTCTTCTCTCCTTCTTCTCTCGTTCTTCTCTCGTTCTTCTCTCCTTCTTCTGCCCTTCTTCTCTTCTTCTTCTCTCCTTCTCTTCGTCTTCTCTCCTTCTTCGCTCCTTCTTCCCTCCTTCTTCTATCCTTCTTCTCTTCTTCTTCTCTCCTTCTTCTCTCGTTCTTCTCTCCTTCTTCTTTTCTTCGTCTTCTTCTTCTCTTCTTTTTCTCTTTTTTCTTCTCTTCTTATTTTCTTCTTCTCTTCTTCTTCTCTTCTTCTTCTCTTCTTCTTCTCTTCTTCTTCTCTCCTTCTTCTCTTCTTCTTCTCTTCTTCTTCTCTTCTTCTTCTCTTCTTCTTCTCTTCTTCTTTTCTTCTTCTCTTCTTCTTCTTTTCTTCTTCCCTTCTTTTCCTCTTCTTTTTCGTTTTCTCTTCTTATTCTCGAAAATATTGCGTAGGAAATGAGGTTGTAAAAGTTACTTTTCATAGACAAAAATCACATCGCCGTGGTAACCTTAAATCGTCTATGAAAAGTAACTCCTTAAATCTCATTTCCTACGCAATATTTTCTAGAATAAGAAGAGAAGAAGAGGAAGAAAAGAAGAAGAGGAGAAGAAGCCGTAAAAAGAAATGAAGAGAAGAAGAAGAGAAGTCTAAGAAAAGGAGGAGAAGAAGAAGAACAGGAGAAGAAAAGAAAGACGAGAAGAAGAAGAAGCGTTGCAGAAAGGAAGAAGAAGAGAAGGAGAAGAAGAGGAGAAGAAGAGTAAAAGAAGAAGAGCAGAAGAATAATAGAAGAAGAGAAGAAGATGGAAAGAAGAAGAGAAGAGGCAGAGAAAAAGAAGAGTAGAAAAGAGTAGAAAAAAGAAGAAGAATAGTAGTAGAAGAAAGCAAGAAGCAGAATAGAAGAATAGTAGGAGAAGAAGGAAAGAAGATGGGAAGAAGAAGGAGAGAAGAAGACGAAGAAAAGAAGAACAGAAGAAGAAGAAGGGAAGAAGTACAATAATAGTAATAGGAGAAGGGGAGAAGAGAAGAAGAAGTAAAAAAGAAAAAGAAGAGAGGTAAAAAGAGCGAAAAAAAAAGAAAAAAAAAGAGAAAAAAACATAACAGGACTAAAATTATGAAAGAGAATTGAACCGCAATTAAATGTGAAGCTTAAATTAGGTAACATTTGAAACTATTTAATGAAAGGTGAACTTTTTCCTACTCATTACAAAACATGTTTCAAAAATACTTCTATGCTTAAACTAGGATCAATCAACAGGTTAAAGTAAACCTCATTACAAAACGAAGAGTATCTCTTAGTCCTGAGTTGTCTATGGTACCATAAATTAAACCCGTGCGACCACAACTTTAACTGTGGGGTGAGCACGAACAGCTATCGTAACGTATTCGTAGTATTTCGGAGACGCGATTTATTTGAAATACTTAAATTTTAAATCCAAATGCAAAATACCTATTTTGCATTCAAATGCCTTTAAGTAAAAAACATTTTGTATTTTATTTGAAATACATTAATGAATTATGAAATGTATTTAGCATTTTTAATATTTGTTTGAATATGCAAAATACATTGTGACTAAGTTTAGCCAATATTACCAGTCAAAAAAATGAAAAAACGTATATAATGCCGCCAAGGGTGCGTTCTGCTATTCTCGTAATCAACAAACGCTATTCCACTAGAGTCCCATGAGATAGAGTGTGGTACATCGACGCCATAACTTGTCAAATGTCCGTCTTCTCAATAAGAACGAGAGAGAAATTTGGCTCGTTGTGGTGAGAGATATCTCTCTCTTGCCAATGTATTTTAAATGCTGAAAGCAATCAGCCAATCAGACGCGAGACAACATGTAGGTACCAGACTCTATCTTGAGGGACTTTATATTCCACGCACTCAGTGACGTAAAGCGTATTAAATTTAAAAAAAAATGTTGTTTCGACTGTTTAGTCTTTCCTATTCTTTTTCTTGTTAGTCTAGTTTTTTTCATAATTTTTAGGGAATAGTATTAATATTGATACAACAGAATTAACTGATACGCATGCTGATAAATATGACCAAAATGACACGAATAAAGAGCTGTTGGGCTCGGCATTGTTTCTCTATTCCATGTCTCATAATAAATACCTAAAATAAAAATATTCAATTCGGTCAATAGGTATTTTGTTTTAAAAAATACCTATTTTGCATTTAACATTTGAAATACAAAACGTAACGTATTTGACATTTTGCATTTGAAATAAGAAATCTGAAAAGTATTTTGTATCTTGTATATAAATGCTTTTTTAAAACTATTTTGGACATCTCTGGCGTTACAGACCTAATGTTTAATTGTCAATTTGTATGGGGAAACAGTCAGTTTCCGACATACAAATTGACAATTTAACAATAGGTCTGTAACGCCAGAGATGTCCAAAATAGTTTTAAAAAAAAACGTTTAAATACAAGATACAAAATACTTTAAACTCCTTTTGACCAAATGGAATGATATTTTTATTTAGTTATGGTATTTATTATAAGATATTTCTTCTCTTCTTCTTCTCTCCTTCTTCTCCCCTTCTTCTCTTCTTCTTTTCTTCTTCTCTTCTTCTTCTCTCCTTCTTCTCCCCTTCTTCTCTTCTTCTTCTCTCCTTCTTCTCTTCTTCTTCTCTTCTTCTTCTCTCCTCCTTCTCACCTTCTTCTCTTCTTCGTCTCTTCTTCTTCTTCTCTTCTTCTTCTTTTCTTCTTCTCTTCTTCTTCTCTCCTTCTTCTCTCCTTCTTCTCTCCTTCTTCTCTCCTTCTTCTCTCTTTCTCTCCTTCTTCTCTCCTTCTTCTCTCCTTCTTCTCTCCTTCTTCTCTCTTTCTCTCCTTCTTCTCTCCTTCTTCTCTCCTTCTTCTCTCCTTCTTCTCTCCTTCTTCTCTCCTTCTTCTCTCCTTCTTCTCTCCTTCTTCTCTCCTTCTTCTCTCCTTCTTCTCTTCTTTTCTTCGTATTCTCTTCTTCTTTCTCCTTCTTCTCGTCTTCTTCTCTTCTTCTTCTCTTATTTTCTTCTCCTCCTCTTCTTATATTCTTCGTCCTATCTTCAAAAATAAACTTGTGCAGTCATATTCACCATTAAAAATTAATAACACATTTTTGTAACGAAAAAATCTGTGAAAAATATTTGGGCCTAAGAATGGACAGTCGGTTGACTTGGAATACACAAATTGAACATATTCGAACCAAATTAGTATCGCTTAAATCATCTCTCAAACATAACATTCGATGTATTCCACGACAGATACGTTACACGATATATAACTGTTTTGTTAAACCGCACTTGCTTTATTTAATCGAGATCTGGGATAGTGGTCTTAAAACAAAACTTGCTGAACTACAAGTAGCACAGAGCAAATTTATTAAGATTCTTTTTCACTTTAATTACCGAAAATCAACTAACGAAATTTACGAAGAATCTGAAACTAACTTAATGACCATAAAACAACTGTATGTTTACAATACATGTATTATTGACCGAATATTTTAACAAGCTCACTCCATACTAACCAAAGTCAATCAGGTAAACAAGCGTTGCTACGCTTCATTTATACACACACAATATTATTATGGTATAGTAGTAATTTGAACCTACTTGTATGTGTCGTATGTAACGTTTTTTTTTCTAGTTATTGAAAATACTACCTACCTACTCAGACATAATAGTTTTAACGAGATGTCTGTGTCATATAAAAAGACCTGATTGATTCTTTCTGATGAATCTAAGATGATTGGCTTCAAGAGGTGTATCTTTGTTTAAAAAAACGTGCTGCTTTGTGAAGTTACTTTTAATGTTTTTGTAACTATAAATCTTTTAATAAAAAACTCACATTGCGCATTAAATCATTCCGCGAAAGTTTAAAGTTAAAAGTTAAATCACGATTGCTACAGTTAAATCTATATATATAAAAGAAAGTGGTGTTAGTTACACTATTTATAACTCAAGAACGGATGAACTGATTTGACTGAAAATTCGTGGAGAGGTAGCTTAGCACCAGGAAACGGACATAGGATACTTTTGATTCCGTTCGAAAACAAAGGGATTCCATGCGGACGAAGTCGCGGGGGGTACCACTAGTACGTTATAGATCTACGAGTAACAACACCCCATTCTCCAATAACCAGGTGGCTTAGACGTAAAGGATTATGGAGACGTCGACATCAGCTCAAGTACCGAGACAGTATCTGTGGACAACATGGCGCATCTGCCACTGGTCTCCGAGTGTAACAGGAGGCTGTCCAACAAAGTGTCGCAGGTCTTGATGGACAGCCGGGTAGCCGTCACGATTGGCGGGGACCACTCTATTGGAGTTGGTAAGTCGGTTATCAGCTCATGCACAGAGACAGTGTCAGTGGGTAACATATCACTAATCTCAGAGAACAAGAAGTGGCTGTCCAACAAAGTGTCACGGGTCTTGATGGACAGCCGGGTAGCCGTCACGATTGGCGGGGACCACTCTATAGGAGTTGGTAAGTCGGACATAAGCTCATGCACAGAGACAGTGTCAGCGGATAACATATCACTGATCTCAGAGTACAAGAAGTTGCTGTTCAACAAAGTGTCGCAGGTCTTGATGGACAGCCGGGTAGCCGTCACGATTGGCGGTGACCACTCTATTGGAGTTGGTAAGTCGGACATCAGCTCATGCACAGAGACAGTGTCAGTGGATATCATATCACTGATCCCAGAGTACAAGAAGTTGCTGTTGAACAAAGTGTCACAGGTCTTGATGGACATCCGAGTAGCGGCCACCACCGGTGGTGAACATTCTATTGAAGTGGGTAAGTCGGGCGTCAGGTAAAGAGACTGTATCAGTGGACAACATGGCTCACCTGCCGCTGGTCTCCAAGTCTACAACGGGAGGCTGTCTATCCAAGTTCGACATCAGCTAAGCACCGATTTAATATTGATGAACCTGCCGCGCTGGTCTCCGAGTACAACAGGAGCCTGTTCAACAACGTGTCGCAGGTCTTGATGGACAGATAGAGTTGCTAAGGATACCTATGCCCTACTACGAGTACATATTTTATCTTAAATCGGTAAATCAATTGTTTCGTTAATCAAACTTCCAATATTAATTAATTACTTAAAATAAACTTAAACACATTAAGTCAATAGTAGGTAGACTGTATGCGGCCGAAGAATTGAACAAATATATTAAACGGGTTATTTCAATGCAAAAAAGCAAGAGCGGGTAAATGGGAATAACGGTTAAATCAAATTGCAAGTTCCGCTCACTTTACAACAAAAAAATAGTAATGTATAGCTACAAATTCCCTGTTCCCTGTCCCTAGCCTTATTTATACCAAAGAACGATCACCGCAAAATTTGATAATAAAAAGTGAAGTTTACGGCTATTTCGGTCTGTAACTTCATGCCTTAGGGACATTTAGATTCAGGTGTAGAGGATACACTTTTTCCAGTTTACTGTTTAGAAGCGGAAAACAAAAAGGGTTGGTAAAACATTGAAATAATTATGCTCTACCGTCACAAGCTTACGTAATGAGGGCTTTGTTTATGTTAGGATTTAATCAAAGGACATTACAACAGTAATGCGGCGACATAGACGGATCTGAGTGTCGGAAATATGTCTTCATTATATCAGTATCTGCCGATTTTGTAGAATAGTTATCAGTGGAACTTAATGTGAGTAATCAACCGTAATTAGGTTAATAAATCTTCAATAGTATAATTTAAGTAAACGTATATATGTTTCTAATGGAGAAAATGGTATCCATCGAAATAGTTTTCTACGTGTAATGCGAGCGACTGGTTCAATTTCCGCTTGTCGACCATCGATTTTTTCTTAGTTCCTATATCTTTCTTTGTGGTAAACAAGTGCTGGGACTGGGACCAACGGTAACGAAGAGACTGGTAGTTAACGGTTACTATCTCTCAAACTGGTTTATCTCACGAACATGCCATGCCATGCTGGTGCAACCAGTCGCATCAATTTAAATCTAAAATCCGAATTTTGACGGATGGATTTACCTGGCTTATTACTTTATTAAGCGGAAACCGTCCAAATTGGTTAAAATCACAAAATATGCGTAATTTTTTATTCAGGCACTGTTGACGGACACTACAAGGTCAACGAAGACATGATCCTCATCTGGGTGGACGCTCATGCAGACATCAACACCAACAAGACCTCGGAATCAGGATCCGTCCATGGCATGCCAGTGGCTCTGCTGGTCAAAGAGCTATCGGACTACTGGCCGTATCTTCCTACTATGGACTGGCAGGTACCGAAGTAGGTAGCGCAAACTATTGCTTACTTTAATATCTGGGTATAATATGCACATGCGGTGATCAACACCAACAAGACCTCGGAAAAAGCTGAAAAAGGTGATTATTTTGCTTTAAACTTCCACAAAACGACGCCAGCGCAGGAACCCAAATACTGTAACCACTTAAAAAAACTAGAGCTGAAGGTCACAGGACAGTTTCCACGGTATGCCAGTGGCTGTCCTAGTCTAGGCTGTTGGACTACTGGCTGTATCTTCCTACTGTGGAATAGCAGGCACCGAAGTAGGTGGAAACAAACTATTGTTTAGTTTAATATCTCAGTAGATGCATATGCTGACATCAACACTAACAAGACCTCGGAGTCACGGTCTGTCCATGGTATGCCAGTGGCTCTCCTGGTCAAAGAGCTGTTGGACTACTGGCCGTATCTGCCCACTATAGATTGGCAGGTACCCAAGTAAGCATACACAGAACCCAACTATAATTTCACTTCATTCTAAGCAATTCAAAGTTTCATCTATAATTGAAGTTCAGCTCTATATCTCAGCGCATAAAATAGATGAAAGCAACATCTATTTTATGTGATCCCATACAAGGAGACGATGTTGTTTTGTAGTGTATGTGTACGTTCCGGGCCGAGGAGTATGTAATTTTATTGACACCTAAAGAATAATCATATAATAATATCATAAAATCAAAAATTTAGCTCATCAAAATTAAATTTTCATATAAATGAGTACCATAAATATGGAAAAGTAGCAACAAAGAAGTCGCTGTACTTAAGGCTTTTTATCAAAACCTTTTATAATATGCATAGTTTACATCCAGAGGTTACATCCATTGCTATTGAATGCCAATACATTAACAAAGCCCGGGTCAACCCGATTTGCACGTCGCCTATCACACAAAGCACGGTATTGTCTGAAGGACAGCCTTCAGTTCAGGTATTCGCCTAAATTCCCAGGAGTTAACCACAAAGCCTCGGCAGTCCGACAGAACTTGCTGTGTCAGCTTACTGAGTACTCAAATCAACTAAAATATTCCATTAGCTCAAGCCACGACCCTTTGACGTGACATAATGCCAGTGTGGCGGAGAGCCGAGAATGGCAATTGATATGGGCTGCATACGCAAGTAAGCCTCTTAGGAAAACCTTTGATATTTACCTAACGGTAAGTACTATTGTATCTACCGAGTATTGTTAACTCTTACTTAGGAAAACCTTAAATTCCCAATCAATTTCCTGATAAACCTACATAAACATAATTAGCTTCGTGTTCTGCAAAATAGTTGAATATTACAGACAGCTTGGAAACATACAATACATTATTTAATATCTACCCCAAGTAAAGATATGATAACTGGTAGGGAATGCCCTATGGAGTTAAGGTCACAGTTTTAAAAATAAATAAAGTAACGAAGCACCTACTTACCGAAAAAATAGCATGAGATATTTATTCTTTGCTATCATTCAACCGAACTGACGACTTATCAAAGGTGTTTGTTTTCAGGTTTTCAATCAAAAATCTCGGCTACGTGGGTTTGCGTTCAGTGGACACGTACGAGAGATTAGCCATCGAAAAATATGACGTCCCAACCTTTGCCATGGAAGATATTGAACAGTAAGTTGTACATTTGGGAGTTTCTTTAAATCGTATACACATTGAAGTGACTTAATTATCTGATCTATCTGGGTGCATGATATGTTGCCCGAGAAACACACTTCCAGGAGCAACGATGTACGTAGGTACGTACATCGTAAAATCTGCCAAATAGCCATGCATAGGTATGTATGGCTATTTGGCAGATTTTGCACATAGTCTTCAGCCAGATCCAGGCCAGTCAACATTAGGCGGTAAGTTGTATTATAAAGTACTGTTTGCAGATAGGGAAAAAAACATATAAAGGTGTTTTCAATACTTATTAGCTTGAACAGAATTCTTTATAATTTCATTACATCGATCTTCAATTCACCGCTTTTTAGTAACTAAAAGCTTTTCTACGGAATGAAATGCTTTTAGCGGAAAGAAAGGAAGAAGAGATTTTTATTTACAGGTGTTTTAATTCCCAAACAGTTTCGTCGTGCCTATATCTTGTTTATTGCACAACAATACTTTGTACAAAAGGTGGACTTAACGCCGTAGGGCATTCTCTGCCAGTCATACCTTTGGGCTAAGCAGAAATGATTAGTGGGCTATTGCTTTATTGAAAAGGAAAGGTGCCTATAGGTCCGGTTTTTTATTTGGATATTATTAAAACATTGACATTGCTGTTAAAGTGAAAAGTGGGGTTTGGCAAATTTATGATCGGTTTCCTATGTGGTTGCTCCGTAAATAGATTTAAATACTTGCGCGCATATTTTCGCGTTTGGTTGGATTGGTGTGAAGCTTGTACACTCATATCGTTCCTATCCTTAGAATAATTACACGTGTATTAATTCTAAGTTCCTATGATTCTTCCCTTTCCGAACGAACAATTTTCTTTGTATGGATTTGCGTCAGTCGTGTTATTCGCCGATCGCACCCGTATCGGTGCTCGTTCCGTGGATCCCGCCGCGAACCGGCACTGCGGCTCAATTGAGTGCCCGCATATTTCATAGACCGCATTGAAATTAGATGCATATCTTAGACTTAGTGTGTGTACTACGCTGTGCCAGTGTAGTTTAAGGTATAGTGCAGCTATCCTGGACTTCCATGCCTAGAACTTAGACACGTGGCCACTTGGTGTGTTTTTGACGCCCTAACGATCCATGACCACTTCAGGAGTAAAGGTTCGTGCATCCCTTCCTACTTCATCACATCAGAGCTTTGTTTTCTTGTCCAATCCGCCATTTTGAAGTCATCTCTACGCTACGCACCACAAACCAGCTTTTGCTTTCTTTAGAATATCAAGCTAGTTACAGGCTTACAACTTGTAGCTAATTTTCTTAATTTAAAGATACAGTTCATTAATCCGCGCTACCACTATGGACGAACACGAACAATTTTTTTTAAACTTATAAAAAGGTTTGTTCTCTCTATGTCTGTTTCTCTGTGCTCCTATGCACAGACGCGGCACTTTCGTCGGCATCGTGCCGTTTCGTCCCCCATTCCAGCCGAAAGTTTCTTATGAAGAAGATTTGTAACCTAATTTGCTTGTTATTTCAGACACGGCATTCAGAAGTCAATACACCACATCCTTAAAGTGCTGGACCCTGAAAACAACAAGCCCATCCATGTCAGCTTCGATATCGATTCCCTCGATGCCTTAGAAGCCCCCAGCACTGGCACACCAGGTACCTATATACCAGGCCAAGAAAAAACCTAATCCAAAAAAATCTAAAATATTGTTACTGGCTAACATAGGTATTTTAGCCAAGTTTAACTTGCGATTGTTTTTTTTTAAGTTATTCCAAGAATATTTCAAACCGTTATCCAATTTAGGTACTCTAAATAAGGCATCGCCTATTTGGCCTATCCAAATTTAGCGCAATATACCTATCGTGTCTTGACACGTCTTGTCGCGGACTCGAAAATATCAGTTTCGAAACTCTGCCCGGAGTAGGCGTCGTTGGTACAACGGTACCTCACACATATCGTGCAAGAAGTTTATGTGCTATACTAAGCAGAATCTACTTTTCTTAAATGTCAAGAATGCTTTTTCCAAAGTTATAAGACTTTACAAATAAATCTAGCAGCAAGTTGCAGAGTAGAACGACCTTTCAATCAGTACAGTTTAGATAAACCAACATTTGTAAAATTCACAGTACGCGGCGGCTTAACCCTTCGCGAGGCGATTTGCCTCATGGAAATAATCCACTCAACGGGGCGGCTCCGAGCTATCGACTTGGTCGAGATCAACCCAGCTCTGGGCAACGATTCGGACCGACGGAAAACTCTAGAAGCCGGTCTATGTGTCTTGAAGGCCGCACTAGGGTTCTCAAGACGTGGCACCGCTCCAAGAGGCGTACTGGACCTGCCAGTGCAGACTTATCACCACAAAGATGATGAATAATGGTTCGGTACGTAAGTTTATAAGGGTAGATTGATATTGTAAAGGATGCAAAGACAGCTTGAAGATGGAACGAAATAATGGCGGTCGTCTCACAATTTAAAACACTTGGTTTCTTATAGCTTTTGAGTTCGTATGATGTTATTTCTTTTAAAGGGTTATATAAGAGTGAAAAGTAAAATTGATCGCAAAATGTTTTGGTAAGCGAACTCTCAAGAACGAAACTCAAGAACGCCTGGGCCAATTCTTTTTATATGTTATTCCTTAAAGTACGGGGAAGGTTCTTACAAAGAGAAAACCTTTAAAAAAACAACGAGCAGGACAACGTCTGCGGGGTCCGCTAGTATTTGGCATATGTTTACGTATATATTCAGTTAGATAAATTTACAACAGCAACAATATTCCGGTCTCAACGAAGACATGATTTGATCAATAGCAAAAGTATCTCATTGCATTTAATCTAGTATTTCATGACGATTACATTTTCAATTTATTACCTGCACGAGTCGGTCTTTGAACAACTTGTTGATAGGCGTAACGACCGCAGTTAATATTTGATTGGAATTAAATAAAAACGTATTAAAAGTTGATTTAATAACAAGATCTTGGAATTAATTATTTCACACAGTATGGAAGCAAAATGATTGGGGTCCTAGTAAGTGGCACTTTGATCGCATTCGCAATTTAATCAGATAGTCATCAAATTATCCTTTGTTTTCCGTTTTTCCAGGTGCTTGCCATTACTTTAACATTAGCGCGATCTCTGGAGCCCCAAAAAGATGAGATCGACGAAGAAATTATGAAAATTCTCAACAAACACATCAGTCAGTTACCAGACTTGCCACCCAAATATGTTATTAATGAAGGTCTCAACAAGTTGGTGTCGAAATATTATAATGGTAAAGTAAATACTTTCCCACTGTACAAAATAAGTTTCAAGATTGATCGAAAGCCAGTAAAAATCCCGTGGACTTTGGGTACGCCGAATAATTTAAACGATACGAATCCAGGTAGAAAGAAATACACTTTCGTTAGAGTACACAAGCCAGACGAGCCTAAAGTATCGAATAAAAAATAAAAAATATGTAAATTTATTCATGTTTTTATTGATTTTCATTTTTTACATAGCATTGTTTTCTTTTCGGGATGCTAGGTTGGCCAACCGTTACAATAACCATATCGAATAAGTGATTTTATAATACTTAAGTATTATTACATTAATAGTTTTTATGAATGATAATTCTATTTAGAATCCAGCAAAAGCAGGGAATTTAGAACGGGTTAAAATTATCTAAACGTTACATCAATATATCAGGTACTTGTCAACACGTATAATCGTAATCTATTTGAAAAATGTTGCGTTGTACAAAAATATTTCTGCAACTCAAGAGGTAACGGGTTTGCATTTGTAGAATATAATTTGTGCAGTAAAATTCAACATTTGTTTTAACTTTTTTACAATATGTATGGTATTTATGAGCGATCATTTTCCAAACTTTTTTCCCATTTAGACATATTAATAGGTAGGTATGCGAAATTGTATTGCATATTGCTAATAATGAATAGTTCACATTATAAAGCATGGATTGTTGAACTGACGTCTCGTAAGGTTATGAAAAAAAACAATGTTTATTTTGAATCCATAATAAAAGTAAATTAATTACCTTTTACGTTCATGAGAAAAACCATGTTATGTTACCGTCCAAACTTGAACTTTCATTCCACTTTCAAACTTATAATAAGACTAAAAAGCACGTAAGATTGGTCATTCAAAGGAAATTTAAGATTTATTAAATACCTACTTTATCTAACTTTATTCTAGGTAATCCAAGGTAATCTAAAACAGTCTAATTTTTTTATTGAAAACAAAGGCAACCTCTATTAATATATACTTGGAGCTACCTAATGATTTTTTTAGACAAATGAATGTATGCTGAATGAATAAATAGTCAAACCAAAACCTTAATTTTTTTATTTAAGTTTAAGACTTAAGTTTTAGTATAGTAAAATTTTCACGTCTATACCACAACTACTCACATAAACACATATACATACACACTCATACAACGATATCAAGTTTGGACACTTTATATTTTGTCAAAATGTTGCTTTATCTTACTTGCTTACTTTGACAAATAAGGATTTCCATGCAGCAGAGTAAGAACAGAATTTTGCGAATGTAGGTATCAAACTAGGTAATTTTAAAGTTAACCAAAAAATTACGTAAGTGAGCCGAATACAGATTACATACGACTGATCCAAAAGGAGTTTCTTCATTCACTTGTAAGCAATTATGTAAGAATATTTTTTACTGTTTATTTTCATAATTTTTGTAACCCTGAACTAAAGGTGAAAGGCTTGAAAGTATGTACTAACGTAGTACGATATTGTTTAACTATACCATGAAATTATGAGATAATGACAACAATAATAAATATTTCACAACAATCACACCAATTCTCTAGTCCCAAATTAAGCTACGAGGCTTGTATTATGGGTACTAGACAACGGATAAACATACTTAAATACTTTTTTTTGTAAATAAATACATATTATACATAGAAAACACCCAAACCAGTACAAACACACATGTTCATGCACACTTTATGCTTGTACTGTGCGGGGATCGAACCCGCGACCCTTGGTTTTAGAGGTCCGTCAAGTGGACAACTGCACTAAGCGGTCATCGTTGTTGTTGTTGTAGATTTTTAGGATCAGTCGTAAAGTAGTTGCAAACGGAATAATAACAGATAGTATAAAATAGGGTTCACTAAC
Source organism: Pyrausta despicata (assembly GCA_963921415.1). Classification (NCBI taxonomy): domain Eukaryota; kingdom Metazoa; phylum Arthropoda; class Insecta; order Lepidoptera; family Crambidae; genus Pyrausta; species Pyrausta despicata. Next base: position 11,130,332 of record OY992846.1, on the reverse strand, counting down.
AGAATATGTCTAGAAGTTGACCTGGGGACGGTAATGTTTCTGGAATTTGTTAGCCTTGAGCGAAAGTTTCATCTGCCATTTGGCTTGAACTCGCTTCATAAAGTGAATATCTCTCGCTTTCCTGGAAACAAAATACATTTTAATTGTTACATGGAGTTTTGATATTTTTATTATTATTTAGGTACATCCTAAACTTGTAATCAATCAATGGAGCATAATTTAGACCTAGAATGGAGTTCTGGAATGTATTAACAAAGTGCTTTGTGCTTATTAGAACACGCTTTATCTTTACTTCTATACAACTGTATTAGTCATGAAAAGAATGTGTTAAGGATTGCGATAATTATAATATAGAAATGGATCGCAAAATGTGTTGGTAAACACATAACTCAAGAACGCCTGGACCAATTTAGCCAATCCATTTTTTATAATATTTCTTAAAGTACGTGGATGGTTCTTACGAAGAAGAAATAAAAAATACATCGGGCCGAACAACGTCTGCGGGGTCCGCTAGTTTAATGATAAATACGTGAGTTTGTGCGTATAAGTTACGGCTCTAGCATATGGGAACTTATTACGCAGTTAGCGTGTTTATTCATTTCACATTCTTCAAATGTAAACAAAGAGTAAAATTACGCACAATTTTGCTACCAAAAATCGGTTTTAGATACCAATGGCGACTCTTAGGTAGATATTTACAAGTTAAAACATAGGTAGTGAGTACTTACTTGGCTGCCAGTGCCTGTTCTTTCGGTGCCCATCCGAGCGCCTTGTAAACTCCTAGAAGTCTATGCAATTTCCGATCCGATTTCTTCACTAATGCCTGACTATTGTTTGTTATGTGTTGCTTGTAATATCTGGAAAAAACGCATTAATTAGTGTTGTAATCACCCATATGTTTGATAAGTACACACGCCAGCACCTCAAAGTAAACACTGGGCCATCTTATGCACTTGTGATAAGGACGGTTTTAATACAGAATTGGGTTGCTTGATGTGCGTCTGGACATGAGCATTTATAACTTATCCGTTGCCGTAATGTCCCTCATTAACGTATAATTACATCAGGGGCGTAGCTAGCGCAGTATCTGGCGTATAGATTATACGGGGCCCCCTACCGACGGGGGACCCCACCCATTCACAAGTGACAAATGTATTTTTTGTCAAGGTGGTGGAAAATAAAAAAAATTGACAAAAATTATTATAAACATTTCAAGTGCTCGCTTTGCTAACGCACTATTTTAAATTACTATGCGCAAAATTACTTTTTAATGTTTTGAGATAATCTAAACGTTCAAAAACTAGGGCGCTCGCTTCACTCGCGCACTCATTAGTATTACTTTCTGAATAATCGGTTCGTTCACGCACTTTTTGATATTCTGAGGGAATCTTAAAGCTCTGAATGTTGGATGATTCGTCAAAAAAGACGTCCTTATCGTCTCCTTGTGAATAAGCAGTGAGCACGCAACCATACATAAAATTCCGAAGCATACTTCGGCATACCAAGTTTGGTGAGGAAATATAGTCCGGAAAAGTCAGGGTTTAAAAAAATAGCTGTGGATACCCTGAAAAGGGTTCCACAGCAGCAGGGCATCCTTCATAAGGGCCTCCAAGAAAAAAATATAAGGGGGAGCCCCTTATATTTTGCAAAGGCACGCTACGCCACTAAATTACACGTTAGTTTTCATAAATTATCAATATCTCCGATATGCTTGAATAACTATTCTAAGCGACCTTTTGTAGTGCCAGCAAATGAAACTTCACTGCGCTAATAATATGCTGTATGAAATCATTGATTTCTTGGTCCATCATGTCTAAAATCCCTACCCTATTACGTAACTCTGGTTATATAACTGAATATAAATGCATAGGTACTAAGGGCACAAATACACTTTGGAATTGGCGTATCTTTTGCGATTCTAACGTAACAATAGGCTAGCAAGTCATGATTCAAATAGATATTACTATTAAAACAATTCAAGATGGGCCGACGATCTTCTAAAAATCTCAGGTCCTAACTAGATGCATGCCGCTGATAATAATCGATCGACCTGGAAATGAAGAGGCCTATGATCAGCAGTCGAGGACCTAACGCTGATTAAGATAATGATGATTATTTAAATAATGAAAATGAATAGCAGAAATGGTTTTTATAGGAAAAAAAGTATAAAAAGACTTATTTAAAAAAAGGACAGGAAAACATCTGCAAGGTCCTCTAGTAATATACATAAAAAACAAACAGTTTTTTAAAGCGTAGTAAAACTTACTTCATGAGTGACCGATGTCCGACCACGACACCTGACGGTAGCACCAGTTGGAAGTCGTCACTGTCCAACGCAGCAGGGGAGTCCACCTCTTCATCAATGTCCATGTTCTCGTCGCCATCTTTGTGGTCAGGATATGATGCACTGGAAAAAATACAATACAATATTATACACCCCTCTGATTTCATAGAAGACATTAAACACTAGACTTCTGCTTTAGAAATCAGAAACAACAACGCCGTGAATACAATATTGGCAATATTGAATAATGGGTTTCTACATTTTCCTTAGATAAGACTTGGAAGGATGGCAACTAATTTATTTATTTCCTTAAGATTTATTGTACAACAAAAGTATGAACAAAAGGTGGAGTTAACGCCGTAGGGCATTCTCTAACAGTCATATCTTTATGTGATCATAACCTCCTTTTTTTAAATGTCCGTTAAAAAGGGACTAAAGAGATACTCAGGGAACTTAAAGTTGTATTTTTGTCTGTATCCAAAATCATACTAAAATTTTTATGAGAAAAAAAAACCGGTCAAGTGCGAGTTGGACTCGTGCACCGAGGGTTCCGTACAAACCTGTAGATAAGGAGTAGTAACTTTGAAATTTTCAATGTTGTCAAAAAAATTTTTCAAATTTCTTTTTTATATGATGAAACTGAAAATTTACGGTTTTCGTAATTTTTCCTATATCTGTACTATAAGACGTGACTTCGTACTAAATTTCAAGATTCTAAGTTTACGGGCGAGTTTCGAAAATTTGCGGAAATATGCGTTCCTGAGAAAAACGGTCTTGACAGACGGATGGACGGACAACAAAGTGATCTTATAAGGGTTCCGTTTTTTTTTGAGGTCGGGAACCCTAAAAATGAACAAATCATTACACAAAAACAAACCCAAAAATGAGTCCCACACTATGCAAGATATACATACCTATAGTCATAATATTCTGCATACTCTGCTAAGGCCAACCCCTCGTGCAACATTTTGCAATGCCCCTTGTCGACCATGTGAGCCCTGGCTGCCTCCATCGAGTAGAAAGTCCGGCCTGTGTCGTTACACCATAGACACATGAAGCCTTGTGATATCTGACAAAGCAAAATGTTAATTGTGATTTTTGAACCAGGAAAATGATTGTTAAATAGCTAAATATGAGCTAGAACAAAGAGAACCTGTTTGAAAAACTTAGGTCCAATCCAATTAGAATCTTATTATGGAAAGAAAAAATTCTCTTCTTAAACTTCTCTTCAGCATCTTTCAAGATTTCAAAGAAAAAAATTGTCAAATGCAATTTTTGAATCAAATCTTAAATGCATATGTATTTTCAATCAACAATCTTACCTTTTCTCCCAAGTACAGCAAGAGGCCTTTCACATCAATACAGTACTCCACATCCGGTATGAAGAACGAATGGCTCTCAGACATGTGCTTGAGATTCTTAACCATGTTCTTGCTGTGGTGTGTACAGAAAAGGCAGTCCCGAGGTTTGATGAGAGAGTCACTCCCCTTTATTCTGCATTCCTCCCATTCATCCGAGTCAAGCTATAAAACAATAACATGCACAGTCAGCAATAATATTGCATAATGTTCTGAAAATGTTTTTAAAAACCTCTGGTTCATCAATCTACTCCAAAATTCAAACATTTCGTGATAATTATTTTACACTTTTCCAATGTTTAAAAGTTACTTTTACATTAAATTGTGAAATAAAGCTGCGTCAGAGTACTTTTTTTTTTATTATACAAACCTCTTCTATTTCTGAGTCAGTTTCTATATCTTCATCTCCAGAATCGTTAGGATTAACAACTACGAATTTCCCAGCGGCATCTGTTGGTTTGGTCTCCACTTTTTCAAAACTATCAGTGTCAGAATGAGCACTGTGCTCCTCCTCCACATAGCGTTCCTGGGCTACCTTGTGCTTCTTACTGTTGAGGTGATTGTTGTAAGCGTTCTTAGTGTTAAACAACTTTGAGCAACACTTACAAAACTCTGATTCACCCTGGCTTACATTTTCAGCCTGCTCTTTGTGCTCCCTGGCTCTTTGTTCAAACTCCTCCAGAGACACAGGGGGTATTGAAGCCACTTTCCTCTTCAGGTTATATCTATGCCAGTCCAATTTATAATGATCACGCTGCAGCTCAGGAGTCTTGAAAAGCACCTGGCAGGTAATACACGTGAAGGTATCAGGCATTGTGGTTAGTATAAAAAAGGTATTGGAACTCACTACGAAGTATCACAGACTAATGAACACAATGGAATAGTGACAATTAACTGAAACTAGTAAGTGATAAATGATGTAAATGCGTTAAAACTGTGGCGAGGGATAATTGCGTTGGTTTGGCTCAGGGATGATAATGATAAGCAGAAAGAGATAGAAAATACAAATCTCTATTAACCCCTCAGCTGCTGCGACACTGATCAGCGTTCTGGTATGAAACTGCGGTAGCACTGATCAGTGTACAGGTGACCTGCGACACTTTCACCTCGTTTTTGAAATATACACACTTGAAATATGGTCTATATTGATTTATTTTCCTATTTCTATTATATTGAACTAATGATCGAGAACTTCACTCATCATTCAACTTGGAGAAACGTTACAAATTATCAGTTCAAACTTTGATTACGAACGGCCAAACAGTGGTTCGTGAGTTCTGTGTTTATTCAGTGTTTTCTCCACGGAACGGAAGCTATTGATACATTTTATTATTCTTTATGTTATGCGGCTCAGTTATATGTACAAATAAATCAATAATAAATCACTAAGTTTGAATAATCTATCTTCGTATGTTCTGAACTATGAAACGGTTACACAAAGTTATTGTTTTTCGAGTTATAAAACATTGCGCATACTGAATGGTGGTATTTATTACACGGGTTATTTCATTGAGAAAATAAAATCACAATATATATTAGCCATAAACGACTAAATATTTAGAAAAACGTTATTTTTTTACACGGTAGGCACAATCTCACGCACACATACAAACGTCAAAATGGCGGTTATACGTGTAAGTATACAGTGCCACCGTTGCTTCTTATAGGGTGATATTATTTTTCTCGAAAGTTAGTTGCCACCATTGTGCGGAAGCACTGATCAGTGCTTGAAGGAAATTACATATTTTTGTGTGAGTATGTAATTCTGTTTAGTTTAATAAAACAATAACAAAAATCGATATAGTACGATATTTAGACCCTAATAACTCTTATTGTAACCAATATTTATTTAAATTGTAAAAAAAACGTTAACAATGTATTTTACACCATTGTATTTTGTTTTATTTAGAATGTATTGCATTTTATAAATTTACAGCGTTATTTTTAAATACAACAATAGCTTCTCTATACAGATAACTAGAATAAGAGGTTACTAGAATTTCATAAATATTTTTTGAAGCATTATATTGGATAGCAACGTTGAAACAAATTCCATTATCCGAAAATACACTATTATATTATTTTTCACTTGTCGAGTCATCATATACTAACACTTCTATTCATTCATTTATTATATGTCAGATGATATTCACCAGGTACTGGAAAAGCGAACCTCCTGTATAGTTGCACTGATCAGTGCTAACGCAAACGGCGCATTGCTACCAGAACACTGATCCGTGTTTACGCAAATGACGCATCGCTACCAGAACACTGATCAGTGATAACGCAATGTAACGACCGTGCGGTTTCCGCACACATGTACACAAAAAGTAACGACGCTTCAACGCCGATCTCGGTTTTCTTTTACGTTTTTCTAAATTATTTAGTATTGGCTGTATGCATTTTGTGGTGTGTGGAGAAAGCCCATTTTGTCTATTTCATTTCACAATAATATCCATAGAGTATAATAATCCATAGATCTGTGATTAAGTAAATGAAAACTGGCCTATGAAATCGCGAGTTGTTTTGTTATTTGATCGAAAATAGAGGTTAAATTGTCATTTATACTTACTTTGCTGTTTTCAAATAGAAATGAATAGTTGATTTTCATAAAAAATGCAGTTTTCCCAAAAAATATCTTTGTCTTACATCAGAAAACAAAAATGAAGTTCGACTAAAAGTAGTGCAATATGGCGATTTTTCTGAAGTGATAGGTGATTTTCGTAATGTAATTTATGAGTGATATTTTGCAAGAAATGTGGCATTATTTATATTTTGGGACAGCCTGGATATCTAACTTGAGGTGGGCAACAATGGAACATAAAATTTGTTATAAAATATATTATAAATAATCATTTTTCTAAAATAGGTGCGGTAATAGCATTTCGATTCGATTCCCTGTGAAAAATAATAATGTTAATGAGGTTTTTTGATACAATTTAACGATTATAAGATTCATTGGTTATCATACTATCAAATAAAATCGTTACATAAGTGTCTATCAAACATTTCATAGTCAAGAATCAACAAATCCGAAACCTTAACTCTCGCGTTTCAAACTCGCGCCATGTTGCCGCAGATGACGGGTACAGATTTACGCACCCTTCCCGCACACCAGGGGTTAAAAATCCATTGTCTGAAAGAGAAGGAACATAGGCTGAATATTATGACACTGACATAACTACAATGACGTCACCTATGAACACGTTCCATTTCAAGCGGTCCATTTGGATCAAATTCCATAAGATTGCCATTGATTTCTAAATATAAAATTAAATATTCGAATCCTATTTTATTACCTCTCTCTCAATTGAAAGAAGTTATAGGACAAAAAATCAAGCGCAACGCAATTCCTTACGTTTCGCAAATTATTACAAAAAATAGTGAAAAGAATCGCTTGATTTTCACCGTTTAAGTCAGTGTCATTGTCAAAATCAGAAAATGACAGCCTGAGTGATGACAGCAGAACTGAAATTACTGGAAAATCTGGAAATAATTTGTTTTACATTAATTACATTCAACGAAATTATGTACTGAATTAGCATTTAGAAAGGAAATATTGCATACACCGGTGTCAACTGGTACTCAATTCAAAATATAATTGACAGCCCAATTATGTTGGAAACCGAGGATATTGACGATGATTACTTTACTCCAGCCTCAAGGTACCTATATAAATTATTATTAGGCCCTATAAACTACTTAAGACACATAATCGCTGTTTTACAGAGGAAAACTTCTGTGCTATGTGGGCGTTTTTTTTTAAATATGTCCATGCAAGTTTTATCGTGTCCTATCACTTTTCACATAATTTATTTTTAAACAGAAAAAACTACCATAAAGTCTCCTGATTTTTTAATATATTTAATAAATGTTTTTGATAAAAAACAGTTAATACCCAGTAAGTTTAAACACATTTATTAAAAAAGATGAAATTTTAGTGTGATCTTCCTTATTTTTATGTGTGTCCTACAGTGACCAACCTAATTTTGAATTCGATTTTATCGATCAATTCAATTCATGGCAAAAGCAAACAAGGTTTAAATATACTTAAATGGGTGAGTTCTGTAATAAACAAACATCTAAAAGTGTTCTATTCTTATTAATTATTCATAGTTTTTCCATTTAAAATATGTCCTACGATTTCGTTACTATGTGGAAATTCCATTTTGTAACCGTGATATTAATTAAAATAGCATAAGAAACTACGAATAAGACTGCAAATTTGTTTCCTGGCAACATTACTCGTCGTTTCCGCCATTTTGTAAGGGGTGGCATTAGACTGTCACTTCACAGTATTCGTGTCGAAACCTGTACCGGCGTTACCTCGCAAATTTTTTATCCATTTTGTTATTGTGATTTGTGGTGGTAAGTTTGTGTTTTTTTAAATTATTATTGCGCCACATCATAACTTGAATATAATTCAAAACGATTCATTAGTTTATTTTTATAATTACCAATAATAAACTTGAATTAAAAACAGATTAATGTCGGTGATGAAAGAAGCGTTACTTCCATTTTGTTTGGTTACGTATATGTGGAACTTCAAAGTTACAAAATGGAAGTGTAAAGGCGAGTACATAAGCATGAATGCATAAAAAAATTAGTATATAAGTATGTCATTTTTATTAATATATTATTATAACTAGCCTATGTAAGTTAATATTTTTTTATTACAGAGAACAAAGGTGATAGAATAGTTAAAAAAATTGATAAAGAACAAGAAGAAGAAGAAAAACAAAGAAGTATTAAAAGAAAAAATATTGATAAAGACATGGTATTACCAAAAAAAGTAAAGGTGCTACGGCCTACTAGCATGCCTTCTTCCAGTGAAAGTTTATAAATCATTAAAGACTGTAGTTACAAGATATTTTAACTGTCATTTATGCAAACTGCGTAAATTTTTCATAAAGAGTGAAACTGCTACATGCATGGTATGTAAAAGCCATGTTCGTATAGAATGTAGTGAACAAAAAGTCAGTTTTGATTATATTTGTGATAAATGTTTAGAATGATACCATATTACCTGTTCATTGATGTGGAAGTTATAACTTAATTTTTTTGGATAGTTTGTGAAAGGTTTTACTTTGTGTTCGGGTTGTCAAAACAAATTATTTAATATTACTCAACAGTTTGAACTAAGCTTTATGTTTCCCTTACGTTACTTTACCTTTCCACTTTGTAACTGTCCCATATTCTAAATTTCGGAAAAAAGATTGTATTTTGATTATATCTTTAATATTAGCATTACTTTTTATTGTATCGTTAAATTAATAAAAGCTATTATATTTTTAATTGACTAGGTACGTTAAAATTGTTTTCATATTAATTTAACAACAAAAAATAACATGGAACTGAGACCTAAAAGTTACAAAGTGGATATAATTTTCACTAAATTACAATTTTTTATAATTTTTTCAGACTAGTTGATTATTTTTTTAAAAGAGATAAGTTTCTTTATTAAGATAAATAAAACTTGATTTATAAAAAGTAACGAATTCATTATTTAATCTCGCTCACAAATAGTTACAAAATGGAAAATTTATGTACTTCCTTCCCAAAAAAATATCATTTTTCTGAGAATTCCGCATGTTTTTCATTATTTTATTGTTATAACAGAGTAATATAAAGAATAGAGAAACACATCGATGTTTTACAATATTAATTTAAGTATTTTTATTTATTATATTCCATTTTGTAACCAGGACATTTTTTTACAAAAACGCCCATGTATCATGTTTGTTGTCATATTTTGGTTGGCAACTTACATTAAATTGAGAGCTGTGTTTTGGCTTATATAAAACTTAATTATTGTTATTCGGTAAAATTTTGTCTGTTGAAGAACCTATGGTTTCATTTTGTTATGGATCTTATGGTTTTACTTTGTTATTTCAATGTTTTTTAATTTACAGCACATCATTGGCAAATATATTTGGGAAGACCCACACAGAAAATGGCACAGAAAATGAATCACTTAAGTACACTCCACCAAAATCAACTAAACCGGATGAACAAAAAGCTACACAGTGTATTTATGCATGTGCTCTTGTTGGATATGAATGGTTTGAAATAATAATTATGTTTAGAAAAATAACATTTTGTTTAAGCTTTTTCTTTGTTTGTTAAAGTCATTTTAATTTTTTCAGGAGTAATGGTGCTTATGCAACTCGTGGTAAATTAGGATTTGCTATACTGAAAATTATAAAAACTGGTATTCATAACTTTGTATTGTATGACTCACATAAAACTACACTGTCATGTGCTACATTGTCATCAACATTTGAAGTAACTCTGAAAGAAAATGTTTATTTCTCCTACCATGATAATCAGTCAAAGTATTGGAGCTTATATGCCTCTGAAAATGAATTAAAAAAAATAACTGAAATCCTGAAGAGCTTTAATATCTCAGTTAAATATTGTTCAGTTGAACACAGTGAACAAGCACAAATAAGCGAAAGTCCAGCCAGTGTAGACAATACACAAGCTAGTAATGCAGAGAAAGAAAGTGACACTGATTCATCAGTTAACAGGAGAACTAAGATGTCAATACTAAATAGAATGGCAAGTATGGGACAGTCTGTATTACCATCTCATGCTGCTCCTACTGATATAACAAGTGATTCTTCTGATACAAGTGAAAGTCATTACAAATCTGTAAGACATAAGCCAGTAAAAACCATGATGAAAAGAAACAGTTCTGATAAAAATCTTGTTGAATGTCAAAGCTTATTAGAATCAAGTCATCAAAATATAGAACAGTCTTCACACAGTGTACCATTGTTCACTTATGTCAATGGACAACTTGTGCCAGTCACGAACAGCAATATTATAAGTTGTAACAGTAGTGGAAATGAAATGAGTTACTTTATTTCTGAACAAAGAGTTAGTAACAGTGAAATCAGGATAAACATGAGTAGATTGACTGACAAAGTTGATCAAATACTTGGGAAACTAGCAGTTGTAGAAGACAAAGATAAGTGCCATACAACAAACAATTTCCAACTAGAAATATTACAAAAATTGTTGGCAGAATATGAAAATAAAATTAAAAGGTATGAAGAATTTATCAAGGCAAATGAAAAAAGCAATAGTTTCACTGCATCTGTAGGTTCTATTCCAAAAGAGGTTTTAACAAGAATTGATGAAGATTTATCAGAAAAAGTTACATATCTTGAAAATCTCAACAGAGAAAAGGATGACAAAATTGCTCAGTTACAAATAGAATATAAATTGTTAAATGGTAAGCTTCTTACAGTAACTAATGAGGAAAACAAAAATAAAGAACAACTAACAGAAGAAATTATTAGACTAAAAGAAGAGCTCAACTCAAAGAACGAATTACTTATGGAGAGTATCCAAAAATCTAAAGAAATTCCACAAGTTACTGCAGTAAACAGTAACATTGGTGATAAAATTAAAAATATAATGAATGATACATTCCGTTCGATTTCTGTAAATTTTGAAAATGATGAACAATATTCCGGGGAAAGTGTGAAAGTTATTACTGCATCAATTATTAAAAAAGTAACAATAGAAGCTCTTAATGACGTATAGTTCAAGAAAAAAAATACTGCTGATCCTCTATCTATGCAAATTATGACCTAAGAAAGTTAATGTAGTCCATGTGATATTTAAACTTGTATAATGTTTATTAACTTGTGGTTAAGTTTAAAACCTATAATAATATCTTTTTCTTATATTGCTCGCATTTTATTTGTGATTTCATTTTGTTAAATGTTACAATTTAAATTAAATCCAATGTAAATATAGTAGGTACGGGAGCATAGATCAAAGAGAATATAGGTACCTGTCTAAAGTGCGGGTTAATGTAAGTAAAGTGGTTGTGCAATGTGCGTGCGGTGCGTGCCTGATATTGATGCCGAATATAATTTGTTGTACAATTTTTTCGAGATCCACCTATCGGGCGACAGGATTTTTTGGCCAACAATTCGTCCAGGGTGTGGATTGAGTTGTCAATGTCGGCCAGACATTTGACCCAATGTATTATACTACTCTATGCATTTGACTAAAATGTAGAGATGTGTCTTGGGGGCATATCGATTTAGTAATATTCTCAGAAAAATGAGAAAGAGATCATAGAGTTAAAAAAAGACTCAGTAATTCAAAGCTATCATTATTATAGGATACAATATTCCGTTTATTTGGCACAATACCATTTTAAAAAGAAAACAAAAATTACTAACATCTATTTTCCGAATGAATAGAGTAGTATAAGCCGTAACAGGATTATCCTCTACAGAACCGTAACTCATAATATTAGTCTATAAAGTCCCTTAAAAACTATAAACTTTATTCCTACAACCTTAGGCTATCGAAAAGCTTTACAAAAATAGGTTTTTGAAGTGAAAACTTCTTTAGCGGCGTTGAGCACTTTTGTGGCATGGGTAGAAACTGTGAAACTCGCGTCAGGTCACGTGATGCTGATCGAAAAACCGTAAGACGGTTGTTAAGTTTTCACTTCTGCCGGCACTCCCGGAGTGCAACCCGTGTTAGTTTTTTTTTCTCACAAACTCCCATACATCATTTGATTTCGTAAGCAAGCGAAATAAAAAAAAATAGAAAGATTGCTACAAAACTAACTTTCCAAATGCCAGAACAACACGAACATACAAACAGACATAGGGGTCAAACATATAATAGCCATATTTTTCGTTGGAGTTAAAAATATCGATATCTTCTATACTAACGGTTTATGAAGCGATAAATTTTGAAGGTACATCCCTAGGCAGGCAGCTCAAAAGTGTCAACAGTGTCAACAGTGTTGCCACCTTTGCCCTTTTCGGGCTAGATCTAGCTCTTTTTACTATGTGTGAACTCGTAGTTTCATGATTTAGCCCGAAAAGGGCAATCTAGCCCTTTTTCATAATCTAAAAATGTTGCATCAAAATCTGAAATTTGTACCATGCTAATACTTAACTATCGGAATAAGTGTCTTTAATAAGATTTGTGAATATTTTTTTGGTAGATTTAATTTTATTGAGTATTGAAACAGCCGCCGGCAATAACCCGTATAAAGAATTGGGAAAGCTGGCAAAAATTGTTCTATCTTTGCCACATTCCAGCGTGTTTTTATCTCGATGAACCTTATTAAAACCAAAAAAACCGGTCAAGTGCGAGTTGGACTCGCGCAAGTCGTGCACCGAGGGCTCCGTACAATCCTGTAGATAAGGTAAGGATAAGAATAGTAACTTTGAAATTTTCAAAATTGTCAAAAATATTTTTCATATGATGATTTTTTTTATATGATGAAACTGAAAATTTACGGTTTTCGTAATTTTTCCTATATCTGTACTATAAGACGTGACTTCGTACTAAATTTCAAGATTCTAAGTTTACGGGAAGTACCCTGTGGGTTTTGATTCCCGTGCGAGTTTCGAAAATTTGCGGCCTAAATGGCTGTATCTTTTGATTGCGTTGGCTTAGAAGGTTGATTTTTCTACAGCTTCCAGGGACAGTAGACCTCAGTATCATATAGAAATTTCAGTTTGATACCTCCACGCGTTCCTGAGAAAAACGGTCTTGACAGACGGACGGACGGACGGACAACAAAGTGATCTTATAAGGGTTCCGTTTTTTTCTTTTGAGGTACGGAACCCTAAAAAGGAACAAATTGGGACTAAAAACTATAACTTCGTACAAGTTAAAGGTTCGTTAAAAAAATCCTTTTCTAGCATTTGTAGCTATTTAGCCCGATCTAGCCCTTTTTAGCCTCTTTAAAAGCCCCAATTCAAAAATAGAGGTGGCAACACTGAGTGTCAATCATTCAGATAAGTTAAGTGTCAAATTTTACAGACTGACTTCTACTTTTCTGCTGTTTTTAATGCGTTTTGCAGTGGTGAATCAAAAAAAGTATTTACAATTTAATTAGCTTTACATAAATATATTCAGGCTTAGTTTATTATATTAATGTTATAGAAAATGGATGATATTAAAACCTCTTTAAGTCAGTACAATGACCAGTGGGGCGACCGCCTAACTGAAAGCTATTCATTTACGATAGCTATTGACGATGACTATAAGCTAGTGATCGCTTTGCCTTGGAGCGACCGCCTAAGGATCGCGATAGCTATGCCTACCCGATAGCTTTCGTGAATGAATGGAATAACGGCGTTTTGTTCAGCTATGTTAGTGTAAAAACTTGGCGTACTGCCAAGTTTAATTAATACTATTAAAAATATTTTAAAATTACTATTTATTTGAGAAATGATGATGCATTATCAGTTTACCTGTTAAAATGCGTGAGAAAAAGGTATAAACATCAAAATGACACATATCCAAAACACTTCAAACGAAGTGAAAACCAAACGCGTGACAAGGACAAATCCAGTGTTTCCTTTAAAAAAATCCTTGTTGAAATGGTAGTTTCTAGGGCTAAAATGTAACCTAAAATACAAATAAAAGGAGTTGTTATGAAATGGTACTCAATCATGAGCAACGATTAATCGTGGTTTTTCTGATAAAGATAATTATCTACATTGTGCCTGCAAAGACTAAATAATTTTTAACAGCCCCGTTTTTATTTAAAAAAAATGATTGTTTCGATTTTCGGTCAGAGTGATTTCACATTTTTACGACAAAATGGAGGATAACATTACTGAAATATACACATTATACCTTAGTTTGTAAAATCTCATCAAGTTATTTTGACGTATAATTTTGGTAGATTTATAAAAATACAGTTGGCAGCACTGCTTATGAAGTTTTTGCGCATCATTGTTAAATTAATAAAATAATAAGATAAAACTTTCTTCGCTCAATCTCCCTCGGAAGAAACTTCTACAAATTGTTCCAAGTAAAGTAAGTACTTTCTGTATACTTTCACGGGTAAAACATGTAATGGAACTTCCATTTGAGTATTTTTTATAGTGCATTTATCACATTTTCAGAATGCCGGCATCGAGACGCGTTAGTGTCTGCCAACTGGAAATATTGGTGTTGTGGATGGAGGTGCACCCACTGCAGGCCAGTGGAACCCTATTTGCTACTCCACAGGGGTAACAAATGGGCCTCCAGCCGTGGAGTGAATTGGCCTCTCGACTCAACGCAGTGAGTGATGGCGTGTTGAAAAGCCCCAAAGATTGGAGACAAGTAAGTATATCTTCCCACAAAAGTACCTACAAAGTTAATCGGCATTTTGTGTACATTGATGTGATTCTTGTTTGTTTTTTTGTTATAAAACTCAGAGGCAAAAGCCTGGTGATTCTTTTTATTGCATGAATGATTCATACTATCAACTAACGTTAAGAAGTCTGTTAACCAAGCATATAACTCACTAATAGTGCTTTATTTGGTTTGTAAACAGCAAAATAATTGGGTGTAATTCCATGAAAAGCTGCTATCCTTCCATGTAATTTAAAGAAAAATCTATATGCTATTATTAAGTCTCTCTGTTTTATTATTAGAATTTTTGGTTTACTTATGAGATGAGTAAGTAATTTTAAGCAAAGTTGTGGGTGGGTTAGATCATATTCATGGAAATATGTTCAATTATTGATGCGTTGAGGTGACTTACATTTGTGTTTGTAGTGTGCTTTAATATTGGAATGATTTAAAGTCAAAACTAAAAAAGAAGGTGTTGGCTATGAGGCAACACTGCTTTGGGACAGCTAATTTCCTAATACTTACATAAATAAATATTTCACAACAATCACATCAATTCTTTAGTCCCAAATTAAGGTATGAGGCTTGTGTTAAGGGTACTAGACAACGGATAAACATACTTAAATTTATTTTTTTTGTAAATAAATACATATTATACATAGAAAACACACTGACCAGTACAAACACACATGTTCATGCACATTTATGCTTGTACTGTGCGGGGATTGAACCCGCTACCCTTGGTTTTAGAAGTCCGACCTGTGGACCACTGCACCAAGCGGTCGTCATTTCTAACACCTGTATATAATGGGCGGGGGCAACGTCAAACAACTTAATATAACCTTTTTGCTTGCTTCCTGCTTTTGCTTTCTTGTTTGACGTCTCCCCCATTCCCAGCATCTGTCCGATGCTGGGTCTGGCGAATGGTTTAGGGAGGAGCGCAGGTCGCTAAGATCCCCTAAACAAGGCCAGTGGACTATCCTTCTCGAGGTTGCCGCCTGTTATTGGCCAATTACCCTAAGTAATTGGCATAACCGAAACCTCTGGCCGACCCCCCATTATTTCCCCCCTATAACCCATCCTTCTCCCAGTCCAATCCCGCATAGCCGAACCTGTGGCGGCGCCTATCCACACTCCAGGCTCACACAGCCTTGGGGAATTAAATACCCCCAAAAATGTTGTACCACACTCACCATGGGCAGGTAGTGTGCGTCCTCTTCGCCCAACCAAAAATGATGTCAGCACAAACAAAGAAAGACATACCCCAGGAGGGTACCACGCACAGTGGAGAATCCCTCACCGAGTCTAACTCGGTCTGTCCCACGTATTCTGGGGGGGACAACTTGTGCTCAACACCAGGCCCAAGCCTGGATTTATCAGGCCTAGCAGAGGCCATAACACTGCTACCGTCAACCTCGACTACCGACACCCCCAGAGTGTCAGAGTGGACGGTAGTAGCCCACCACAAGCGCCCCTCTAAAGGGGCCGCTAAACCCACCCCAAACAACCATGGACCGGCAGGACACTCAGAACGCAGTCGCCCCACGGCGCGCGAGACGAGGGAGTCCCAACAGTCCGAAACACCAACCACAACTAACCAAAGGTTGCCAAGCCGACCAGAACGCAGTCGCCCCACGGGGCGCGCGAGAAGGGAAGCTCAACAACCTGCAACAACAGGTGTGACACCGACCGCAGCAGCGGAAACGCAGCGCGAACCTGTGCCATCTACCTCCACGGGGGTGACCTCCGCAGGAGTGGCTCGGCACAGAACGGAGTCACCACCATCACTCTACGGACCACCGAACCAGCCGAAAAGGAGACGGAAACCGAGAGGCGGCCGAGGTCGACGTATCGAGGCGGTGGCTTCCATTGCTCCCGCAGGGGAGCAAACTGGGGCCGGGAATGGCCCGGACGAGCGTGCTTCCTCGAAGCGAGCTCGGCCGGACGAAACCCGGACTCCCAGGGGAGAAGCCAAGCGCCCGAGAACCGACACGAGGCAGAGGCGGACGGTGAGCTACGCAGACGCGAGCCAGTCGCATCTGAGAGTAGCGGTTATCACTGTCCCCCCACGCGACCTCTCGCAGGAGCAGGCAGACCAGCTCAGGGAAACTATCGATGATAGAATCCTGCAAGCGGTACTGTCCCCGCCGTCTCCGAGCGCGCAAGCTCCATCTTTCCGGGGGCGCCCCTTCCTCATGGATGGGGTGCTCGCGATGTGGTGTGAGAACGCGAACGCTTTAACTTGGCTCGAGAGGGAAGTCCAAAACATCGCGTCACCTATATCCGAAACCACTCTGGCTGTCATCAGACAGTCAGACTTAAAAAAGAGGCTCAGAGCAGGCCTCCTGATACATACCCGCATCACCGACTCCGCGATACTGCAGAAAGTCCTTTGTGCCCAGAACCCCTGGTACAAAGTCGACTCCTGGCAGTGTTACGACATGTCGGTGACTGACCAAACTGGCGAGGCTGGCTCCAAGGAGAAGGTGGTTCACCTTGTCCTGGGAATCCCCGAAGACCAGAGGCAAACCATCCTGGACAGAGACCGCCGGGTAGCCCACATGACGGGAAGTGGGTACATTCGCTTCTTCCCTTCAGTAGAGGCGACCACGGCCGAAACAAACCAAGCGACAGGGCAAAACGACACGACGCCAACTTCAGGGCCTTCCACCTCCGCTCCCCAACCGGGTCCGAGCAGGATGGAGGCGAGCTCGCCGCTGATAAGCGCGGGGGTAACTAGCGACGAAGATGACGTGCTACGTAGCCCCAGCCCTTAGCTCCCTCACCGTCATCCAAACCAACCTCCAGCACAAACAAATTGCGGCGGTCACTTTACGCAGAGTGCTGGAGGAAGACAACCAAACCGTCGCACTGATCCAGGAACCCTGGATCAGAAACAACAAAATACTAGGCTTGAACAACATCAGTGGTAAGTCACTACTATACACGCCAGCAGAAAAACCAAGAACGTGTATTGTCATACCCAAAACCATGAATGCCACCTTAATTAACCCTTTCTGTTCTAGAGACCTTACAGCCGTTAAAATCAACCCTATAGAGGACCAAACAACCCTAGTGCTTGCTTCGGTGTATATGCCAGGCGAAGGCGAAATTCCCTCAAAGGAACTAGTCGAGCTGGTACAACACTGCGAAGCCAGTAACTGGGACATCATCATTGCAGCAGACTGCAACGCACATCACACCCTGTGGGGAAGTAAGGATACAAACAAAAGGGGTGAGCAACTAACTGAATATCTATTCCAAACCAATCTGAACATTATAAACAGAGGCACAGAGCCCACTTTTGTAACGTCCAGATGCCAAACCACTATCGACATCACTCTGGCAACACACTTGGCGGCAGATCTCATCGAAGGATGGCAAGTATCCAACGAGCCGTCCTTCGCAGACCACAGACGCATCTGCTTCCAAATAAACATAAAACCACCAAACCCCACCCCATATCGTAACCCCCGTAAGACAGATACAACAAAATACACAAGCACACTAACCAAAAAACTAAACGACTTCGAACCCTCTGACGTGACACTCAGCACAGACAACATAGAAACCAATGTACAGTTCCTGACCGCTGCCTTAACGAGCAGTTATGAAGAAGCCTGTCCCGCCGTCATACCCATCGACTCGGATAAAAATCGATGGTGGGGGCCAGAGCTTGAACGGCTCAGGAAGACACTCAGGACACTGTTCAATCAGGCAAAAAATACCAGGACCACTGAAGCCTGGGACAAATACAAAACAGCACAGAAACACTACAAAAAACGTGTCAGATTCAGGAGGACGGAAGCCTGGCACAAATTCTGTAGCAGCATAAACTCAACAAACCAAGCCGCGAGAGTCAAGAAAATACTGTCCAAAGGGGACACTAATCTCCTGGGCTCTCTCAAAAGAGAAAACGGCACTTACACAAATACAGACCACGAAACCTGCAGACTACTCCTAGAGACCCACTTTCCCGGAAGTCAGATTGCATCAGACTCCGAATGGCAAGATGAACACAAAAAAGCACCAACTATCCAAGAATGGGAAACTGCAAGTAGAATCGTAACCACGGATAAAATTGGCTGGGCCCTGAGAAGCTTCCAACCATTTAAATCCGCTGGACTGGACGGTATATTCCCAGCGCTTCTACAATGGCACTCGAACCAAATCACTCATCACCTACTACAAATTTATAGAGCCTGCATAGCTTTCAAATACGTACCGAAGCAATGGAGGGAAGCAAAAATAGTCTTCCTGCCTAAACCAGGTAAAGAAGACTACACCCTAGCCAAATCCTTCAGGCCTATCAGCCTAACCTCATTTCTCCTGAAAACACTAGAAAAACTAGTAGATAGACACCTAAGAGACGATGTGTTAAAGACCAGATCTCTTCACCCACAGCAACACGCCTACAGGAAAGGCAGATCAACAGAGTCAGCACTACACATGGTAGTGCATAAAATAGAATCGGCCATTAACAACAAAGCATCAACACTTGCCGCTTTTATTGACATAGAAGGGGCATTTGACAAAACAATGCACAACAGCATCAACCATGCCCTACAAAAACTGAAAGTAGAACCAGTCATAACGGAATGGATAAATGAGCTGGTCAGTAAAAGGGCGGTCCAAATTGCGGTAAAAACGATCACCCGTGCAAGGGTGGTCAGGGGGTGCCCCCAAGGGGGCATTCTGTCACCACTCCTATGGAACATAGTAGTAGACAGCCTCTTGAGGGCACTGAACGAAAGAGGCTACACTACTATTGGTTATGCAGACGACCTAGCAATTCTGATAAATGGGAACGCAGAGAACATCCTCTGTGATGTAATGCGTGCTGCTCTTCAGATTGTAGAAAAATGGTGTGAGGAACACCAGCTGTCAGTCAACCCCAAAAAAACAGAGCTCATCCTTTTCACTAACAAAAGGAAGCTACCAAATCTAGAACTACCAAAATTATTTAACACCGAATTAACCCTTTCAACTCAAGTAAAATATCTGGGCATCACTCTCGATAGCAAGTTGAACTGGGGAATTCACATTGACAACAAAATTAAAAAGGCCTGTATAGCATTCTATCAGTGTAAAAGACTCCTTGGCAGAAAATGGGGTCTTAACCCAAAAATCACACTTTGGCTATACACGTCAGTTATCAGACCCTCCTTAACCTACGGATCAGTTGTGTGGTGGCCCAGAACGCAACTGTCCACTATCAAATCCAAACTACAAAGCTTGCAGCGCCTAGCGAGCGTGGCAGCTACAGGATGTATGAGAACCACTCCATCAGCCGCCCTAGAGTTCCTATTGAACCTCAGACCTCTTCATCTGGTCATACAGGAAGAAGCAAAGGCAGCTGCCTTAAGACTAAGAGCAAATGGGCTATGGAAACAAAACACTATGACAACGCACTCCAAAATCATGGAGGACATCACAAAGGAAAGACCCCTTCTAGATGCACCCATGGACAGGATACCATGCCACTACATCTTTGATCGAGAATACATTATCCAACTTACCGAAGAACGGAAAGACAACTCTGGCGTCAGAGAAGTTAGGATATACACAGACGGCTCCAAAACCTCACTAGGAACTGGAGCCGGAGTATTCTCGTACGACTTAAACATCAACATATCAACCACCCTGGACAAATTAAACACAATTTTCCAAGCAGAATGTATCGGAATTATCAGAGCAGCACAGGCGGTTGCAGCCAGAGACGTCGGAGACCTCAACATCAAAATTGTCTCGGACAGTGCATCCGTACTTCAAGCTCTACAAAACAACACCATAACCTCTGCCCTCATATTGGAATGCCACAACGCACTCCAACACATTGCAAGGAAAAATAAGATAACCTTGCAGTGGATCAAGGGACACAGCAACTCTCTCGGCAACGACGCAGCCGATGAACTCGCGAAAAAGGGATCCGCGACAACAGTGTTTGGCCCAGAACCGCTACTACCTATACCGCAGGCCCAAATAAAAACATGGCTGCGAGAAGACACCGCAAAAAACCATCTGCTAGAATGGACAAACAGTGAAGGCTGCAGGCAAACTAAAAATGCAGTTCAGATGCCATCTAAAAAGCTTGCCCGCAACCTCGCCAAACTAACGCGCGACAATCTACGCAGAGTTATAGGGATAATAACAGGCCATTGTCTCCTAAACAAGCACCTATTTAATATAGGTGTAACAAACAGCCCGCGATGCAGAGGATGCCTCGAGGAAGAGGAAACGCCACAGCATGTACTCATGGAGTGCACAAGTGTGGAAAAACAGCGAGCAGACATTCTAAAAAACCCAACATCATTCCCGGAAATCTTTAGTGGCCTAGGCAGGCTGCTAGCCTTCTGGGAGGACTTGGGCTGGTTGGAATAGAGGCAAACACGCACAATGGCCCAATCGTGAGGCTAAGTGCGGAAAAAGCCCTGCAAAACTAACTAACTAACTAACCTGTATATAATATAGGAAATATTTTATGTTGTTATTATTTAATGATGCCTGAGCTTATGACACAATTCTCAGATACAACATACAAATAAGTAGGTATATACGGTTGCATTATTAATGTTGTAAAAATACTTTCATGCTATTTTACAGATGGGGTTGGACAAACCCTCAACCTCAAAGGCCCTGCCACCGGTACCTGTCCCTGAAGTAGAAGAAGAGGATGTGGCCTTTATAAGACTTGCGCTCGAGGAGGCGCGTGAGCAAGAAGTGCTTAAAATCAAAAATAAAAAAGTCTTGATTTATATAATGGTTTCATTTATTACTTAGGGTACCTATTTTTAGTACCAACATACTAGAGTCTAGAGCCTCATCTTTCACACAGCAAATGCAGCTAAGCATAGTCTTCCCGACAAATTCTGAATACCTATGTAGACCCCAAAGTAGTTATCAGTCTATGCATTCCTCCACAGTGCACGAGAGCTTAATGCCACAAGACGCGCCATATTTTGTTTTCGCAACTGAAAAATGATAAAATATAAGCTACCACATATATAAAACTCAATTTCATATCGCAATTAACTCAAATTAGTATCATTTGTAATTAAATACAAAGCAAAATCACTTATTTACGATGATAGCAGTTAGTGGATTAGTAACTGCTTTCGATGACTTAAGGAATAGCTTTCATGACAGCTACTCTGGCCTTCAAAAAAATTAGGCGGTCGAGTTATCTGTCAAATCTTTCCTTAACCATTCGTTCAATAGCTTTCAAATTGTTAAGGTCACGTGACCACACTTGACTAGCTAATAGCTTTCATCGGCGGTACGAAATACCCTTGTGACGTCATAAACGATTGCGATTCCAATAGCTATCACGTTAGGCGGTCGCCCCACAGGTACAGAATTTAAATAAACTAACATGTCTCGCAAAACGATTTTGGTGTTCTATATTTTCTTAAATTCTGTAATTTAGCTTTCCATGGTCAACGAAGCCCTGACTACAGTACAAGATAGTAATGAAAAAGAGTCCTTGTTAGCCTTGCAGTCTGAACTCAAAGAACTCATTCATCTGACTCAAGAAAGCTTGGATGCCTTGATAGCTAAAGAAAATACATCTGATGATACACAACCAGTTGCACGAACCAAAGATGATAATAACGAAATCGATGATGAATATGCTTTGTTCATGGTAACTGATATAATTATCCTGATTGTTTATTTAGTTACTATAATTCTAATCATGCTTGTATTTCATGGTTCTTTGTGTTGTATTATTGCTATAAAACCAAAGCGTCTATACCTACATTGCCATGGATTGCCATGTGTGTACCTAATATACAATTATCTTTTAGGAAGAAATGGCCAAAAGTGGTGCATATGATGAAAAGAGTCAAGATCAGCCAGAATGCTCAAGCACTGGGAGTAAGAAAGATGATGATAGTGATATAGAGGTATGACACAATTATAAAATATTTTTGTTATGTGTACTGTGTACTTCCAACACAGTTAAGACATTTTGAAGACATAATAGTAAACTTGTGAGCGTAGCATAGCATTAAAACTGTTATTTCCTCATATTTGTGTATTTTGATGGGTTATATTTTGTTAATGTTTTTTCTATATAATAGGATGAATTAGCTACACTGCTGGGAATGAAGTGTGCTGTGTACCACACCCACAAGTGGGGTGGTCAGCCTACCCTCCACAATGCCATGGTCAGTGAAGTGATACCTAGGCAAGATGATGACCAGTTCAAAGACCTTCAGGTATCTATCAAATATTTTTTTTCTTTTATGAAATTATTTTTTTCTTAGCATTAAGAACAGTATTGTAACATAGTCTTTTTGAAAAGTTTAATTCCAAAGCTGAAAAAGAGTATTATTTTGCTTTAAATTTCCACGAAACAACACCAGCGCAGGAACCAAAACACATCCAACTGTAATCACCTGAAAAAGCTAGCGATCGTAGTCTATCGAAGCAACAATGTCTCCTGAGGATGCCAAGTGTAGTGGCGAAAAGCGTTGAGTATTTTGTTGGTGTCAGTGTTGTGATTCTAGGTGCATGTTCTGTGTCACATTGTGAGTTGTAGGTATTGTAAGCCCTGCAACTTTCAGCTCTAGCTTTTAGTGGAAATTTAAAACAAAATAATGCTCGTTTTCAGCTTTAGTCATGGATTTCTGCAAAGTAACGCCTGATTCCATCAAGTTTAATTCCATTCAAAACTCTGCTGTTTATAACTTTCTGATTTCTTGGAAAAAACTTTTGACCAAAAAGTATCATTGCAATAGGACCCAATAACAGTATTGCTCTTTTACTCATCATATCCTTTCATAATTTTTCCAGGTTAGAGTTTTGTTCACACATCCAACACATGCAGAGATGCTTCCTTGCCCCTTCTACCTCGATGGAGACTGTAGATTTGAGGATGAACAATGTAGGTGAGTTTGTGTCACCCATAAATTAGATTTCCCATTTTGTGGGATTGTTTAACACCATATTTCTTTTTACAGATATTCCCACGGTGATGTAGTACCCCTGTCAAACCTGAAGGATGCTATAGACCCAAATTTTAGTTCTATAAAAGTTGGGAGCAGTATTTTGGTGAAATTAAAAGCACCAGAAGGAGAGGTAAAAAATATTATGACTCTACATTATTAGTTTTTTCCTTGAATATATGAGATCTTAACAAGGACTTATTCTTGGCTTTAGGATATTAGTCTAACAAGAAAAGGATCAGAAAAATACCATTTATGGCATAGAGCTGTTGTGAAGAGTGTAGATGTAGAGAAAAAATCTTGTATTGCTAAATTGGAGCATGGTATGAAAACTGGAGAAAAAAGGAAGTCTGCATCTGAAGAGATTTATGTAAAATTTGAGGAAATATTTCCATTAAATGGTAAGAAAGCAAGATAAAACTTCCCTTATCATGTTTTATCTTGCTTTTTAATGTGTACTGGGTTAAAATTCCTTGCCAATTCTTGTCAGTCTTTGGTGTTTTTTGAATTATTTTAGAGTACCTACTTACCATCCTCCTACTACTCTCATCCAGACATCTCAGAACTTTATCACAAAAAAATACTATATTTGATTTCTGATTTTAGCTGACAATGAAGATAGTAGTGATACAGATGACAGTATTAGTGACACTGAGTATCCTGAAAGCAAAATAACTAGACACCAAGAGTCCAGCGAGGGTCAGGCTTTGTTAATTGAAAAAAGCCTTTTGAACAACACCCCAGCTATGGGTGAATGGGAACGACACACTAGAGTGAGTATGTATTAATAAATTTTATAATTTTGTAACAAAAACTTAGCATGTGAAATTTGCATTGCTAATGCTAAAGAATAAAATAACTTATTAACTTAGAATTTATATCCTTAAACTGAAATGTTAATAAACTATTTAAACTGTTGGCTATACTAACAAAAAGTTGCCCTTTCGTCTAGAAATATCTTAGTGTAATTAGGTACTCATAAGATCTAGGCTACACATCAGGGACATGGCTGACAGTGTTTTCACTGTCTTTTTCCTGTATACTAAAATGAAGTCCATGCATTTTAAGAACAGGAATTAACTATCCACTGTAAAAATATTTGCTGGGATGTGTCTATACACTCTGAAAGCTCTCCTACTGGTAAAGAGCGACAAACTCGTGCGGAGCCTTCCGGTGGGGCTACAGACAAGGCGGGGGCGAAGTATCAAGATGTGAGCTGTGTGGCGGGGAAGGGAAACGCGCGTTTTGCGCGATTTCGAACGTTAGTCGCAGCCGCGCCGCGCTTTCAAGGCGGCTAGATGTGTACTTGACTCCCTAACAAATTATGCCGAGCGCACATAAGATTACGATAGCAAGATGAATCAAGTGCTAAGCCGACAAGTAAAACATGTTGTGTACAAAGTGTAAAGATATGAATTTTATCGACATTTGCAAAAACCATTACTTGTTAAAAATGTGAGTAAACAGAATATCTTGTGTCTCAAGATATCTCAGGCACAAATCTCTACGTGTGAAGCGGTCTTGTCAAATGTCGTGCTACCTTGCCCCCCGGGCGTCTGTCACCCCGCAGAAGGTTCCGCACGAATTTGTCGAACTGTAGCAACTTGACTATAGAATCCCGATTATCGGAATCAATTAAAACCAGTGGTGATTCGGATAATCGAAAATCCGAATAATCGATTTCGTAGTCAAATCAAGCAATATTTGTTTAAATGTTAAATTATTTAATGAGTTAAACATAACATAGTTAAACATACCTACGTCGTTTAGACAAAACGATATAAAGAAAAAAATATATATGTGGTTCAAATATTATGAATGACATTGTAATATTTTGTTATGTCGGTTTAGTTGCGCGTTATTAAATTCCAAACAGCAGCTAGAGCCGTGACGCGAGTCCGGATAATCGGATGTTTGGATAATCGGGATTCTACTTTTGTATAACGCATCGCGGCAACTGTGGTATTCTTTTTTGGTGGAAGAGCACACGTCAGTTTACATCGCGTTTGTTATGAGGTGGAAAAAGCCAAAGTGTCACGTCCAATTTCCTTGTCAGGGCATCGGTTCAAAGCTCATGCTCGCCATGGGCTACGTGCCGGGCGCGGGGCTGGGCGCGGCGGGCGCGGGCCGCGTGCAGCCGGTTGAGGCGCGCGCGCTGCCCGCCGGCCGGAGCCTCGACCAGTGCATGGCGATATCCGAGAAGCACGCCGGGCAGGACCCTTTGAAGGTAAGCACTGATAAAAAAACAAAAATATTTCACTACAATCACACCAATTCTCTAGTCCCAAATTAAGCTACGAGGCTTGTGTTATGGGTATTAAACAACGGATAAACATACTTAAATACTTTTTTTTTTGTAAATAAATACATATTATACATAGAAAACACCCAGACCAGTACAAACACACATGTTCATGCACACATATGCTTGTACTGTGCAGGGATCGAACCCCCAACCCTTGGTTTTAAAGTCCTACATGTAGACCACTGCACCAAACGGTCGTCAATGATGATATTTTTCAAAAAATTCCACACATTATACAGGGTGTTACAAAAAAAACGGGTAATTGCTAAAGGGTTTTGTTGTGCCCGTATAACTCAACAACTTTCCCAATGAAAACTAAGGCGAATTCTCCAAAAAAATTTGGACCTCCCATACAAAACTGTCTATCAGCCGATGTCGATTTACTGTGGGAGAGCAGTTGTAGTCCAAAAGTACATCACATGCAGTCGATGTCCGCCCACGATCAATATAAACGGTCCCCGATTTTTGTTAGGAGGACTATAGTAGGTGCTGAAGTTAATAATGCAACGTAGACGTCCTACAGAAAGCAGCGACCTATTTAATACTTCTACCACAAATAGCATCGAAATCAAAGTCTGTCCGATTATCGGTGACCTTACCTACAAGATGTCTGCTCTAAGCGAGCAGCGAGCAAGATAGAATTACATCTTAGGGTAAAGTTTGAAAATCTGCACTGATTCTTTTTAACTATGTTTTTTTTCTCAGGTGGAACAAAGACTCAAAAGGCTACAGAAAAAGGAAGAGGAACGAAATAAGAGAGCTTACGAACGTGAAAAAGAAAGAGAAAGGAAGAATGTTTTCAACGTTATCAATAGGGCATTGGGCGATAATGCAGACAACGAAGAACCAGCGTCTGCTTCTTCCATAGATATAAAACAATCTACCAGCAAAGCTTTGAATATTGAACAATTTAAACTTACAGAAGATACAAAGAGAATTGAAAAGGATCTTTTAAAGTTGAATAGTTCGTTAACACGACACACGCCTGGATCAAACGGCCATAACAATGTCAAAGCACAAATCATTGAGAAAAATAAAGAATTGAACACTCTTCGAAACAGAGAACAGCAGATCACTAAAGAGCAAAGACATAGAAAGGATAAGCAGAAATTCACTGTTTTTTAACATAAGTTATGTTTAAATTTATTAAGGTCAATAATTCTATATAAAATCATAGTGATTAAGTTATTGATTAATACAAAGTATACAACTACAAAACTATTCCTATTTCTTTGATTTAGATATGATGCAGACACCGATTTTTATGAAAGGCTAGATTGTTGGCCTGCTTTATATGGCATTGGTTTCCAAGGAAAATATATTTCGTCAGGACGAAAAATGAATAAAATGAAAGGCATATTAATTACAAATTTCTATATTTACATATGTGATGTTTTTAGTTTAAAATAAGCGTACATGGCATAAAATTACAATTGATATAGATACGAAATATTTTTTACTATAAATTAGATATTTGTACTATCAAACAATATAACAAAGTACTTAGACATGTTAATGGGTAGTGTGACTAGCAAATAATATTTGCTGATTTAATTTATTATTTATTTTTAGCAACAGTGGGTCAAATATTTTAAATTAAATTACCTAATATTATCTATTCTATACCTACATTGGTATGGAATCTCGGCTTTATAAGCCCGATTTAAGTTTGCAAGCATTAAAATTGTATAATTTTGCATATTAAGAAACACCTCCGATATCCTAATCGAATTACATCTATTAAAATGAGTATAAGATGTTATATAAGAAATTGCATAAAATATTATACAAAAAAACGACAACATATCCTTAATTTTGCTACATGAGCAATACATTTGTACTTTTAATCCCAATCTAAGCAGCAGTGATGTCGAATCGCGCACAACACTACGCCAGAATCTCAAATTAGAGCTAAAATGTTAGTGTACATTTAAGATCTAATTTGAGAGAATCATTTACGACCCACTGTACTGTACAACTTGGTGTACATCCCGAAACCATTTGTAAAAGTACGAATATCGTCGTCAGTACTTGCGCTATTATCTGGTTTATGTGCAACAAGGAAAGTGATTTGTGCGAATCCTGACTATCTGAAACCTCTCCCGTACGCATGCGGAGCAAACAATGCCAACTCGTGCAATTGTCATGTTAAGATTCGGTTAGAGTTATACTGCTACCCGGACCTGCCTGCGTAACAACACTTAAAATAATCGCTATCTAAAAACTATGCATTGAAAATTCACAAATATTAAAATTGCCTAAACAAATTCATCACAGAGATTTGTTATATCCTCGTCACGAGTCGTTCGCCGCCATCACCGTTCGCTCTCGCTCAAACATACTTAGTAGATATTATAAATTTAGTGCCTATATTACGTTAGATATATTACAATAGAGAGTGATGAAAAAAGAGAGACATTCTTTGTACTAAACTAAACGTCTTGAAATTAATAAGTACACGCTTAATGAGACTCCTCGCCGCTTTGTGATGTCTTTATTCCATTTGTGATCGGTCGCGTCCGGCCTCGACTTGTGATTACGTATAACGCGTTTGTATGACAAACAATAGAAATATCGGGTGAGATTCAGTTATAAAAGGGCCGTAAGGCTGAATCCACATTGTGTAAGTCGATCGACAGATTAGTTAGGCTCCAATCACACGAGAACGATTCTTGTTTTTCGATGAATGTCGAATGCCGTGTGAATGAGCCGTTGGCATTGGAAAGTATAGAGGCGGCATGTGTGTGTGTGTGTGTGTGTGGTCACAGTGTAGACGTAGTGTGATGCTATGTGGTTTGCAGCGTGCGCAGGCGCGTAGTGACGAACGCCATTGTGGCGTCGACGTTGTCGAACACGGGCACGCCTGAGCGCCGCGCTAGGTCTATTAGGTAGTGGCGACCGCGGTTGTAGTCTTTGATCGCCGCTTCGCTGTACTGTAAAAGGAAAACAAAAAATATTAGGAACTTACTAAGAACAAGGCAAACGAGACAAGTCGCCAGTTATGGCAGCTGTTTGCGTATGTCACAGGATTTACTTTTACCAGTGGGTTGAATGCAAACATTCGCCTTCATTCAACAGATTTTTTTCATACACCCGTAACACCGCTTATTAACAAATCTATAGCTGGAGTTCTTCAAAATGACACTGTAACTTTGTTTTACGTGCAGCTGCCGTCCCATGATCACTGATTTAATATCAATGGGGCTTTTTACACATTGATCAATATTATAAACTTACCATTACATTAGGTCCCATAGTCTGCACCAACAGAACGATATTCGCTCGCTGCAGCCCCATGTAGTGGGCGGCTAAAACCATCGCGGCGAAGCTTGGCGAGTCCGCACTCAGACTGAATACGAGAATCCGCGAGCCAAGTATCAGATCCTCGTCGTACATTCCTGAAAAAGGACGATATTAATCCATCAATTACATCAAAAAGCTAAATTGATATCTACCTTGGTATGGTTTAGCGTAATAATAAATCGTCCACCGATTTTTTTTTGTATCACGCTGCGGCGTCTTAAAGAGCGATTTTGCAACATTTCGTATTTAAATTTTCAGCAAATAATAATATCGCAATATATACGCATTGTTTATTGACAGTTCTCAAAAAGTGCCTCAATATGTAAGGTGAACAACCTCGTGACCCTTGAGTCATGTAACTAACCTTTGAAAGGTTGCGGCGTCGAATCCTCAGTGACTGTGTAGAAGTCGGACGCGCTGAGTCTCTCCGACGGATCCACAGCCGCCGATCTCTCCCGAAGCTGGACTTCGTCTTTCGGCGAAGTGGGCGTGGTCAGCGGCGATGGGCGGGGCTTCTTGTCGTGGCGCGGTGATTCCGGATGCGCGGGGGCCGAACGCCGAGCGGGCGCAGAGAACATTCGCGTGTAGTCGTTCGCGCGCGGTATCACGTAAGTGAAGCCCTCCCGCCTCAAGATCTCCTCGGGTCGCGTGCTGTTCGACTACGGGAGATAAATAAGTAATCGTCAATACAAGCTTTGTGCGCTCGAGATCTGCGATAATTCAATTCCGCAATTAAAAGGGCTAAGTTTATTAATTTACTTTTTATTAGTTTGCAAAGCAGATCCCACGAACACGACACATTTTGCTATTACTCCAGACCCAGACATAGTGTTAAGTATGTAATTATTTAATGGTATTGGTTCGTAATCTTATATTGGATGACGCCATATACACATCGTTATCGATATCAATTTTATGCGATAACGATAAATGACGAGCCAAAGCAATAAAAATGGGAAAAACCTTGTAATCAAAATTGGCCAACTGGGAGCTGGCTGATATCAAAATTTAGGGTATTTTTTTGGAGTATGTGTTCTTTATGTATGAAAAATATTTTTTTTATTTAACGTATGCCTTACTTACTACCAGGGATTTCAGAGTAGGAATATTATCGCATTAAGAAGAGGAAAATAATTTTGATTTCGTCGAACACTAATAAAAATTGCAATAATGGCAATATGTAGTCAGGATTGTACGAAAATACAGGAGAAAATTAATAAAACATGACTTTCCAGTTAACAAACCCCCGAATGAGCCAGGATAGCTGGTGAGCTTCGACGCCTGGACGGATGAAGCAATAGCTAAGAACACCCGTGATGAAATTTATCTTTCGAATAAAAAAAAACCGCTTCAAAATCGGCTCATCCGTTCGGGAGCTACGATGCCTCAGACAGACACACCATACACACAAACAGACATAGGGGCCAAAATTATAACACCTCTCTTTTTCGTCGGGTGTTAAATATACCCTTGATTATAGACTGCCTCGTTAAGCCGTTGGTCCTGCGCCTGATCTCTCTCCGGTCATGTCGGATTGCCGCCTCACCGAACTTTGAGAATGATGGAACAGTGAGTGCACCTGTGTATTGCGCTCACACTTGTGCACTATAATATCTCCTGCGTAGTTGGCTGATCTCAGTTGAGATTGGCCGCCGTGGTCGAAATCGGTCAGGAGGACTATTATTATCTATTAATATACCCAATAAGGCATTTTCTGAAATGGAAAAGGGACACATTGCTGCAGACACTTACAGGGAAAGCCCCGGCGAGGTAGACGTCGTGCGTGGGCGCGCCCAGCATGGCGGGCAGCCTCTCCAGCCGCCGCTCCGTTCCCGGCGTGAACACGGATTCGGCGCTGCTGTCGGACGTCGCCGCTGCGCCACCACCGACGCCGCCTTCGCCTTCCGCGGCTGGACGGTTGCCGCCGTTCTGTAAGATCATTTTTTTTAAACTTGTCAAATTACACAACAAAAGTTAAGTTACTTTATCTTTTTAGCATTTACAATGCAAATTTCTTTACGATGTGAAATTAACACTAGAGTACACGCGCGGGTTACATATGTAGCCCAGGGTATTTGTTTTGTTAATAACTTCGTCAAATCGAGTGATTTAACTTAGAGTCTCTAGCTAAGCTCTAATTCGATGTTTTTTGATACATTTAGTGTGGCATGAGCGGTTGACAATGGTGCTGATGCGCAAAATAACCATTTAAAGTTTTTGAACGTGCACTGGCGGAACTTTTCAGTAGCCGAAATATTTATTTTAATTTCTGTATTCTATATTATATGTATATTCTGTTAACTTACTATTTGTTGATGTTTCATTTAAATATTGCGAAATATAGATCGCAGAATAGAAGAAAACGTATAATTTTGCTTTCTGTTTCGCAACTACGATGTGGCTAATGGTCATTCAGGTACCACGGGGATGACGCAAAGCACCGTGGACAAACGAACACTATTGTACCTCGAAAGTTACGTCATTTCTCATCAAATACCGTGACGCGTCAGCACTACACGCTTATTCAAAGACGCGATCAAATGACATAATAATGAAAGTTAAAGGTTCTTTGTGAATATTTTTGAATATTATTATCCAAACTCTTAAACGTACCTACTTATTAAACTTAAAAGGTACCTACACCTACCTACAATCTGGTAACTTTCAATGCTGCCATAACCCAGGCATGTCTCTTTACCGCAAAAAAGAGTTCGTTCAACTGGACTCCTACTTTCAGAAGTGTGTCTGTACCCATAACCGACCATCTCGAGCTTCTTGGTATGGAGTTGTCAGCCAATCTGAACTTCGGCGGTGCCATTGAGTCCAAAGCTCAGACTGCGGCAAAGAAGCTGGGCATCCTCAACAAAGTGAAGCGGTACTTCTCTCCTAAACAGCTTTTAACCTTGTACAAAGCACAAGTTCGCTCCTGCATGGAGTACTGCTCTCATACCTTTGGGATGGCTCAGCTAAATACCTACTAGCCGCTCTGGACTCCGTGGAGCGTCGAGCCAGGAGGCTGATTGGTGACAGGAAGCTGGTGGAGACTAAGCTTGATAGTCTAGACCACCGCCGTAAAGTTGCCTGCTTGTCGGTTTTCAACAGACTGTACTTCGGGTAGTGTGCTCATGAGCTCCATATGCTCATTCCACCAAGTCCATTTTACCAGAGGACCACCAGACGTACGGCGGGTTACCATCCGTACTTGGTTGATATTCCTACTATACGCACTAAGCGCTTCGCTTCATCCTTCATAATGCGCACAGCCAAGGAATGGAATGCGCTTCCGCCGTCGGTGTTCCCTCTTTCTTATAACTTGAGCTCATTCAAAGCGAAAGTAAATAAACACCTTCTGGGTAAGCTCGCTACATCGTCGACATCTTCTTTACCTCCTAGAGGGAGAATGATGTCAAGAGCGAACCCATATTGATAAAAAAAAACCTACACATTGGTTTACTTTAAAGCTCAGTTTAATACAGTTTTTGATGATATCATATATTATTACAGTTCTTGCATTTCACGAAGGCGAGTAGTCTTTATTTGTTTTTAAACGTGTACATGCATAATGCAATAGTGTGCGTGTATGACGACGCGGTCAGTCGCGAGCGCGCTGTCGCTCAGGTTAGTTGTGTTTATTGTTTCCGGACGCTAATTGCCGTGAAGTACTGTCAGCATGTCAAAGCGCAAAGTTATCCATAGCGAGGTAAATATTTTTTTTCTATTTTTGACATTAAATAAAAATGATTATTTTTTAATTTAAGTAATAGTTTAGTTTTGACTTTTGATACTTATTCAATTGTATATTTTATTGTTTTTAGGGTCGAGCAATCATTGCTAAAGTCTTTCACTTTCTAAAAGATGAATATAATTTTATGAAAGCAAATAACACTGATGGATGTGACCTAAGTCCATTAGCAAACATATTAGAACGAACTGCCCAAGCAACAGGCGTCAGTGAACGCACAGTAAGTAGGATTTTAAAAGAAGAGAAAGAGTTGCCATCTTCATCAACCAAGTTTACTTCACCCATGAAAAAGCGACGAAAAAGAGACGGTAAATTTAATTTAGATAATATGAATCGAGAAATTATTCGAACTACAATTCAAAATTTTCATATAGAACACAATGAACTTCCAACTTTGGCAAAACTTCAGTCAGCATTAAGAGAAAAAATTGGTTTTGACGGATGTTTGAGCACATTACGTTCGTTGCTTATAAAAATGGGCTACGAATGGAACAAAATTGAAAACAATCGTAAATCTTTACAAGAAAGGCATGAAATACAATTGTGGAGATTTAATTTTTTGAAAAAAATTCATGAATACCGTGAAGAAGGCCGTCCCATTATATATACAGACGAAACATATGTGCTAACTTCGCACGTACGTCAAAACACGTGGAATTTAAAAAAACTAGATACTAAGACAAAAGACAAGTCATTTTTAAAAAAATTGAGTACCGGTGCTCGTTTTATTATAGTGCATGCGGGTAGCAGTAGTGGATTTATTAAAGATGCTTCGTTAATATACAAAGCATCATCCACAACTGGAGACTATCACTCAAATATGAATTTCAATAATTATAGCAAATGGCTGAATGAAAAGCTGCTGCCAAATTTACCAGATAAATCTGTTATAGTGATGGACAACGCATCCTACCATAATACTCGAAGTAGTAGTATACCTACGTCAAATTCGCGCAAGAGCGACATGCAAAAGTGGCTGACGGAACACGGTATTCCTTTCAATGCACTGTCCCGCAATGTAGAATTGTATGATTTAATAATCAGAAATAAGCAGCGTTTTATTTCATATAGAATTGACGAGATAATAAAAAGCAAAGGTTTCGAAATACTACGACTGCCACCATATCACCCCGAATTAAATGCCATTGAAAACATCTGGGGTATTCTGAAAAATAAGATTGCCTCGAAAAATATTGGTCAAAATATGACAGAAGTTCAAAATTTAATAGCTGAAGGTTTAAACAGTATCGATAACAACATCTGGCTTAATACATGCAAGCATGTCGAAAAAATTGAAAAGGAGTATATGAAATATTTTGATTATGACTTTGAATTTGTAATTAATGTGGGTGAATCAAGTGATAGCAGCACGACTGACTTTGAAACTAACGAAAGCAACAGTTTTTCCGAAGAAGATTAAGGCGACACATTTTTCACATACGTAAAAATAGATAGAAATTTGTTATTAAATAGTTCCAGTCTAGCCTTATTTTCATAATTTTGCCATATCTTGAGTTCAATTGTATATCCTTATTTAAGTCTTATGTTTCGCTTAAATTAAAACTTAAACCCAAATGTAGAAGAACATAATTTTATTTTAATACATTCCCTTATTTATTATTTATTTTAAATAATAAACATTTTAGTTTAAAAGTTTTGTTGTTTTATTTTATTATCAATTGAACATACAAAAATATTGGTATTATTTTTATGCTAACCATACCCGCTTTCGTTTTCACGCACACATCGACACATATACGGACACATATTTACCACAAGTAAATTCTGCTCGACTTCGTGATTTGAAAGAACTATATAACTGTACTTTGTCCTTTAAAATTATAAATTACCTCATCGTAAATACCGATAATCAGATAAAGTCATACATTTTAACGTTATTGCGAAGATACTTATTAAATATAACTAATTGCCGAAGCACTAGTAATCTTACTCTTAGCTTAGGTTAGTATGAGTAGTGCCTGTTACAAATCAAACAAAGATTAAATATGTACCTAACTTAATAAACCAATCGTGTGAAGTAATCGGCTGAGTAAGTCATTGCGATTTATTGTTATCGTGTGTATTTTGTACGATAAAAAATACCTAAAAATTAAGAGGGAATCAATCAGTAGTTTTACGACAAACAACTTTAAAAACAACATAAAAAACTTAGACATCACAAACTCTCATGTTATTCGCTAGGATTTAGGCGCGCACATACGTTTATATCGTCACGATATAAATACTTCATAATTGTTATTTATGATGCTAAATATTTTGTTCAACTTTCCAGAATAAAGAATACGTCTGACTCACTAATATCTTCAATCTCGAATAATAAACATTTCAAAATACACGGTAATCAGGGCCCACGCAGTATTGCGTGCAAAAATAGTCCAATTTAGTTACCTTAGGAATGAATAGTCCGAGTTTCCTCCCGTACGCCTTGAGGCGTGCGTTGTAGACGTTTAGCCCGTTAGCCTCCCGGACACTCTCCGTGACGCGCTCGGTCGCATCTCGGACACTTTGATTTGCTTCCGTCCGGGTCTCCCCCTCCGCCCCGTTACGGTCCTGACTCTCTGAAGACAAAGACGCACATGTGTTATTATCATGGAAGGAAATAAAAAGTTATCACAAAAAAACCTTGCACCATATCGAAAAAAAAAGAACTATGTACAGTCATATCATAAGTAAAAAAAAAAAACATGAAACCTTCACACTCAAAACATCATAAGGAAGAAACAACTGGTGACTGTTCTTTCAAGGAACGAATGACGAGCGATAAGATAATGAGTGTTTACAGCTGTCATGACATGACGAATGTTGTTAGAAGACGCATACGCATTTATCAAACGTACATAAAAATTACTAAGAAGAAGGATGAATGAACTAAAACCTGCCTTGCGAAATCAAAGAAAACAAGCTTATAAGCTTTGTTTGTAACTAAGCAAAATACGAAAACTGCAACACTTATGATAGAGAATGAGTAAATACGATTGGTAATAATGATAAAAGTATGTATACGCAAGCGAAACATTAGCGATTAGATCTAATTGAATTGGATTAAATATTATATGAAGGCATTTGAGGTGACTTATAAAACTGTCTCATTTATTGATATCTCGCTATCTAAGGTTGATTTCACAGTTACGCTTTATTGAACGGGCGTTTAAGTTTATTTGCAAGATACTTCACTTACTACTACAAATAAACGTGTTTCACATATTTTCATAGGATCATCTTTTATTTTTTATTCACGTAAAATGACATTAATTCCGAAAAATCAAAACGTGGAAAGGTACTATTCGTCATTGAACACGGGCGCGATTCGCAATACCGTATTTAAATTTAAGAGTCTAAGAATTAAATATTTCAAATAGCTTTTTATTATCACATTTATAATGTGTCGATTGAAGTCCAGTCAAACCCAGCATCTTTGACTAAAAATCCACTATGCAACTGCTGTACGAATTAATAATGCAGCTTATACATAACAATGCGAAAATCTATAAAAACATACAATGGAGTCGTAATACTTTCATTTTTCAATTTGTTACTGCTTTATAGTAAGCCTAATTGTGAAATCACTCAAAGCTCGCTTTCCTTGCAACACCGGTCTTACTAGCGCTATGAGTATGAGATAAGGGTGTGTTCAGTGCGTGACGCACCGAGACCAGAAGTGGGAGCGGGAGCGGGCGCGATTCTGTCGAGCAGTGACCGCAGAACGCGGCGGACCGCGCCCACTACGCCGCCTGCGCCCGCCGAGCGCACCGCGCGCGGACTCCCTTCAACAAACACACCACCACCCTTACCGACTACGATTTTTTTTTTCGATTGCGATTCTTTCCCCATTGCTTGCATGGCAAAGGCAAAGGTGGAAATACCATACAGCCTAAACTTATGTTATACTACCCACCCTTACTGCGGGAGTACCCGTACCCGTCAACAAATTAGCATGGGTTGACGCATTTGACAGCTGACTTTGTCCGAGGATGCATGCGAGAGGATGCTTTTCCACCGATATGTTCTATGCTGTGACGAAGTGAAAGATAAGCTTCGAGACTATGTAACCGTTTCCTTTGATGCTAAAGCATGGCAGGAGGCGAGTAAGTGTGTTATAAATGCACAGTTCACCATTCGCGACTATCTATAACACACATATTTCCATGAAAACGTAGCTTAGTTACATGAAATCTCACGCATCCATAGCAATGCTGCATAGCACTTCTCTGGTGGAAAAGCACTCCCAAGTGTTTTGACGCGTTTCTTTGACAGCTGAAATGTTCGAGCTGCTCAGCGAGCAGCTAAGCTTAGCGAGCGGGTCAATGCCACGTTTAATCCATTCATGACTCGTAAGGTTGCTATGAGATTACGAATCACCTAAAAGAAGTATTTTTACGCGACAAAAGGGTGTCCAAACGTTGCTGAAAACCCTGTATGTCTACATACACTTCCACAGTCCAGGGTTATCGCATCTCTGCGTTAAAATGACGTTATGTTGATGTCAGTGTACGAGTAAGTATTACATGCAAGACATAAGAGGGTTTGAACCCTGAGTTACAATGGACGGTACAAGTCGGATTCTATAACAAGGCCAACCTACAAATAATATGTGAACTAGCGAAGAAGGACTTCTGTGTTCATACCTACTACATATTATGTAAATCCATCATAAAGAAAAAAAACAAATATGACGTAAGATCAACATAGCGTTCAATCATTTGACCGATAACGATGTTCTCACGAGCGTACGACGTGCACACATTGGCTAACATTAGTAGGTAACTCACCAGGGTCGGCGGCGAGCTCGGCGACGGCCGCACAGAACGTCTCGAAGTCGACCGCTTCAACACCGGGCAGACAACTCTCGGCCGCCTCACGAGAGCACTTCGTCACATCTTTTAACGCGTCGACTGCTTTCGTGCGAGGCAAGAGTCCGTTTCTACCGCCAGCCGCATCGTAGGTCCTCTTCAATCGACGTATCGTGTAACCCAATAAGTGACGGGGGTGCGTCCGCGCCCCGCGTATAACGGAACGCGCGCACAGCAAAGCCTTCTGTATGTCCGTGAACACCGGAAGACCTCGCCTCTCCACCGCCTCTTGCAACGTCGCCCGCGCGCGCGATAGCTCAATGTATTCACTGAAACAAAAAAAAAAGAGGTTAGCACATAAATATTTATCGCTTTCGATCAAAGGATGATTCAATTTTCGCATCGAAAGAGTGATGTCACTACCACAAATACTTGGGATGGTCATGCAACATCAATTTTATCATTCAATCGCTGCAACTACATATATACAGTATGCACAACTGTGAACTAACTGTATAATAAAATAAGAAATAAATAAATAATATGTTAATAATAATTTTCTTTGATTTAAAGCTCCAAAACATGAGCATTTATCGTTTAAGAACGCATAAATTATACATCGATTGCAAATTAATGTAATACCACTAGTTTTAGTCGAATTTAATTTTATTTTAAGCACATACTTTTAATTTGACAACATATGATGAAAAATGTGTTTCAAATTTATGCGAAATCGATTACCTAACCATATGTGCGTGTTTCAAAATATATTATTCAGTATGAACATAACTTGCTACGAGCAATGTTGAAAAGATTAATGATTATAATACTCATTTACCTAGTTAGCTGGCATTTATTATTATAACTTACTTGATATTAAAATTGACGACTATAATGTCAGATAGGTACGTAGTCTTATCTATTCACAATAAATTTTTATTTTCAACTGCACCAATCGGTCAAAAGTATTTGACCGCAAAAGTAAAATTGATTATTTATTTTTACATGCACTATACTACCAATATATTAGTTAGTGGAAGGTATCATAACAAGTACCTAGTAATTGTTTGGTTTCCGGCCGATGTGAAGGTCGTTACTTTCAAATATTGTACCAACTACACGGTTATTAAACAAAAAACATACAGCCACTAACATTTATTTCCCAACAGATTTGATGAATGATCTAGTGTAGGTAACGTCATCTCGTCACCGCCGAGGGAAACTGTTATAATAGTTATTGATATTTGACAGCAAGAAGTCTTCAAAATGTCAACCATGTTGTTCATAACAATATGTGAAGTGTTACCTACCTACGAGTAAAAACAAATAACCTCAAATTTCAAGGATTTTAACGGATTATAGAGTAGAATATAGAGGGAATAGAATTGAAAGTGAAGATGTATATTACGTACTTATCTTGATTGATAGATAGGGGACACTCGGGACAGGTTTACTTCATAAAATAACATAAACTAGTCCGCCAGATTCCTCGAAATAGCAACACGAAGAGAAAGTAATTAAAAGAAAGTGAGTGGGCGGGACATTCGTTGATACTGCTCGCGTTGAGTGACATGAGTGGTCTTTATCGAGATACTTTTTTTACTTGTTGATTATGCTTTATGTTGGCAGTACGCGACTTGGCCTGGTTGGCTTCTCCTGGCTAATTGTCTGAGAACAAATTTGTCGGTTTCCACATTTGCATAAAGTTGAAAAGAGCCTACCGGCATTTGGTACTCTTTTTTTGTGGAACTATTCAGACATTTGGCTACCATCTCACCTGACGGTAAGTGACGATGTAGCCGAGGAGGTATCATACCTGTCTAAATAGCACTCTATTTATATCAAGTCGATTACTATACTCACTGGTCAGTGATCTTCTCCTGGCCTATGGTCTGGTGCCGGGAGTACGGTCTGAGTACCAGAAGCAATGCCGTCGGTGCTGCCGCTGCTAAATGTGAAGCCTCCACGCTGGCCGCAACCGCTCGGGTCTCGGAATCGAGCACGAAAAGAAGCGCTCGCGCAGCCGCCTTGGCTCGATGCTCCACTTCTATCAGCTCGGTAGACCAGTCGTCCACTTGCTGGAAGAAGTAAGAACGTTAGAACTGACTAAATATTACCCCAAATCCAGGCCGAAAAATCTATCACCCAATCACTGGACTTAGTAAGAATCGTTGAACTCGACGTTGATTGGTGCTTTGTTGGTGTTTTTTCCTAATGGCCAGTTAGGTTTCGGGCCAACTGTTCGCCCAACGTGTGAGGAGTCGACTTTAGTGTAATTTTCCGCGTGAGGCCCCCGCGGTTGGATCGGGTCTTTGTATTTAGCATACCGGGACACTCTACTTATACCAAACAATGACAAGGACAGCCAACAAAGATTAACTTAAAAATAAAGCACCTTCTTCGATTTATTTTATTAGAAAATAAATGTTGATGTCATTATTTAGGGCAGACCTCATTGATTTTGTATATAGATACAGATAGCGTTTTATTGGTAGGTATTGATAATAAATCTTCAGATATCAAATTGTGTCTCTTACCTACTCATATGAAATTCATTTTCAATGCAGTAAAACCGAATACTTATCGAAAAATAAATATACTTTTAGATAAATACTCGTACTATCAAATCAAACAAAAAGACGTGAATATCTAAGAGGAATAAGACACGTTTAATTTGATCAGACATCTATCCTTATCTTCTCCATAAAAACCATGTTTTTATATTTATTATAAGGAAGGACGATCCCTTTGATTTTGCTTTTGTTGCCTGGAGACGGGACAAGACAAGATGATTTGAGATTACGAGTATAATAACCAATATAATTTCGTTATTCGAGCTGAAAAACAACTCTTGCATTTCTAACAAAACGGCATTTCTAGATATCAAATTAACGAAATTACTTTATCTGTGGAAATAAAAAGTTATCAATCTAGAATCTTTTTTTTCACGTACAGTTAATAAATCTCTCTACGTGTTTTAAGTATCTTTGCTATCACTGTAATCTTGCCTTTAAAACTTGTTTGGAATGCCGTTATTGTAATTAGCTGATTACGAATCCACCCACGTAGAACGCCTAATATTGGGTGATTGTCTCATACATACATATAATTGACGTTGAACTTAGACATAAGGGGTACGAATATTAAAAATTGTCACATAGTTACTTTTTGACGTTAACACTAAAATGTAATTTATGTAATTTTTCCAGATAACTTCCTCGTTCTTTGGTGACGTGGTGCCCGTAATCTGATTAATCAGTCTAATGAAAGCAGAGGTCTACTCTATTACATTTTTAGTCTTCCTTCAAAAGGTATTCACAATTTACACCTTTGAAGGGTTATTATAACGAGGCGCAAATATATGTAAAATGCCAACAAGCATTTCCTTGACTGCTATATAACTTACACAATCATAAAACAGTAATGGACAATAAAGTTGCGACGTAAAAATTGAGTTTACGATGACAGCCGTATGAAGTTGTTAAAACAAGTCATAGGTTGTTAATAAATTTATAAATAAGGCTGTGTTCATAGAGAGCTAGAATAAGCGTATGGTTGCTCGCTTATTACGCTCTAGTAGGCGTTTGTTTGCACAATGCGATTATCGCAAACAATACGCCGTTATGTTGTACGATAATGACTGACAGTTAGATGTACGGCTACTGCCTTCACGGAGTAGAACAGAGAGTCACTAGAGCCGCCTCGGTAGACACAATGCAAATGAATCCGTATCCACAAACGTGTCACGGTCTTGTTCTTGTTTATTTAATTACTTGTACGCCCAGGTCAATTTACAAATTATATTGATGATGCAAATGTCCACTATCTAATTTATTTGAAGAATCATTAATGAATACACAAATAAAGTTAGTATTTAAAATTATTTATTCTTCATGGAACACCTATTAGGAAATATTGTCAATCTGTCTCGATTATATGATATGTATTCTTGTTTAAATACTTAACTTTATGTGAATTTATACATTATTCATCGGGTATGCAAACGAGTGAGAAATTTTACATCCTCTTAATGGGGATGTATCATCGCTAACTCCTCATTCATACAAAGTTATTGCGCCGTAAAGAGACTGAGGAAGTTGTTATGGTCAGCGATGACACTACCAAAAAAGGAGTGTGGCTTGTAAAAAATGTGTTACTCACCGGGTTAAAGTATGTTATGCCCATCTTCTTCAGCATCGGAATGGCAATGTCCGATCTCCATGTAGTCGGGTTGCAGGAGCCGCCCAGGAACACCTCGTACGGCGGCGGGGACGCCTCGCTGCCTGCGCAACGTAACAAGTCAGCCACATGCTTCAAACACTTCATACAATACAAATCGCTAGATTTATTTACTACATCAACATTCAGGGTTTAGATTAACGCTCCTAATCCGACTTTAATAGTCACTTTATGCTAATTTACACAGCCATTTGTCAATATAATGTTTCTAGCATTTTGTTGCATATACGAATATTTGTATATCACAGTTTGTATATCATAAATAGTGTAGGAGTGAAAACGTGCAACAACTATTCTATAGATTCTATAGATTTCTTATCACATGTTCGAGACCAAAACCCACGCTTTTCATTCTACCAACCACCATGTTTAATGCCGGTACTGTCTACGTCCATACTACGTATGAATAATTCCTTGGATTACTCGTATGGTAAGAAAAGAGAAACCGCCGCATTCTAGAGCAGTGAAATTTAAACTCGGTCATGAAACGCAAGCGTTCAGAAGACGTTTAGAAATCATATTGTCAAAGGATTGTTCAATTCTGAGTACACTGAATAGTTGACCCTATTTCTAAGATGGAATCGAGGCACGCAAAAGAAGAATAGTTAATTGCCAACAATTGTAGTGCGGTTGAGCACGCAACTGTGCGTGAGATGTTACCGCAGTGGTTTGACAGGAGAACACGATTACGACTAGTCAAATAATAATACAAATCTATGCAAGATGACGGATCACTGCTATCAATAAAGTCACGGATTTGGCGCTTACCTAGAATATTATAATGAACCATCACCAAATATGCCTATAAAATCAATTTGTATGCTTATGATTTTTTTAGGCACTAATAGAATAGTAAAAAAAACTATTAATAGTAATGACTAACACACTGTGATTTAGAAAGCATCACGTTAACCCAAGTAAGGTGAGTGGTTCGTTCAACCGAAGTTGAATGAGCACTCATTTTTGATGATTGATGTGTATCGGCAGCGTGGGCTGTGCGTCCGCTGAGCGCTGTACTACTTACCGACACCCACTTCTCAATCGATGATGCCATAAATAGGCAAAAAAACTTCTATCCACAATGATGATGAAGTGTTCTACTTAGAAATCCAGAAAATGTAAATAATGACCATGATAACAACAAACAGATTGACAGCGATAAACTACGAGTATGTATTTAAAAAAACTCATTCATTCACCAATTAACGTAGCCAACAAAACAATCCAATTCGGGAACCTCATTCAATGCCAAGCTGAAAACGTAAACAGAGCTGGTCAACAGCGCACTGACACTACATCCTCTTCCTTCGTTTTCAGTATACACTTTGCTAAAACAAACACCGTCCGAAGATTTACTAATATCATGTGATATTTACGACACAGGACATTTGCCAACTTCCATAATAATTGTCCGGAACATTTCTCACATTTGATAAAATTGAGCGTGGGTTTCAGAAACGAATGGGTGTTTATGTTAAAATTAGTAACATTTGAGAAACCGTTGATGCACTATAGGACACTGTACACGTTACTATAATATTTACAATTGGAGACGCACAGGGCACTATCATAGTAGTCGGCGGCATGTTAGCG
Source organism: Pyrausta despicata (assembly GCA_963921415.1). Lineage (NCBI taxonomy): Eukaryota > Metazoa > Arthropoda > Insecta > Lepidoptera > Crambidae > Pyrausta > Pyrausta despicata. Next base: position 11,086,628 of record OY992846.1, on the reverse strand, counting down.
GGTGTGTGTACGCGTGCAGCCAGCGATTGCGTCTCGGCTCCGCACGCTGTCCACAGTCGACGGTCGACGGCCAACTGGCGCCCGCGCGGCTTAGCACTACACCCAAATACTAGCCAATTCCGCATTTTAAATTATTCCGTTATTTCTATAGGAATACCTGAGAGTATAGTGCTGCTTGATGGTGTCATGTCAGCCTTACATCCGTTAGTTTAGTCAAACTTAAACTTCAATCAACAATTCGTGATTCATGACTGGCACATTTTTTGTTTCATGAAAATGTAGAGCCAGACACTTTCATAAGGTCTTTGAGAGGCTTTTGTGATTAGGCTTACGGATAAACATAAACACAAACAAATGAAAAGTAGGTGTTTTAAATGTTTTATTATAACGCGTTGATAGTTTTGGCACGTATACAGTATACAAGCAACTATAAACAGAATCGATCGCTCTGTAATAATGTCATAACCGGTTCAATTAGTTTAATCCAAACCGGTTGCTAAACAGATTCAAAGTATTGTTTGTAAGTTGCTACACGGAAGATTCCAGAAAATCAGGAAGTAAGGACACTTGTTTCGAATACCAGCAAGTTGTAGTTCTTTTATTACGACTTGTCGTCGATAAAAGGAATATTCTATGTTCGAATTGGTCAGCGAAGATCAGAAGCGTGATTCGCATCGCACCAATACTTCCGTAGTCCGTTTATAGTTCGCGCGGAAGTCTGGGAAGGACGGTTTACATATTTGTTTACTTCACTACCTATGTTGAATCCACCTTACAAGATCTAATAGAATCGTGGAATTGGAGATTAAGTGAATGACATGGATCGTATCTTATTAGATTTTAAGCATGCATCGATGGAAATACTACAAAGTTTTATGTAGTCTGTTGGAAACCAAGGACTGGAGCTCATAAATTTGCATTCCGGTCTAATGCTACACCTATTATTACACGTTAGTCAGATGCACCGGGGATTGACGCAATTTCAACACGGGGCACCGAGTGCAATATCCAAACTGCACAATACAATATGTATTATTATATGTATAAGTTCGAACGGGCAATTAAAAACGAGTGATGACCGTACACCCTACGAATGCACTACAGCGTGAGCATATCACATCGCAAACAACGTGACGGCAAAATATATCTCAATGATGAATAAGTCGTACAATAGTAATCAATTATCTCACATTGACGCGACAACGACACAATGAAGAATTGTCGGTTTGGCACTCATTTTAGGATACTTTTTAATGATGTTCAGTTTCCGAAAGGGCATGCCAAATATTGTTTACGTGACTGCGGAAATCGTTTATTGTGTAGGAAAACATATGCTGCCCAATGTCTTCAAAGGCTAGATGACCCAACCTGAATGTCACGATGGCAGTAGATCATTCCAGTTAAGTTTAGCGCATCCGTTAACATTTAAGCGACAGACGAGGTGTGGGAGGTGGCCATCGACGATGCCTAGAAGGTGTACATTCGCGTAAAGTGAACGCGTAGAGCGCATCACCGCATCGTATCTGCCGGGACTGCCGTGTATTTCTGGATTGGTACCGTGCGGAAAGTTTAGTCACGATTTATTTGATTGCGGGACGCCGTCTCCGATCGACCTTCCGCACTGCGAAATATATGGAAACTTCACGTCCACAAACAAGAAGATATATACAAATACACTAGCGCGGAAGCAAACCGCAACGCGAACTTGTCTCATACTTTTAGAGGCCATAAAACGTTTATAGCCGAATATTTACGACCGCTTTCGTGTATTGTTTCTGAAGTCATTTTTTCTTACCGTTTATTTGCTTGATAGTTTCCTTATCCCGAAGGTCTTTGTCGGCGCTCCACACCGGCGACTCGGGCTTGTTCGATGTCCTGCGAATTAAAACTGAAATTAGAAAAGAAAACAAAAGCATTGTAAAAATTAAACAGCGTAGTGTGGGCGGGACAGCTTTATTTATTGCGAGTAAATAGTATTGTTGCGATGTGAAAATGGATGCATTATGTGATTCAGTGTGCGGTAGGTATGACAAATATCTCGTTGTGTGGCATTCAAGGGTCAATGGCAGCGTCAGCGGCAGCGCTGCACCAGCAGTCCTCGGTTCAAGACCGGGTAAGCGGCTGGACATTCACGACGTCATCGTTGAAACTAAACTGATTCATGACAGTCATGACTATAACTTGCAAAGCGTGAAGGGCGTTCGCGATTTAACAACTAATTCTTTGTTCATAGGATAATTGGCCAATTTCGATGTTAATGGATCCTGCATTAAAATAAACTTGATCAAGCACTGAGGGCGTTTGCAATTAATCACTAACAATCCTTTGTTTATATGAATCTGCAGAATAATTGGCCAATTTCAATGTAGAGTCTTCGACAAATTCCTACCCATAATTAAACATCAATTTACGAGTGCAAAACGACCCTCGCTGAATAACTACAGTTAAAAATATGTAGAGCTTTAAATAATAGAGCGTATTTGCAATTAAACGACATAATTATGTACCTAAGTTGTTTTGCTTCCCGGTTTATGTGGGTGACGTAACCGCGTCACGAACCCGTGATATTCAGGACACGTTCTCAACATCTAACATCGTACATATGGCAATATTAAATCAGCGTATTTAATTTACTATGTAGACACAAAACATTATATTATATATTGATTGTAATGGTCGGCTATTCAAACAAGTACCATAGGAACCTACATGTTGTATCAACTGTTTTACAGCTGAGGTTAGGTATTATAAATAATAATTATGTCAGTGATTATTTTAGTTCGGTTATAATGTCACTTCGAATATTCGGCATATCTGGCATGTGGGCGTTGGCTGTTATTGATGATCTACCACCGTGGTGGTGATTAGTGTAATAAATTGGATGGTGATTTAGGATTTTTTTACGACCATAACAAAAGCTTCGGTAGGTACACATACACATAAATCTTGTGTTTTATTTACTTGAACGCTAAACACTTTGTATAAGTGAGTATGATATCATTACTGTATAGAGCGTGAGCGACTTTTGGTGATCTCAAAGAAATGTAACTTCGCAGGTGGAATCATTACTAATGCGTGTCAGACCAAGTGGCAGACGTGAGGGTGCATACTCACTGCCTGGCATGCAGCGAGCACTGGCGCAGTTCGGAACCGAACATGCCGAACTGTCTAAACGTAAGCGTGAAATTTGTGCGTGTGGTCTCAGAGAAGTATGACATTGCTGGTTGTATCATTACTCATGCGTATCAGACGAAGTGGCAGACGTGAGGATGCATACTCACTGCCTGGCCTGCAGCGAGCACTGGCGCAGTTTGGCACCGAACACACAGAACTCGACGAACGTGAGCATTAGGCGTGATTTGTGGTGATCTTAGAGAAATGTAACTTTGCTGGTTTTATTACTCATCATACAAGTGCCTGGCCTGCCGCGAGCACCGGCGCAGTTCGGCGACAAACACAAGGAACTCGTCGTACGTGAGCGTTAGGGACTTGCGTCGGGCGAATTGAAATGCAATTTTGTTTCATTACTCATATTTGGGGTGCATACTCACTGCCTGGCCTGCCGCGAACACCGGCGCAGCTCGGCGGCGAACACGCAGAACTCGCCGAACGTGAGCGTGAGAGACTTGCGTCGGGCGCATTGCCGTGCGCATACCAACATCTCGAACACTGAAACAAAATCTGCGTTTAGTATAATTTCAAACAACTAAGGTTTTATGGTAAACAACACTTGTGAGATAATATCAGAGGATAAACTTTTATTATTTCCAAGTTCTTTCTACTACGATTACGTTCCTTCCTACGACTACGGCGTAGTAGGATGTACTTATAAAAGTTTGTAAATAAAGATGACGATACAATCTTACAAGTCATAACAAAGGCCGATTTACTGCGACGAAATTGTAAAACTTGTTTTAGGGGAGTACCTCTGAAATACATGTTCATACATAAAGAACAAGGTGCTTGAAATAAGCGTAAATATGAGTCACCGGCCACCACCAAATAAGCAACAAAGATTTTGTCGTAAAAAATGAATAATGATTTTGAACAGTCCTTTTGGCACGTTACAAGCAAGAACCTACCCAAAAACCGTTCATTTCCTGTCTGGGTGAACGTTACCGAAAAAAAGTTATTGATAATCAACTACTTAATTCTATCTACGAGTATGTCTCGAAAAAAGGTTACCTACACTAATTGAACTGCAGTGTTTGTCGAAACTGCATTATCATGACTACATAAATAAGATAAATTATAATACTACTACATCTATATATAAAAAAATGAAACCCGTTTTCCTTGGTCACGGCATCACGCGTGAATGGCTGGACCGATTTCACTAATTCTTTTTTTGTTGTATTTGTTATTATTAGGAGAAGGTTCTTACGGATTTTTTTTAAAGAAAATCCCTCAGAAATATTGAATAATATACATTTAATTTTGCATATTTAAAAAAACGCGCGTAACTAATGTTGTTGAGAATTTTAATGTATTTATTTCATTTCTGATTAATTCATGATAATGTTTAATGTATAATTTTAATTGCATGTATTCCAAATTGTATTTTATTTTCACTGTTCTATAGTAAGAAGTAAGTTGGTAGTAGTAAAGTTTTAGAGTTAGAATTGTAATGAAATGGCGAGGATTAAATGAATTATTATTATTATTATTAATGTCAATGTCATTCGATGACATTGTTCAATCATTGCAACGCTAAGGCGGTACGAAGTTCGCCGGGTCAGCTAGTAAATTATAAATTCGAGATAAATTTTTGAAATAAAGATACGTTTTTCCTACGATACCCGGGTAAGATTAAATATGACGACCGCTTGGTGCAGTGGTTCACATGTCGGACTTCTAAACCAAGGGTCGCGGGTTCGATCCCCGCACAGTACAAGCATAAGTGTGCATGAACATGTGTGTTTGTACTGTTCTGGGTGTTTTCTGTATAATATGTATTTATTTACAAAAAAAAAGTATTTAAGTATGTTTATCCGTTGTCTAGTACCCATAACACAAGCCTCGTAGCTTAATTTGGGACTAGAGAATTGGCTTGATTGTTGTGAAAATATTTATTATTATTATTATCAATTCATCGAAGGAAAAATTTAGTGCGGATTCCTAAAGCCCCGTGTCGTTTGATTTGATCGAATCAGGTGTATGTTGTTTTTATGAAGGCAAGTACCAATTACAGGAAGATTAATGTTTACGAGTAGGCCGTACGAGTAACAAAGACAATTAAGAAACCGCTTCACGAGTCATACGCGTTAATCAACAAGTTCATAGTGAAATAAAAATAGAGAACAATAAGATAGAGCGTGGATAGCGTAGCGTAACTACGTAATAATTGTCACATACTATGAAGATTTATGTATCAGCTTTAAAACGTAAAATATCCAGTTGAATCAAAAGCGATGTTGTCGCATTGTGTGTTATAAGGATGTTTGTTGAAATTCTTAGCAGTGCATTGTTTAGTTGCAACAATTAATTTTATTGTACAATTTTCATGCGGGCTTCGTTGTAAGCAAACGTAGTTTCCTTCCACATTCCTAAAGCTACACAGCATACTCATAAAGTATGTGGTAATATTTTCATCAGAAATACACTGTCCGTTGCACAAGGCTCGGATTTGAATTTGAAAGCAGGTAGGTTTTTTCTCTTGTATTGTTCTTAGAACAAAGTGCGTTTCGATCTTAGTGGTGAACTCACCGTTGGTCATCACAAGTGAGCAATGAGGTGAGATCACGCGGGTCGCAGGCACCAACTGTCGCAAGCAGCAACAATACTCGTGCTTGTTAGATATGAGGGGTGAGCGCACGAACAACTATCGTAACGTAATCGTAGCGTTTACCTGTCGTTAACTTGTCAATTTGTATGGGGAAACTGTCAGTTTCTGACATTTGGACTATACTAATACGTTACGATAAAGTTCGTGCTCACCACACAGACCTTATTTTCTTTGCAAAATCGTTCTTATCAAAACATTTCTTAATGCGTATTTTAATTATTTTTCTATTAAAAACCTTTCCTAAAAAGTTTCCTTAACCTTGCACTATTGACACACGTCAAATGATATTATTTACGAATTATATTTAAGAGTTACTATGTATACTAGTACCTAGCCAATGTCCGTGATGTCGGCTAGGACAAAGGATATACAGTTAGCTTAATAATAGGAATTACGATCGAATATGACTTCATGCCTCCACATCGGCGTCTTTGTGTCTGCCAGCGATGATATGAAAAACTATGAACTTATATATCAATGACTATAAACGTTATTCAGCAGTGTTAAAGTTAGTCATAAGTCATACTCCACGTCAATCATTTATATGCCGATAATTTTACAAAAAATACTAGTAGATTCTAGAACTGATAAGAAATGAATGAGTAATCTGGCAGTAGTGAATTGTTTTCGTAGCGCGATTAAAATCTCAGTGAGCAATCACATTTTGACTAAGATTGGTTTGTTATTATTTGACTGTTCCTTAGCTAACTCAAAACACTATCAGAAAATTAGCTCTAGACAAAATCAGTAGTCGACGATAAAACTGCATCGGCTTCGTTGGTGAAACGTATGAAAATGGCAGTAAGAAATCACGTGACTTTTCTTGTCTTGTGAATGTTACTTTTCTACATCAAACAATGTAACTTTGTCCTGGGGCCCAGGTATAAAGTTAGAGCACAATAACTATACTCATATAAACTCTATACTATAGTCTCTAATGAATGTTAGTGGTTATAAAGCGAATGATCCGTAGGTCGAATGAAGCCGCGCGATTTACGAGCGGTAAATAAACAAAGAGGGCGTAACCTACGCACGGGCCCGTGAATTGTTTTATATGACAGGGGGCAATCGGCCAATGGATTGGACTTTTGCGATACAATCGCCGCTCCATTGATCTACTCATTGCAGGTCAATAAGCGCTCTCATTGCTTTAAAATACGCGACATGAAAGATTTCAGTCACGAGCGTACAATCTAAAGGACTTGGATGGGACAAATTCTTCCGCATAGTATCCCAAAACGGTTTCTCACTAAGGACTACATATCCATAAAAAGTATTATTATAGATTTTAGTTTCAAACACTGTCTTTTTGTGAACGAATTTATAGAGGCTTGTCAATCTTTATAAAATTATTTCATTTTTATGATTTATGATCAGTCAACGATGCAAATTTAAATAACTATATAAAAGTAACTAGGAACACTACAGTTACTTAAAGTAATACGTTGAACTGTTGTGTAGATTTCCAACAGTAAGACTATTTAACGTCTGGGTGTTTACAATTTCGATAGATACCGAGTAGGCGTCTCATACGCACAGGTGTATTAGTCATCACAAACAAGTTTCTACAGAAAATACCCCAATTTGTTTTAGAGATATGTTGATCAACGTCTTCAATCAAACGCAGTATGTTATTAAAGGCAGTTTACTGTTGATTGCAGATAGTGGGCAAATTGCAATAAATTGTTATCTGTGCAATGCAACAGTCAGTTGCATTGTATGATTGTTATTAGTTAGAAGTAATTTATGACATCCGGAACCAGCGTGCGTAATTTTTAATAGCATATTGACATACTGTTGATTCAGCCTGATGGGTGACGATGACGCGAGCTTGTTATCGTTCATTCAATCGAATGAGGCATTCAGCAAGCCCCTTCGAATCGACTTATGTAGGCTTAAAAGAGATAAACCTAAGCCAGATGAAAGGACATTGCAACATTCGCAATGATCAACCATGGTCTTTGATATGACGATGACGAGTAGCAGCATGAAACATTATTGAATTGAAGGGCATGAAATAGTTACAACAATGATTTTATCGGTTGCATGCAAGATAAAACTAAAGCAATAGTTTTATTATACGCAAACTGAAAATTATAAAGATAAGGAATTGCTTTGCAACACGGTAGCCGTCGGTTAATCTGAACAAAAACATCAAAACGTTTACGGTACAGCATTTGAATAAAATCCCAGAGTTTATACGAATTTAATGTACGATGCACATGTCGTGCATCAAAAAAAGAGATATCATTATTGTACATAGATAGTGTAAAGCGAAAATATTTCACAATCCTTATCACATTCACACACCTAATATTTACGTCTTGACACTATCATAGTATGATTAAAGATCACGTTTACGTATTACCTACAGTTTCCGCGATCTTAATTCAACGTATCCCGTATGTTTATAACAAAGTCGTAATTTAGAGAGCAAATAGGTTTTTAGTTTGTGAATTTAAGTAGTTTGTAAACTTCAGTTTTCATTGATTTATATTAGCAACTAAACACATACTTTCATCAATGTCAACTTTAAGGGTTATGTGACAAATGTCTGAAAACACAAATGTATTTTGGTTTTAATTTTCCGAACTTCTAAATTTTAAAGTCACGACTAGTTTTTGTTATTCAAAGGACGTTTTGACAATACATATTTACATCTCGCGTGAATATCGTACAATTTAACGCCTCACGTCCACAAAAACACTGACAAACCGACAATAACGTTCGTTATCGCGAGCTTACATCATGCATAGTTCGATAAAATGTGCCTTACCGCGATGTCAGTATCGAATACGAACAACTACTTTATGCCTCAAATACAAACATCGGTTGCCATAGATTTTGTAATGTTTTAAAAAATAGGCCGTTATAAGAATAACAATAGAACAAAACCCTGAATACTTCAAAAATAATATTCTATGAGGTTAATCTCCTGTTGAATGAACCTGATACCAGTATAGCTCAGTGGGAGAGAAAGGGTTACAGAAAAAGTATAAGATTTTTTTCCAAATAAGCTTTTAAAATGTGCATCGTCTTTCAAACTAAACGCATATACAAAATTTCAGCACAATACTTGCAAGATTTGATTACAAACAAACAACTGTACACCGGGACATGTAAAACTAAATAAATATTTGTAGAATAAAAAGATATCGCCTACTCGTTTTTATACACTCATTCTGTAATAGCATGTGAATAAATAAAATTGCTTTACCTCGCTGAAAGCCAGATAGGAAAAGACCGCGCAAGTTTATATCCAGACGTAGGGAAATAGTACGTGTTCCCTTTAAATCTAGAGTTTAGAAGTTGAATGTGTTTTTTTAGGTTTACAATACTCGTAAAAGTTCTTCTTACCCTGTGTCTTAGTAGGGTATAGTTCTATGTCGTTGAAAAGGCTCTGAATGCGGTCGGCGGGCGCCGGCTGGTCGGGGGCACCCACTCGGCAGCTCCAAGCGCTCGCCACCTCCCTGTGGACAACGGAATAACTTAAGTTAAAGTGTCAGTGGCTAGGGTACAAAGCGTAAAATACTGATAGTCTTTCGAGCAGAAACAACAGGAATCTTCTAGGTGAGCTCGCTCCATCGTAGACTCAGTCTTTTCCTCGTTGGGCTTAGTATTGGGTCAAGGGCAAACCTATCCCAAATAATTTAAAAAAAAAACTTCTAAATTGGAGAGAGTTAGCATTAGGCGTCCACCGGCAAGGTAGAGAGACGACGAGATAAAGATCCAGAACCAAACTGGATGTAGGCCGCTGACAACCGATCGACCGTGAAATTTTTGGGAGAGGTCCTACATATGTTTAGCACTTTAACAGTAAAATTTTGTGGTAGATTAGGCTGATGATGATAACAGCTACAAGTAGACTAATTCTAATTTAAAAAATAAACTTAGACACTAAATGGCAATATTACTACCGCATAGCGAGAGTTGTGTCATTTAAAATAACTTCCTCGAGGAAACAAAATAAAACAGTGTGTACAATTAATAAATTAATGTACTCAATTATTAAATTACGTAAATATTTTCTTAAATACCTATGTGAAAGGCGACTTAATCATTATAATAAATCATTACAATACATATTTTAGACGAGAAAGATTCATAATACACTACTACCCCCTACTGCTTTGACAGTACCTATATGAGTGGGTATGAGGAGTTGTGTACAACACGGAAAAAATAATACAGATACAAAATATATAAAATCGGAAACCAACACCATATTCATCAATAGAAGTTGCTAAGAGAATGATTTTATAAAATTGACGTTAAAAAAAGGTATTAAACTTGATTTTTAAAAGCTTTCATTTATGACCGTATGTAAATTATTGATAACCAATTAATAAAGCTTGACTTAAAAAAAAAACTTTCAACTTACATAGGCTTATAAATCACAGGTGTTAAACTAATACGAAAGCGAGCCATTGAAATCACTGGCTGTCGTAAGATAAAACGTAACGCTTAGGTATGCCGTCCAGCTACGACTGAAAGGGAAAGATAAAGTTGCCCTTTAAATATTAGTTAAACATATAGGTGGTTACGATTGAATGCATGGTCTTGAGGACATTGGAGTCATGCGTGTGACGCTTTGTGCGCAAGAGATACAGGAGGCTGCTGTCTAGCTAGTGTGATTACCTAATTTACTGAGTCAGTAATGTCTTGACAGCCCTCCGACAAATCAATAATTAATAGATTGCAGATCAAGTTTTGTTTTACTTCAATGTTGATAGGACAAAAAACAGGTTATTGTAATAACAACTATTGTAGCTATTGATTTCATGAAAATAAGAAAAAGAAAAGGAAGTTAACACGTACAAAATCGCCTCGTACTAAAACGCTACTGAAAAACCAATTTTGTAAACTTGGAAACTTCAAGAATTATGAAATATGGAAAGGAAACCAGCACCTATGCACTTGTAGATATTATTTAATAATCTTGAATCGATATGATTTTGTTTTTTTAAATGTCTCTAAAAATAAAAGCAGAAACGAACTCGTAAGTTGGTAAATGTAACTATGACACATTGTGGTTGATGCAACGATAGCTTTGTCGATAATTAAAAAAAAAACAAAGGGTATTTTCCTAACTGTTAAATGGATATCGTTAATTGTAAATACGAAATGTTTAGGTATTTAATGCTGTTCAATTAGCATACCTGGTTAATATTCTTGAGTCAAAAAAGCTAAAAAGGTGTTTGTTCAAAGAATCTCTACTGAGAAATTTGTGAAGAAATTCAAGAATCAACTACCGTTTATGAACATGCTGTTTTGTATAGCTCTACTAGCGCTTCCTCCATGGAATGGTCGAAAATAATTAAAAAAAAAAAATTGAGCACCGACATGAGCCAGAAGTAACAGCTGGTGAACTTAACGGCTCGACGGATTTAGAGCAGCGTAAGGCGACAGATTTAGAGTAAGCAGAGTAAAGGTAAGAACCAACGTGATTAAATTTTTTTTCGTATAAAAAAACCGCAAAGAAATCGGTCCGTTCGGTAGCTACGATGCCACAGACACTTAAAAACAGAAAAGGGTTCAAACTTACAACACTCTTCTTTTTCATTACTAGTCGGGGATTAAAACGGAAGTGTGGGAAAATTGAATCCACTTGTTAAAGCAATAAATATTTATTTACATAATATCACAGTCAATTGGAATTTGCAGACGTGCATTTCCGAACACGGCTAGACTAAATACACCTACCGGCAGACGCTATCGAGTTACAGAGTGGCGCGAATATATTCTACCTGTGAATGGGGCATATTCTCACGTGAATGAACGTTACGCTTATCTAATTACATACGGGGAATGCCAAACGTATCATATTCGTCGTATTTTAAATTACTAATGCTTGTTTTGTGTGTAACAAGAATTGGCTAGACGACACCACCAATCGTTGACATACTTTTTATTATCTGTCAAAACGGTCTGTCTCCATAGATTTCGTATGGTAATAAATGATTGTGACGTCACGGTCATGTGTCAGAAATCGGAGTCAATTAACCGAATATTTATTGCGTTTTGTGTGTTTAAAAATTGGTTTCTACAGCTTTTTTGAAATATATTGGTTGTATTAACTTCATAGGGGCTATGTTTTTTAAGCACCATGTTCATGACAATATTTAAGATAGGTGTCATCATCCCAATTGAGACAACTTGTTTATGTTGATCTTTTTATTCATATTCATATTCTTTATTTGCCAACTAAGTTTTAAATACATACATATTATAACAGGTCTTATTTATTAGAAGATGCGTAGAAAAACAATATTTAGTTGCTCTGGTAAACAACGTAGAATTTTTAACCGACGTCATAAAAGGATAAGGATATTAATTCGACCGAATGTTACTATTATTTTGCAAACGTCTATTGCGGATTGCAGGTAACAATTAACGTGATGGTGCTTGGCCAAAGCGACAATTACATGAAAAAAATATGATATTACTTTCCACCTGCATTTTCATTTGATCATCCAAATACGAGTTATTTAGCGATTTAAAGCTAATGGCTGAACTTCCTGATTCATTAAAATCGTGTCAAGTTGTGGTGTGTTTTTCCACTTAGCAATATACTGCAAATAATATTTGTTCAGTAAACAAGTCTAATACGTCAAGAACGTACGTGTATAATGTACATGAACGAAGATTCTACTATTATTCGATTTTTATGTGTTCTATATAAAATAATTATGCATCATATATGCAACAAAAAGACATCAACGATCCCATGTGACTCTACATCGTTTTTGGAAGCGTCCTTATATTATAATCTTTTTTTTTTCAGCCAGAGTCATCTTCGATATAATTCAATTCAAATTAAATTCGAATACTAGTCAACAATAAAATTAAGAAAGTTCCTTACCGACATCTCTCGTCAGTCACTATGTTTCCAAAAGTTGTACAATCACATTTACGAAAAGTGTTAGCTTTAACACAAAACTTTAAAACACAATTGTGGCACATAATGAATAGACACATACTTATAATTTTCATAACTTCTAATGGCTTAGTCATTCGATACGACGAGTGGTTCCCAGCGAACCTACTGAAATACACTGACTCGATAAGCTAATGAAAAACAATAAATAGCTATTTGTCATGTTATGTAGTATAGTATGCGGCTATGTATCATATATTCGTCTCATTTACAACATGTGGTTAAATAAGGAATGACGTGTGTGAGGAGACAGAGCATTCAGACATGACCCGAATGATAACCTAACGGGCGCCAATAAGCACTCGATCATCCAAGAAACACTACTGTCAAATAATGTCACAAACAAGCGGATTCGACAACCAGTAAATCAATTAGGCTTGATGACACCTATCGTAGACATTTTCGATACCATGGTGTTTAAAAAACATACGCTCTATGAAGTTAATGAACCCAATTTATTTTCAAAAAGCTGTGAAAACCAATTTTTATATTCTAACTGAATATATTTTATATATTTCTAATAATTATATATTCTAATTGACTCGGATTTCTGATACTCTAACGTGACGTTACGTTAGAGTAATTCCATACAAAATCTATGGAGACAGATCGTTTTGACAGATGATAAAGAGTACGTCAACGATTTGGTGTAGTCATCTACCCTTTGTGTATCTATTTGATACAAAAATATTTTCGCTTTTAGTAAATTCTTATGCTTTAAAAGATGAGGTGATTGCACCATTGCATCTCTTTAGGGTAAAATTAGTATTTTACAAGAAGTTGATTGTAACTTGTCTTTGCGAATAATTATTTTGTTTCAGAAAAGCTAAATACATAGGTTAAATATCACTACTGTGATAAAGCTTCGCTGTAACTAAAGCGCCATTTCGGTGCCAACCTATGTAACATACCAACTAATGTTGTTGTTTTTAAGGTCCGCCAAGGCTATCTGCAACACTGATCGATACAAGTAAAGTTCGAACTCGTGACTCATTGATCAAAATAATATGTTATCCAATTACACATTGGTAAAGGACTGTATGTAATTCTATTGAAACCATTGGTGTGCCATTTCGTATCTAGAATCGTTGAATGTATTCTTTGAGTAAACGAAGCAAAGTTGTATGTAAGTTTATTGTATGTCTCATGTCTCTATTTTTTATTTTGTTAATGTATTTTCAGAAAGAGCGGGTTTCTCCTAACACATGTGTTGTAGCTTAAAAGGAGATTCCCAATGTAAGTGTCAAATTACTTTTGTTATCAATAAAGAATTTATGATTTTTATTTTATTTTTATTGTACCTTAGTATTTTAAAGCTGGACCACACGTTGGGCGAGCAGTCGGCTCGGCGACTCGAAACTCGGAACTCGGCGAAACGAATACTATTGGAAAAAAACAATTAACGCTGAGGCCAACGCTTTTTTCTAGGTCCACAAATTAGTGAACTACATCCCAATATATACATAAGTAATTCGGCAAATTTTTCGCCTAACGTGTGCTTCATGCACACGCATCAATAACTTGGTGGTGGTAAAATGTAAAATGACAAAACACTACCTAGAGACAAGAAGCGAAAAAATCGTCATGCGCGCTCTTGCCTCTATGCTTCTAGTTCTGATTTCAAGTTAGTCTCAACTTTTATTCACATCGGGGTTAGGTTAACACCACAAATTACACCATGATTACCTTTTGTTAGCTTTTACTGTTGAACATTAGATATTTTCTAATTAAAGTTAGTCACCACACCTAACTACACTAATGCCGGATGACCCTACAAAGAACGATTAATGACTAACAAAAAAATATTTTTTACATTTGTTATTGTATTCTTGGAAAGCAATTCATGGTTATCTCGGGTAACCATCGGTGTTCTTCAAATGAACACGTTGATATGTGTGAGATGATGAGTTCAGATTGCTTCAGATGGCAATGATTCAAGTAAAGCCAGTTAGTGTGCTGGTAATATTTGAGCCAAGTCATCCGGAAGACATCAGGACCTGTCTGCTGATCGACTACTCACATACGATTACTAACGCTTTATTTTTGCCCACATGACTGTTGATTGCGAACATTTCCTTTTTTGGTGACAGAAAATAAATATTAAGTTACTATATTTTTAGCATTAACAATGCGAATTTCTTTACAGTTTTAGTGTAATAGGCTATATGATACCGCAAATCGTTGACATACTCTTTATCACTTGTCAAAACGATCTGCCTCCGATAGATTTTGTATGGGAATACTATTATATGACGTCATAATTTAGTACATTATAAATCGAAGTCAATTGACTGAATATTTATTCAATTTTTATTTTCTACCCTCTATGTAAATAAAATTGGTTTCTACAGCTTTCTGGAAATAAATTGGTTTTACTACCTTCATAGAGGTTATGTTTTAAAAACACAATGGTCTTGACAATATTAACGATAGGTTTCATAAAGTCATAATGCTTAACACTTTAAAGTGTGTTTTAATATCACATTGTAAAGAAAATAAATACTATTTTATGCCTTGCCAAAAATAAATGTTATGAATAAGGAAAAAACACTTAGATTTTTGTATTTATCAAATGAATTAGTTGAACTTTTATCCGTCGTAGTTTGTTAGTTAGTAGCTCAAAGTCCATTTGGACTATTTGTGCCTATTTAGGCACAGGATAATTATGTAGTAGAGTCCAGCGGCATAGGAGCATCGGACCATCATCAGTAAGAAGGCAAGTAACCAAGCTAAAATAGAACAAGAAGCAAAGTTATAGAAATCAACACAAGTGGTGACTGTGTGGGTGAGTACAGCCAGTACACTCAAGTGTTTGAAATGAATATCTGTATAACTTTGTAACACATGATTCATAAAATTTAGCATCTGATATTTCCAATAAGCACCTAATTCTACTTCATTCTATAATAAGACTTTACGAATAGAAATCAAATTGCGTAGATGTGATTAAATGTTGGTAATATTTCTTAGAAATGATTTATGGTCTTCAAAAAATATTTCTGCGGGTCTGTTCTGCTGGCTGACGTGGTAGGTCACTGATGTCAAAAACCAACTACAATAATATTATCTACAGTTACACAATCACACCTGTCTTCTACCTCGCACTTCAAGAAACATATGTTTTTAGGGTTCCGTACCTCAAAAGAAAAAAACGGAACCCTAATAAGATCACTTTGTTGTCCGTCCGTCTGTTCGTCTGTCAAGACCGTTTTTCTCAGGAACGCGTGGAGGTATTAACTGAAATTTCTATATGATACTTAGGTCTACTGTCACGTCTTATAGTACAGATATAGGAAAAATTATGAAAACCGTAAATTTTCAGTTTCATTATATAAATAAAATATTTTTGATAATTTTGAAAATTTCAAAGTTACTACTCCTTATCTACAGGTTTGTACGGAACTCTCGGTGCGCGAGTCCAATTCGCACTTGACCGATATTTTTTTCAATTGTGAATATTTGTAGAGCCTTACGGACTATGTGATAAAGTGAAAGACTGGAATGGATTCAACTTTGCAACCAAGTTAGGTGGGCATAAATGTTATCTTCTCATGGTAAAAGAAATATAATCCACAAAGTTATGACTTTTTTTTCATGTCTCTAAATACTGAGCGTATAGTAAAGGAGACAATAACGAAACCGTAAAACAAATATCAATAGTAAAACTACAAACGCGTGCGACCCGGCTGTCGAGCGTCTACAAAAATATACCATGACATCATGGTGTGCGAACGAGACAGGCTCGCTCTCTCTCTCGCTCTGGCCACGCTTATAAATACTCGAGTGCATTTACTTCATTCGTGTTCGATTATGTCTGGTGTACTGGCAAAGCCTGTTTGTCCCTTAAGGACGACCCCGTAAGAGCAACCAAAGGAATGACCTTTGCATTCTCGTTGCTTCATAACCTATTTGCGCAGTCTCTTCTCAGAGGCTAAGATGTGGCAGTCATAAATGTCACAACATGTCATGTTGATTTTACTATCAAATTAATGTTTGTCCACCCGGACTTTAAAGTGGTTATCAATATCGGAAACAAGTTTGACAATTCAATAGCTAAATAATAACATTGTCAGCGCGTAAATATCTATCGCTGAGTGTCCCTGATCTAAATTGGGTATCTCTACTTCCGCGTGGATAACGGGGTTTATGAATAAATGCAATAAAATTAATACAATGTTCGAAATGTTAACAAAATGGAACAATGTTTTTAATCATCTAGGCCTGAATCTTTGGCTGTACATTGTGTCGGTGCCAATAAACAAGCCAAGGAACAAAATAACTAAGAATAATGTAGTAATTTTGATTCAGCATAAACAGACGAACACACAAGATGTTTACTTATCGTATTTTTTTATTTCTAATTCAAAGGATGATCCAACTTATTGGGGACAGAGATAACATACTAAAGCTTTTATGTGAGTGAGCTTTTGGCAGTGACGTCATGCAAAGTTGTTGACCCGCGAGCAAGTCATCGTGTACTCAAATCACCTGTGGATTCACCACGACGCCAAAAAATGTTTTATGCTTTTAATTAGTCACATTGTTAAGAAGAATTTGACTAATTGACGGTGACCTCATGCCCCTTGTTCCAAGTTATTTATTACTGACCTAACCAGGAAGAACTGTTCACAATTGCGGTTACTATGTATAAGCACTGTAAAATGTTGGATTGTAGTTTTTTCAACGGTTTCGATAATACGACATTAAACACAACTGTAGTCGGCCGCAACGAGCACCATAATACAAATATAATTAACATAAAAAATACAACTAAAATAATGCGCATTTAAATCAACAATTGATACAGTGGCGTTATTAGCGACATCACCTCTACCGGGGAGCTGGGTAAACAAGTCACCATGATGTCATGCTGGTGTTGTTGACCCAACCAATACATGAGCGAGTGCCGCTCATTTCCGAATGCCAGCTGTTGTGTTCTGATACACTCGAAATTTTAAATATCATGCAATCAGATGCATTCCCTCGTGTTTCCAAATCAGAATCTTTGAATAAATCAGAGAACCAACTCCTTGATAAAAAAAAAACATTTTAATGTATGTCTTAAAGAGTTATTCTTACTCGATTTTCTAAAGACATTCAATTGTACAAGGGCAACATATAGATTTACGTTTTGATATCAGATTTGTTTAAACAACTGTAAATGTTATAAAAAAGCAGCTCACCTTGCCAGGGTCCCTTTTAATTTCACCGTCCCATTCGGCCTGTTGTATGCGTGTGTCTCGATGACATCATACTGGATGGGCTGCGGCTGTTCAACCGCCGTGGCCTGTTGGACCGCGTCGCAGATGAGGGGTTCCATGCGGCAAGAGATGGGCGTCCTTTTCGGGTTCGTCGCGCGAGGGTATGTGTGGTGGCGAGTCGCACTCGGAGCCACCACCTCGGCACGCCGCTGCTTCGGCAGTGTTCTTGCGCACAGAGCACTTGCAGCATTCTTAAAATGAGCTGTGAATCTGTTGTTGCTCGCTGTACTCAGTATAGCACCTTCCATCGTCACTCGCGGCCGGCACTTCACTCAGTGTATATTAGATTCCATTGTTTTATTGTCACCACTTCATCAACTTCAGAACACAAAATTTCAGTGTTAGCAAGTAACACTTTTTGATTCAATCAGCTGATTCTTTCGAGAACTTTGTGGTTGCTACTAGAATACTTTTCGTTCACTTTAGTAGCCACTATGAAAGTTTTTACTGTTGAACTGTGCATGTTATGACTCGACTCTACATAAACGATAAAAAAATATTTATTTCTGCATTTGATGACTACACAGGTGAATAAAACCTTGTTACCAATCCTTACAAAGCTCTGTCTACCAATAAAGTACAAGTAATATATAATAGGTACCATCTAAGGTTCGTGATTCTATTTTAGAACAATGAAGTGACTATTTTTATTTGATAAAAAAAAATTAACATTTACAGTCTCAATTTGTAGTTAAAATTCTAGTGCTATCGTCTTAGGATCTAATTTGAATTTAAAATATGTTCCTGCCTTTAAAAGTACTTTGCAAGTCACCAAGTAACACGTCATCACCTTAAATCGTTACAACTTTGATGGAGGTGGTTGTTGCCGGCAATACTTTAAAGGTACGATATAAGATAAAACGATCCGATTATGTTCAAGAACTAGTTTGTTATATAATTGATCGTAATGGTGCGGTGAGGTGCTTGTGACGCAGTGGTTGCAGCGCTATGGTTGTGATACCAAAAAATAAGCAACCTAAGGCGCGGTCACGCTTGGGATGGGTGACCATTCTGACCATTTGACGACAGTGACGTCTAATTACAAGCATCTCCGTGCTTCGGAAGGCACGTTAAGCTGTTGGTCCCGGTTAATATCGATAGATATTAGTCGTTAAGGCTAGTTAGAGGCTCTCGGGCGGCTTTATAACATCTGACAGTTAGGTTTGTCCCTTACCTTACAAACACCCCTCCACCAATCCGCACTGAGCCCACGTGGTGGAGTATGGCTCGGACGATCTCATAGTTGAGGTGAGGCCTGTGCCCAGCATTGGGACGTATACCTATAGAGGCTGATGATGATAATCTTAATGGGTGGATATGATAGATAAAGGATAACAAGATCGAATTAGGTTCGTATACTAAAACGGTTTTAGTCTTGGTCTAGTTAGTGAGATATGGGCGACTGCATTGCGGCAACGATTTCGTGTAGGCACAGTTGTCGACCTGTAGTGCTGTGTTCGTACTTCATAGCCCACACATATAACCTACATTTAACACCTTTTAATATCAGAACCTGCTAAGCCTTGGTCTAATGTTATCGAGATACTTTGCGGTCATGTGATTTGAGCCAAAACAAGAAAACAAAGATCAGGTTTGGCATTTTTTGCTTGCGAAATGGTGAGTCACTGAGACGCTGTTTTAATTATGTTTAATTTGACGGAACACGGTGTCAATTTCACACCTAATAGCTATGGTTTTTGGTATCACGTTCGAGCGAGGTGATTGATTTCGTTCCGTGCATGTTTCTCGTTGCGGGCTGCGAGCTCGTGAGCTGAAGATCTGCGCAGGCTTGCGGAAGGCTTCGGCGGCCGCGGGGCGGGCGTGTGGGCGCTCTGACATCACCGCCGGAGCCAGCGACGATCTTACATCACCCGCTGTTACTAGGGTTGCACCATTAAAAAGCCTATTATAATCACACTTCACACTAATATTATAAATGCGAAAGTTCTTTGTTTGGATGTTTGTCCGTCAATCACACTGATACTACTAAACGAATTTTGATGGAATTTGCTATACAGACAGGGTATGTGCTGATTTAGGTGATAGGATACTTTTTATCCCAGTTAAATGCTTCCTTGGAGTAAAACAGGAAGGAGGAAAATCCAACGTTTGTGCGGACGAAGTCGCAAGCGGGCTGCTAGTAACTAAATACGCCTAACTGTAATGATTGTTATTCAATCTTTTAAGATTATCTGCTCTATAGCAGTTCCTTAAGCTTGACTCTGTTATTAATACCACCTAGATACAACATTTAGATGAAAAAGCTTTCAACTACAAACAAGAAACGAAATATTTTTTGTATCAAAAACGTAGATTGTAGAAGAGAAATCCATAAATTCGATGCCTACTGGAAATTTGTTTTAATTATAATAAATGTTAAACATAAAGACTTATGCCTAGACTTTACCGAAAGAGCAGCGGAGACGATTTGTCAGAGTTGAGGTTTCGAAATCCAATGC
Organism: Pyrausta despicata; assembly: GCA_963921415.1. Classification (NCBI taxonomy): domain Eukaryota; kingdom Metazoa; phylum Arthropoda; class Insecta; order Lepidoptera; family Crambidae; genus Pyrausta; species Pyrausta despicata. The sequence continues at coordinate 11,066,186 of OY992846.1, read as the reverse complement.
AAACGTGGATGGCCAAATCGACAAACAAGTCGACAATTCCTAATTTCAGGCATCCAAGAGTTTTAAAGCAATATTCATTAACGAATGAAAAACTTCGTATTGTTATCAAAATTTACTTCTTAGTAATCAAGTGGCAGCCCTAGCAGCCTCCCACTGAACCGCCCGCGACCCCTCGCTCCATATCGACGGCCGATCGCCGCGCGCGCACGCTAACGACCCATACTTTCAAACACCACCTAATTATTACCGCCCAGTTACAATAGCCGCTCTAATTGAACCTATACCTCAATTAAAGTTAGCTAAAAGGTTTTTTGTTCCAACCATTACGAAGATTTACAGATTTAGACGTCTTACAATGTAAAATTGAGTAGACTCTTACATACACAAAGTGCTCTACTACTAATAGGAAATGAGAATTCAATCAATATTTCTTTAATAATGTTATGATTACTTATGATGGTCTATTAGGTAGAACTAAATGAGTAAATTGCTACATCTATGTACCATTTTGGTGCATAAATTGAATGTGATGAACATTTGATTTGTACACGTGTAGTACTGGTAGTTATAGCAAACAAAGGTAAGCTTGGATTAAATTAAATGTTTTGCGGTTTTGATGTCATTTCATAATGCTATTATATCCTAATTATTCAAGCTAAACGTTTAGGCTTCGAACAGGATACACTTTAATGTTGATTAAAGAGAACAAAATAAAGATGACGTTATCTATCAATTTGTAGTTGGTGTCACACTCGACATGACGTAGAAAAAAGTTTGTTTATAATAATACCAGAAAAAGAAATGGGTACGATATAACAAAACTTTGATATTTCCTTTTCAATTCCTTCTAAAACTGAAACGAGACTAGAGGACCTAGTTATAAAGAGGCACTCGTAAAGTATTTGTTTTCCACGATTTGGCGGATTGTTTGGAAAAAATTACCTAGTTGGCGAATAGTTATTATGTTTTTAACATAAAAGGTTTGCCGGACTCGTTTTACCTTTGTATATCAGAACGCGTAAATAACTGGACGTTCGCAATGTTCAAGGCCTCATCGCCCACTTCAAAAGCCTTATTAAACGATTTCACGACACTGAATTAGTAGACAATTGCCTAAATTGACATAGCCTTCATTAAGAGGCGAATAATTAAAACCACACACAGTTTTTTATGAACGCTTGGTAGCGGTCATTTTTTGCTGATGAGATAATAATTCTAATCAAGTAAATCCTAGCAAATTCCCTTAAGCAACCCATGGTCTATCTTTATCAGTTTACGAGAATTTTTGAAGTTGCTTAAAAAGTGTGTGTTACAAACGAAAAAAGTTTTTTTTCGTTTTTACACAAAATAATTGACATTTGAAATTTCGATTTCTGCATGCCTGCTCAAACACTCTAAGCAACGCATAATTTGTGTCATTGCATTTCTAGTAATGACACAAATTATGCATTGCTAAGAGTTTTTTTTTTATAATTTCTCTGGATTTTCAAAGATTCAGAATTTGATTTATAGCTGAAAAGAAGTGAAATTATATGCACTATTAAACTAAATCGTGTTACAACTTAACCAAAGGAAGAGAAAAACCTTCTTTAGTTTCGTACACACACACACTTTTTAAGCATCTTCAATTATTTTTTTCTCCATAACTGTTGAACATAAATTACAATCAAGTAAATCTTAAGCAAATTCCTCAAAGCAAACCATGGTTAATAAAAATACCCATGGCTGCAAAACAATGTTCGCTACAAAGCGTTTATAAAAGACTGTGCGACATCTTCCTTGACTAACCGCGTAACATTCACGTGTAGATAACGAACACAAGTAAACTATTTGTAAGTCAGTAGATCAGTCATGAACTAATGAATGGATGAGTGCTACTTTGTTAGACATAACATTCGTTGAGTTGACAATGGGCTTATCCATGTATCAAATCACGGCGTAACGAGCCAATTCCGGAGTTTCGCTGAAGCGAAAAGCGCGGTGTGTCCCATATTTCCCACGGCAATGATGTTAAATTGGTTTATCAATCACGACGACGGATGCGAAGCGGTGTCGGCGGCCGGCCGCTGCGTGGGCGGTGTGTACCAGGCCGTTCAGTTCATGACGAGATGCTAATCGCGAATGTGCTGTGCAATTTAATACTAAAATGAGTTCTTGAGATCCATTAAATATGTTCCTCACAGCCGAGACGTCCAATCTCGAAATACATTATCGTTGTGACGAGGCAAAATTTGTACAAGACGATGTACCGTTAGGTGCTAAAACTTCAACAGCCAACATAACAGTGCCGTCAATTTTAACTGTATGCATTCGTGAATGTAGATGCGGATGTGGTAGGTAATTTAAGAACGTTTGTTAGAAAAGGAGTCGTTGTCGTATTCATTGAACGTTGACAATAGAGGCGCGAGGTCAGGCTTTGTGCCATCATCGATTGTATCCTCCTGTAGATCGAGTTCAAGATATCCTTATTCCTTACCCTCCTAAGGCCCAAGCAGAAAAATAATCGTCATCTTGCCGCTCGGAGTTCATTTGAATGTACAAAATACGATTAGTAGTTCCGGCCCAGATAATTTTGTAAAGTGATCACGTAAACTTCCAATGTACATTGCAACGAACAAAATAAATTTAAGTGTTAAATTCAATGTTTTCTTGAATTGTCGCCTTTTGTCATAATTTACTGTGCTCTTTTCTGATCAGTAAATATTTTCACAAATGCCAGCGGTCCATTCATCATAGATTTATTGTCAGAAATTTGCTCTTAAAGATGGCTAACACGAGCGGACACGTAAATTCCATCAATTATTTTCACATAAATCTTGAGTAAAGTCCTATTGGATATTGGATAGTCAATTACAGATAAATAATATTATTTCCGAGTTGCCATTATAGTTTTTTTTAATTTGACTTGATACAAATATGTGTATTTCGATTTACACTGAGCGTTACTGGATAATATATATTTTAATTATTAATGTAATAATATAAATTTACAATAATATTTGGAGATTAAAAACAAGGATCAAAATAAGGAATACAAGGTTTTTCCTATTGTGCATTAAAATGAACATAATATATTGCATTAAAATTAGCCTCGCGCATTTTCACCATAGATCAACCAAAAAATACTAGAAAAAAATCTTGATTGCATATTTCTAGACAAAATAATTGTTCGATTATCTAGGCCTTAAGCACATAAATTCTTTTTTTACATTAGAATGTACACTGGGCGTTTAGTTCTTCTCACGACATTTTGTGCTGGGCCGGAAGCCCATCTTACAACATGTACATTATGTTTTTCTTTTTCATTTCAAAAGTTCTTTATTTTAAGAAATGTTAAAATTACAGTGCACAACTTATAAAAACACAGTTAACAGGTAGCACAGCCTAACAACTTTTTAGGCTAGGTTTTACATTAAAATGTACGCAGGGCCTTAGGATCAATCGCAATAATATCATCATAGTATTTTCCGCTTCGCTGTGGTACACAACTGTATATCCTTATTGTAAAGTGACTAAAGACCAATAATATATGAACCCCTCCCCACCCACCAACAGACATAATATTGATATCGATGTGAGCGTTAGTATTCCAGTATTTGACTAAAAGATGTTTTTTCGATAGGGTAAAAAAATCAATCGGGTAGTCTAATTCAGAAAAATCGAAAAGTTTTATTGTTATTTTCATACAAAATTAGATTTCTGTACAGAAGATTAAGGGGTGATTTTTCAATCTCCGGATAAACGGCTTTAATTCAATGGATAGTGGCTTTTTTTATCAAGATTCTTTGTTAGTTGACGAGCCAGAGAGATTGTTTACAATTTGTTCTGATGTTATTTTCGATAATATTGATGAACTGGCAATCGAAGAAGAATTCATAATAATAAATCAACATAATAATCTGTTTGAGAGAAAAGCAAGGACTGCCAGATTACGACCCAAACACTTTACTCATTGGGATTTTAAAGAATTTCATCGCCGATTCAGACGGCTAAAAGACTGCACATTTTTTACTACCCTTATTGAAGATAAAATCAATCATAAAGCACAAAGAAACCAGTGCATCTCGCCAATGCTTCAGTTATTAACTCAAAACATTGAATATCATGGAAACCCCTTCGATATGCGCAATGACGCCATACCATACAATTATTTACCCTCTGAGATCTACCATTTAATACCATTTTATTTCTGTTGGTGAGTAGGGACGAAAACGTTCATGGTCCTTTTGTCTATCTTTCGATCTAACGATACAATTTTTTCATGAGTATCCACAGAAAGAATATAAGTAACACAAAACAGTCTAATACCGTGCACTTGTCAGCAAGTATGCTGGTATTTAAAAACTACTTCGAAATCAATTATTTCGACATCTCATTATAAAGATGATAAGCTAATCGCTCTCACCTGATTAAAGAGATAAAAGTTAAAATATGGTTTGGGAAAAACCACGATTCTGTTAACCAAGAAACACGACTAGCTCGCTCTATTGTTGATCGATTAAATTGCGTTTTTCCCTGGTAATTTACTACATAAACCCCTAGAACAAAAATCGGGGCACTCATAGATTGGTTTACATTCTATGAATGTATTTTAAAGAGTCAGACATGAACTATTAAGTGTGTATTCAAATGTCTTTTAATTGAAATGTTTGCATGACTGCGCTACAGGACGAATGTCAATGAAATAAATCACCGTGGAACATAAAATCTAGCTAGTTTTGTGAACAGTCGCGTTGAGTTGGTCATTCAACTCGAATTTGTGGTGTGATAAAGTGTAATTGGATCATTCGCTCGTGTGAAATGTTGTTGTACGATTCATTGTGCGACCTCTGATGAAATTGGACATATTTCAGATTCGTTCGATGTAGCTTATTGTTTACTATTTAAGGCACGTGATGATGCGCACAAACTACCTATGTGGTGGATTGGAAAGTGGATAAGAATCTGCCTTCAAAGATAACCATCTAAATGACAAGGTGAATTGGAATTACTTACTAAATTACAATGTCCCCCACTTACTAATCTGCTCATCAACAGCCGAGTACTTATAGTAGGTACCACAGAATACATAATAGTACAAGTGTAGGTACATACGTTTTGTTGGATTATATAAGTATTCAGCTAAATACACAGATTAAAATGGATTTGTAGAACTCTACCTCTGAAGGGATAATAAAGTTTATAAGTGTAGTAAAGAGAATTGAAATGGTGTAGTGAGCGAGCATATTGTCGTCTGTAATGTGAAAGTTTAATGTACATCCAATATTTAGTTAGTCCATCATAATTAATGTACAATTCTTAACTAGCATCGCAGCATGCGTAAAGCTATTATCACGTGTTTTTTAATAAATATTCATGTTGAAAACACACACATAGTCCCACACTACATCTATCCACGACAAAGTGTAATGAAAACTGTTCGAAACGGAAACAACAGCGTTGTTTAACTTGTTTAAGATAGGTATTGTGATGATGATGACGTAACTTTTAAAGTTATATATCTCACAATACGACTAGATAATACTAAATTTTCTTCAACTTCAATATATACATCGACGGATCTATTGACTATGCGCATCACTACACTCACTAGACAGTCCCTACTTGTTTACAAAATGAAATGTTTCAGTAGGTAGGTACCTAGAAGCTTAGCAGCTTTCAGTTCAACAAATAAACATGCACTACGTTTGACGGCAGCTGGTCATTTTTTAAAACCAAAGACCATCATGTCCTTGGTGAATTGCCAACTAAAAGCTTCACCGCAACACAAATGACGAACTGAAAGGTATACGATAAATAAAAATTGATAAAACAAATAATAGCATTACGAGTTAACACCTACCTAGTCACAAAACGAAACCTCGTCATTGTAAGGATTGGTACGAAAACGAACAGAAAGATCTACATTTATACCTTGTTTTATTCACCTGCATAGAGTTCAAATACTGCTTTTCTCCAAAGTACGTCTATCGATTTGTTTCACACAACGTCACTTAGAATTTATTGACATGTTGTTTTTTAAACTAACGAAACTATAAAAGTTTTGAGCGGTGGCCCCGCGTGAACCATTCATGAGAGCTGTTCGCGCAGCACTGGTGACCGGCGTTGCGTACGATAGTGAGCGCCCGACCCTATTGCCGCTACCACGATACTAATATCAGTATACACCACACAATTTGTCGCTAAGCTATTTGTTCTCTATTGCCTTCAAATTAAATCTATTAAGACCTTCATAATATTACAAAACTTAGCAAGACCCTGACAAGACTAACAATAGTCGTGAATTTGAATATATTCGAAACATAAGATCTCCAACAAAACTAAATTACGTTAAACTAAGTTATTTTTGAGGTAACTTTGATGTGCACATAGTACGAGCAAGCGCTGTTGCCTGGCCGCTGATAAGAGCACACATCTATCAGTAGTTCAGTACATACATACCTATTTTTATTATATGTGGATATTTGATAAACAAACTTTTAACGCACCCACCTTTACTCGAATGAAACAGGAAAAATCGATATTCGCATATTACATACAGTAAATAAATCAAATGGTTAAAAAAAACAATTGAACCTGAAAAAAGATCTTCATTAACAGAAAGAAAAGCCTTTGATACTTATGAAACAAACATCGAACAACTGGAATAATGGATTTACTGTGACATCTGGATGTCACAGTAAATCCATTCTTCCAGATAAAGGTGGATACTTTAGGTCTAAGATTGGCAATCTATATTGAATTAATTAATGAAGGCGCACTTGGCACAAGCATATATGTCAAAGGAGAGCAACAAAAATTCTGATCGACTTTATATTGGCAAGGAACGATCAGACGCTTTGTTTATCACTCTACAAGCTTGCCAACGTTGCCGACATAAACAAAGGAGAAACCAAATTTTTATTGGGTGGAGTGAATGTTGATATGAAGGATATCATCAAAGTCCAATAGGTATTGAGGAGGCCTCCAAAAATTAAAAAAATCGTGCTCCTTGAAGCACTTCCAATTAAACATTAAATTTTTAACTGCATGTGAAGGACAATGGAGCGCATCTACACTATCTTGTTGCTCTACCTCTCCATCAAGAACCAAGATCCAGAAAACTTTTGATCAACCTATCAATCATCTTCGGGTGGAAATACTGGTGTTAGATGATACTCGTCTGATATGATATAGGAATGATAATGAACGAGTTACCGCATGCTGTTGGTTATACATAGTACAGTACAGCATTCACTAGTTTAATGATTGACGAATAGTTTTCGCTTCTGCTATTTGACGCTTTGGCAGGTCTGTCAAGGTAAGCTAAAAAAAGAGGTGACAGCTAATTAATACAAAGAGTAAACAGCAGAGAAGAGGCTAGGGATGGAGATTCCGAACGTGACTATCAACCATCATACAAGGTAGAACTCTCTGTGGATCTACAAATCACAGAGATTGAGATTCTTAGCGGCGAAGAAACTTAATTGTATAAAGGAGGCCACAGGAGGCGTTCAACATTAAAAGAGTTACATTTAAACAACTTGAGTTGTATTTTATTTTGGTAAAAGAGTTACATTTAAACAACTTGAGTTGTATTTTATATTCGGATCACCCACTATTTTACTTACGGAGCTACATATATCTGGATAATCACTAATAATAATAAAGGCATTCAACGCCATGTAAGTTGGCGAACAATGACCAAAATAAAGTTGATGGCGGGTAGCGTGCTGTGATATTTTGGCAAGTTGGCCGGTGCGTGTCGCGGGCGCCCGATGGCATCATCGCTGCAGAGGATCGTGACGTCACCGCGCCTTTTCCAAACGTGGCCGCCAGACGAAAATAGTCCCCTCCCCGCGAGCCGCGGCCCCTCGCACCGTCACCGCCGGAATTAGCGAGCCGAGCGGTCGACAGCAACGCAGCCCGCCTTCTCGACAGATGTTGAGTTGGCGCCTGCGATTTTGGAAAATTCGCTCGAACAGAGCCTTCCGGCATGATTTGTATCAATATAAACTATGTTTTCTTGCAGCGATTTTGATTTTCACTACGGCAAAAACCATACATAATGAGTATCCGACCTTCGTTTGAATATTTTTACATAAGTCATTTTATATTTTGTGAAGCTAACAGCACCTAACCGGTGACCTAGCTATTTAAAATTCTACCTGATTGCGTCAAGCTAAAACTCTCTGACATTCTTAAATAATGGCAAACAAAAATGATGTTGAGTTTGTGGTTTGTGCACAACCAACGTTTTAAGAACAAAGTCCACGGTTGGTGACGAATTGTTTTCTCAATAAACTACGTAGCAGACATACCTATGCTCAAAAAAAACTTGGTCCATATCCCATTTATGATTAACACAAAGCATGTTAGAGTCAACAATATTTATTTTATGGCGGATGCTCCATTGGCGAACTGGGAAACGACATTTAAAATAACATTGTTACGAAGAACAAACCTACGTTCATCGTAGTGATCGATTTTCCATCTACCTCAGGAAGGTCGTGATGTACATGGATGACATCATTAGAATCAATTTATCAAAGCTAATTACTATACATACTCGTATAACTCGTCGTCATGTTGATAAAAATCTTATTTAAAATGGTTTATTTATTTTATTTTACGCTTGCTGAAAATGAATTTAAGTACCATATTGTAGCAACAAACAAAATGTTAACAGTATTTTTAGGGGTATAGCTTGTCTCGAACATGAAACCTGAGTTAAAAGAGTGACTCTATAAAACATGGGTTTAACTGGTCTGGTTTGCAGACAACTATTTTCCTAAATTAGCTACCCCCCACATTCAAACTTACACAGCATGCGCCTGGTGTTGACCTGGTGTTGGGTTATTATTGAGATATAAATAGTACTCTAAGAAAATAATAAAACTTCTTGACATGAATTAAAATAAATTACAAAATATTTAAGAGCAGGTACTGAACGGTTATATATTAATATTGTAGAGAATAAAGTAAATAAAATCGAAGAACAATCCACCAAGTTATCAATTATAATAAGTATTATGACAAAGAAAATAGCAGACTGATAGCCTAAATGATCCTTGAGTGGCTTAATTAAATCAATATTTACAACAAGCTAACTAGGTAAGATATAATTGAGGTTGTTCTTGTGTAAGCGAACTGCATAGAGATATAATTAGCTACAAATCTCAATTAGAGCGAGCGAGGACAGCTGATGTTGATAAGATGAAGGTGTCTAGATATACGAGCGTTTTTTTTTTGCTTATTTATTCAGCAACAGCGAAAAGGTCTTACGCCGCCATTCATTGCTGAAAACGCGCGCGACACTGAATCGGTTCTGAGAAACCTACTCGCGTTTCCTGGAAGCGCTACTATGTTCGCACACATACATATTGTAATACGTATGTACTGAAAGCGCACACACCGCCACCCACGGCCAGTGATAACGCGCAACCGTGACGAGACGTATCGGTGCTCATTGCTCGGTGCTCTCATTAACTCACCCGATATTGCGTGCCCAGCTCAGCTTACACCTAATCAAACAATTTGTTGAACAGGAGTTACGATGTTGCTGTCAACCAAGCTAACTAGGGGAACGAGGCTGGCAACTGATTAGCTACAACAAACAATAAGTCAGAAGCCGAGATTTCTGCTTTATGGACAGTTTTAATAGTCGCCATGGCCATTGGACATGAAATTCCAACGATTCCACTCTTAATGCAGTTAATCAAGCAATTGTGGAGTGCATAGACGGGTATCTAAGCGTTTCTTTCAAGAACTTGTTCAGGATGTTAAGGGAGGGATGAAGAGCATAGAGCCTATGCATAGAGCCAGAAAGAATCCCTCGCTTCTACAACAGTAGTTACTGTTACCATACTTTGATCTCCAGAGTTCATAGTGAAAACACTAAAAATCGATTATTGTATAACTCGAATACATATTTTATTTCTAGTTTAAAAGTTGTAGAGAATTGGTTTAGCTTTATTTTATTTTATTAGGAAAACACTACAGTATCTTAAAAACTAAATTACTAGCTAGACTTGTCACTAAACACCATTTACGTGTTTCCACATATAAAATCTAAATGACTTCTAAACATATTGACTTTAACCTTAACTTTTGAAATAATAATGAAAAAAATAAAAAAAAACAATCAGTAGAGTTGAACATTAATATGCTTTGTCAAAAGCTGTAGTAGTGAGCTCTATCCAGTCAGTGCACCGCTCCAAACCATCTTTTTGACAAACGCTTTTTGAGACTAGTAACACTAGTGTTAAATAAGTCTAGTTCGAGGTCATCGGCCACAGCATTGAACACACTAGGAGCTCTAATGAAATACGAGTAGGAGTTCTGTCTGTATTTCGTGATGCTTTTCGTTATATTGATAAACAGTTAAACCTAAAAGCTTACTCCGGTCCAGTAAGTATCGAGACACCTACAGGAGGACCTAGCTAGCACGGTGTAGATTATTCAGTTAATTTGGGAAAACTCGCTTAGGTATTACGCGAACGCACTATATTCTTTTAATTTTCGTAATTTTGTAATTTGTTAGCAACGGTCTTTTGACTAACAGACTTTCGATAGATGTCTCATCAGCCTATAAACGTCCCACTGCTGGGCACAGGCCTCACCTCAACTATGAGATGGTACGAGCCATACTCCACCACGCGGGCTCAGTGCGGATTGGTGGAGGGGTGTTTGTAAGGTAACTGACCAACCTTACAGTCAGATGTTATTAAGCCGCTCGAGGGCCTCTGACCAGGCTTAGCGACTAACATCTGTCGATATTAACCGGGACCAACAGCTTAACGTGCCTTCCGAAGCACGGAGATGCTTGTAAATATACGTCACTTAAATAGTCAGAATGGTCACCCATCCCAAACATGACCGCGCCTTAGGTTGCTTAACTTTGGGTATCACTACCAAAGCGCTGCAACCACTGCGCCACAAGCACCTCCATAGTCGATAGATGTAGTAAATGTAATCCCTATATATGTATATAAAATTCTCGTGTCACAATGTTCGTTCGCGTACTCCTCAGCATATTGAGTAGGTCTGAGAATCGGCCAACATGTATTTTTCATACCCCTTAGTAATAAGGGTTGCCCACCGTCAGCAGGACAACATCTGCGGGGTCCGCTATAATATAATCTAAATTTCGAAAGGGTAGGTATAGCAATATTCTAAGCAACCTAACACTTATTTACCACACACAAGAAGTTTATGGCAAAAGGAAGTAGGTGGCTGTAGCTAATTGGTAAATTGAAGACGTTAGAGGAAGTATCCAGTTATCGATGAACCTGCCAATAAGACCTCAATAGAATGATAGCGGGTCATTCCGGTCAATAGGCAAAAGGCAGCGGTCAACAGTGAGCTGACATGTGGTCATAGAAATAATGAATATCAATTGCTGGTATTTGCCATTAAATAACAGTTTGTTCGTGATCGATTGAGACTTAGGGCGCGTGCACATCTAACGTCCGTTTTGGGGCCATCCATAAATTACGCGTTAAGGGGGAGGGAGGGGGACGTAGTGTGACATTGTGTGACAAGGGGGTGGGAGGGGTCCTAAATTTAGTGACGTCACATTTCAAAACTCATTAACAATCACAGAATGAGTTTTGTGCACTGTTATGTTCTTAATTTTAACTATTAGGGTTTTCTGAAAGAGATACTCGTATATCTTTAGAGATGAGTCCTACATAATTTAAATTGAAATAAAAAATTACAGAACTGCTGTTTTAATTAGATAATTATTTCTAGGTGTAAAAATTAAAAATTTGTGACGTCACACTAGGGGGTGGGGTCTCACAAATGTGACCAGCTGTGACAAAGACGGAAGGGGGGGTCAAAAATAATGAAATTTGTGTGACGTAATTTATGGATGGCCCTTTTTACACGATCAGACGCTACTGGAGATAGTATTCATGTAGCATTAATAGGATTCTTTTTAACGGATCCGTCGCTAATGGAGATAGCATTCAGACAGCACAGCACAGTAGGTACTGATTCGATAAACAATCAGTATATGTACTGGATCCCAAATGGCTTAAACAACTACATACGCTAATGAATGACACATACGTTTAAACGGACCTGAAATACGGATTGCTGCTTATTTTGTCGGATTGATATTTTATTGGATTCAGCATACTGTATTATGTGTGAACTCGCTCATACAAGTAGACACGCTTATAACATTCTCGTTTACAGCAGAGTTACAAAAAAGAGAGTTCCATGAGGAATTGTTAGACTGTGGCAGTTCCTCAAACCCAAATCTGTACTTTTGTTTGTTATTGGTTTAAGGTTCACGTCTGAAAACAGGTGAAGAAATATTATAGTCCTAAGCTAGTTTAAAGCTAGTCTTTAACCTGACCTATTAACTAATTCCTTGCTCGGGCTCTACCTCGACTTGTTATTTCTAGCTGTGGTAAAACTATAATGGCAAAGTAATATAGTATTTTTTAAAGACATCATATTCTTACGATTCGGTAAAAAAATCAAAAGGGCGCAGTTATTTTTATCGGCCACCTGCATGCATAATGCGTACTGTAGAGTGCTCATACATTTTGGATGGCTTTTTTTTCCAAATATCAAGAAAGCGACAATAGTTCATTGTTTCCGTTCCATGTTTGCTACGAAAATGATCGTAATGTAGGTAAAGTTACATACCTACAGCGTTTTTCATTGTCGATTTAAAGACGAAATTGTAGACGTTATATTGTTGTGACAAAACAAATAACGATACGAACACCACTGATAGATAAGATTTACTATTAATTACGTAATTATTAAGAATATTAGTTTTTTTTTATAAAAAACATTTTCATATTTTAAAACAATAGTCAATTGTTGCAGTACCTAACTTACATACAAGGTACGGTGGCGGTCAGCGCTGCGTGAACACTTTCTAACGAAAATTGTTTGCATGCACTTCGACTCACACGGAGCAATTAGCAAGCGGGATTGCGCGCGATAAGCAAATGATTTTCGCCTTAAAGGTGTTCATGCGACGCAGACCGCGATAGTACTTAAAACGTAAATAAAATAATCGAGTCTAAAAATATTTGTTTGTTTAAGAGTAATCATTTTACATAAAGGTACTCACTTGGTGAGACTGGTATCGGCATCGCTGGCCGCGGCGCCATCTGGCCGGCGCTCCGCAGCCGCGTCCACCATGCCTTTGCATCACCGCGCCTTGCATCACCCCGTGACCACCACCGCACCACCTCACCACATAACGTGCGACACTCGACCACTGATACCTGATCGCCTGCGGCCGCTATCGGTATACGACACCACGGTGTGCGGTTACGATCTGTACAGTCACTGAACTACTCAGGCGGAAAGCGCGAACTGAAACAATAGGATTTTTTTTTTTAATAAGCCGTAATAAGAATGGAACAACAATTAATTAAGCATTTTAGGACTTTGAAGTGGAAATAGGCAGGCAGGACATATCACGAGAGCTCAGACGAGTAGATCAGCAGACAAATGGAACAATACAGTAGTAAGTAACGAGAGAGATACAGAGAAACCTCGTGGAAGGGATCTAAGCGAATGCACATATTATCGAAGTATGGAACATAGGTAGATGAAAAAATGATAATGTATCTGATTAGGGGCAATAACATCGGAAACAAAAAGGCCAGTGATAAAATGAAGTATTATTTTAACCTCCTACCTAAGGCCCTGCGTACGTTATAATGTAAATGCTTCCAGGCCCAGCACAAAATGGGATGAAAGGAACGAAACACCCAATGTACATTCTAATGTACAAAATAATTTATTTGCTTCAGGCCCAGATAATCGATTCTTTTGTCTAGAAATATGCAACCAAGATTTTTTCTAGTATTTTTTGGTTGATCTATGGACTAGCGCAGGGCTAATTTTAATGCGATATATTATGTTCATTTTAATGCACAATGGGTGTTAACGGAAGGAAAATAAGGACATTGTAAATAGCCTATAAAATCTAATTGTTTATTTTTATCAGTACTATAATAACCAGTCTTTTGACTCAGGAGTCTTCTAAAGTTTTACGATCAATATGGTAATAGGCAAGGTCAACAGAACATCCTGGATTCTGTTTCGTCGAAAGGTTTTCAGTATCCTTTAAAAAATATCTATATCATGGCTTGGAAATCATATTATTTATCTAAAATTGACTAAACAGAATTTACTGTAGATTTATGTGAAATAATTGTTTCAATTTACGTGTCTGCTTGCGTTAGCCTAGTTCTACTTTCAAGAGCAAATTTTTGACAATTTATCCATGATGAATGGACCGCTGGCATTAGTCAAAATATCTACCAATCAAAAAGAGCACAATAAATTATGATGACAAATGACGGCAGTTCAAGTAAACATTTAATTTAGCTTTAAAATGTATTTTGATCATTGCAATATACATTGGGTGTTTACGTGATCACTGTATAAAATTGACTGGCATTTGGTACAGTCAAATGAACATTGGGAGTTAAGTTGACAATTAACTTTTTTTGCTTTGTCCTTGTCTGTCTGTACCTAATTAATTCTTGTATGCTAAATTTCACCTATTTCCCCAGTGTCCCATTGAGCTGGGTTTTTTTGTTTTGATGACAATAGGCATGTCCATTGCCCCAAGGTTCTCTGGAAGAGATTGCTTCAAGCAATAAGACTGCCTTAATGGTATCTTGTATCACCAACTTGTATCAAATGTATTGTTTGTAATGTTCTATATGTGTGGTTTGAAATAAAGAATACTCTATCAATCTATCTATCTAACATTCACATTTTGATTCAAGCTTGTTGAAAAATAAAAAATCCCCTTTAGTAGGTACCTGTTTACTATGTGTTAATATAATTATACAGAGAAAAAAATTCTAGCTTTATTTATATTACAATAAACTAGACTTCTTTAACATTTTAGAGAAGCAAGGATAACTCATAACTTTTCATGTATATAAGTGTTCATGACTTTTCTATTCAGTTCTTTCCCATAGGTAAAGCCTTGAAAAGAAATGTTTGGGAATTGTTTTAAATTTTAATTTGTTGGGTTTGTTTGATTGGTTGGGTTAATTAATATGTTTTTGAAGTGAAAACTTCTTTAGCGGCGTTGAGCACTTTTGTGGCATGGGTACAAACTGTGAAACTCGCGTCAGGTCACGTGATGCTGATCGAAAAACCGTAAGACGGTTCAAATAAATAAAAAATGCACAACGTTAATAATCAAGTTTTCACTTCTGCCGGCACTCCCGGAGTGCAACCCGTGTTTTTTTTTTACCCGACTACGGCGAAGCAAAAGGAGGGTTATGATTTTGACCTGTATGTATGTATGTATGTATGTGGGTATGGATGTTCATCTGTTCCCTCGTAACTTCTAAACTACTTATCAGAATTCGACAAATGACATATCATTAGAAGCGTCTTAATTGTCCGCTGGTTATAGGCTATATGGGATTTCACAAAATCTAATGTGGCGCCTTCTGGCGGACAAAACATACGAAGTAAAAAAATAAAGTTAAGATAAATATGCCGTGTTTGGTATCATTTGCAAGCGCTTTACTTGTACATTTTGAATATATATATATTACTAGCATTTGCTTGTGACTTTACCTGTATTCATGGGCTGAAAACTCCAAAATATGTTAAATAAAAATAAAGTTTAAAAACTAACACCCGACTACTTAAAAACACGCTCTAAAAAGTACGAAACAAGAAAACACTCTCCAATGAAATTACTTAGTATGTACAAACTATTAAATATTTACCGTTATTAAATAAACTAACTTACACATATTATTATATTTTAATATATTTTCAATTTATAATATTGATAGAGAAATGTTTTAAGGATAAAGCCGTGGTCGTATACCACTTTTTTTAATTTATTATTCTTATGGCATACGACCACAGCTTTATCCTTAAAACATTTCTCTATCAATATTATAAATTGAAAATATATTAAAATATAATAATATGTGTAATAATTTTTTACTATGTGATAACAATAAAGTAGTAACAACCTACCTACATGAGTTTCGTTCTAGGTAAGTATACTTGATATGAAAAAACTTAAGGAGGGTAGTTAGAGAAAGTTTGACAAGTTTATAACCATAGCATTGTATTTTTTAGCAGTGAAATCAATAATAAATTATCAATCTGAAATAACCGCTTTACCACTTTACGGCAATGAAGTGCTCGCATAAAATAAGTACCTACTAATAATCATGAGATCATCGATACATAGCAAAATGTAATAAATATAAATATGACTCACCCGAGCACTCTGCTACAGAAAGACCGTGTAGGTTATCATTATCATACTCGTGAACGTCACAAACAAATTCACACAATACAAACGCGTCACAGATCGCACACTAACATACTCGGCAATAGGATAATGGGACCAATTTTATCATTTAGGTTTTATTGAAGAAAACGAAGTTTTCCATTTTATTTCACGATTGTCATTTTGACACATCCACATAAAAGCAGAATCAGAAGATTTGTTTCAACTTTCGTGAAGAGAGGGAGAGAGAAACAAACAGAATTCATCGCCTATTGAATTTCTGTAAATTTAACGTGTGCTGCCATCTCTGTACTTCAAACAGAACTACGTAGTCAGCTAATGACATAAATTATAGATTTTGACAGGAGAGCTATGCTTGTAATGAGGTACTTTTTCTACAAGTGTATCGAAATGCTTTGTTAATATTTACAGTACAATTATTTTTCTTTGGGTTGCTCAGAAAAAAACGATTTGAGATAATATTTACGAATAATCTCATTTTGATCTCGCACAAATACATGTTTTTGTACTTTGACGTGTAATGTAGCCGTCTCGGCAAGACCACTTCGTTCGCATTGAACAACTTTTTTTGTGACAATGTCTGCATCTGTTGATTAAAATTTGAAACATAATAAGCTTCTAAACAAGGTCAACAGTTTTCATCAACTCACAGTCGACTAAAATAATTAAGATTCAGGGTATATTATGTCTGTAGTTTCAATGAATAATCATTTTATGTGTTACTACCTCAGGTACAAGTGTAAGTGTCCGCGAAAATGATCCGTACTTTGTTTTTCGCAATCACAACGTTACATGAACATGGATGACCTAAAATGCGAATACGTGAAGAAAAAAGATGCTACAGACTGTCACAAAAGCTATATAGTAAAGATTTTATAATGTTTAGTGCGTCAAATAACGTCAGTCGTGAACACAGTTCTCGCATCGCGTAACGATCGGTGATTTGTTGGATCACAAAAGTGAAAATGTGATGTGTCAAACTGATTGTTTACCTCGCGGACAGGTGAGCGGTTTGTAGAAGTGGTACGCGAGGGCGGCGGGAGGCGGGCGGCATGTCGGGTCGCACGAGTCCCGTGAACGGCGGTTACGAGGCCGCGAGCGCAGAGCCTGCCATGAGGCTCACTGTCCGCAAAGACCTGTTCCCTGAGGTCCGCCTGCCGAAGATAGCGCCTGACGACCCCGACGCAGCCTCCACAGACGAGGATCTAGACTCGGTCTCCTGTGTCAAGCTCGAAACAGACTTTGAGCAAAGCATTGATGAAATTGCAAATCAAAAACACAAGATACCAAATGGACTGATTCAGTCCCCTAAACCTCGTCACAGAAAGCATAAGCAACACTCAAGACGAGACAATGACCATTCAATCCACAATGGTTGTCTTCCTTCAAAAAGGAAACGTAGAAAAAACTCCTCACGTGAATCACGGCATAAATCCCACTCATCTAATAGTACTGTGCGAGCAAAAGTGAAAGGTGGTAAAAATGTAAATTTAGTTAGTAGCAGTGAGTGTCAGGAGGAAGATGAGTGGGCTCAGGAAGAAGAAGCAGAGGAAAGTGAAAGTTCAGAAGATGAAGTGCTCAAGTGCAGTGTTAAGTTACCATTAATCAACTTGCCTAGACAAAGTGGCAAACCCTACAGTCATGAACTTAGTCAATTATCAACAAGGAAGAGTAAAAAGGACTCTAAACAGAGACGGACGCATGCAGTGACACCTTGTAGTGGTAAACCACGTTCCATGTTGGACATTTGTAGTTCTCGTAGCAAAAAGAAATCAAAGAAGTCTGAGTGCACACCCACTTATCGAAGTCAGATAGTGGATACGAACACTATTAAAATTAAGATTAAAAGGACAAATGTTCTTGAAACTGTAAGTATTATTTTAACACTTTCTATCAAAGCATGTCATTGTTATTGTTTTCTTTTTTTTTAGTTACAAAAGAAATTATTTATTATGTAAGCCCGCAACAGCCTTCATCCTGAACCCTAAAAATTACCTATAGTGTTATAATCTTGACTGTGACAAGTTGTAACAGAAAAATAATATTGACAGGTTGTAGGATAAATAAAACATATTTCTTAGTTTTTACTTGACTACTGCAAAGCATAAAGGCGACTTATGATTTGGACCGGTATGTATGTATATATATGTATGTTTGTATGTTCATCTGTTCCCTCATAACTTCTAAACCCTTCATCATTTATTTTGACAAATGAGGTGTCATTAGATGCGCCTAAGCTGCCTGCTGGTAATAAGCTAGGTTATATTGTAAATACAATTCAATAATACATACCTTGTAATAGTAAATATGTCCCTAAAATTATTTACATAAAAAATAGGTCCATAACTAAAACCCAACTACACAAAAGTATGAAACAAGACTCATATTGTTGTTCAGATGATAGCTGCGGTTGTATGCTTCTTCTTCTGTTAAAACAAACTAGCACTCATGTTAAAAGGAAAGTGTCATATGACCATGCCTATCATCTGAATGTCAATATGAATCTTATAATAATAATAATAATATTTCACAACAATCACACCAATTCTCTAGTCCCAAATTAAGCTATGAGGCTTGTGTTATGGGTACTAGACAACATATAAACATACTTAAATACTTTTTTTTTCTAAATAAATACATATTATACATAGAAAACATCCATCTTGATTCATACTTTTGAGTACCTAGTTGGGTTTTAGTTTTGGAACTTATTTTTTTAAAGTTAAAGGAACTACTGAAAATCTGACCTTGGCTTGTTTCTTTAAAAAAATGCATTTTTTTTATTAAGGATACTCAGAAGCCCTGACTGCTAATAGGGATGATAGGAAACATTTTAAAATATCTAGAGGACCCGGCAAGTGTTTTCCTGCTGCTTAAAAAAATATCCAATTATGTGCAGTTGGTCTGAAGTTTGTGCGCACATACATTACTGTGAAAATGATTTTTATTTATAAATAAATAATCTTAAAAGCAAAGTATCATATTCAAAGGATTAATCAGGAATCTTTTTGTGGCTCACTATTTCTGTAACATCACGTAGTGATTTAATCATGTAGGGTTCCCTGCCTAGAAGATAATTAATTGCTCCTTATTTAATAACATAGATACTTCCAACTTTTAACAGACTAATTTAACAACAATATAAAACCATAATAGAAAAAATTGTGGTGAACTTCTTTATATTGTGTAGCGTCAACCAGGATACTTGTAAAAAGGTGAATAGGAGACAGTAATAATATCTAATGCTTTACATTCATACTTTCACAACACAAAAAAGCACAAATTAAGTTGTCAGACCCCCCTTTAAGTACCTGGCTTGCAACATCTAAATAGGCAGTCTTCCAATCCACTTTTGGATGGAAAGGAAGACAATCTTTAGTGACTCTAACACCCATTGATTAAAAAAATACCTAGATGGTATTTTTAATATGACAAAAAATAGTACTATAAAGAAGTACTCGCTTTATCTAAGAATTGGACCCGCCTTTAAGCACCTGGCTTGCAACATCTAAATAGACAGTCTTCCAATCCACTTTTGGATGGAAAGGAAGACAATCTTTAGTGACCCTAACTCCCATTGATTAAAAAAACCTGGACGATATTTTTAATATGACAAAAAGTAGTACACACATCAAAAGTGTCTAGGGATCAACATATATTTTTGCAATAACTTTTCTCCTGATTGATATTAATTAAAATTTTCTTTAAGGATTCATCAAATAAAGTGTTTTCGTTTTTCTACAGTAACGATAAACCAAGTCACCTTTGCATTAATAAAGAAATTTGCCATTTTCCTAATAAAGGGATTTTTGACATTTGAACCACTAACATTAAAGTTCGAAAAAAAGACTGAAATAACAGTTTTCTTTAAAATTTTATTGGGTAACTTAAACAATTAATATTCCGTGTTTCTACCGCGAACACTAACAACACAAGAACATCGGTTTGGCATACTCAATATGAGTTCATCCAAATCACGCTGTGGAATGGCCGCCCATGTTCGTTGCAACAACAAAAAAAGGTCTTCTTGCGACTGGATACCCTCCATATTCGGCAGAGCTCTTCTCTGTAGCATATCCCATGCATGCTCAATCGGGTACAAGTCTGGCGACTGAGCAGGCCAGGGCATGAAATTGATGTTAGCTGCGGCGAGAGTCTGTCTTACAACTCTTGTGTGTGCGGTCGTGCATTATCATGCATTAACTGAAATAAGGGACCGATTTGCACTTGTAGAGGAACGATGACGTCTGATACAATCGTCTCAGCATAAATTTGAGCGTTGAGGTTGCCTCTGATCCAAATCAACTCAGTTCTTCCGCCGATCCAAATACCCGCCCATACCATGATGGTTCCACCACTATAAGGATGGACTTCCTGGCAGGATTTTAATCGCTGTTGGCGTCCAGGGGTTCTCCAGTGTCGTATACGTCTTGTATCCGGTCTCATACCAAAACGAGACTCATCAGAAAATCACACGAAACGCCATTGTTCTTCTGCCCAATTTCTGTGTTCAAGAGCCCATTGATATCGAATCCTACGATTGTGCATTGCTATAGGTACCCTTAGCGGTCTTCGGGAATGAAGATTCACTTCATGCAAGCGGTTTCTGACCGTTTGGTCGCTAATTAAGTTCCCTGAAAAGTGATGAAGCCTCACGGCTAACATCATGGCGGTTATTGTTGGAGCTCTTCGAGTTGTGATTTGAATGTATCGGTCTTGTCTCCGTGTGGTGCAGCGATACCGTCCTACTGGTCCGTATGGCGCTACTACAGAGAAGAGCTCTGCCGAATATGGAGGGTATCCAGTCGCAAGAAGACCTTTTTTTGTTGTTGCAACGAACATGGGCGGCCATTCCACAGCGTGATTTGGATGAACTCATTTTGAGTATGCTAAACCGATGTTCTTGTGTTGTTAGTGTTCGCGGTAGAAACACGGATTATTAATTGTTTAAGTTACCCAATAAAATTTTAAAGAAAACTGTTATTTCAGTCTTTTTTTCGAACTTTAATGTTAGTGGTTCAAATGTCAAAAATCCCTTTATTAGGAAAATGGCAAATTTCTTTATTAATGCAAAGGTGACTTGGTTTATCGTTACTGTAGACAAACAAAAACACTTTATTTGATGAATCCTTAAAGAAAATTTTAATTAATATCAATCAGGAGAAAAGTTATTGCAAAAATATATGTTGATCCCTAGACACTTTTGATGTGTGTACTATAAAGAAGTACTTGCTTTATCTAAGAATTATGTAAATGTCATTCCATTACAGCTGTGATTTTTAAATAGTTTTTTGTTTTGTTTTCATCTTCTGAATAGACTATTATTGTTTTGTTGTCACATTATTTTAGTTTAAAAGTCAAATGATGGTTTTCTTCTTGTTTATTTATTTTTAAAAAGTTTAGTGTGATAAAGTAGAGGATTATGAATCGTACATTTATCTGTTAAAATGCGAAAGAAATCTACTGTTTCAATTACAGTTCAACACCATGAAATCAAAAAAAACTTGATTATTAACTTTGTGCATTTTTGATTTATTTGAACCGTCTTACGGTTTATCGATCAGCATCACGTGACCTGACGCGAGTTTCACAGTTTCTACCCATGCCACAAAAGTGCTCAACGCCGCTAAAGAAGTTTTCACTTCAAAAAAACTAACACGGGTTGCACTCCGGGAGTGCCGGCAGAAGTGAAAACTTAACAACCGTCTTACGGTTTTTCGATCAGCATCACGTGACCTGACGCGAGTTTCGCAGTTTCTACCCATGCCACAAAAGTGCTCAACGCCGCTAAAGAAGTTTTCACTTCAAAAATCTATAGAGTACCGTTTTTGTTGTAAAATCCCACTTATTACAAGTGTTTTAGAGTCCACATGCCTTTGCCATGATGTGGTGTCTTATTTCGACTTTATCCATCCTAATATCACAAATGGGGAAGGAAGTAACTCTGTCAGTCTGTTACAGTTTCCGCTTAAATTACTAAACCGATTTGGATGAAATTTTGTACAGTTATAGAGTGAACCTTGGAAATGAACATGAACCGAATTTCACACAGTCGTAGTTTCTGGCGGGAAGCTAGTTAATTTTAAATGGTTTCAAAGAATACTAATGACGATTTTTATTAGAAGTTACAGATCACACCTATAGCGCCTGCACCCACATCGATCGCCGACATTGGCCAGAGGAAATCTAAAAAGAAAAGGGCAGCTTCACCCGTGGCGAGCGAGAGTTCGGGCGAGGAGTACGACCCTCGCGGGGACAATACCGCGACTATGAGCGTGGCAGCTCCCAAAGCGAAGCAGGCCCGACCGAAGACGCCTAAGACACGGAAGTCTAATAATTCTAAAAGTAAGACTTGAGTGTCTTTTTAGCTTACTACATACAACATTATTACTACTTTTTTATTAATAAATAAGTAAATATACAACAACATCACATACATTGATCTGACTCCATTGTAAGTAGCTAAAGCACTTGTGTTACAGATTTCAGAATCAACAGTGGTATTGCAAATAAACTTAAATAAATACATTTAAGACACAGACCAGTACAAACAGACATGTTCATTGTTTGTACAGTGCGGGAATCGAACCCGCGACCTCATAATGATAATAGTTAATAATAAATAGTCAACTTTTTGACCATTACACTCAAGTAGTCGTCATACGTTTGCATAAACACATATCAAAATGTTGATGTGTCAAATTTCGTAAACTCAGCAGTTTTAAACTTGCACTATTATTTTGATGCTTCTCTTTGAAATGAATTGTCGAACTAGCGAAGTAGGTCAAGAGCAGACCTTTTTACAAGTTCACCAGTTCATGGTTAAAATTGAACAGATCAATATTGTTTAGATGCATTCAAGTAAGAGTGTACCTATTGATTTTTTTTATTGTTTCAGAAAAAAGCCAAAAGACTGAAAGAACTAGTAGAATTAGTGCAGCTGAAAGTAAGGATGTTGGACCGCAAAGTCCGTGGGCGACGATGCCTGAAGAAGTTCTCATGAAGATATTTGAATATGTGGTGGCTTCACAGGGAACTTTACCTAGTGTTATAAGGTAAGAAAGTTAGAAATGACATAACTTGAAAAAAAAATTGTGTATACTTTATAACAAGTTCACACTTTTTTGTTTTTTGATTATGTTATTTTTATTGGACTTTGATGTTGTTTTACAGATTGAGACCTTAAGTGATTTTACATCGCTAATATTGACTGATGAAGATTGTTTTTTAAATTATTTTTCTATATTTCCAGATTGGGCAGAGTTTGCAAGTTATGGCATATCGTAAGTTGTAGACCAGAACTATGGAGAAATGTAGACTTGGCGCAATATACAAAAGAAAAATGTAAAACCGACTACAAATTAGTGTGGCTCCTTGAAAATAGATTATCACAATGTCAAAGTTTAAATATAGGTAGGTGGCATTTGTGCTTGTTTTTTCATATACTTAAATTCTCAGACTTGCAAAGTCATAACATAATCACAATTTGGCTTTGCAAATGAAATACCTACTTTTAAGAATTACGATTTAAAATCCTTAATAGAGTCAGGCAGTACATTTGTTAAAATAATAATTAAATTTTGCAGCTCAATGGAAAGTGTGCAATTTAACATGGGTGCTCGCGTGCGTGGCTGACTACTGTCCGGGCTTGGTGGAACTGAGCTTGGCGGGCTGGAGCCGCATGACGCCCGAACAGCTGTTCGAGCTGGTGCAGGGCTTGCCGAAGCTGCAGAGGCTCGATCTGTCGCTGACGGTGTGTACTTAACTCGCATCAGTGTATGTACAGGGCGTTTGGTGGAACGATTGGTTTATTCACGTATTTTTCAAATTTTTGCTGTAGTTACTTCTTTTCAAAGTTTCTTTATACTATATTATATATTCGTAGCTTACTATGATCGAACCAAATCAAAAGGATCGATCAAATATTCGATGTTTTATGGACCCGTTACGGTGTCAGTGCCCTTTTATAAAAAAAATATTTTTTGTAATTACTTAACAACAATCGTACTTTTCCCAATAAAATAAAGGACTTTTTTTTGCTATCGACCCTAGAAATATCTTCATGTTGTCCCAAACAACGGTCTGTTTCCTGAAAATAAAGTAAATTTTACCCTGCAGTCCTTGAAGATTTGTTTCTTTGATTTCAAAAAATGCATTTACTAATTGAATCGAACATTATCCCTGATTAACATAAAACATCCGCTTGATTTTTTCACTTGTGCAAAGCCGGAACGGGCCACTGCTGGATAATCTCTAAATATTTGTATATAAAATTCTCGTGTCACAATGTTCGTTCCCATACTCCTCCGAAAAGGCTTGACTGATTCTTATGAAATTTTGTGAGCATATTGAGTAGGTCTGAGAATCGGCCGACATCTATTTTTTATATCCCTTAGTGATAAGGGTTGTCCACAATAGTTTATATGGCAAAACAACGTTTGCCGGGTCGGCTAGTAAAGTTATATTTCTCTTACAGTCGGAGACGGGCGGCTCTAGCACGTGCATATCGGCGGCGTCCATGGCGCGGCTGGCGGAGTCGTTCGGCGAGAGGTTCACGCACCTCACGCTCGCCAACAACAAGTTCACGGCGCTGCCGCAGATTCTTTCGTCTGTCGCGGTGAGTGAACCAATCAGAGACCGTAATTCCTAACGTTTCGTTCGAATTTCTGGTCTAACCAGTGCGTTCGCTCGCACCGTCGAGCTTGGAAGAGTGACAGGGACGGCTATATCCGAAACTATCCCCGATATAGTAGCTTACTGTTAGCAATACATAAGTTTGGCGCAACAGATTTAGAGTAACAGATTTAAGCTAAAGGGAAGCGCTCCCTATGTTCCTATGTGTTATGGCCGGGAACCAAGGTCCGATAGACAACGTCTTGATTTGTCTATCAATATTATTCTAGCTCTAAATCACATGTCGAGTACATGTGATTTAGATCATGTAGTAACTATCTCTATGTCTTGTCAATAACATTACTTTCTGTTTAATATAAACATCTCTCTCACACACAGACTCACTGTGCGAACCTTGAAGTGCTGGACATATCGGGCGCGCTGGCAACGTCGCACCCCGCCGCGGTGCCCGTCGAAGCGCTACAGAAAGGCTGCCCCAAACTTAGAGTTTTTCGCGCCGCTAACTCTCAGCTGGTGCTCGCGCCTGCCACTACGTCACAACAGGTAACTGAAAATTTCGTCTCAAGTGTAGTGGCCGCCGTGGTGCAGCGGAGAGAGGGTGGGACTCGATGACTAAAAATCATGGGTTCGATCCTGGCGGGAGAATAAAAAATTACAAATACTAATTTGTGCTATTTTATATTTGTTACACGGATCTAATTAACATTGATGGACCTGATCAAGCCATGTCAGATCACTACCTTCTGTACAACAAAGTAACCACCACGAATGTTGTGTAATTTACAAATAGAACGAAGTACCAATGTTGTTGTCGGAACTTAGCTTGGCGTTGATGTAGAGAATTGAGTAGCCAAAGTGCACGGTTATTTTACAAAGCAAACAGCTTTATCTTGCTGCCACGTCCAACGTAGTTCCCGTCGTGACGCTTTTGAAAGTCTTCCCCAAGCTGAGTGATCCGCGTCGCCAACTCGCAGCTAGTACTCGCACGAATTTCTTACTCTTGCCTATACAATGAGAAAACATGAGTGCTTCGGAGGCAGCATTGAGCCGCGTCTGTCTACTAGCGACGCGACAGGAAATTGCCTTGATTGATTTTCGAACCAAGATGTGTAGGATTTGTGTAAGCGTCAATGCCGCCGCCGCCGACTGCGTAAGCCAGATTCGAGCACTCGAGCGAGCGATTCGAATGCTCGACTATGCAATAAGCTAGATGACACCACCAATCGTTAACTAATTTTTTATTATCTGTCAAAAGAGTCTGCCTCCATAGGTTTTGTATGGGAATACAAGAACGTGACGTTGCGGTCATGTATTAGAAATCAGAGTCAATTGACCGAATATTTATTGAGTTTTGTGTGTTTATAAATTGGTTTCTACAGCTTTTTTGTAAGTGTACTGGTTGTATTAACTTTATAGGGGTTATGTTTTTTAAACGAATAATATTTTCAAGACCATGCGGTCTTGAAAATATTTAAGAAAGGTGTCATCATGCCTATTTTTAAGTGCTTCTGAGCTACGTTGAATTTGTGGCTTTCCAACAGCCTGATGATAATTTCGTGTTGTTTATTCTTCTTATCGTGTCGACCTAGGCAATACTATAATTTTTAAGACCAAAACTCAGCCATCGACAAAGCAAGTTTTGTCTCTGATTAAATATATCCGCCTACAGATGGAAGCGGTCGGGTGGAGCGCTCTCGAGGAGTTATCCATCGCCGGGGAAGCCGCGGCGGAACTCGTCGGCGTCGGCGAGTACCGCTTCAACGACGAGGCGCTGTCGCGGCTGGTGCGCGCCGCCACCCGCCTGCGCCTGCTCGACCTGAGGGGGCTGCAGCGGCTGACCGACTCGGGGCTAGTGAGGGTGCCTGCTTGGGACCTGCAACATCTGTTTCTCGGCGGTGAGTGAACACTATAGTGCTTACAAATTGATTCAACGCTGCCACCCGCCTGCGCCTGCTCGACCTGAGGTGAGTGATTACTATAATCTTAAGGAAAACGATTTGGCGACGTGGCACTGTCCCGTTACCCGCCTTAGCCTGCTCGACTTGAGAGGGTTACAGCGGCTGACCGACTCTGGACTTGTAAGAGCACCTGCTTGGGACCTGCAACATCTGTTTCTCGGCGGTGTCATTGTTATAATCTAAGAAGACACGACGAAGTGCTGCCGCGGCTAGTGCGCGCAGCCACGCGCCTTCACCTGCTAGACCTGAGAGGTTTACAGCTGCTGACTGACTCGGGACTAGTGAGAGTACCTGCTTGGGACCTGCAACATCTGTTTCTTGGCGGTGAGTAATTACTATAGTCTTAATAAATCTTCGTTTTAAGAACGAGGCGCTGTCGCAACTGGTGTTTGCCGCTCCCGCTTTCGCCTCCTCCACAATAGAGGATTACAGCGGCTGACTGACTCTGGGCTAATAAGTGTACCTGCTTGGGACCTGTTCTTTGGCAGTGAGTATCCTTACCTGTTATCCTGGGTTAGATTAAAATTTCTTATTAGTATACCTTGATATAAAATCTCATCTCATCGGCTTTTGTACGTCCCACTGATGGGCACAGGCCTCACCTCTGCTATGGGGTGGTCCGAGCCATACTCCAACAGGATTGGTGAAGTTTGTTCTATGAAATTAATATTTTTGTTTTTGCCTCAGGTTGCAACGTGACTCGCCAGAGCAACGCGTGCCTCGAGCTGGTGTGCGAGAAGTGGGCGCACAGCCTGCTGGAGCTGGACCTGTCGTGGGCGTCCGCCGCGCGGGTGCTGGACGACGCCGTGTCCGCGCTCGCCGACTCGCCGCACAGCAAGCTGAGGTATCTATCTGTATACACACGCGTGCCTCGAGCTGGTCGCGAGAAGTGGGCGCACAGCCTGCTGGAGCTGGACCTGTCGTGGGCGTCCGCCGCGCGGGTGCTGGACGACGCCGTGTCCGCGCTCGCCGACTCGCCGCACAGCAAGCTGAGGTATCTATCTGTATACACACGCGTGCCTCGAGCTGGTCGCGAGAAGTGGGCGCACAGCCTGCTGGAGCTGGACCTGTCGTGGGCGTCCGCCGCGCGGGTGCTGGACGACGCCGTGTCCGCGCTCGCCGACTCGCCGCACAGCAAGCTGAGGTATCTATCTGTATACACACGCGTGCCTCGAGCTGGTCGCGAGAAGTGGGCGCACAGCCTGCTGGAGCTGGACCTGTCGTGGGCGTCCGCCGCGCGGGTGCTGGACGACGCCGTGTCCGCGCTCGCCGACTCGCCGCACAGCAAGCTGAGGTATCTATCTGTATACACACGCGTGCCTCGAGCTGGTCGCGAGAAGTGGGCGCACAGCCTGCTGGAGCTGGACCTGTCGTGGGCGTCCGCCGCGCGGGTGCTGGACGACGCCGTGTCCGCGCTCGCCGACTCGCCGCACAGCAAGCTGAGGTATCTATCTGTATACACACGCGTGCCTCGAGCTGGTCGCGAGAAGTGGGCGCACAGCCTGCTGGAGCTGGACCTGTCGTGGGCGTCCGCCGCGCGGGTGCTGGACGACGCCGTGTCCGCGCTCGCCGACTCGCCGCACAGCAAGCTGAGGTATCTATCTGTATACACACGCGTGCCTCGAGCTGGTCGCGAGAAGTGGGCGCACAGCCTGCTGGAGCTGGACCTGTCGTGGGCGTCCGCCGCGCGGGTGCTGGACGACGCCGTGTCCGCGCTCGCCGACTCGCCGCACAGCAAACTGAGGTATCGTATAAACGTTTTTTACCTTACGGCTGTCAATTCGGCGGGTGCCGTGATAGTGCCTTGCTAGTTGTTGACCTACGCCGAAATTGCCGTAATTACGGTGAATGCCTGTGGCCTCTCGGCCTATGGTGAACCCGCCACATCCCCGACTCATTGCACATGGCACCGGAGGGCACCGTTAGGTATTTAGTGGGTTGGCGGGTTCTCTCTCTTAGGCCTGGAGTCCTACATAACCCCCAGTTGCCCCCGCAGCTGGTGGGTATGCGTAACAGCATTTCCCTGACGTTAAAAAAAGGCCCAAATTGCCGTAACACACGTTACCGGCAGTAATTTCACGTATGGTGGAACTGTCAAATCCAACTATTAAATTACGGTTTCTCAGATATGAGGTCGTTTCGCGATCCTACGACTCTTACTATGATTTGAAATTATAACGAGTACTTGAATATCATTTTAAATTTGTTTCAGAATCCTTAACCTTTGTGGATCATCTGTATCTCTGGAGCCGGTGAAGAAAGTGTTACTAAGGTGCCCTCATTTAGAGTCTATTAATCTGAGCTCATGCCGAGCGCTGCCTAGAGGTATGAAGCGTCTGTACACGGGAAAAGAACTCCAGGACCTCAAAGACAACTTTGACCCGGAGAAGGCGAAAACCAAAGAAAATGAAGAGAATGAGAAGAAAAAGAAAAAATCTGAGAATTCTGAGGCCGATTCCAAAACAGAATCAACTAAACCGGTGACGCCAAAACAAGAAGTTTCCGATAGTTCTGGAGAAAAATCGGACGCGAAACCTCAAGATAAATCTTCCGATTCCTTTTTCCAAGAACCTAAAAGCGTTTCTGATCCAGGAAGTCACAAGCAGGCAGGTGATGGGTCTCGTAAACATTCTCCTGATAGCAAATCTGATGCGTCATCGAATAAAACCCCTGAGAATCGATCATCAGTATCTGAAACCAAACGTGCATCGGGCGACACCACTCCAAAATTACTGAGTCCCATGGCGCAATCGCGACCAGACTCTTCCTCCACTCCCAGGTCTGAGCAAAGTAAATCGGACATGGGCAGCCCTCACTTCAGCCCCGTTTCCAAACCAGACAGCCAAGTGCAAAACAGTCCTGAAGTAATGCCCGAGTCTATCAAAAGTAATTCCTGGAATTTAGGTCAATTTAAAACCACACCAACCCACAAATCCGAAGCTAGCCCTTTAAATAGGTTAGAGAGCCATAATAAACTCAAGCACGGTAAGTTCATCGAGCAATGCAGTCCCACCACATCGTTAGACAATAAGCCGAGTCCCGAAACCCTCGGCGTAAAGCAGGACTTAAAAACCCCGAACAGTTGGAACTACGGTAGTCCGATGCCACGACAAGAGACTCAGTTTTCGTCTCAGCGAAGCCCGTACTCGGCCCAACCGAGCCCAGCTCAACCTAGCCCGTATTCGACTCAACCGAGCCCCTATTCTACTCAACCTAGTCCGTACTCCTCGCAACCTAGTCCATATTCAGCCCAACCGAGCCCCGACACCAGTCAAATAATCAAACCGGATCTCCAAAAATCGGGAGCCTGGAACACCGGCAACTACAGTCCAATGACGAAACACCACGCACCGTTCTCCCCGCATCCCTCGACGCACACGAGCCCGGACCCCGGTCTCGGCGTAAAAAGTGATATTCGAAGTAATTCCAACAAGGCTTCCGGCCAGTACAGTCCCTTGTCGAGACAGGACCGGCACCATCAGAGCCCGTACTCGCCCCGGCCCAGCGTGGACAGCGTGTCGTACAGCATCAAGAAGAGCCCTGGCGTCGCGGGCGGGTACAGCCCGATGATGCGCTCGGACTGCCACCTGCCGAGCCCGGACGCGGCCCAAAGCGGCCGACCGGTGCTCGGCGGGCGCACGCAGGACATGTACGGAAGGACGGTCGCGAAAGCGCCCGAATTGATGCACAACAGCGTTCCGACGCCCGAGATACCCACATCGTGGGGTATCGATCGATTTAATCAGATATCGAACACGCCGACGTCGAGCATCGAGTCGCTGGTGTGGGGCGCGGGCTCGTTCGCCGAGCAGCGCGCCGACAACATTCCCGCGATGCTGAACACGCCGCCCGCCCAGGCCTGGACGAGCCTGCCGCCCTTCGACGCGGGCCCGCGCCGGCAGCCCGCCCAGACCGACTTGAGTGATCCGTGGACTTTAGGACATTTCCGTGTTGAGCCGCCTCATCAAGTGCAAAATACTTTTGTGGAGCAAAACGTTCCATTCGACGCGTTGAGCGGGCACGTCAGCCACCAGGCGCTGTCTAATTTTTTAGACGAAGCCTTCGCCGAATCGTCTCGCGTGGACTGACGCTCCTCTGTGTTGCCTTTACCGCGAAGGCGTTTGTGAGTTGCGGGGCCGCGTCCTCGGCTACCGTGATACTGTGAGTGATGAAATTGAACAATCTATCGAGTAGAGTCTACACTGTAGACATTGTAAATAAGATTTATTTAGTTAGATGTAAGATTAATACAGCTAGGATGCATTTGTGTTATTTTGCAATCCATAGTCTATGAGAGGATATGTGTTAAGAGCAAATTATATAAGAGTTAGTGAAATTCATCAATAAACTTAGATATTGTTGAATTATACTCATGAGTTAGATTTTAGTATGAGTCTTTATTTGAATGCCAAAATCTGTTTAATATCTGAGGCCAAAATACATATTTATTTCAATTTTATTTGTTGAATATGAATCATTTAGCTACTATATTTATTCTTAACTTCCAGTAAGAAAATGATGAGATTTATAAGTTTCAAGAAATGATGTAAAATTAAACATTCCTTTATATTTATTTCAGATATGATTTCACAATTAAAGTTTATGAAATATTGTAAACTACAAGATTGTTCATACACTGTTTAGTGACTTTAGATAATCTTTGAGGTCAAGTTAAACTCCGGCAAAGCTTTTTATACCACATATCTAAATGCACGGCAAGTTCACAGCAGCTATTTAACTTTAAGCTGTTTTCTACATTAACTGTAGGTCCTTTGTTAAATTTGTTAATAAAATAATAGCTTATGTTGGGCCCCTGTTTAAATCCAATTAGACAAAAAACTCGACACATACAAAAATATCAGATAATAATTTTTAATAAGCCTTTGTTGGTCACAAAATAATTATAATCTTTTTAAAATAAGGCTGTCGCGTTTTTTGCAATAAGAGGAGGGTAGGGCTAAATAGCTGATACCACCAATCGTTGGCATACTCTTAATAAATATTTCACAACAATCACACCAATTATCTGTCAAAACGGTCTGCCTACATAGATTTTGTATTGGAATACATGATCGTGACGTCACGGTCATGTATTCTGATACATGACCGTGATTTCGACAATTGGAGTCAATTGACCGAATATTTATTGAATTTTGTGTATTTAAAAATGGTTTCTACAGCCTTTTGGAAATATAATGGATGTATTAACTTCATAGGGGCTATGCTTTTTAAATGCCATGGTCATGAAAATATTTAAGATAGGCGTCATCATGCCTATTGCTAAATTTATTACCTTGTTATGATATTATTTGGTCTTTAACCATGAAATGTTTTAAACTAGGCTTTTGCCTTTCCTTTAACTATAGTAAGGACGAAATCATGTAGATAAACACTGCAGCATCTTACAAAGATGTGATACGGACAATTTTGCAATTAAAACGTTCGATGTTCAGGCGAGTTTATCACATATTCATATCGTCGTCACAAAACTAAGTGAAAAATAGTGACTTGTAATCTTCATTTTGAACAAAATTTCCAGGACATTATTTGCCAAATTTCCCAAGTTTTAAGAACAAAAACTAAAACGATGATAAAAATAAAAAGATTTTTAATGTCTAACGCAGGGACCGATACATGTTAAGTAATCAATTGCGTTAAAACATTGCCAATGTACAGAACGGTGGGCCCAAAGTAAAATTCAATTCAGTGCTCAGCCAAGCAGTCTTTTAAAAAACTCTATCTAAACCCTAAAAAGGTCAGTCTACCGGTCCCAGTCTAACGGACGACACAATTTTCAATAAAATCATGTCTCGGCTTGCCATACGTCTTAAAATTTATATGAATCATTTGTATGCTATGTGGGGTGTAAGCATAAATATTAAATAGCTTGATTACTTGAAAGCGAATGTGTTCATGAAATCACGTGTGATTAATTATGTTCCCTTTTAAAATAATTCAATTGCTAATAAATAGTTGCAAGTGTTATATCATTATTTACAAGTTATGTATTGCAGTACAGATAGTAAATAATAATAATAATAAATAAATAAATTGTTCCAACGAACAACATACCTATTACCTAGCTCCTAAGCGTAAGCCTAACTAAGCGTAAGCTTGTGCTATGGTGACTAGGATAATGGATTCTAAAAATATTACGACATTAAAGTATCGCGATTTATGTGGAGTGGTTGCCCAATCAATGAAGTTATAAAATCCGAGTTAGTTTCAGGAGTATATTTTACTACCGTTTCAGTTCATGAACAGACAAAGGCAGACCAAAATATTTATTATCTTTTTTTAAATGAAAATAAATGTATAAAATAATGATTTTAAGAAATTCTAAATGATTTTTTTAATTCTATGTAATTTTATTTGCTAGTTAACTGCTTCGTATATTTTTGATGCATTTCAGCATTTATAAACTTAGTAAGCAAGCCATAAATGTAAAATTTTTACCGAACCGGACCTTTTATGTTTTATTATCATACATATTATGTATGATTACAACAAACAATAAATAGCAGTCTTTACAAATTTTATCAAATGAATATGAATTAAAAATACAGATGGAATCTCAATTTTTATATATTTTGCATATTTTGTTTTATTTGTTTAAATCAAGTTTTTGCACGATTGTATTTTTCTTGCACCAGAAATGCATTATTCTATCATTTGTTTTTTTTTTAGCTCAATCTTTTAAATGCAATAAATATTGTGTTTTTTTAAATCAATACTGCAATCACATAATAAATATGATGCGCATGCTTTTGAATGCAATTTGCTGTTATTAAGGAAACAATGTTTTTTACATAACAATCTTTTGATTTTCTCAATATTACGGATAAATGTATTTTGTATGTAACCATGCCAGGTCTATCTTCAAATTATTTTTATATACATCCTTGTATTACGTTTACGTGTTTTGATGTATTTTAATTGAGAAAGCGTAGTTTGCTTTTTAAAGGACAAAAGTAGCTGTTTTTATAATTTTCAATAATAATTCTCTCTGCAGCATTCTTCATATTACTCATTCGTAGAGCGTTTTTCTGATAGCTTTGCAATTAGCAATCTTCAATAAGCCAAGTACAAAGTGCTTTGTATAAATTAATGTTACATAGGTACTTCATGTTGCATTTGAAGAGACCCGAGAAAACCACCAAATATTGTTTCCAATACCTACATTAGCCTTAAAAATGCCTAATGTTTTACTGAAGAGAATATTTTATAGTTTTATTAACTTATTACAAAATGAAGTATATCTACTATACATAGAATGTATAAATTAAATATAATATTAGGTGAATATTATGTTAAATAATCGTGTACCATAGTATGTATAAAATAAAGTTGACTAATAACTGTAAGTTCTGTTATGTAGAGATTTTTGTTTGTAATATTGTTACACTACTGCGTGGACTTCTCACAGGTGGTCCAATTTTTATAATCTAACCAATAAAATATCGATGTGGTTGTACATTTACATTTTGAATAGAATTACTCTATTTATTAAAAATCTTTTGTTAAAAGTCATACCCCCTCTGTTAAAACATTAACATATCACCCTTCCCTTATTCATAATTTCAACATCTTAATAGTTCCACTATAGTTATGGTTTTTCCACATTGCCCTTAAAAATCCAAGTGTGAAGTAAATAAAGACGAAAACAAGCACAGATATTCATAATACTTTATTTATAATATAGTACAACAAGCATAACCATTTCTTCATAAAATATATTACAATTTTATAACACGTTATTCATATTTGAGATAAAAATTGCCGAATATGTGTACAATACAAATTGGAGAAATTTAACTGGCGAGTATAATAGATTCTTAAAAATCAGACAATGTGTCTGGATAAATCGTCAGTATAAACAACTTGCATCTGCTGATGAGCCAGTATGTTATATAGAAAAATCGCACATTCTGCCTAATCGGATGACATCTACACATGAATTGAGCTGCAATATCTACTTACGTGAGCCTTTCAAAGGTCTGAATAGGCTTTAAAAAGTACTCAACATTGATGAATTTGCCATGAACGAGACATTAACAGGAATTAAGGAAGAATTAGTATTTATCAGTATTACCACAAATAAATAAGACAGTGTTAAAACCTTGTCTAAATATATCCTTGCACAGTCATACTGAAGTCACACTACTGAAGCGTTGAACACTGTCCATATATTGGTGGTAAGGCTGCTCATATTCAGGCGTAGTTTTGATTGATAAGATGGTTAAACATCTATATTTTCGACTATATTTGTCGAATATGCCACAAAGATATAAGATTGTTCACACACACAAAGCTAAGATATAGAAAATCAGAACTATTACTCATACCATTTATCATTTCATACTAAACAGGTATGAAATAAACACAACAAAGCGAAAATGCCTTCGGTACATAATCACTTCATAGTTTTTTTTAATACTCTTCGCTATAAAGCGCGTCCTATTGAAACGATTAAAACACTTACATTCTATAACAATTAAAAAAGCTATCGGCATTCCGAGTAACATTTCTTCGTGCTTCTAATTAATTTGTAGATAGTCTGATTAAATGTACGTATTTTCTACTAAATGCTATCGTAGTCTTCGTAATTAAAATCCGCGCCTGTCGATGGCGATAAAAGATCTCGTTGTGGGTTGGAAGGGAGTTTGTCCTCTTTAGATTTCTTGTGCTTGTGTTTCTTTTCCTTTCGATCGGACTTCTCGCTGTAGTCACCTTTATCTTTGTCTTTTGATTTCTTCTTTTTGTGCTTTTTCTCCGACTGAAAATAAATACATTCATAAGTTAACAGATTTCGAAAAGGATGACGCTTTGTTTTCCACTGTTTAGTTTTTTGAGGTCGACTTAAACTTGAAAGCGTCAATTTTTTAAGAAAGTTATTTTAAGTTTTTAGTAGTAGTACTTTTAAGTGCTGTGGAGCTACTTAAATAGAAAATTACCTTTTCTTCCGGTTCTTTGGGTATATCTGGATCTTCTCCGCCTGTAACGTTTATAAAAAAATATAATTTAAAAAAACAAATACCCGCCTGCTTATAAAACAGTAATACACAATGTACGAGTAGAGTGTTTTGTTTTGTGTGTTTACTTTTTAGTTAAACAAATTACGTAATGATATAGGAACATCATTTAAATCCTTGTACTCTTTAATGTGGTACCCATATTGTAGTATTCGTACAATTTTTTTTTTTACTACGTTCAATGGCATCGTCGCACAGCCGGCATGTTAAAGAACACTTGGGCTGCTTAGACAAACATCCGACACCTCAATCATGTAAATCAGTTCAGCGATTTCAGAGATATCAGATCATAAAGAATATAACATACATGTCATACATACATACAAGATATGCGCGAAAAACATAACTAATCCTTGGCAGTCGGAAAAAAAAGTGTCTTAACTGTTCGAAATACTGATCACACAATATATTGAAGTGAATAAGCACCTTCCGGAGATCTTCGTGCGCTCGCATCGCCTGCCCAAAGCGGAAAATCGTTATCCATCGACAGAGGTAAGCTATGGTTGCTCTCGAGCATAGACACTTGACTGACGCTCGACTCTTCTTGTGGCGAACTCTCCTTGCTTATGGATGTCCGCTTCATGAATCTGCTTAGAGAATCGTCTTCTCTGTCGGGTCTTGTAACGAATGTGCTGTGTTCGGAAGACGTCATGTTTGTTGGTTTTATCATACTCTCAGTCGATGGAGTACCGTCAAAGTCAAAATCATCTTGATCGATCGTTACTTTTGGATTTGTTGCGTTCTCTTCATCACTGCAATTGAGATAGAAAGAAATCAACTCATTTGTAACTTAAGCTGTGTGGTTCTTTAAAGTCGTAAATGACAAATAATCGATCGATCGATACCACATTTTTCCTTTAATACTATTGAGGTTCAACATCGTTTTATCATAATTTTTGACATTTATGACTTTAAAGAACTGCGTGATGATGATTCAATTACAAATATCTACCTGTCGCTATCATAATGGTAATCTTGATTGGAATTCGACAGGGGTGTCAAGTCTTCTAAGAAACTGCTATCTAGTGTTCCAGCATAAAATTCATCTAGCGCGCCAGAGGACGCTGAGATGTTTGCTTGGGAGGGTGTGCTCTGTTCACTGGAAGAAAATTCAAAGTCATTATACCATCGAGTCTCGGTTTATTATAAAATATATAGTATTTAGTCGCTTAATTACCTGTCCTGACTAGGTCTCGTGGGTGTCATGTCCAGGCTGACAGTTGGCTTCATGGATTTTGATAAATCGGGGCTCACAAACCGACTCTGTTGTGCCTGTGAATTCTCCGTAAAGTTGGGCTTTAGTGGGTTCAGCGATTGTGCTAGCTATAGAATCGTGTTATATTAGTAACAGTTTAAAATCGCATTTAATCTGTCGTAGTTTTAAAATGAATTCAAAGCTACTATAATGTTTAGGTAGCATAATATTTACAATAGGCTAGTAGATGACACCACCAATCGTTGACATACTATTTATCTTATCTGTCAAAACGATCTGCGTCCATAGATTTTGTATGGGAATACTATAATTTGACGTCATAATTTAGTATCAGAAATCGAAGTCAATTGAAATCGTTGCATAAAGCCCGTCAATAATCTGTTGTTTATAATATGTATTTAGGTACTTACAAGAGGATTTACATGGGGCGGCACAATTGGCTTTCCGGCGCCCAAAACTATGCTGGGAGAGCGATCGTTGCTCGGGCGCGGTTCTGTGTTGGCCGAATTCTGTTTACGTTTATTAGCCAATTTGTCTACGAATGAATCGTAATGGGACTCTTCTGAGTTCTGAAAAAGGTTAGTTATCATTATTAAATCTTTAGAAGCATGACAAAATAGTGTAAGTAACTTATTATTATTCGACTTGGGTAGGTCCTGGGA
The DNA here is from genome assembly GCA_963921415.1 of Pyrausta despicata. Lineage (NCBI taxonomy): Eukaryota > Metazoa > Arthropoda > Insecta > Lepidoptera > Crambidae > Pyrausta > Pyrausta despicata. The sequence goes on along the minus strand of OY992846.1, from coordinate 11,028,420 downwards.
TTTATTATCAGGATAAAATTGGTATTGTATAAAGCCATCAGGATAACGATTTATTAAACTGATATGCCAGGCAGCAGATGGTTATCCTGATAAAGTAAGAAGTGGAAAACGACACCCAATTATGTAACAGTCGCTTACTCGTTTTCGGCAATAAGAGAAATTCTTCTTCTTCTTCTCTCGTGTCGGCAAGAACACGGGCTAAATCTTACTTGCCCAGAAAGCGGCTACCGTGGTAGCCCTCTGGTTATTGACTAGTACGTCCTCACGCGAGCAATTCAATTTAACTATTGACAATCCCCAAACCATACCAAAAACTACTTCTCGCGTATACGAAAAAGGCTTACTTGGAAGTCGTCAAGTTCTTTTTCTATTTCTTCAATATCTTTTTGATTTCTCTGTAGTTGTTCAAGTAAACTGGTCCTCTGAAGTCTCAGGAATGGTACACTAAGGAATTTATGCAGAAGTCGTAGTCCAAATCCATTCCTCATGGAAGATTCCGCATAACGTACTGGTGCTGTCCTAAAATGGAGTGTGGGAGAAAGTATTAGCATTATTATTAATATTAGACAATTTTAGAAGTTACTTAGCACGGTTACTCTACGAATTGGGCTTAAATTAAAATAATAATTGAATGTGTTGGTTCAATTAGTTCGCGTTGCAAATGCCAACAAGGCCCGACATAAGCGCGTTTTTTTAACATAAAAATGAACGCAGGTTGTCTTGTCACTTTAAAATTTTAGAAAACACTACGGTTGACCAGACAGCGCCGCGGCAATTATGCGATTTTTTTAAAGAACGTTGGAACGCCACACTGACGTCAAGCTCTGCCAGGCCCTTCATGCTCACAGCTTGATGAAGAAGACGAAGCAATATCCGATGCCGTACAATACAAGCGACGCGACATGATACCACGGTATTCGCGATGATTTTATCCAAAATAAGCGATTCGACAATTCCAGTCCCGTGTGAAATATCGGCCTATGTTACGCTCAGAGCGCATCTCAACAGAACCAGGAAGGCACCCACATAGCCCAGTGGATAGACGCAAGCTTTATTTACGAAAGCATACGTGTCTAATATTATAGTATAATACGGTAGTTGACACCACCAATCGTTGACGTACTTTTTATCAACTGTCAAAACGCTTTTCTTCATAGAGCTTGTATGGGAATAACACACTTTGACGTCATCGCGTGCAATGCCGACTGAGTGACTAATTATCATTTGAATTCCAATTAAAAATCAAATAATACGAACTGCAGAAAAATATTAGTGTAAAGGCATCTGAAATTATGAATTATTTTAGAAAAAACTGATTTTGAATATTTCTTTCATAGTGGAAACAAGCCTATTATAGCTAATATAGATGAACTAGTGAGCCCGGCAGATGCTGTCATGCCCGCTGTTTTCGTATTTTTTCAATATATATGTCACCGGAAGATAACAAGATCCGCAAGTTTATAAATTTCCTAGGAAATTTATAAACTTTCGTAGGATTCTAAACGGGAGAAAAATTGTATTATATTACGCCTACATTTTCGGAAATTTATCAATTTGCGACATCTCGTGGTAAATTTATAAACTAACGGATATCCATACGTAAGATTTTAAACAGTTTGACCAATCACAGAAGAGTTTTTAATTTTACGCTTTTTCAAAACACGGAAAATAACACACTGCTCTCTGATTGGTTCGATGTTGACAGTCGTAATGCTTGAGTCCATAGGCTTTAGTACAATCAGACTTGCCAAACTATTTTATCAGTTTTGGTTCGATTGTAAGGTAAGAAGTTCGGATCTTGTTATCTTCCGGTGACATATCAAAATTATGAAAAAAAGTATTCTAGTAACTTTTTGCGATCACAACGCTATTATTAAATTCGAAAAGACATTACTCTTCAAAATTCATTTCGGCTCCGCTTATTAGGGAGGATTCGAACCCATTGGATTCGAATTTAAAAATATTGTTGAATACGATTTCTGTTGTTTCATTTTGGTAGAGTGATGTCTTAATTACCATATTACGTAAAAAGGAACCCAATAATTTGTGTAGCTATCTAGCTTTAAATTAAAGATACTGTGAGGTACTTCTTACCTTACAGTCAAACCGAAACTGATAAAATAGTTTAGCGAGTCTGATTGTACTAAAGTCTATGGACTCGAGCATTGCGACTGTCAACATCGAACCAATCAGAGAAGCAGTGTGTTGATTGCCGTGTTTTGAAAAAGCGTAATATTAAAAACTCTTCTGTGATTGGTCAAACCGTTTAAAATATTACGTATGGATATCCGTTAGTTTATAAATTTACCACGAGATGTCGCAAATTGATAAATTTCCGAAAATGTAGGCGTAATAAAATAAAATTTTTCAACCGTTTAGAATCCTACGAAAGTTTATAAATTTCCTAGGAAATTTATAAACTTGCGGATCTTGTTATCTTCCGGTGACATATATAAACCTTCCACTTGAATCACTTTTACTGTTAAAAAAATGCATCAAAATCTGTTGAGTACTTTTAACGATGTAAGCATACATACATACAGAAATAACGACAGACACATGAAGCGACTTTGCTTTATACTATGTCGTGTTGTTTGTCTATCACCAAAAAATCTAACAAACAAGAGTTTTCAGCTTTAAATGTAAAAACAATTCATTAACAAATTTTTAGTTAAAGTGAAAAAAGTGGAATAAATGATTTACCTTGTCTGTTTGGCATGATGAAGACACTGTTCAATGTGATGAGGATGTACTTGTCGATGATGTGACATATCACAATGATTCCCCAGCACCACAACTGGGATATCAGCTGGCACCCTAGATAACTCCTTCACAACATATTCATAAGTCCTGAAATAAAATGAATAGTGGAGTAAATACATAACACTTATTTTCACACCACAAAAGTTAAGACACACACAGATGTACAATTTAGGTGGTCTATTGCTAAAATTTCCAGACACCCTTTGGGTTAAAGAAACTGTTATTGTTAGAGGAGTATGGTCATACACATCACTTATTACAGAGGTAGTGGTTAAAATCTAAAGGAAATCCAAATTACATTGGAATTTGTGCAAACATATTAGTACATAGTAATGAGAAGTAAAAAAATATATAGACAGATCAGTTGCATTGAGACAACAGCTTTAGCTGTACACTATCTTTATAATTTCTATCAAATCCAACCATCCAAACCTAAATTAGGTTTAAACATTATCTTACCAAGGTTTTGTAATATCCAACATCAGTATAACACCACTAGCATTCTTGTACACATCCAAGAATGTAGCATCCAGAACTGGAGTTTCATAACCCTCACCTGGAGTAGCTGGTGCAGTTTGATTTTCTAGCTTCAAACCGAGAGGAGGTTTCTTTTTTGTCCGCCCCTTATCAACTACTTCCCAAACTTCTACCTGTTTATTAAATAACAACATATTACAGCGAAATGTTAAGTTTTCTTCAAGAAGAATATTTCATCACACAGTGTAATAGCACTATAAATAAATAAAAATATTGGAATCAAACTGACCTTGACTATATAATCAGTGTTTTTGTAAGTCCAGTTTATGGGAGCTACTTGTATCTGATCAGTAGGAACATATTCTTCAATGAATGGTCCACCTTGCAGTCTTTGTAGAAGGCATGACTTGCCCACGTTTCTGTCGCCTTTGATCAGTATTTTCACTAAAAGAATTCACACAGTTTAAGATTCTGGTTCACTGATTATTTGCAAATTATTGCTGTTATCATATAAAATCATTTCTAGTGCGATTTGTTTGAAAATATAAATAAGTTTAGGGAGTATTTACTGTTAAAGTGAACGCCTCTCGAGAATTTCTTTTGAAGCGATGAAGACATCGGAACAGGAGCTGGACTGCGGTCATCGCCGCTTTTGGCTAATTTCTTCAGAGCGGAAAACATGATGTTTTTCAATTATATTGAACTGCGAGAAAAATCGAATATTTCTCAAATAAATCACTTTGTTTACGTGACGTGACATACATATCAGATGACTGACAGCTGACAGTGTCAACTAGGGATGTACAAGAACGAGTATTTTTGGAAGCATCGATTTGTCTTCCGAAACCAAGTTTTTTAAGACGGTAGTGTTTTTACTTACTGAATTTCACTTTATAAGTTATTTTGTTTTGTTTTCGGAAATGTGATGGTACGTTTTCATTGATTTAGCAGGCATCGTTCGTTAAATTATAGAAAAAAATCCAGGCAAGCAATGCGTTAAAAGTTATGTCTCTTCGAATTTAAAAGTAGTATGTAGATTATTAAATATTCGATTTTTCCCTATTTGAGTCACATTCCTACTTACTGACAGGTGAGAGTTTGACGGTTATTTTTTTTCCATGCAAAAGAAACTGAGTTTATTTATTCTTTTACAATTTATTAATTTTCTAAAAATAAAAGCGTCCTGGCCATAACTTCTTTTTTCATCATAAACAGAAATTCTTTCAAAAATGCTTACATCAATACTGTCTTTCAAAAACCCTTAACAAACTAAAAAAGTTGAACAAAACTCGATCATCAAAATCCAATAGTAGAAAATGAATACATAAGCTAAATCTAAAGTTAAAAATTACTTTAAAATAAATCAAAAATATTACAAAATGTTATATTGTGGAAAAATAATTAAGTCAAGCCGCGGTCTACGGGCATACAGTCTTTGCTGCCCACCTAGGCAACCTCCTTGTGGTGGATCAGGAAAAGGATCCGGACGACGTATTTGTCCACCAGCCGATTGTAAGCCGGGCCCTTTCGCGCCGAATCCATGTGTCCCACGATATTACCATGGAAAGGACACCTGGAAGAAATACAGGGCCTTGACTTTTTTTGTCTGTATACCGGCAATAATCTGCCAAGCTATACGCGCTTTAGGTCAAGAACCACCACATAAGGAACCTTGCAGAGATTATGAGTACATGCGCATTAGAACTAAAAAGTATCCGTGGGGTAGTGGCGTTGAAACGTTTTTTCACAACGACCACGTCAACCATCTGCCTGGAGAGTGTGAACCACCACCCCTCGACTGCGATTAATGTGATTTGTATCGTTGTAACCCGTTGCAATTGAAAAAGAAAACTATAAGTGACCTGAACAAATAAAGAACTGGATTATTAATCATTTTTTTAATTTGGGCAAGAGTAATCTCTCTCTGCCACTAGGGAGCATGGAGCACTATAGTGCAAAGTTGTTAGTCGCTTGGCCGTTTGATCGTTATAAGAGTAAACTTAAACCAATCAAAAGGGCTGAGCCATTTCGTTTTATATTATAATGAGATCATCGAATTATTGAGTTTCAGATCATTGGCAGTAATGCATGGCTTATACTTAATATTTCCTCTTTTTGCTGCTAGCGCTCTCTGTGGCGAGTTTTGCCTTGGACTCGAGCTTGGACTTTAGGTAATTAAGAACACACATTGCTTATCAAAATCCATCAGGCCGTGATTAAAAACTGCTTGTAAAATACTAGTAAGATAGGGATCTTATCTACCTACACTTCAATTAAGCTAACTAGAGAACACTTTCCTAACTGACGGTAGGTATATCAAAAGGAGAAATATGGATGCTCCTTTCTCCTTCTGACATCAGAATGAGTGATTCATAAAATATACTCAGATTGAACCCAGTCATAGCATTGACATACTACCTATTACCAAAAAGAGGCTCAGAATTTTGCGGGTAGAAGAAGATTTCAGTTCCATTTATTAAGATTTCATTTTGTGAAAGTACCTAGTTATTATGATGATGAATGGTTGTTCATGGCCAGACACAAAAGTCCTTGATTTAGACACAAAGGTTGCTAGTGTTAAGTGCCGTGTTTACCCTGCACATGGTTTACATGTTATGCGCGCGCAGTCTGGATGTGGAGCGGACCGCGACGGCGCTTCGGGCAGGACAGCGCGCCGCGCCGGGCGTCGCGATCGATACACGTTCTGACGTCAGTGGACGGGCGAGCGCCATTGGCCCGTACGGCATTATTAAATAAACCTCCGGACGGAGTGGCGCGCCAAGCGTCGCGCCGCGGGCACAGCACCGCAGCACGCGGCGGGCCCGCGCACCGCTCGCGGCTCGCCGCCGCCCGCCATGGCCGACATGCCGGACCTCTCGCACCTCACCCCCGAGGAGCGCGCCATCATCGAGGGTGTCATGATGCGCCAACGACAAGAGGAGCAGCGCGAACACGAGATCATGAGGTGTGCCCCACACCCACGCCCCACTACCCCGCAACCCGTGTAATCGAACCAGCTCTCCATACTTTCATTCTCTCAGTCCGAAATTTTTAATGCTTCCTTGTGAAAGTGCCGTGATCGTGTCTTGTAGTCTGCCTACGAATAATCAGAAATTTTCAACGGCTGAAACTTGCACATCAATAATGGCCGCTTTTCCCACTTGTCGGTAGTCTATGCGGAGCTTGTGCTTACATATACATAACTTCCACAGATATTGACGTACGTAAATACAGTCTTCCATCTGCGCGATCTATAATCTCTATTACGCCATAACGATATTAGTGTTTCACCTAAAAGAAGTGTTTCAGATATCGTGGTTTGTTTATTGATTTTAATGTCAGTTGTGCTTGCCTTTGAACCGGAGTTGGTGGATTAACTTAAGTTTCTATCGCATGTCGCATTGAACACGCAGTAGATGTAATGTGACGCATCACTGCACTACGGTCTAGAAAATAATAATACTTACATTAATTAAATTAGTTACCCTTTGTGTCTTTGTGCTGACTCATAATTCTACATTGACACAACTAAGTTTTTGTGATCGGGCACATTTTAAATATTAACTCTGTGTTTGCAAAAAGTGATATTTAAAGTATTCGGACGAGTTCCACTTCCAAGAGATAAGTCTGTAAGTACATTTTTATTTCGAGTTTTCAATTTACTCGGAATGAATACGTAGCCATGTTCCAGAATTTAATATTATCCTCTAGTTGCAGTTCTGGCTTAATCCTGAACAATTTCTGAATATTTTAGCTGACCTACTTTTGACCTATAAAGAAAATACGCAACTTGCGAACTTGCAAAAGCCTTCTATTCTGATTATTTCCAGTTTCTACGTACAGTTAGGTGCAGTGTACTAGAGCTATAATTTTCAATAATTTTAAATTTATTTCTTTTCTGTTTCTTATTGATGTTTGCTGTTTCTTTGCTGATACATCAAAGATTTATTATAAACTAGCGGCCGCCCGCGACTTCGTCCGCGTGGATGTTAGTTTTTTGCGACCGGGCTTCATACAAATTCGCAACCCCTATTTTATCCCTTTGGGCGCAGAATTTATCATATGTAATATTATTTCTATCCTTCTTTACCTTCCAAGTAATGTTGAGTCAAATAAAAAAAAGTCCCATTAAAATCGGTTTAGTAGATTCTGAGATTCAATTTCCTGCCTGCCCCCTAAGTTCATCGGCGTGATTATTTATATCCCAGTTTACTCTCCAGGTGATACTGAGTCAAATAAAAAAAGTCCCGTCAAAATCGGTCCAGTAGATTCTGAAATTAGCCCGGACAAACAGACAGACAGACAGACAGACAGACAGACAAAAATTTTAAAAATTGTTGTTTTGGCTTCTATTACGGTAATTAACAATTTTTCATAAAAATCTTCAATGTACAGAAATCGATCTTTTACAGTCTTATTATATGTATAGATATGTATTAAAAAAGTAAGAAGCAGATTGGTGAAAGCTACATGGTAATCTATGTGCCCCACACATTACGGAGTTTTTTTTTACTTACATTGAATTCTCGCGTTTATCCACGTTTAGAAAAGCTAACACAACTAGACAGTAAATCAACTAATCAAAGTTCATGCAATTACTTTATGATCGGATTGGGAACAAAGGCGACCGGTCACCAACCTATACAAATATTTTAAAATTATCAAAAAAAAATTAAACTAGCAAAGATCGCGCAAGGGTCCCGTATCACGGCCAAATTCTGAGCACGTAGAGGGCCATACAGACCGGAGGGAATCCGACACCGATCCTCCTACCTCGGTAGACATCCCCGATTAATTGACTCGCTCCGGCTTCTCATTCTTATCACGTTTCTGCTGTAAACCACCGACAGAATTAAACTTTAAAACGGGAGCTTTCAGAGCTGTAACTTGGAGCCGACACTGTTAAGGTAGCTGTCATTTTTCGGAATTTGGTGACAGGCTTTATTAATCACCCAAATTTTTATTTGAAATCCATATTACCACAACACCCTCAAATAACGAAATTCTGTCAATGGTAAGTAACTAATGCACCTGCAATCACAATTTTTTTTTTTTTCAATATACAACAGACGCAAGCAAGATGAAGTTGCCGTATTGGAGCAAACGATTCGGACGAGGAATGAGATGCAACGCGCAGCGGGAGTAGAGCTCGCCGCCACCTGCCACATTTGCCTCAAGACCAAGTTCGCGGACGGAGTCGGGCACTCCTGCCACTACTGCCGCGTCCGGTGCTGCGCGCGTTGCGGCGGCAAGGTCACTCTCCGATCAAATAAGGTACGATATCACACAATACCAATTACTCCTAACAATACCAGTCTAGAATCGATACACAACACTCAAAACATTACAGGTCATTTGGGTTTGCATTCTATGCCGCAAGAAACAAGAACTCTTATCTAAAACTGGACAATGGATTCACAAAGGTGGCGCCCAAGATTCCATGTTATGGCAGATGGAATCGGACTTGCGAGGACTGCCACCCCAAGCCGACGCGTCCTTGGATAAGAGACCTAAATTAGAGAGGGCGCATAGTGCAGCTGAGAAAGAGAACCATCCCCTCCAAAGATCTGGCAGCGCTCTGCGTCGACAGTACAGTCAGCAGGAGCCGCGCTGTTACGGGGAGTTGGAAGGTTTGGCTCGCACGCACCCGCACTTAGTGCATCCGCGGCAGAAGGCGGCGTACGGGGTGGAGGACTCCATGCCCCCGCCGCCCTCGCAGCTGCTGCCGCACCCGGGCCACCCGCCTTTGCCGCCGCGCTCCTCGTCGTCCGACGACGAGGTACCCGAGTGCGTATCCGACGAGAACGACGAATATCGCGATCGCGGTAAGTAAGCACGCCGCCCTGTCTCGCCGAATGCCCACTCCCGCAACCCTTCTCACGACCGAATCCTTTCAATCCGAGCTAATTTTGTTTGTCACCCTTTACACGTACACAACACTACATAAAACATACACACAAAAACAGGGAAAAAACATGGTTATTTTATTCTAATCCGAGTAAATGTTACCATAACACATTACGTCTGGCTCATGTTCACAACGATAAAGTTAAGGTGTTCCGTGCGAGGTATTAAATAATTAATTAAGTACCTAGAATAGTTTCAGGTAAATATTTTTAAGTTATAATTACATTCTTCACAGAAGTGTATAGTGTTGAGCACCTAAACTTATCTCTATATGTATACCCATCATGTTTACTCTCATGTACTCGTAGTTACCTGTTTCATAGTTGCATCGACTTCCTTCTACGATTCAAGAAACACGTCTTCGATTCAAACGATTTGTTTTCAGACTTGTGTGTTGAAGGTTATTTGATGAGCATCAAATCTCGCACAAGCTAATTGTGCTAGCTTTGAAGCTGAGCAGTTTGACCGCTTGTTATTTGTGTGCAATGTGTGCCGCCGCGTGCGTCTTGTGTGCCCATACTACGCGCCCGGTAGCCACGCGAGTCCTGGCTCGGCCTGTCGACTGCCTCAAAACCTCCCACTGTTCGCAGGTAATAGAGATAGGAGCAGCTCCGACAGCTCCAGGAGCCAACGTCAGGCGATGTTAAACGAGAAAATGAAAAAGTTTCTATCGGTGAGAGAGGCGTCTTTTCGGGAATATTTGCGTTGTATTATATTGCTGATTTAGATGTCTCGATATTCGTTAATGTTTTCACAAAATATACTTCTTCCTCTGGTCGACCAACTATGATGGCTATTTCGATCTATATTTCAATACTTCCATTCATTCTCTAAAGAGATACATTTACATGTTGCATGAAACGATCGGGAACTTAATGCTGATAGATAGCTAATGAATCATCGACGATTTACTGACCAAAATCAGTTAACTTACAGTTTAGAATAAATTTAAGCAATTCGAACAGTAAATGTATTTCTTTGATAAATGTTCTATTTTCATCTGTTTGAACCATAACATGGAAATTTTGCACAGCTATTTACAATTCCATGAATCTTCTTTAAAAAAAAAGTATTTTTAAGAAGTCTACTTGAAGTACTGTGGTTCAAGCAAAAGTCGCATGCCTGGGCGAAAAGAAGTGTACTTGAAATCATTTCTACTACAAATCCGTTTAGATCTTGTAAAGGTGTTCTTTGTTTGATTGTTGTTTTTGTATGACTTGTATAAGTTAACACACGTTCTTTCCGCTTGTGCGTGATCACTGCTTTCAATTTGTTTTTGTCTGGAGGCATCAGGTGCATTATTGTCGTTACAAATCATCGCGTTTCATCTTTAAAGTAAGACCACTAACGCATACGGTCGGTGCTGGAGTAAGAAAATATTCTCGTTTGTTCGATATTTCGGTTCCGGGCGCGTACGGGTGCGTAAGGCGTTCTTCGGATGCAGATGTTGTAAGACCACTTGCTATTGATGCCTTAATTCTTAGGACAACTTGAGGCGTGCGGATCTCTTCGGCACCCGCACCTCCGCGGCACCAGCGTGGCCGCCAACAATTATTACAATTTGACTAATCATTCGCCGGGCGGTTACGAAGCAGAGGCGCGAGGACATTACGATGTAGCCAGGACGAATCCGGGCAGCGGGCGAAGCTTCGACTCCGTCACGGACTGTCGGTGGCGCGCCCGCGATGACGGTGAGGGCGCGTACCTGCGCCCATACGTGCCGGACGAGGGCCCGCGCCCTGACAGAGCTGTATATAAAAGTGCATATTTGTGGGAGGATTCTTCCGACAACAGACGCTTTACTGAGAGGAGAAAAAAGACTGTACGCTTCGACGGGCATGAGGGTGCGGCGACCTTTCCGCGGGGCGGCCGAGATGGTTCCGGCGCACCGCAGGACTGGGCCTCTCTCCGTTGGGAATCCGAACGACAAACCAGTCAAGATTCTGCGACCAAAGATTCGGGCATCGATACCTCTAGCACCTTCACATCGAGTGAAGATTCAAACAGAGGCGATTGCCCAAAGGTACATAGCATTATTCTCGTAGCGAAAGTTATTTTATTAGCCGATGTAGATATTTTCCATTCATCGATCACAAAGTTTTACAGGATTACAAAAGGATACATTCTCGAAATTCATTTGAATGTAGATAGTTCAATGTATAAACAGGTTGTGGTCTATATGTTTGGCTGTCGCATGATTGCATTGACGAGCATGCAACGGTTAACTTCTGGTTGAATGTGCACCTTCGTATTTTGCCGTACACTCTTCGCCATGTTGCTGAATCAAAGTTTAAAAAGTTCTTCGTCTGTCTTAATTTACTTGTTTCTTGTTTGTGTATAATATAATATATAGATTTAAAATGTTGACGTTGGTGTGAACAGTTCCCGCAGAGCTGGCAGGTGTCGGCGGACGGCAGCCGCATGGTTGGACATATGGTGCTGCGCAAAAGTGTGGTGGAAGGTAGCTCCCACTCGTCTGCTGCTATACTAGGGCTTAAAGTCGTGGGAGGGAAACTACTGCCCGATGGGACTCGTGGGGCCGTCGTTGAGAAGGTCAAGAAGGGTTCCATAGCAGACTTAGAGGGACAACTTAGAATAGGTGAGCCAATTCTTCTGTTTTCTGAAGTTGAACAATCTAGTCATTAGGGTCTACATTCTTCATTAAACCTTGTGTACTTTTACCAGGTGACGAAGTGTTACAATGGAATGGAGTACCTCTTCAAGGCCGTAGCACAGAGGAGGTAGCAGCTGTAGTGGCGGATAGCAAGCACGATTCCCATGTTGAATTGGTTGTGTCTCGCCCACTGGCTGCGCCTAGACCTGCGGCACAGCCTTGGAGGACACATAAAGGTAATTTAGGTTGGTATACCTATCTCCTTTATTCTTCGCTCAATTTTTTGTTCTTAATTGGTAACGCATGCTTACCAGAAAGTAACTAAGACTGAAAGTCTACAATGGCCCTCAATAACATCTCTTCAAAAGTTATTGTTCATATAAGTCGACATGGTTTGTGTAGAGTCGCGTTTGCAAACTTTTCAAAGTCACCACGACCAGCTCCGCTGCCTTATATTCTGTCTCCAAATAACATTGTGGAAAATCATGACATAATTTTTTTTTTGAGTCCGTGATCGTCTTCCGCTTTCTTCATCTTCATGATTAAATAGCTCGTTCAATGCTCTTCAATCCAGTTTGCTTACTCCAGCTTTATGTTTTTGTGCATAGAAGTTTACACGGAGGTGATGGGCGGCTGCGAGAAGCCAAGCGTCCTAGTGACTTCACCGGGCTCACCAGATGTGCACGCGCGCAGACGCCCCGCCAGACACAATCACCACAACGCGAACGTGGCTGGACGAATACAGGTACTTTTATTTTAGGTCTTTTCAGATCCCTCTTCTCTCTGCCTTTATGATATCTCTGTTTAATTTGTTGTACTTGGCAAGCCACTGACAAACTACGCCTACGCAAGTTGACAAGAAAGCAATTGTTGGAGTTTCATTCCACGTAACAATTACAGACCCAAACTCATAATTTTAGTACTGAATAAAAGCATATTCAGTTATGGCTTGTTCTTGATGTTATCTTTTGCTAACAGCTCTCCTGCCTTCTTTAATCAGATTGTTGCTCGTTCTCTTTCTTGAGTAATCTTAATTGAATAAAGATTCTTGCCTCCGTAGCTGAAGATATACTTCGATATTAGCGCCCTTCAGCTACTAGTCACAGTGGTGTCTGCAAGTGGACTTATGCCCCGAGCGGATGGTTCACCCCGATGTCCATATGCGAAGATATTCCTTCTGCCAGATAAGAGTGAAAAGAGCAAACGCAGAACAAAGACTTTGGCGAACACTCTAGAACCGCGATGGAACCAAACCTTCGTGTACTGTGGCATACGGATAACTGACATCAAGAAACGAACTCTAGAGGTAAAGAATACGACGTGTTAGTTTCTTTTATCGTAAGGATATGAAGGTGCCATTACCGTTATTAACCAAATCTTAGTTCAACGTTATTATTTGACTGCTGCTGGTATTCTTCTATGGAATTTATTCTTATGATACTCAGGCCCGGATCTATGGGGGAGGGAAGGCGAACCGGGGTCCGTGCCCCGGGCGGCAGGTTCAGGAGGCGGCAAAATTCACACTTTCTAGACAAATGAACGACTCATTTTTTCCTTAACTTTGACCTACACTAGGCAGGCGCAAACATTTTATTCGCAAGGCTCGCAGGCATACTTCAAAATACCGCCCGCTCACCCTCGAGAATCGCATATCTCTACTGTTGATCACTTAAAAGCTTTTTAAATTATCTATCGATAAATAGTTTAGAATTAAAACAAAGTTACTTCATTTAAAAAATATAACCATACTTATTGCAAATAATTTTTAGAAAAAAAACTGCTTTTCTTTCGAGAATTGCACTTTAAACAAAAAAATGTCCCATTTAATCGTAGTAAGTATTTAACTTAACACGAATAAGGCACTGTCCATACAGTGGCGTAGCTCTAAAGGGGCCGGGCGGGGAAGTGCCAGGCGGCTTTCGAGCTCAGGGGGGCCTCGGATATAAGTTTGTTGGCGCAGCTTCTTCTCGGCACCAACCAACAAATTGTCCCGAAGCTGAGGAAAGGTTTCATGAGGCGTGTACAAGTGCAACTTTTGCAACCAAAAAAACCGAAATCTCGGGTGCTCGCTTCAATCGCACACTCATACGTGTGTCTCTAAGAAATTCTAAGAGATCATAATAGCCAACATTTCCAGCGCTTGGTTCGTTCCTGAACTAATTTTTATAACCATAAATACCGATTTTTCGGGCGCATTTATACATATGGTCATGAAATATTATGAGAAATCATTATTACAAAAAAATTCAGCGCTTGTTTTGCTAGCGAACTAACTTTTATAACCATAATTACGGAAATCTCGAGCGCTCGCTTCACTCGCGTAATAAATAGTTCTAAGTATTCTATATTTTGTTGTGAAAGTTACGTAGTAACTATTTAGTAATCTGTGGTTTTGCCCCAGGGCCTAGGATGCCCAAGATACCTAGCTACGACACTGGCGATGGATGCATTGCATGTCAATTAATTAGCCGACAGCTGCTGATAGCAAAAAATATAAAGGCAAAAATATATATATCACTTAAGTGGGAGGAGGCGGCAGTCTTCAGGTTTGCCCCGTCTATAAAAATATTATTCTTAAAATTGTTTCTTTGTTAAAAGGTCACCGTCTGGGATTTGAATCGTTACGGCCCAAACGATTTTCTCGGTGAAGTGCTTCTCGATCTCGACAACATCGTGATGAACCACGAACCAAACTGGTACACGCTGAAGCCTCACGAGGAGTCTTCGAGTTTTAGTGTGAGTATAAAATTTGGTTGTGCGCGTCGAAATTTTAGAAAGGTAAGTGCAATAGCTTGTTGCTTTGCAGAGATACCGTGAGGACGAGGCGGACGGTGAGCACCTGTCGCCGCCGTCGACTTCTACGTCGAGGCTCTCGGACTCGGACACGCCCAGCGAGTGCGACCTGCGCCGACACCACTCCCTCTCCAGTCTCGCATCCAGCTCCAGCCCGCCGCCCCCACACGAGGTACGCTCCTTCACAACTTCCTCTTTGGATCGCATTCTTATGATCACCAATATAATATCTTCTTGTTTACAGTAGTAAGTATCTCTTTTGACTTCTGAGTGACTACGCCACTATAATGACTGTATATACATGTTAAAAATATATTTACCTTTGCAGCGAATGGACATGGACGGAAATCGTAATAGTCGGGATCGACGAGATATGTCCCCGGCAGGCCGAGTTCGAGTGGACAGAGCTGGCATGTCCAGCAGAGAAAGGGTATGCATCCGTTGATGGGAAAATGTTGCAGTGATTGTTCGAGTGATCTGAATAACTGTTTGTCTGTAAACAGAGCGCGGGGTACAGCGTGGCTAGATCGCAGTCGGCGGCAGGTGTGGCGCGGCCGCAGCGCGCGCGCAGCAAATCTCCCCGGCGTTCGCTGTCACCGCCGGCCGACCGCGACGGGTGGCGATACACAGGTGCCGCACTCGGCGCCGACTCGACTCTACCCACCAATCAGACTAGCAACCGACATACCTTATGCCGTACGACCCGATCCGATTGGTCCGTGGATGTCGATCTAAAGCGGGACCGAACCCCGCACGGAACACTTCCATCGGGAAACGCACGTTCTCTCGTTGCGTCCGCTCATCACCACTGTACTGAAACTTACTGTTTTTGACTTCCTCGCTCTTATTCCACTTTATCTTTTATTTCATGCATCTTCCGCTGACCTTGTCCTTCTACCTGATAAGTGCACGCTGTCACTTGGTCGTATGTGATTTACGCCGTGTCCATGTCAAGGAAATCTTCATGGACGCCACGTATTTAATCATGATTCCATCTCATAAGATTGCATGATATTTTGTGACTGATAATTTCTTAAAACGGACTTTACAATTTTTTCCGTATCTTTTTTGACGTTAACTTCATACTTCATGTCGTCCGTTTTCCTTGAAATCCATCAGTTGTGTCTTTGGTGTTCAATTTTCGGGCACAGAAAAACTTGGTACTATTTCAGTAGGCGACGATAGAGGTGTGGGCGACGTGTCTCGACTGCCGACGCACGCGTACGCGCCGCGCTTCCAGTCGCGATCCGCGACGGCAACACCCACCACTAGTCCGAAGAAGCGACAGTTGCCACAGATCCCTCACCAGGTAAGTGCATTGATATAGACGAAGCTTATAATTGCCTGAAATCCAGTACCACTCGTCCACTGTCGATTTAACCTAGTAAGTGATGATTAAGGCAAAACTGACTGCCATTATACCACTCCACGGTTTGCATCCAATTGCTTGTGGCTAGCAGACTTTTAAATGTATGCTAAAGATACAAAGGTGTTTTAACCCACATTAATGCAGGATTCCAGAAGTTATGCTAAAGTGTTAAATAGCTTGCCTTTGGTATATCAGTACGTCGCGTCGATGTCTTGTGGTTAAGATCATTCCGTCCCTTACAAGTGGGTCTTATGTACAGTTCTTCGTAATAATAATATAATATAATAATAAATGTATTGTATGTCCACGCAGAGTGCCCAGAGGGCGGTACGTGCGCAAGTGTCAGCGGACCTGGAGGAACGTAAGTGGATCGCCCCGCATCACATTGGCGCCACACTCACCTACCGCAGCACGCCGCAAGGTCAATACACGCACACCCCGCCCAGTGCCCAGTGCATTGTTCCGATTGTGGTTAAAGGCGTGTTAACTGGGCCCTTATTTCGCTAGCAGCTTTGCGACAATATCTGTGATAGTCGATTTTGAAATTGGACCCTGCTAAATGTACTGTCAAAATATTACTATCGGCCATCGACTTTTTCGCCATTGATGCCTAAGTGAGTCAAGATGCGGTGGTGGCGCGTAGTTATTAAATAAAACATCGAGATCTTCAAAGTTAAGGTAGATTATGCCTACATAAGATGTATTTGCAGATTTCAAGGAATAATCTTTGTTGAAGAAGACATTTTTGCTACCTCAGGCGTAGGCCTGCAGGTGGTTTATGGAACATATTTTATGACGATATTGTTTTAAATGTGCTAGCGCAAATAGACCCTTACTCCCTAGTGCTGCCATCATATGTAAATTGAGTGTTAGATGCAAATAAAATATTTTCGCCACTTTCCGCAATGAAGCTAGATGGCTATTTGTAAAGGTCAGAGATCAGTTGTACAAGCTAGAGTGATTTTAGGGTACTAAAGTACTTACTCACAGAAAGAATCTATACGACCTATTCTTTTTTAAGACCTCTAATTTAACTGGCAGCGCTAGTGGGCAGTACACGCAGCTTTGACACGCGGCGGATCTTTGAATATACGGATTCGACCAATTAAAATAACTTAATAGTTTCTAATAATTTGGTCCCCGACAACTCCCAGTAACGGTGAACATTGTCCAACATAACTGATCAAAATCATTTAGCTTTCATCGCATACTAGCGCAAAAAGTAGCCGAGTAGCGGAATTAAATTCTTAGTGACCGAATACAGGGTTCGGGTGTTAGTTGCCATTTACCTAAATTGAGGTTCATAACTGTCTTTCCAACAATAGTGAAAAAAACCCTTTGATCAATGGGGGTGGCAACTAATGGCTATGTTCTTTTGTTTGTTTGGTTGAAAATGGTCACATCTTTTTCAAAAAGTTTTTTCAACCAATCGAACAAACAGGATGATACTTAGTAGTTTTTCTGTCTTTTTCTTAAGGCTTGTATTTACTTAAGAATGCTCAGGCGAACGATAAGCTCATTTTTTTATTTATTTGAGCGCGAGCAGGAACAAAATATAAATACTCAGGGTCAGGAAAATAAAAGGCTCATTCGTCTGAGCATGCTCATGTGAAGCAAGGCCTTAGCTGCAATTACAATTCTGGGAGACATTATAAGTGTCCAATTTCTACTCTATCACGTAAGGTTACTATGTCACTGGACACTGCCCATTCCGTTCAGGAAAGAAAGCGTCTTAATATGCCAAAATTCAGAAAGTGGCTTCCTAGAACAGGACCGTAAAAAAGTAGCATACTTTATCTCACCAATTCCGCAGGTTGGGAGCGCCACTACGCGGGTCTATCCGACTCAGAGCTGGCCGCTCGAGGTGGGAGCGGGTGGGCGCCCCGTAGAAGGCTATCGCCCGACGCGACTGCCGCTGACTCGGATCTTGAGTCGGTCGCTTCAGTCACGTCAAGCGCGTTCAGCACGCAGTCCGAGAGACCGCGGCCTACGCGCATGCTAAGGTACGACTGCTCTAGAACACACTAATTGGAAAGAACATATTTGTTATTTTGGTATCATTGTTGCTTTCAGAACAAAAATGTGTCATCACAAAAGTCATCTCAACAAAATTTCATGTTAAGACGTCATTTGAATAAAAATCAGGAAGCAAGATCAGGTGGTGCAATGTTACTGTGAATATTAACGAGTAGGGGGGGTTATAAAAGAGTAGAATTGTGTACTTACTTAATATACCGTTTGCATTACTTAGTTTTAATTTCATACCGTAGGTATACACTTCTTATGGGGTTTCCTGAAATCTATAGGTAACGAGAGTGTTTCTTTCTGCTAAACCAGAGTGCGTATTCAAAACTGATTAGCCTAATTTTGCAGCCGGCGCCGAATATTCGCCCCGAACAGTACATCTTCCTCTTGCGAAAGCGCTACCCCTGTCCTTCGTCACTTAAGCTGTGAGCTCCCGCGTCGTTTACTGCCCCATGTCACTGTGCGGGAGGTAGCGGAGCGCGCGGTACGGCGCAGGGTCCGCGAGCCGCCCGCCGGAGCCCCGCCGCACCGCGCGCGCCCCACCCGCCGCCTGCGACGCTTACTCGCCCGCAGCCGCTCCGACGGCTCATATAGAGACCCCACCCTTCGTCACGCTTACGAACGCAGCCACAGTTGCCCCGAGTACCCTGTACACGTGAACACGTATAAAATAACAGAGAATAGAAAAGATTATGTCTTCCGAATTGCTTTACCCTGCTCCTCGATGCATTCGCATATTCCTCATGTCAGAGAAGAGAAATTTGCACCGATTACTGTCCCATGTTACGGCCAGGCCTTGCCTCCGAAAGTACAAATGCACCGATACAGGAGTAAGTTGCAACCGAGACAGGAGCCGATGATACCTTGGCATTCTGTGCGTCCAATGTCTTTAGATTCAACTTATTATCAAATCCACAATATAAAAGAACTAAAACCAAGAAGGTTGCCTAATATTGAACGGTTACAAAATGATCAAAATACATCTCTGCCTGATGTACCCGCTTATAGTATCGGTACTAAAACATTTAATAAAATCTCAGCTAAGCATAGTTTAGATTACTCGACAAGAGAAGTGACCACTCAATATCATGGCTATGATAGCGATGGCAGCGAAGCCGAAACTACAATCCATGTTAGTATTGACAAACAAAATAGTCTCGAAATTGCTAAAGGAGACAAATGTGATTTAAGTAATGAATTGCTATTTCCAGAAAGTAGATATCGTAGACCTTCAATGTCTAGTATCCTAGCCAACAATGATAGAAAACGGTTTCTGTCTCTTGATTTAAAATCAAGCTATGAACCAATTAATTCAGTTGAATCACATTCATTAGACATACCGGATGATGAGAAATCAAAATGCGACATAAAACGAACAACGGAACAAAACGTTACCCAAAATATATCCGAATGTAATCAGGCTCCAAAAATAAGCGAGACAAAATGTGTTACAAAACCAAAGTCAAACGAAAATAACAGCCGAAGGCGCCATTCAGATTCTTTGGTAATGTTAAAAACTGCTGAAATTCGACAACTCAAAACACCTGAAGAAATAAGAGGTATTTTTAAGAAGATGAGTATAACATCAAATAGTATTTCCGAAGCTTTTGAATATGTTGAAAAATCGAACAAAAAACTCGGAACTGTCAGCATTAACGAAATACCGACTTTTCAAGAATACTGCTCACCTTCCACTCTATTTCCAGATTCTAGTGTAGATTTACCCACATTACAACCTTTACCATCTATCATTAAGAAAGCTCGCACCCGTTCAAAATCTTTAGCAACTACAGACCACGTAGATAATGAAATAAGTATGATGGCTAACACTATGTTTATTGCTCTTTCTCCCCCAAACCTCGGCTCGCCCCGTCGCGCGCTCACTCCTGTCGCCTCGCACCCGCCACTCGACGACATCCATCACGAATCTCATACCGCGGCGGTGGAATCACAAAACACGGACAAAACGCCCGTCAACACCGAACCGGAAACCGCGCAATCGGTGGCTCAACGCATCTGCGACCGGGTCAACGCGGAAAACAACAAAAATCAATCGGCCGCCGCGAATACACAACGGGGGAAACCCGCGTCGCGCCGCGGATCCAAACGCAGCAACGACTACGGCGGGCGCGAGAACGGGCGCGGGAACAGCCAGCAGCAGCCGCTCGAGCGGCGCGAGTCTCGGCGCGGACAGTTCACGCGCAGTCTGAGCAACGCCGACGTTCCTCCGGATGAAAAAGCAGGTAACAAACAATCTCTACAATACAATGTTAGTTAACTTAAGTATACCCAATTAAATATAGTTTCATTTATGAATCAAGATGGCAGTCTGAGCGACACTGCTCTCGGTGGGGCCGGCGAAATGGAGCCAGTGAGCGACGACGCCCTGCTGAAAGCCGAACCGCGCGACTACTTCGGCCCTGGAATGGGCAAGAAGAGTAATTCGACTTCCCAGCTGTCGGCTACAGGTGATTCTTCTTGCATCCCACACTTTCACCTACTCTCGCACCACCCCACACTTTCGGCCAGTCTTTCTGCAATCAACATTAACAAAAATAGTTCCGTTTGCTCAAAGACTGGCTCCGTTAGAAGTATATGACTGATGTTTGTGTATTAATAAAATTATCGACAGGACGAAAACGGAGGTTAGGTTTCGGTAAACGTGGGAAAAATTCGTTTACGGTACAACGCAGCGAGGAGGTGGTGCCCGGCGAGATGCGCGGGGTCGCGGGCGTGTCGCGCGCTTCGTCCGCCTCGAGCGAGAACGACGACGACAGGTTCGCGGCGTCAGCCGGCGACATTGACACAATAGTGCGGCCCGGGCGGCGGTAGCTCTCGCGCGGACCGATCCGACCCCACGATACCCACACGCCGACTCGTGTACGAGCACGCTCGACACGCGGCATGTCCAAACACGACAACCCTAGAGAATGTGCGATGTTGCTTATGTGAAATTAGATACCGTACTAGAGCTTTTACTGGTAAATGTACAATGCTTTCGACGAGCGAATAAAATTTCGAAACTAGTGCTAGCTGACAATTTTAACAAGAAGGCAAACGCTACATCATTCACTGTAAATATTAGTGTTTCGCCATCACTGTCGTCCAATTAAATGTTAACTCGTGTAGAGATAAGAGTCTTGCGCCGCACGGGTGCCGCCCCGGTGCGGTGCGGTGCCGGCGGCGCGGGTACCTGATTTCTGTATCGCTATCGTAACAAAATCGTTATCGAATTGCCTGATTTTGACATGTCACTAACACTGTTAAAATCTCCCTGTTCAATGAGTATTTTGTAACGATGATGGTATGGGAATGAGGCTGTGTATGTGTGTTGGTGGGGCAGCGCGCGCGGGCCGCGGCGAGGGCGGCGGCGCGCGACGCAAGCGCTCGGGGCCGGCCACCACCACGTTCCAGCGCTCGCACGAGGTGTGCGCCGCCAGCCTCGTCTCCATATCTAGCTCGGAAGGATCCTCGTAAGTCGCTGCTAACGCGCCGCAGACCGCCGATCGCTCGCCGACTCGACTCTTGTATGTGTGCGTCGATGTCGCTCGCGTCTTCCACTCCGCCCCTCTCTGTGTGCCTCTCGTCTTGTAAACGCATGATGCCGGTATTTATTGGTGTTCACACTTCATTCTATTTTCTGTTCAGCACGCACGGTCTTCTCTCGCATAGGCAACGCACTCTTTCGATTCCTTCAAGAATTTTTTTCGATGTCAGAAACTGTCGGTGGTTTCCCGCATTTCTATTTTCAGTCGTTTTGTCGATTTTCACCGGAACGAAGCGGAGTGCTATAGCCGACGCCGGGAAACGCTTCAGAGTATGATGCACGAGTGTGATTGGACGATAAATGTTGCCTGACAGCCTAAAGTGATTGCACTTCTTTTATTATTTGAAATCGTAGGACAAATAAATATTTGTCCTATCGACGTACACACACCCGCCACGACATCCATGCATGATTTACTGGACAATCACATCATTATTTCCCATTGATAATAGAAATAAACGATAATTAATTGAACGAAGTTAATCTTGCGTATGTTAGCAGAACCATAAATAAAATTAACGTTTATATCGTATAAAAGAGTTTCGTCGTGTAATAGATATAAAACAGCAACGTTTATAATTCTTACCAAGGTCCAGGTCCATGTTAAATAACATAGAACTTGTAACAGTTGTATTATAGCTGTAAAATTTTTACTTATTAATTAAATTAATAGGAAAATAGCTCTTATGCTCTGGATATGTATTAAATTTTTGTTTGTATTGATCTAACTTTGACCTGTATAATTTAGCAGCGAACTATTCTATAGCGATTCTTTAGAACCTATAAAATTTATTCTACTAGATGTCTTGAGATTTTCTATATAAATAGTTACCTAATTTCCACGTTTTACCTAACTTTTATCACTCGTTGCATCCGAAAGACTACCGCCCTCTTCTTCACTATTGTATCAATGTTGTCATAATTGTAATATTTATACCTAATCTATTCTCCTATAGTAGTTGAGAGATAAGATGTCTGGTGAATTAATATTTTTACGTAATACCCCTAGATTACTTTAGAAGTTGTATCTGACATATAAATCCTATCTCTTTTGGTACTCTTCGTTATGCATTGAATCATACGTTATTAAGGATACAGGGCTCCCAGACAAAGTCACAAAATTATATGTCGATGACGAAATTTGCTGTCGATTTTACATAAATTATTAAATAATTACGGTAAATAATTAAAAGCAAAACGTGAAGAAAACATTATTTGACGGCACGCTTTCGATAGCGAATTTCACCGATCGACTATGCAATGTAACTTTGTTTAGGAGCCCTGGCTAGAAAGATCAATATTGTGTTACGGTTTTTGGAAACTTTTTAAGTGTTTTTTTTATTAGTCCTATGTTTTAAGTTTTTACAAAGAAAAGCTTATTAACCAATGCATAACAAGAATACATCGTAAGTTGTTCACTTTTGATTGATCACTATTTACAAGTTCTCAGTGTTAGAAAAGTGTCTATCCAAAGTTAAACCGGTCTTGACGAGCGTAGAATTCATTGACACATTAAAGCGCTTTTTATGTATAAAATTGAGCATGCAAAACCTTGAAACTCGTACGTAGTGAGTTTAACGATGAGAGAAATGTTACAACCATCTAAATGGTGTTTTAAAGTTTGTTAGGTATTATCGAACCCCCTAAATGTCCAGATGGTCTCCGGGCATGCGTGGGTCGGGCTCATCGGATGGCGGCGGCCTGTCGGACTTCATCGATGGGCTGGGCCCGGGCCAACTTGTCGGCAGACAGCTACTCGGAGCCCCCACCCTGGGCGACGTACAACTATCCATGTGCTACCAAAAAGGATTCCTCGAGGTAACCATTACTCACCGAACTTTGACTGTCTAGACGCGATTAAGCTAATGTAAGGCACGAGGCAAGAAAATTATAGCCTCCGTTGGCCTACTTGGCAGCCGTCAAGAGTTTCTTGGCTTCGTACGGACCATTAACCATAGTGATTATTTTGGTAAAGAAAGTTTTGAGTATTCTTGCCAAATTCTGTTATAACAGTTACGCTACAGAAAAAAATAACACTTGATTATTTTGCATACACAATACTGT
This sequence comes from Pyrausta despicata, assembly GCA_963921415.1. Classification (NCBI taxonomy): domain Eukaryota; kingdom Metazoa; phylum Arthropoda; class Insecta; order Lepidoptera; family Crambidae; genus Pyrausta; species Pyrausta despicata. Next base: position 11,004,861 of record OY992846.1, on the reverse strand, counting down.
AAATACCGAGAGTTTCAGGTTTGAGTAAATACCGAGAGTTTGAGATTTGAGTAAATTAAAACGGTTTTTGACTATTGAAACCAACTCACGACATCTATCGGGTTCAATTATGAAATCACACTTTGAAATTCCTATAAAATGATGAACGGTTCCATAACTGAGTTGTACCGAAACTAACGAACAGCTTGCATTTGTATACCGAGAGTTTGAGGTTTGAGTAAATGAAAACGGTTTTTGACTATTGGAACCAACTCACGACATCTATCGGGTTCAATCATGAAGTCACAAAGCAGACTTCGAAATTCCTATAAAATGATGAACGGTTCCATAACTGGGTTGTACCGAACCTACGAACAGTTTTCATTTGTTTTTAAGTAAGTCTTTAATATTATCATTATCACAGGTGGAGGTAATCCGCGCCCGAGGGCTCCAAGCGAGGCAGGGCAGCCGAACGCTGCCCGCGCCCTACGTAAAGGTCTACTTGGTCAGTGGCAAGCGCTGCGTGGCCAAAGCTAAGACGAGCACCGCGCGACGAACGCTCGACCCGCTGTATCAGCAAACGCTCACCTTTAGAGAAAACTTTAAAGGATGCGTTTTACAAGTAAGAGTACTCGTATTTTATGATGAAGTTGATAAAAATTGTCAAGAGCTGTCAAAACGGACTATTTTTTCTATCCTACCCCCTAATCTCTAAGCTGTTGTCCGTAGTTTCAGATTTAGCCATCCCTGTCACTCTTACAAGCGTGACCTTGCGAGCACACGCGCTGACTAAAGCCGAAAATACGAACGAAACGTTAGAGAGTATGGCTTCTTGCCTTTCGAATAGCAAAGCAAGACGTCACGCGTATCATTAATAATAATAATAATAAATGTCATAACGCCGGAGGACTGCTAGCCGGCGCGCTCAGTGCTGGCCACCTTCACCCCGCAGACTCACCTCAGACAACGATTACAACATAATTATGCGAACTAACTTGTTTTAATTATTTATATCACATGGCACTTTAATAGATCGCATATAAAGATTGCTAACGGTATTATACATAGTTATCAACATAAGTTTTGTGCTTCGTTTGCAGGTGACAGTATGGGGCGACTACGGACGCATAGAGGGCAAAAAAGTGTTCATGGGCGTTGCCCAGATTATGCTCGATGACCTAAACCTTTCCAACATTGTCATTGGATGGTACAAGCTTTTCGGAACTACTTCTTTGGTAAGCAAATAAGGACACGAACATAAAATCTTCTACAATTTACATTGCTGCAGCAACACTAACCCGTAATATTGTTTTACATTTCAGTAACGAGAGTATCAGCACTGTCTACAAAGTGTTTGGAGAACTTATATCATCACAATAAATAAATAAAAAACTTGTCCAAATAATAAATTTAGTGATACTGCTTTAAATATCATGATAAAACGCGAAATATCTTGAATATAGGAAATTTTCTATAAAAAAACAAAGGTATAAATAAATGATGATTTGTAATTAATTTTCTTTTGGAATGCCTACCGGAGTTTTGAATAGATAGCATTTTATAGCAATGAAACAAATGTATAGTGTACTCAATAATATGTAATTAAGTATTAAAAGCCAAATGCAATTTCGCTATTTCTTTTTTGTTAAAAACCTCCCGTATAAAACGAAATTGATCATTGGTCTCGTAAACTCGGCTAACTTTATCACTTCCTCAATTGTCTAAAATACATACTATACTATGTAACGATATAATACTTTTAGTACATAATTAAAACTATAATGAAAACAGTTGAAGTTTAGGTCTATTGAAAAATAAAATGTGTATATTTCTACTATGTTTATTTAGTCCAGATAAGATATAATTATACAACGACGGGAATTAGCTCTCACCACTATTCAGTCTATCCCTTACTTCATTATCAGTCATTTGACGTATGTAACAATCATGGAAACGCTTTTATTACAATAAGGCCTCTGCACACTGACGCGTTCGCATGCGAATCCGAAACAACGAAAAATCTGTCAGTTTTATGGCAGCGTTTCGCATATGCCATATGCTATGTCTTACTCTAATATTAGCGAGATTAAATGGTTGCGTCCTTGTCTGTGCGGTTTCGCAGATAGCTGCAAAATGGCCGCTACATATACATTTCGCTTCTGCTATTTCCAACCATGATTCAATGGTTGGGACTGGGATACACTCTGGTTGAAGTACCTTCCAAATTTTCAGTAGATCTACCCAAACGATAATTGAATTATTTGTTTCGTTCCGCAGTATTTTCGCTAGATTCGCATCCGCATGCAAACGCGTCGGTGTGCTAGAGGCCTAAAACCCATCGTTTCGATTCACTCGGATAGTCAGCGTAAAAAAATAATGATCTATTCACCGATCAAAAAGTCTCAATGAGATTTCATTCAGAAAATTATAAAATAAAAGTGTACTTACTAATATTGAAGGCGAACATTATTCACTTCGTCGACTGTACATAACTAAAATATTGAATGATAAAATGTCACGGAGTCACAGACTAACACTTAGTGCAGTATTTGCTTGGGCTGCTTGGAGGGCGAGGCGCCGGGCAGCCGGCCCTCGCCCGCGCGCTTCACTCCACCTGATTTTATATCTGAAATTGAAAAACGATTGTTACTTAAAATTACTATCCTAATATATTTATTATTTCTTATAATTAAATGATATCGATTGTGTTATTGATGTGTTGAATCCCATACTTATATAATTTTGTTAAAGGCAATTTCTAATTGATTCTGTGATAGGTGGATGCAGAAGGATACAGTAAGTACTCAAATAACAATGTCATATGATTCAAATAGGTTCAATAAATATTCGAGTATTCACCTCGACTATCATGTGATAGATTTTAAATTTTATTTTATTTTCGTACGTGACACGCCTCAAGCTGCAAAATTGCGGTTGGAGCGCAGATTTTTATTACAATCGAAATTTTAAGACATTCATATTTTTGACGCGATTTTATGCCCTTTTCGCGTCTCTGCCATCTCAGGCGCATCGCGCTCGATGTTGATGGTTTATACAAGCGGTAGACAATTTTTTAAAGCCTTTCATCCTTAAGACGAATTATTGAAAAAATCTCTCATTTTCCGCGATTTGTGCCGCGTAGGCATTGAACACGCGGCTAGTTTAGCCGTGGAGGAAAAAAAATAGAATAACAGATGCATTTTCTGTGAGTGTCAAAACGGTATTACGCCATATGATATCCATACACGACCATGCTGCCATATACGACCCTCGGCAAGCTGGATTACCTCCATTCTCGCTACTTGCATACTTCGTCCATCACTTTATAGCGTTTCCCACCAAACTTGCGTGGCGGGTCCTTAACCCATGTCGTTGCGCGCGGCGATGCGGAAGGTGATGGCGGGCTAAGTCAAAGACTACTATAATATACTGAAGTAATATAGGGTTTAAAAAAAACCTTACCGAAGCCGTCAACCACGCGTTCAATACATCAAACCAAATCGTATGTAAACCACCTAACTTGAGTGGCGGGTCCGTAGCCCTTATCGTTGCGCGCGGCGATGCGGAAAATGATGGCGGGCTTGGTGGACGAGTCTACGTGCGCGGCGCCTAGCGATGACTGCGGCACGACGCACGTATTCGGAAGGTGATGGCGGGCTAAGTCAAAGACTACTATAATATACTGAAGTAATATAGGGTTTAAAAAAAACCTTACCGAAGCCGTCAACCACGCGTTCAGTACATCAAACCAAATCGTATGAAAAAGATTTTTTGGCTGGTAAACAACTTTTATTTATTGACAAAAAAAAAACAATTTAATTCTAACCCACAATGTACAGCGCGCACGCGGGGAAGTGACCGCGGGGCGTGTTGCTATACGCCGCCGCGACGCGGGTCGGTTCGAGTGCGCTGTTCATTGCGGAGTGTGCTATTTAGAGGCTTTTTATGAAAGAAGACATTTCTGTAAAAAACATCTTTTTTTTTTCAAACTTTAATCAACAATACCTCAGTAACCGTTAACTTCCCAGGTATGGTGTAAAGGAAAAAATGATCGTAACAATTGGTAGAATATGTGGTATTCGGCTTCGGTAAGGTTTTTTACACCCTGTATAGTGAGTGCCTCAGTATCGTATGGGACATACCTTGCAGCCACCTGATTTGAGTTGCGGGTCCGTAGCCCTTATCGTTGCGCGTGGCGATACCGAAACTGATGGTGGGCTTTGTCGACGAGTGGACACATCACTACTATAGATTACTAAATACTATATCTCCAATGCCTGAGTATCGCGCACTAACTGAAGGAACGTACCTTGCACCCACCTCACTAGCGTGGCGGGTCCGTAGCCCTTGTCGTCACGTGCGGCGGCCAGCGATGCGAAAAATGATGGCGGGCTTGGTCGACGAGTGGACACATCACTACTATAAATTACGGAATACAATCTCCAGTGCCTCAGTATCGCACACTAACCGAAGGAACGTACCTTGCAGCCACCTAACTTGCGTGGCGGGGCCGTAGCCCTTGTAGTTGCGCGCGGCGATGCGGAAAATGATGGCGGGCTTGGTCGACGAGTGGACACATCACTACTATAGATTACTAAATACTATCTCCAGTGCCTCAGTGTCGCGCACTAACTGAAGTAACGTACCTTGCAGCCACCTAACTTGCGTGGCGGGTCCGTAGCCCTTGTCGTTGCGCGCGGCGATGCGGAAAATGATGGCGGGCTTGGTGGACGAGTCTACGTGCGCGGCGCCTAGCGAAGACTGCGGCACGACGCACGTATTCGCTTTGCCGCAGTAGACACGCACGAAGGCGAGCTGCGATTTTGCGGCATCCTGGTAAAGATAGCAATTCGTAGAGTGAATATTTCCATGTTGCTCCGGTTTTAAGAGTCGATAGGTTCTTTGGATATGTGCAGTTTTGGTTTTGCAGTGGACAACACTCATTTAGCTCATGAAGTTGGGGTCATATTCAAGTACTAAATTATGATGACGTGTAAATAATCTCAGTTGGAGTACACTTTTGCTACTGAAAGTTTCAGTCGTTAGTAATTTAGAGGCTCCACGACTCCGATCCGGCTTACGAAAAGTAAGAAACCAGATGCCACACGAAAAGTCAGTCAAATATGCTGTTGGATTGAAACTATAGAAATTCTAGTTACATATTCCCATATTACATTTTAATATTAAAACGTCAAAACGTTTGTGCTAATTTCCTACTGTAACTTTAGACCTGGACCCAGACAAAGAAAGTGGATTTGAGTGTAAGATTGAGCCAATGGGCGCTTTCTTTTCAAGCATATAGATATTGCTGTTCTATAGTCTCGCTAAATCTGATGAACGGCTGAGCCGTTTTAACTAATTATATCGGGAAATATTCGCGGAAGTCCAGGGAAGGTTTAAAAGATAAGAAAAAAAACGTGCAGGGCCACACCCGCGGGTCCGTCCGCAAGTCTATAATATAAAAATGAATCGAAAAATGTGTTGGCAAGCACAGAACGCTTGAACCAATTTGTACAGTTTTTTTTAAAAACTAGCTGTGCCCGCGACTTCGTCCGCGTGGAGTTGTAATTTTGGGCATAGACATGTACTGTCGCAGACAGTTTTTTAGATCATTTCAAGAGGAATAATTCTTTCATATTTATATTTTTGGTATCTTGAACCGTTTTCGCAGCGTACGCAACTCAAGGATGGTTTAGTAGATTCTGAGATTCAATTTCCTGCCTGCCCCCTAAGTTCATCGGCGTGATTATTTATATCCCAGTTTACTCTCCAGGTGATACTGAGTCAAATAAAAAAAGTCCCGTCAAAAACGGTCCAGTAGATTCTGAGATTAGCCCGGACAAACAGACAGACAGACAGACAGACAAAAATTTTAAAAATTGTTGTTTTGGCTTCTATTACGGTAATTAAGACCCCCTGTAACAATTTTTCATAAAAATCTTCAATGTACAGAAATCGATCTTTTACAGTCTTATTATATGTATATAATAGATTATATTCCTTAAAGTACGCTGATGGTTTAAACAAAGAAAAAAATTGAAAAAAAAAAAAACAATAGGCAGGACAACGTCTGCGGCGTCTGTTAGTCTTTAATACATATAAATATTAATAGAAAAATGTGTTGGTAAGCGCGTAACTAAACTTCTGGACTTTAGCCAATTCTTCTTTTATGATATTCTTTCAAGTAAGATGGTTCTAACAAAGAAAAAAAAGCAACGGTCAGGCATTCGAAACACAACATACCTTTGTTGATTGTGAGTTCGACCGCACAGCGAGGTAAACAGAGTATTCGAATATGCCCTCGGCGGCGACTTGTGGTGGCTCCCACGATAGATGTGCTCCCTCCACCGATTTGGATATTTTGATTGCCGACGGCGCGCCGGGGAATCCGGGTAGGCATGTCTTGAATGCGGACTCCTGAAAGAGTGTAAAGTATGCATAGGATTAACAAAGGTAAAGCTCGACATTGGCACAGCCATTCTTTCTATACAGTTTCGCCATCAGGCCTTTTTGTTGAAACGTACACGTGTGTGTGTGCCGAGCGCATCACGCGCGAACAACAGTGGGGTTAGCACGAACAACAATCGAAACGTATTCGTAGCGTCTGCCTATCGTTTATTACATTTCAATTTGTATGGGGGAAACTGACAGCTTCTGACGTTTGGACGGCACGAAAACGTTACGATTATGTTCGTGCTCACCCCACTGTACCACGATTTACGCTGAGCTGACTTGTTGAGACTTGCGTCAGCGTCGACATTTCTTCTTAGCGTCTTTACTTTTTGTAATATGATTATTGTGAATTTGGCCGAAAAATATTAGGATACATTTTAACATAATAGCATCAATATTTCCCCGCGCCTTTTCATGTCGACGCTAGGCTTTTGAGGTCACCCATTTGCTATGTTCTGCAGCTAATTATGTTATTTCGTATTCATACTAATAAAGCTAATTATATCTCACCAGCAAACACAAGTAGTTCACTCATCTTTCAGTCTGGCGTCTCTATAGATTTCATGAACGTTAAGCTGTGGAATTATGAATAAAAAAACTCGAAATCAAATAGAATAGTTTGCGTGCTTACTTCACTAAACTCGCCTTTCCCGCAAGAATTGATTGCTGCGATTCTGAATTTGTACGCGGTGCCGTGTTCCAGTGGCGTGGTCGGTAAGTTTGCCAGGTCTGGCAATGTTTCCAGGGATAAATTGGACAAGTCCACATTCGGATCCGATATGTAGTTTTGTACCTGTAACAACAGTGACAATGTTTAAAAAATATATTAGTATTAAAATAAGACAGTGGTCAGTTATTAATATTTACCGTGAATGTAGTTCCTCTAACAATGCCGACAGTATACCAGGCATCTTCGTCTATTTGAGGCTTCACATCTTCGGGTTCAGCCTGAAAATAAAATAATCAAAATTACTAATTCTTTACCTAGGTATACAAATTCAAATACCCATTCCCATTGTTTGTTTTAATAGTGCACGTTTCACGGGCCTGATGCAATGCAATTGGAAAGGTGTTATGGTCGGCGACCAAGGTCCGACATAAGATCCAGAGTAATACTCATAGACATATACCGTGCCTCATATACCGTGGTTCATGTGCAGTAGTCGGCTAAGAGCGCCATCTAGTTTATAGAACTGTATCTGTACGAGCTGCCTGCTGCACATCTTTAGAAAATGATAGGAAATGATAACTGATTGATAGAATTATTTATTTGATAACGATTTGATATGAGTACACCGTATGGCGGTCTTATTAGTACTAATTGATGAGCGTGAAAAATGCTGATGGAACAAAATGTGCGGTCAAGACCGTACATGCTGCGGGGGCGCAAATGATGAGGGTGAATGATATAACAATAAATGCTTAAATATTTCATGATTAAACTTAAATATTTCATGCTTAGAGTCTCTATGATAGTTAACACTTCTCTACACCATCACTATTCACACTCGGAAAAACGTTTGCAAATAACTGGTGACGTAGACTGATCTCGTACGCGTGCACTTGATGTGTCCGTCGCCGCTGCAGTTGCATTAATTTCGTGATGCCCAGGTTCAACTTTTGATGTGTCTGCACTGGGGCCTGCTCGTGTGAAGTGGACGTGGAGGTCGGCTGATTTGTCGCTCTGCGGAGCTTGTTGCACACGAGCGGAGCATCTTAGCCGCAGGCGCCGCCACGCGTATGTCGCGACAGCAGCAATGATTACCCCTATTAGGATGTACAAAATCACATATTGATGTAGGTCGTGACTTGACATTTGATCTTCTATTAGAGGGTTTGCTTCATTGACCTTCATGTTTTCAATTCGTTGGCCAATGCTTGATATACGTTTCTGATGTTCCTCATGTTGTGTATCGTTGATAGTCTCAAGTTGTTGGATTGGAATTGATAAATTGATAATTGTGTTGATCGGAGGGATGCCCAGTTCAGCGACGTCTGGCTTGATATTCAGGTTAGTCACTTGACTTCTGTGCGTAAATATCGTAAAATCTTCGTTTTTCACGATACAGCCCTCTCTGAACGTGATGATACCGGCCTTGCTTAACCGATGTGCTGTGACTTCACGATCACAAATAAGTCTAATCGCACATTGATTACAACAGAAGTACAGGTAAGTGTTTATTTTATTTATTTCTACCCAAGTATCTTTACATGTTGTTGTTGTAACTTCACATTGATTGGTGTCAATGTTTTTCTTGCAGAGGTTGTCATCTGATTTCAAGTGATTTATGGGTTTTTGCAGGGGACAAAGATGGGTCTCGGCGTCGTATTGTATGCATCTGTGGACTTCCTCTTCTGATAGTGGTATGTACGAGTCCTTTTTGATGTTAATTGCTAGGTAATCGGCGACAGGTGTGAGACGGACCATGTCTTTCTGCGTTTGCTGTGGTACGGAAATAAGCCTGTACATGTCGAAGTTGTCTCTGCTTACTAGTGGGACCAATATTTCAAAGATGAAGTATTGATTGGTCATTCTTGCTTTAACTTTTAATAGATGATAGATGTTCCGTAAGTTGGCCTGTATGTTATCTATCGGTAGAACCAATTCCTGTGACAGTTGACCAGAGATGATGTTTAACTCCTTACGTAATTGATCAGGTGTAAGTAAGTGTATGTTAAACTTCCCATAATAAATATTCGTGACTGTATCTAACAGTGTCTCTTGAATATTTTTCAGGTTTGCTACGATGCTGTTAGCGATAACGGAGGACATCATAAACTCGTTTGTGTTATCTACATTCTGTAGTTCCTTTGCTATGGTGTTGCTTGCGTTTTCTAAGGCCATGATGTGCTTGTTTAATATCTTATGCTGCTTATCCATTGATAGTTCAATTCTGCTTAGTAGATTATTTTCGGCCTCTACTATCGAAGTTTGATTCTTCCATAGCTGGGCGAGATGTTGTTCGTTTTTTCTGATTAAATTGATGTCCTTTTCATATTGTTGCGCGAACTCGTCGTCCAATACCCCGAACAGACTGTGTGCGAGATATCCGACACCGTTGATAAGCCCGCGCCGGCGCCGGGAGTGTGTGAGTTGCTGACCAAGCAACACATTGTTGTAGTACTCGAGCTCGGCGGCCTCGTGACGTAACTGTAGTAATACTACGTCGCATTTTGTTTGCTTTGATTGTTTCGAACATATGTTTTCTAGGCCGGCTCGAAGGACCATAAAGATGTACGAGCTGCTTGATAAATCACCATTGCTGATGATGATGATGATGATTATGATATTGCTTGATAGTTGCTCACAAATATTCACTGATGGTCACCTTGATAGTTGCTCACATATGTTCACTGATAGTTACACGTGTAAGAGTTTGATGGGCGGTAATTCACGGAAACACACTCTTGCGAAACGCAGTCACGTTGTCGAACCGTGTGGTCCCGCTTTTTGATCTTACCGCGCGCTAGATCAAAACGCTCGAAGGACCATAAAGATGTACGAGCTGCCTGCTGCACATCTTTAGAAAATGATAGGAAATGATAACTGATTGATAGAATTATTTATTTGATAACGATTTGATATGAGTACACCGTATGGCGGTCTTATTAGTACTAATTGATGAGCGTGAAAAATGATACATCGAAGTAAAATGCTGATGGTATCCAGTATCAGTGCTAGTTGTCTATCATGCCACTGTCAGGCAGCGTACTTGTGATGGCAAACTGTAGAGATCACTAGACCAGTAAGATAATACAGATACGTCGGCGTATATAAAAATCCTACTACTATTATAAAGGCGAAAGTTTGTAAGTATGGATGTATGGATGTATGGATGTATGGATGTTTGTTACTCTTTCACGTAAAAACTACTGAATGGATTTGAATGAAACTTTACCACAATATAGCTTATACATCAGAATAACATATAGGCTACAATTCATAAAGAATTTTTAAGATAAAAGCTTTCCACGCGGACGAAGTCGCGGGCGGCCACTATCTAATATAAAATCTCTATATATATAAAATTCTCGTGTCACAATGTTTGTTCCCGTACTCCTCCGAAACGGCTTGACCGATTCTCATGAAATTTTGTGAGCATATTGAGTAGGTCTGAGAATCGGCCAACATCTATTTTTCATACCCTTTAGTGATAATAAGGGTTGTCCACCTTAAACATTTATATGGCAAAACAACGTTTGCCGGGACAGCTAGTAGGTTATATCATAATAAAAATATATATATATATATATATGTACGTGCTTCAGAGCACAGCACTCGGGCGCACCAGGTCATACCTGTTCGTGCTGGTGGTGCAGCGCCGCGCTGGCCAGTGTGGCGAGCGCGTGCGCGGCGTCTGCGGGCGGCAGCGGCGCGCCGTTGGAGCCCGAGCTGCTCACGGCGCCCTCGCCCTCCGCAGCGCCCTCGCCCGCACCCCCCAGCGCCACTGACGATGACACAGACCCCGTACCGCCTTCTTCGGCTATCAAAATTAATATAACATTTGACATATGAATCAATTCCCACACTGTACAAACATTTGTGTGGATGAACATGTCTGTTTGTACTGGTCTGGGTGTTATATGTATCGACGACCGCTTGGTGCAGTGGTCCACATGTCGGACTTCTAAAACCAAGGGTCGCGGGTTCGATCCCCGCACAGTACAAGCATAAGTGTGCATGAACATGTGTGTTTGTACTGGTCTGGGTGTTTTCTATGTATAATATGTTTTTATTTACAAAAAAAAGTATTTAAGTATATTAATCCGTTGTCTAGTACCCATAACACAAGCCTCGTAGCTTAATTTGGGACTAGAGAATTGGTGTGATTGTTGTGAAATATTTATTTATCTATTTAAGTTTATTTGTAATACCACTGTTGATTTTGATATCTCTAACACAAGTGCTTAAGCTACTTACAACGGAGTCAGATCAATGAACGTAATGTTGTTGTTTATTGATTTATTATTATTTACTTGTTTCTCAAAATGTCGCACATTATTCTAAAAACCCTTTCAGTCCAATGGTCCTCATGCCACACAAGTCCAGTGCGAAACCAGTGGTTCTAGGTTCGAAACCCGCAAAGGGCTAGTGGTTAAGTACCAAGGAGATAACAAGACCCAGATAGATGAGCCAAAGCCAGTGGGTACTAGCTGACCACAGTCACCGTAGTCGTAAAGAAAAAAGCGACAGATAGAGTCACGATAATGTTGCTTTTGGGAGAAACTGGCTAGAAACAGACATCGGTGGAAACCTTTTAGGGAAACATCTTTGTTCGAATTCATTAACAGAAAGGGACGGAATGAGTAATTGATCGAAAGGGACAACTCATAAGATGTAAAACAGATATTCAAAAAACAGCTAGCCATATGTCCCAAGGTCCCAGGTCCCAAGTAAAGTCGCACACACCGGTATCATGGACATAAGAAGCTATTTTAACTTACTTTGTGTAAAGGTGGGCGAAAGCAAAGCCGAACCGTTAGCCGTCATAGTGAGCAGCGGCATAGATTCGCTTACAGTAGGCATTGTATCCGCGGAGCCTTCCATCTCCGACGTGTCAGCATCACCAAATCTGGACGAAAAGAAATTCAGATACCTTTTGAAATTTAATATATTTGGCCGATACAAATTCTGTAAGAAAATAATACCAACTCATTCGCTTGTTGTTGTTGTGGAGTGATAGAGAATGAATGTAATACTGCCGGTCCGTTGGCGGTGGAAGATATCAGTGTGCCCTCGGTCTGGCCGCTGCTGGATATATCCGCACCGCCGGCTTCAGCCGTGCTTGAACTGAAATATGCGTCAGTTTAAAAACAAACATACACTATAAGTCGCGCCATATAAAAAGAACGCTAACGTTCACCTGCGCACTAGACGATGGATGTGACTAATTGGTGGTACGAAGTGGGGAGGGACTGGAAATATCGCGCGCCGCACGTCCGCGCCAATGCGAGAGAGCGGAATAGCGAATGGTCGCAGACGCAAACTCCACCCCCCCAGCGTTCTATCAATATGGCGTGACTTATACAGGTCGCGCGGCGAGTTAAGATCGCTCGACAAAAAATAGAAGAGGTATGCGCAGAAATCCTTGTTAGGTGATGGAGAGGTGAGGAGCGGCATCCGCGGCATGTGCCACCGATGCACGCTCACGCTATTTGTTTACTAGTCGGCCTAAGTGCTTGTTCACATAGCATAGGAACGCTCGTGCGCGGGCGTGATCTCGCTTCTTAGACCGGACATGCGTTTCGTACGTGAACACTTCATATGTTTGATATGCCACCGCGCCCGCGAGTTTACGGGAACAAGAACTAGGGTCTGATGAACCAATAGCGTCGTTCTTCACTTCTTACATTCGCAAAACTACCACCTCCATTTCCGCCGATCGCTCTACACTCGCCGCGCGACCTGTACGCGTAAGCACAAGCGAAAGTGTGCACATACCTTATTCCAGTGCTGAGGACTTCTTGGGCTGCACTACTGATATCGTTTACGTCGTCACTGCTTGCGACGCCCTCGCCGCCACCCATGTCCTCGTCCATTGTACTTGATTCATCTATTACAGTGAACAGTGATAGTGCTAATTTTAGGCATTTTCTTTTGTGCTATATTTTAGGCATTTTCTTTTGTGCTATCTGTTTTTGGTTTACATTTTAATGTTAATAGACTAATGCCGAGTTTCACCAAACTTGGCGAATCCTGACGGTTTAGCACACGGTTGTATGCGCAAATTTTAAATGGAAACATGTTCATTTACGTGTCTGTCAGATAAGCTGTCAGGAACTTATACAGAAATGACTATATTATGCGCCTATAAAGTGCAAGTCCAGTATGACAGACAGACAGACAAAACATGGAATAGCTATTCCAAACTTAAAATTTTGAATAATGGGCTTACCCTTAATTTTGCCTTAATCACAACAAGTGACGTACACACAAGTACATACCATCCTGGACGATAGGCGCATCTCCCTCCCCCGCCGCACTGTCGATGGGCATCGCCGAGCTGATGGACTGGTCCGGGGACTCCTCGGCGGCCGGGTCAGCTCCCTCCGACTCGTCCAGATGCTCCTCTTTGATCTCGGGGTCGAGCTGGCTTTCCTCCTGGGGGGAATTATCGCCTGTTGCTGTTGCCTGTTCCGAAATGTGTTGTATTTCTACTTCAAACAAATCTACAGTAGCTATTTTTTGTACGAATTTTTAAGTTACCATTATTTAGTTAGGACACGGTACACGATAAAGCTTGTAAGTGATAGGGATAGCTATATCCAAAACTATAGTCAATGGCTTAGAGAGAAGGGCAGCTGGTCTCATTGTTCCCTTGCAATTTTACCAGATTATCTGGTTTAGTTTGGAACAAGTCTATATCTGAATGATGATAATGCTTTGAACTGGATATAAAACTACTTGGGGCTTTGGGGCAACAATCTTATTACATACTACTACTCAAGCCGTTTGCAGCCAAAATTCTTATTTTGCTTTCAATATAGTTCTTAAAGGCCAAGTTTAATTTTATTTCAAGCTTTGTGCTAATTGCTGTCAGCATTGCATCTTTTTTAAATATAGAAGACTTCCTTACAGGTGTAGATAAACAATTGTCTCCTATGTATGCTGACTCATCAGCTGCTGTTCCCGCAGTTGTATCATCAATGTCCATTTCTTCTTCAGCACTTGCTGCAAATAAATAAATTTAAAAATCAATCAGATTCAGAAGTTGGTCCAGTTTATACTATAGGTCTTATAACAGAGTTATGCTCTAGGTCAATTAAATTATTAAATATGTAGGTTAAGTTTTCAAATTATTATGTGAGTGATTGATTCAAATCATTATCAAGGTTTTCTTTAAAGAAACAATCATAGACTAGCTACTAATTAATATCTAAATTGGCTTTAGATATTATTAGTACATAAATTCTTTGATTTATTTAGTTAGTTGATACCTGTGGTTGTTTGGCTCAGGTGGATAGACCTCCCACTAATACTACTTTACTTTCAAAGAAACCCAAGCTGCAGTACTAACTACTATTTCAAATAAATAGTTTAAAAGATATCAGGCAATTTTATACAAAGTTTGTCTACTTAATAAAGATGTGCAGACAGACCCAGGTTCATTTCTAGTTATTATCAGTGATCGGAATAGGGTGAGTATATTTACCTACAGTTTGACGAACAGAGACGGAAATCGGAGACTTCCTTACGACTAAAATTTTTTTACCGGTAAATTTACCGGAACTTTGATATGCAACTTTTTAATAGCTAAATGCTTCAATAAATCTTAATTAATGTTAGATAAAAATAAAATAACGCATATTATAAAAAAAAATTATTAAAAAAAAAATTGTTTGAACATTTCAATATAACATATAACATGAATATAATATATTAATGACTTTCTTATCCTAAAACATAATTATTTTAAAGTATAAATAAATATAAAGTTTAAATATTACACCTTTTTACAGTTTTTGTAATTGGGTTTGCAGCTACGTTTGTAGCTGCACAATTACCAACACCGTGGATTTATACAAAATGTAAACGCGATTACTATAAACGTAAAAATAATAATTAATTATTTATTATTTTTACGTTAATTCTTTATTAAAAACATAATTTACTTTATTTAAATGAATTTTCTGACCCTAAACTAGACAGCAACTTGTATCTTAGAGATCAGTGACTTCTCCCATTCGTATGTACAAAAACAATAAAAAAGTATTTCGATTTTCACAAAAAGTTAATTTTAATATTCAAAACTAAACAAAAATATTTGAATGAGTGACATTCGTTATAGCTTTCTAAGTACAAACAAACAATAAAATACAGACATTTAGGAACAAATAAGTTTGAAGTGTTTACTATTATTTTTTTGGCTAATTAATACAATCAATACCAATTGAAAGCAAAAATTTCGGTCGAAGTGAGCGTTTGTGGCAAATATAGTAGCATATATTTGGATTCGAGAAGGTCAGCAGTTTTTCCGGAGCGACACTTCGGTGCAGACACTCGCTTCGAAATTACAAATAATCTTGAAATTAAAATGAAACTAAGTCACATATCTAACAAATGAAAACAAATACATTAGTCTTCAATATTTTCATCATCGGTACTGTGACAAATTTTGTTATCCTGTAAGAAATTGAAGTAGATGATCATTAATTTTTCAATATTTTCAACTTTAAGTTTAACTTTTGAGAGTTACGCCTTGATTGACAGTCACGCGGACGGAACCACAAGCAAAAATTAGTCAAAATGAACAAAAAAGTTTAAAATAATTGTCAAAATCGTTACCTGAAAAATAATGCATGTGCATTTTTAATTAATTTGAAAAAGGATGTGTAAAATGAACCAAACAAGAATGTTTAAAAATGCGATATAAAGATTTACACATTAAGGTTTCAGCATATTTACCAGTAATTTTTTTTATAGTAATCGCGTTTTATTAAGTATTGAATTACATTTTGTATAAATCCGCTGTGTTGGTAAAAAGGTGTAATATTTAAAACTTTATATTTATTTATACTTTAAAATAATTATGTTTTAGGATAAGAAAGTCATTAATATATTATATTCATGTTATATGTTATATTGAAATGTTCAAACAAATTTTTTTTTTAATAATTTTTTTTTTATAATATGCGTTATTTTATTTTTATCTAACATTAATTAAGATTTATTGAAGCATTTAGCTATTAAAAACTTTCATATCAAAGTTCCGGTAAATTTACCGGTAAAAAATTTTTAGTCGTAAGGAAGTCTCCGATTTCCGTCTCTGTTCGACAAACTGTAGGTAAATATACTCACCCTATTCCGATCACTGGTTATTATATTATTAGGCAATAGACATACAACTACTTACTTAGAACTACTCAGAAAACATGGTAAGAGGCTTAAGTCCACGAAATTCAGGTGCCAAAATAATTTACAACTAATTTTTTTAAAACTATTTTTTATTGGTATTTGATCTGATTAGGACAATAGGGTTTTAATCAGTTATCTGCTTCTGACGTTTCAACTAGCATAAACTCAATGCATAAAGTTCACTCAATATATTAAAAAAGCAACACAAGGTTCAAAATGCAGAACAACACTGAAACAAAACAAGCTTAGTTATCACCTTCCTCTCCAGTAGGTTGATCTTCACTATCTGCCAGAGCTGCCCCAGGGTCTGCATCTAATGCATCACTGCTACTGGTTGGTGCACCCCCATTTGAAACTGATATAAAACAGTATAGCATTCATTGGGTTGGAAAACAAACAACTCTAATAAGAATTCCTACTTCTATGCACTAATGACTAAGGCCACTAAGAAAATGGCAATTTTTGAGAAAAGTGAAGTTCAATATATGTTAAAATGCATATGATACATAACACACTACCAAACACACGACAGTCGGCAAAATCAACTCCACCAATCCCAAAATTATCTATACTCTACCAGGTGAACCATGTGAAACGTAAAAGAAGATAGCAAGCGGTAAGTGTTTCAATTATGGTTTTTCATTTATACCTGATTCTTCCCTGGTCGCAGCTTCGGATTCCTGACTTGTAACATTATTTTCAGATAATTCTGCAACACTATCTATTGGCTGGCTCTCCGCTAACGGAGACACTTCCGCGCCATCAGGTATATCACCGTGTAAACCTGAATCCGACTCCATATTTTAAATACAACCAATGCGCAGCTATATAATACAAATAATTATTGAAATCTGGTCTAGAATGAGGTACTTTTATGCATTACTTTTTAGAAAATTGCGATAAATACAAAATTTTTGACAATTCTTAACTCACGACCATAGTGCCAAGTTGGCGTCAGTTCAATTTTTTTTGTCTATGCACAGCAGACTAATCGGGGGATCATCACGTTGGGCCAAAAAATAGCCCTAACGCTACTCGCCCTATTATTAAACATTTAAAGTGCAGTGAGTGGATTTGGCATTTTTTTTGCTTAGAATGCTACCATTGCAAGTATAGTAAATATACCAAAGTGCCATTGTCAAGCATTTGATATTTACCACAAACTGACGGACGTGAGAATAATACTGTCAATCGTCCTTGGTACTTGGTCAAAAAATTGTAGTTTTGCTTTTGGTTTTGTAAATATTTGTAAAACTTCGAGTTTTTGCAATATTTACATAGACTGAGTAAAGTTGTGTTTTTTCAAAAGTATCGCTAAACGTGTTAATCATTCTTGGAGAAACTTGATTTTATTTATGACTGAGACCATATAAAATCATGTCAAATTCTAATCCTGAAAAACCTGGAGATGGCATTCGTTCCATGAAATCCAGTACTGCATTCAGGGTCATAAATTTTGAACTATATGCCAAGCCTGTAAGTGTGGAGTCATGGTTAGGTAATTCCTAACCTTAATGCTGTCTTTCATTGCAGGCACTACTGGACAGTCATTTTAGCAAACTGAATCAAATTTGTGATAACCCTATTTTATATTATTATCTTATCTCATCAGCCTATATAAGTCCCACTGCTGGGCACAGGCCTCACCTCAACTATGAGGTGGTGCGAGCCATACTCCACCATGCGGGCTCAGTGCGGATTGGTGGAGGGGTTGTGTGTAAGGTAAGTGACCAACCTTACTGTCAGATGTTATTAAGCTGCCCGAGGGCCTCTGACTAGGCTTAACGACTAATATCTATCGATATTAACCGCGACCAACTGCTTAACATGCCTTCCGAAGCACGGAGATGCTTGTAAATAGACGTCACTTTAATGGTCAGAATGGTCACCCATCCCAAACATGACCGCGCCTTAGGTTGCTTAACTTTTGGTATCACTACCAAAGCTCTGCAACCACTGTGCCACAAGCACCATTATCATTTAATCATATTATTTAACATTGTTTCAGAATATAGTCATTATGAGTATTGGACTCGCATGTTTTGGACTGACATTGGGGTACATAGCATATATGAGGAGCAAGTATGAGTCCATGGGCTATTACTCAGCTGTAACCAAAGATGGAAAAGAGATCTTTGAAAAAAAGAAATCAAAGTGGGATTGACATGTAACCTAGAACAAGTGTTGTGTAAATTATTTATTTATTTTAAATTTTATTATACATATAGATACTAGTCTTAAACATAGTTATTTTGTTTCAATCTACATTTATTCATACCCTAAACATTACAAAGAAGGTTAAATACTAACACTTTGCCATTTTCTTTCTATCAATTCTATCTGATGTGAAAAACACTGTTGCTAACTCCTACCTAAGGCTTGTGTTCAGGGGGCTGACAGCTTTAGTTCCATTAGCTTAGTTTTGGCGCTAGCGTCGTAATTTGGCCATAGATAATCTGTGGTTTGTCCGTCGCCGCGCGCGCTGTCATTGTGGCTGTCATTTACCTTTATGGTCGTCGGTTTTGTTGTGAGCGCCGGCGCCGGATATCTTTATTCTGTTTTCTCCTCCCATTCTTGGTCGAGTTGAGGTTCTTGAGTTGAGTGCCGGTTATCTTGTTTTCTCCTCCCATTCTTGGTTGAGATGAGAATCTTGAAAAGACTCTTTGTGTCGTACGTTACTTTCGTGATTGCCCATCATGGAACCTTTGATGTGTTGTGTTGGTGATTGCAATTCAACAAGTAACACTCATAGACTCTTTTGCATGCCCGTAAACGATAATTTACGCAAATTGTGGATGTCATTCCTAGTTCCCACAAATCCTAATTTACTTGGACTCAGCAAAAATCAGTTATTGAACAAACGTGTTTGTGTGAAGCATTTTGACGAAACTCAGTTTGACCAAGCTGGCGTTAGAATTCGTTATTCCTATCCTTGTCTGTTCACGCAAATGGAGATTCTGCATGGTGTTCCACTTACTACCAATGGTAAGCTATATAAGTAATAAAAACGGCTACTCTTTAATTGAAAATTTCATGTCTACCATAGTTTAAAGGGATTATATATAATCAGGCAACAGTTTGACATCTGCACATGTATGTTAGTAACGAAGGTCATGTTGACTAGTAGTAATAATGACACTAAGTCTGTACTATTAACAGTTGAATAATTATATTTTAATTATTTCAGAGTACTCAGTGGAAAATGAGCATAACTACTGTCAGGTCCAAGAGCAGGATGGTACTTATGCCCAACTAGACATGGTCACTGTTGCGGGCATGCAATGTGTGTTTACTTTTTATTATACTTTACCTGTCTGATTGAGACCACTTTTTACTCTTAAGAATTGTAGATTAATCATATCATTAAACTAAATCATTTTAGCTAACAGTTTAAACAGTTTAGTTTTAGTTGTCCGCAATAAATGAATGAATTGAATTAACTATTTTCAACACTGATTAATTTTAAATATTGTCATTTACGATGATAATTTAATATTCACCAGGTGTACTTGCTTTTATAGTTTTATTTATATGTTTTATTGCAGGTAATGTTCCTGAACATGAATATTCATTACCATCAACTAGCCAACCAACAATTATATCAAAATATCAGAGTGGAGGTTAGTATATTTATGTCAGTTAGTTAATAATTATGCCATTAATTTTTTTTATGTTTTTGTGTTCCATTAGTCAAATATATTCATTCTTAAAACAAACATAATAATAACTTATCATTTCAGATGATGTTTTTCTTCAAGATCATCAATTTTCACTCCCTTCAACCAGCCAAGAACCTGAGACTTCATTGTTAGGTAGGTAACAAATAGTAAAAACTTTTATTTTTATATGACATTAACAGCCAACCATGACTACATCTGATACATAGTCATAGCCTATTTCTATTTTGCAAGTCTATTCTAAATATTGATAACAGAATTTATTTATGAAATCACATGAGTTTTGGTGATAACTTCCTACTACTACATTATGATTATTTTAGGTGGTGCGTCTGGTAATTTGGGTGATGAAAGTAATGCACTCAAAGTATCTGCGTCAAACAATGCTTCTCGCATCAAAATAGGTAATTTCATTTTATATTTTATTTTGCCAACCTCTGTGGCAGAGTGTTCACCCTAAAAGCAGTAGGCCCTGGGTTGAGTCCTAGTCAGGGCAAGTTGGAAATAGGTACTTTTCTTGAATTGTTCTGTCTGGATGTTGATGGATGATGCGACTTCTGTGTTGATTGGTATGGTATATCCTACCATAAGGTTTGAATCAACCTCTTATTTGAGAAATATAAGTAAATAGTCAGGTACATATTTATGAAAAATTGAGAAGTTCTGTGTTTTTATTCAATATTGACTAATTTTATTTTTATTTCAGGCAAAACCAAAGCACACTATGTTACTAATAAAACTCGCAAATTCATAAGAAAATGCACCGATCTTTCCAAAGAGAGTTTAGGTGACACAAGCAGTTTAAGGCTGCAAAATGCACAAAATCTGACTAAAAATTTTTCCCAAATGATGATGGATTATGACAAACTTAATAAAAAAGCTAAAGCATTCCTAATGATGCAATTAAGGCTTGCTAGAAAGAAGATAAAAGCAAGGAGATTCTCCTTAGATGACAAATTATTTGCTCTTACATTATGGAAGCAGAGTCCAAAAGGATATAAATTGTTGGAAAATATTTTTGCCTTACCCAATAAAAGAACACTTGCGCGATTGTCTGAAAAAATTGTGTTTGAATGTGGTATAAATAAAAACATTTTCGATCACATCAAGGTGACAACCAAAGGATGGGACACTAAGAAGAAATTATGTTCATTGGTGTTTGATGAAGTAGCCCTCACTCCGCGTCTCATATATAATGAAAGCAAAGACAAAATAAATGGATTTGTAGAGATAGAAGAAGAGCGTAAGCAGAAATTTGCAGATCATGCTTTGGTTTTTATGGTCCGAGGAATATGCTCTTCTTGGAGACAGAGCATAGCATATTATTTCTGCTCTGGAACTGTTTCTGCACCTGAGCTACAGAATATATTAAAACAAATTATTCCTCGCCTTGTTGACACTGGCCTTTTTCCTCTAGCATTGGTATGTGATCAAGGATCAACATTTCGTTCATGTTTTAAAATTATGAAAGAAGATTCTGCCAGAGTCCATAGTACTCAAGGAAGAGATGGAGGTATGTTTTATAAGTTCCATCTGACATTTTCATATTTCAACAGTACAAAAAGCATAAACTTAAATGATTACCATAATCAATACAAATGAATAATATTATTCCTACTTTAATATGTGTAAATATAGCTTTTTAATTTGTTTCAGATAATACAATTAATTTAGCTGGATGTGATCTCTTCTTATTTCATGACCCTCCACATTTATTGAAAGGTATAAGAAATAATTTTCTAGAAAAGGACATCCTATTTCAAGATAAACGAGCAACGTGGAAAGACATTGAGTATGTTTATGACCTGGATAGCAAATCAGGGCACACCAGAGCTTTACCTAAACTAACAGCAGAACATGTGGATCCAAAAAAAGTCAAAAAGATGAAAGTCAAAGCAGCAGCCCAAGTACTGAGTGCTCGTACTGCAGCAATGCTGAATTATACACATTCTGTCCGTAAGTATCATTCATAATAATGTAACATAATATTCTAAACTTAAGAAAATAATAATTCTGTGGTGGAGTGGCTTATATGCTGGCTTCAAGCGTCTCCATCTCTCAGGTCTCAGGTTCGAACACCGGCTGGGTCAATGTAGGAACACATGTTTGGGTCTGGGTGTTTGTGATACCAATCAACAACAAAAGCCCCTACACACTTAAGTACTTTTTCAACGCAACCAATAAAAGTAATTGACACTGGCAAACTCACAGTAATGTAAATTTATGATATTTTATCATTTATAATGCTACAATATACTTTTTTTAAATTAAATAAACACTGAGAGATATGATAGAAAAGAGAGATTACACTCGAGGTGTTATCCCTCTTCTGTCATATTTCACAGTAAAGTTTTTATGAAAAGGTATTTAAGAGTTAAGTGATTTTCATTGCTGACCGTACCATACCACTTTGCTTCTGATTTTTCAACTCAAGTGCTTTTATAGTTACTTTACTGGGGGTTGGGGGTAATGTACCTATGAGATATCTAACATTTCTTTATTTATTTTAATTCTAGGTACTCTAAATTACAATTCATCTTTGTATTGGACTAATTTTGATTCATATAATTGTATACTTTTTTTCAAACCAACTATTTTTTAAATTTGTTTTTCGTTATTATAATTTTAGATAAGAAGCTTAACAACTGCCTGGAGACAATGGACACTACAGCAGCAGTAGTGCTCTTTTTCGACGACTTGTTCGACAGCGTTAATGGCTCACCAGGAGGAGTTAAAGGAAAACTGCGAAGCGCTGTCACACAAAAATCCACCCATCAAGATTTTTGGCGAAAATCCATCTTGGAATTAAATAGGATGAAATTTATAGACACAAAAAGTAAATTTTGTAAACAATCTGGAAGGCCTAGATATGTGCGTGTTCCGTCGCTAAACGGGTGGATTGTGACATTGGAGAGTTTTTTGGGATTATCTAAGTTATTATTCTCTAAATTTGAAGTAGAATATTTTTACCCCAGATTTATAAATCAAGATCCTTTGGAAAATTTCTTTGGTCGTATTAGAGCCATTAATTATAGAAATACAAATCCTGATGTAAATACATTTGTAACCGCATTTAAATCATTAGTACTTTCAAACATATTAAGCCCTCACTCGAAATTTTCAAATTGTGAAGAAGACAATGGTGACACATTGATTGATTTAAATTATTTATTTACCACACATCGTCCACAAGACGACGAAAATATTTCGCCAAACAATTTAATTGCACCATTGTCTTCTAATACATTATGTAATGTAAGTGAAACTAGTACCGAAAGTGTGATAAATGAAAAAGTGAGGGTTCAAATATCGGCGTACACTGCTGGTTACATATGTAGAAAAATGACAAAAAAAATAAATGCAACATGTGTACAAAAACATACACAACCAAAGAAATACAAGGGATCCATAAATACATACAACATAGAGAATTTAAACGATTAAAAAATAAGAATTTAGCATATCCCAATGACAACATTTTAATATTGTATCGAGAATGCTCCCAAGCCATACACAATTATTTAAATAATTATGGTCATGAAAAAGATATTAAAAAAAATCTTAAAGCTATTATTTTAAATAAAAATCTCTCGTGGCTTGGGTGCAAATCGCATAATAGTAATTTATTGGATTATTTTATAACAATTATAATCCGACTCCAATGTCATAATTGGTGCAATCATATTAATAAAATTTTAGATGGCAAAATTACCGAAAGACACGTCAACAAAATGGAAACCATTCAGATGATGGCCTTAAACAAATATAAATCGTATAGACTAAGAAAACTTAAAATTAATAAATAAAATCATCATAACATACATTGGCTATTTTATTTTTTCTTATAAATAAAAAAAAGAAAATAATCCCCCGTTTATATTAATATCGACAAGGGCACAACACTAAAAAAATCGATGTCGACAGCACATCGTTTGAATGCACTATGGCCCACTCTAGACTGAAGCGATCGCAGCGCCATAACTATTTTTCATGGAACTAAGCAAAATTCACTGTCGCATCTGTAGCTTGCTACATATTAATGATCTGTGCTTGTGTTGTAGCTACTAGCTGCTAGATAGACATGTACCAGAAAGTTGCTAGATTGGGTATTTTTTTTACCCTAAAAAGTTGCTAAAAGTAGCTAAATTTCTCAATAAAATGTAAAATGTTAATTCACGAAATAAAACAAATTTTCATTAAATCAGCTATTCTTTATCAAAATTACACAGTTAATATATATTAGGTATATTAAACAAAGTTATTATTAAATTAGGAAGTATGGCAAGCGAGCATTGTTCACTAGAGAAATAATAATAATAATATAGCGGCAATTTTAAAAATCTTGCAGATATCAACGTCCTGTGAATGTTTATATGTAGTTATATTTGATACTTGTATTTATGTAATTGTATTTTTGTAAAGAAAGTAAGTATACATTGCCGCCATTTCTAGTGGACAAGACACGTTTGCCAAACTATGAAACATCATCTGGCTCACTCTGGTAGTTGTTCATAGCTACTAGTAAGTATTTTATTTTGGGGTTAAAATTTTTACCACTGTAAGCATATAAAAAATCTCAAAACCAGAAGTTGCTAGAAAAAGTAGCTAAAAAGTTTAGCTACAAGTTTTAAAAAAATGTAGCTGCCTAACATCAGAAAGTTGCCAAATCTAGCTACAAAGTTGCCAAGTTGGCAGCACTGGTGAAAAACGTATTCAACTCATCAGGAAAACTAGTGTCTAGTCCAGTGTTGCCACCTCCATTTTTGAATTGGGGCTTTTGAAGAGGCTAAAAAGGGCTAGATCAGGCTAAATGGCCACAAACTAGAAAATTTTTTTTTTTTTAACAAACCCTTAACTTGTACGAAGTAATAGTTTTTAGTCCCAATTTGTTCCTTTTTTTGGTTTTAATAAGGTTCATCGAGCTAAAAACACGCTGGAATGTGGCAAAGATAGAGCAATTTTTGTCAGCTTTCCCAATTCCTTATACGGTTTGTTGCCGGCGGCTGTTTCAATACTCAAAAAAATTTAATCTACCAAAAAATATTCACAAATCATATAAAAGACACTTATTCCGATAGTTTAGTATTAGCATGGTGCAAATTTCAGATTTTGATGCAACATTTTTAGATTATGAAAAAGGGCTCTAGATTGCCCTTTTCGGGCTAAATCATGAAACTACGAGTTCACACATAGTAAAAAGTGCTAGATCTAGCCCGAAAAGGGCTAAGGTGGCAACACTGGTCTAGTCCCTGTTTTACATTAAAATCTCATCAATCAGTACCTACAGGGTGACTGGTACAGGAGTCCAGTGTTTCCACTATAACAATTTCATTCCCCCACTTCTCAATTTAGATTTCCCCTTCTCCGGACTTTTTTCCCCTCAAAAGTTATTTAGCTGTAGTATTTATCACGCAACACCCAAAATAAGGATATTAATATTATTTACACTAAATAAGTACTAATACGTAATGCTAGCTTTCAATTTTAATGATGGTAGCACTTGTTTTATCGTCTATGGTGGTTGGTACGGTCTGTGGAACGGCGCTCGCTTCGCTCTTCGTCTAGCAGTTAGAGCATAGAGAAATATTATGAGTTAGAGCCATTTTTTTTCTCATCTGGCTAGGTTTTATCTATGATTTCCTACAATTTAATTCCCGTAATTCCCATCCACACGTTTGGCGAGTAGTGTTGGGGTTGGTATTTATAAATTGGTATAAATTGTATAAATTGATATCGCTAGAACAGAGAAGTTATTTAGAGTATAATCAATTATTGAACCGAAGTGATTTTTCTATCAATGTTTTTATTTACAGTGATTACTCCAATTCCAAGCTTTTTAGGGTTCCGTACCTCAAAAGAGAAAAACGGAACCCTTATAAGATCACTTTGTTGTCCGTCCGTCCGTCCGTCTGTCAAGACCGTTTTTCTCAGGAACGCGTGGAGGTATTAAACTGAAATTTATATATGTTACTTTAGGTCTACTGTCCCTGGAAGCTGTAGAAAAATCAACCTTTTAAGCCAAGGCAATCAAAAGATACAGCCATTTAGGCCGCAAATTTCCGCAAATTTTCGAAACTCGCACGGGAATCAAAACCTACAGGGTACTTCCCGTAAACTTAGAATCTTGAAATTTGGTACGAAGTCACGTCTTATAGTACAGATATAGGAAAAATTACGAAAACCGTAAATTTTCAGTTTCATCATATAAAAAAAATATTTTTGAAAAATATTTTTAACAATTTTGAAAATTTCAAAGTTACTACTCATTATCTACAGGTTTGTACGGAACCCTCCGTGCGCGAGTCAAACTCGCACTTGACCGGTTTTTTTGAGAGTGATTCTAATGCATGTTGATTTTAAATTTGTATGAGCTGACAAAAATAAATGAAAAATCATTTAATTTAAAAAGTTTGTTATTTTGCTTTAAGGTCAGATTTCGGGAAAACTTTGTATTACTTAAGTCCACCCTTTGTACAAATTCTTGTACGTTCATGTAAATTTTACTTACGGAAAGTAAGCGGCAAAAAGTAGAAAGTCAAATGACTCCTCTATACAAGATTTTGCTATAGCAGATCCTGTTGTCCTGTACCAAATGTGTACCAGTCACCTGTATAATCATTTTAGAAGTTTTCTTAGTCATTTATCAAAATTTAATACTTTTTTAAATATATATAATATTTTAAAATCTAAAAAATTAGTCTTAGTAATAACAACTTATAATAATTATATTATGAATTATTCATAATCTGAAAGTGTATTAAGTTGGGTATTAAGTAACAAATTAATTTAAGAAAAAAATAGAATATAAAAAAAATATTAGTCCTTTAAAACCTGCAACATTATTAGAAAAAAAAACTGTCCAACTACTTTGTGACATTGATGTCTGTCAGAGTGTCAGCCGATGTATGTCATTCAATTTGAAGTTTTGAATTTGAAAAAATATTTATTGGGTTGGATTTATGACTTAGTTTTTTAATTTATTACCTAGTAGGTAGATTAAAAAAAATCTAATTCTAATCATCTGCATTTGCATCTACGGAATTTATCTA
The DNA here is from genome assembly GCA_963921415.1 of Pyrausta despicata. Lineage (NCBI taxonomy): Eukaryota > Metazoa > Arthropoda > Insecta > Lepidoptera > Crambidae > Pyrausta > Pyrausta despicata. Next base: position 10,977,847 of record OY992846.1, on the reverse strand, counting down.
CAAACCTATTTTTACTGAAGTCAATTCTAACAAGTAATTCTCGCTAGCTGCAATGTTATCAAATCCGTAAAATGTTTATCACAGTTTTATCATATTTGATAAAAACGATATAAGTTTCACATATTCGACTACAATAATTAAATCGATGTGGATTAGTTCAGTTTCGTGTAAGTGCCTGTATTTTAACGTTTTAATATCATTAAATTCTACGCTTGTTGATGCTGGCCTTGAGACTTCAAAGAATTGGTCAGAGTTGTTTTGTTTACTAAGTAGGTAGGTATGAATCATGTTTTCGATCGACCGGCGAGTTTGCGCGCGGCGTGGCGGCTAGGCTTCGGGAAATGATGTCATCATAGAGTGTAGATGTATTACCTTTTAGTTGTGTTGTTTCCACCGAGACTGGCGGCTGGGAATACAAGCGCTGTTTGAAAAATATATTTGTTTCAGTGTTCCTATTTTTAGTCCTACAACCAAGCAGTTACCCTGCAGCCATGGACGCGAAAGGACTAGCCTCTGCCGTTGCAAAGTTTTCAGCTAAGTTCTGCAATGTAAGTAATCTAATTTATTTCTTTCTACCTTCAAGTTGTAACAAGTAAAGTTTATTTCAATATTATACATAATAATGCATTTTTTCTATATAAAAGGAGGTATTGAGTGTTAATAACAAAACTTTGTTTAATTTAGTATATGCATTATTTTATTTAAATAGTTTGGTGGTAGTCTTTACAATAAGAAAAGACTTCAAGGTTACACTAATATGTACCTTGCATTGTTATATTTTTTGTCATATAATATCATACCAAATCTCTAGTTACCAATGAGGAAAAGTGAACACTAGTATAAAATCAACTGCTCACTGATGTATTACTTTTTTGCAGGAACTTGACAAAAGTAAGAGTGTGGTGTCATCCCCACTCTCTGCAGAGATACTTCTTGCCTTGATCACTTTGGGCACTTCTGATGTGGCCCATGAGGAGTTGCTAACTTCACTTGGAATTCCTGATGATGATTCGGTATGTCTCAATATTATTAAGGTGTAAAAAAACTACTGAAAAAAGAATTTTTGAATTTGATTTTCTAACAGTTACATTTAATAATAATGTGACTGTTAGAAAATTGTCTTTACAATAAATGTGTGTGGTGGGTGGGTAGGTATTATAAATGAAATATTTGTATTATCTATCATTATTATCAGCTTTTCATGAATCAGAAGATATGAACATAAAACATGATTGATGATCAGGCATAATGAAACAAAAGTGTATTTATTGCAATTTATTTTAAACACTTAATGAAGGAATGATAAGTGATACCTACCAGATCTCACAATATGTATGGAAAGACTTTCTTCGACAAAAATGTGCATATTTTGACCTCAAGAATGTCATTCATGTTCTTTTGCCCCATAACAACACCCTTTTATGATATCTATCTATGCTAGTCTAAGCTTCATACATACAATATTTGTCTGTACAATTAGACTACTATACATTGTTTACCAATCAAATAGTTGTCATGTAGGTAATATCTTAAAATAATGACACTTATAGTTTGGTTTCGTTTACTTATAGTTTGGTTTCGTAAATTTCGGAAATAAACACAGTAGTACACAGTGGTATAGATAGGTCCATGTGTCATGAATTCATCATGCCTATTATGTAGCATAATCAGGTTGTTATCTTCTGTATTTTCCAGTTAAAACCCATAGTGTGAAACTATGTTGTTTACACAGTGAAATAGTATTTTGCTGTCAAGCTCAGCTACATAGCTAAACTACATAACAAACATTCGAAAAGTCATTACACTTAAAAATTCTAGTGCAATGTGTAATGTCTTTTCGGATTTAAAAATAGTGTTGTGGACGCAAAAAAAAACTTAATAAATAACAAACATTTTTTGCCTTGTATGTTTCATTGTTTTAGGGTTCCATACTACCTTGAAGTGTGTTTTGACTCCATTAATTTTTTATATTCAAATTTATTTTATTCCGTTAACAAAGACTCACGGACCTTTTCGATACATAAATAATTGTGCGAGAAATATATAATTTTCTAATCTTAGGTATTCATGTACCTTAAAGGCATTTCGTACCGTCAACATCTTGAAGGAGAACCACCCGCTGTGTCATTCATTTTTTCGCACGAAATGCTCCGTAATAGGTACATGTGTATGTGTGTATGTGTTTATAAACCATTGTCTACTGATTTTAAATGTCTGTAATATCACACTCCTCGAATCCTAGTGCATATCAATAAACAAATACCTAAATGTTTTTGATAACAGACAAATGTTCAAGGAATCAAAAGGTATATTCTAAGCTCTATCGTCGACTCACTCAGTCCTTCCCTCGTCGGGCTTAGACTTAGTTCAACGGGAAACCTTTGACAAAAAAAAAAAAACTAAAGAATGCATGTTTAACTAAATAGATTAAGTGATTGGCAACCCTATATGATTGCTTTTTTTGTTTTCGAACCGATCAACCGGGCAGAGCATACAGACTCGTCTAGTAGCCAAATAAAATAAAACTTACTAGCAATTGTGCTATATTTTTAACCCCTGCCAAAAACGTGGTGTTAAAAGTTTGACCTCTATAAAACTTTTAATCACATTTCACCTCTATAGGTCTTTTTTTAAACTTTTTTTAATTAAAAGTTTCAACTGAACTAACCTACGTACGGAGTTAAGTCTTATGTTATCGATTAAGAACACAGAACTTTATCGCAGTGTTCAAACACTGTTGTATATGTGGCAATATCTACCTTTTGCAAACAACGTTTGTTTATTTCTAATATGGAAAAAAATAATATAAAAAAATAAACCCCTGACGAAAAAGAGGGGTGTTATAACCTTGACTGCCTATGTATGTTTGTGTGTGAATGTACATCTGTTTTTTGTGTGTCTGTGCATCGTAGCTACCAAACAGATGGACCGATTTCAATGTCTGCGCGATTGCGTTCGCACAATTGAATAAATTTTGTACGGTCGGTAACAAAAATTGTGGCCACCTTAAGGATCACAATTGCTTGCGCACATTTTATTCACAAGTTCTAAATGTATATTTCATAATAATTTGATTCACCATAGATTATTTTTATTTTTTAACGAAAATCAATCATTATTTGATGAGGTTGATTGAAACTATTTGGTAAATAATCAAAAACCATCATGTTTATTCCCGATGAGTCAAATTGATTAATACATTTTAAAAGGTACAAAACAAGTAACTTGTTAAAGCAGTTTGGGCTTTAGTGATAAAAGTGTGATATAGAATGTAAGTCAAAAACTGGTAAACAATTTCATACCGCGACCATATATCAGTTACCCTTTGCAAACATTTTAAGTCATAAAAAAACAAAAGACACGAAGTTTCCTCTTTACCAATGTATTGATCCGTGGCAGCGTCTGGCTGGCAATTATCGCATTTTATCTACACTTGTTGAGCGGTTTATCTACAAACGCCGGGCGTAGTATACGTACTTAGTTTAACAAAGTTGGTTCTAATTATACTGTTTATCCTTGGCCCAAAACTAATCCCGCTATGGTATGGTTCCAAAAAGGTACCTACCCAAAAAAAATCACAAGGTTTTTTCTTGTAAGCGGAACTATATCGTAGAGGCGAGGCAAACCCTAAACTGCAGAATGCAGACTAAGAGTGTCATTATTTCTAAACGAGTTTTAAGTCGGAATCTAGATTGGATTTGTCCAACAAGGGTTTCCTGAACTTTCTATTAAATTCCTTAATCCAAAGGTTGTCAGGAAGAATTCGCTCTTACTGAAGCCCGCGTGGATTCCACGTCTTTCTGTGTATGTTGGTTGATTTGTAACATTTATTGTGGTGTGTACTATAAATCACACTACACCTCTATTGTTAACTTGCATGGAACTAGCGGACGCTCGCGACTTCTTTAGCTTTAAATTCGGATATCCATACAAAGGTTCATCTCAGCCCACATTATAGCACTATCTTCGAGAACTTCAACACTTTATTGCACTATCTTCAAGAACTTAAATATTTTCATATCACCAGAAATTGCTTGTCACGCTGATCAACTTCTCCTAAGACGTTTTATTTATACCACTTACGGTTTAGCTGGGCAGCTGGGGTACACGGCAGGTACTCCAGATCCTCGTATTTGCTACGTGTGTAGAAAGTGCTTGTCACGGTTAACAACTTTCCCATGACTTCTCTAGGGACAGACGCGGGAAGCGACTTTGCTACTATGTAAAACTATAAAAGTTTATATTTGTTGTTTTTAGACCCCTAAAAGTTTCGAGTTTACATTCAACGTCCAGAATTGGCCTCCTGTACTACTTTATTGTATGTATAGAGATTATAGATTCTCGGTGCACGAGACTAGCACTCGCCCGGTGTTTTCTAGCAATCATCTTCTGTTTTGTTGCAGATCCGCTCTGGATTCTCGCTCGTCACCGATAAGCTGAAGTCTGTCAAGGGTGTCACGTTGAATGTGGCTAACAAGGTATACGTGATGGAGGGCGACTACGACCTTCACGAGGAGTTGAAGCAAGATGCCGTCAAAGTATTCGATGCTAGTTTCGAAAAGGTTGACTTCTCAGCTTCGTCTGCTGCGGCGAATCTTATAAATAAATGGGTGCGTAAGTTGCGGTTAATTTTCAAACCCAGGGATAGAGTTATAGTCTGGTTTTAAGTGTTTTTCCAGTTAGGAAAACAGTGTTGTTGTTTGGTTTATTGTTCAAAAATGGTTCATGAAAGTACGCTTATTATAGAGAAAGTAGTAGTAAACATTTTTACTTTCCTTTATAAAGTTAAAAAATTTCACGATAAAATTACCTGGTTTCTCAGTATCATTCAAGATCCCTTCGACATTTTTACGTATAACTAGCTGACCCGGCAAACGTTGTTTTGCCATATAAATTATTGTGGACAACCCTTATCACTATGGGGTATAAAAAATATATGTTGGCCGATTCTCAAACTAAGTAGGTTTTCTCAAACTATGCTCACAAAATTTCATGAGAATCGGTCGAGCCGTTTCGGAGGAGTACGGGAACGAACATTGTGACACGAGAATTCTATATATCTGACTCCGTAGTAAGTAGCTAAAGTACTTGTGTTACAGATATCACAATCAACCGTGGTATTACAAATAAACTTAAATAAATACATAAAACACCCAGACCAGCACAAACAGACATGTTCAGATGATCACCTATCGGATGATTCTTTGCTTTTATTAATAATATTTTCTATAAATATGTAAGATTCTACTATAATAACCGTGTTTTTCAGGTGGAAGACAAAACCAATAGCAGAATCAAAGACTTGATATCGCCAGACAGTTTAGATAGTCTGACTCGTCTTGTTCTGGTTAACGCTATATATTTCAAGGTATTGTTTTATTTAGTATTGACAGAATCCACTTTTACATAAACTTACTTCTATCTCTTATCTCTTCTACTTAGATATCCTCTTTTACGAGATTGTGAAAATGACCGGCCTCAAATCCGTCCGCACTGTAACGTTTTTTAGTACCTGTAGCCGTAGCTAGTAGCGCTGTTAATCGTATATGTTTTATTTTTTTTAAATATGTACACTGCCAGTATGCGGAAAGCAAGTACGTAATACGGCCCAGAACCAATTTGACTCAATGATGGCGTTATTCTAAGTACAGATTTATTTTTAGGGAACATGGAGCAAGCAGTTTAACGCACGAAACACCATGGACCAACCGTTCTACGTTAGTGCGTCCAACACCATTCAAATACCGATGATGTACAAAGAGGACCAATACAGATACGGGGAAAGCGAAGAGCTAAACGCACAGGTACGGAAATAGCATAAAATGTAAACAAACACTCCTTGATATTACACACATTGCAAATTCTATTCATTTGCATATTTGTTTAGTCTATTCATAAATTGGCGGTCACCTTCCGTTGAACGAATTGGAACTGTTGTTAAAAAAAGAGTAGTATCTAAGTGTATTCTGATCGTAACATTAAAAATAGCGCAATATAGTGAGACGTGGCTTAAAGTTTTGTGTGCGAAAACACGCTTCATTATTGTTATTATTAACTTTAAAAAATATTGCAATTGTAAAACACAAATACGCCGGAAAACACGATGTATGAATGAGGCAAGGTTTTTGCTGAGGATTGCTAAGTATATAATAAACAACAACATCACATACAATAACAAAAAATTCAAGAAATCACATGGTGTATTTCATTATACCTGTTATTTCTTTTTCAGTTGTTGGAGATGAGTTACGTAGGAAATGAGGCAAGCATGCTCATAGTTCTTCCCAAGGAGGTCGAAGGCCTCAATGATGTTTTACACAAATTGGCCAACGGCCACGACCTGTTGGCTGACGTAGAGAAAAATATGTATTCCACCAAAGTTCAAGTCACAATTCCCAAGTTTAAGATTGAAACCGAGATCGATCTCAACGAATTGTTGCCTAAGGTGAGTTGTTAAAATTAACGTTTTTTTTTCAAAATAGCCTATATTATAGTACATAAGATGCCGCAGTGGTTATCCTGCGGCGGTGGGGGGCACTTTAAGCCCCTTTAACAAGAAATTTCGCATCTTAAAAGCACGATATCTTAAAAATCAATTGCTTCTAACCCTTAGTCGATGGAACCTTTGTTGTTACTAATTACCTCTTCTTAGTCTCTTTTTAAGGAATACTAGTACCCCTGTATAGATATATCGCTATTTTGTATCTTCGTTTTACGCGAACAGTCGACATTGAAATGAGACACTTTTTACGGATTATTTCGCGATTTATTTACGTTTTGTTTTAACCTGACGTTTCGGACCTTTTTCAGCGTCCGTGGTCACAGGTAGACTGTCTACCGTGAAATAATCCGTAAAAAGTGTCTTATTTCAATACCGCTATTTTATTTCAGCTCGGCATCAAAACTATCTTCAACCAATCCAATTCGGGTTTGACCAAAGTGTTAAATTGTGACGAGCCTATTTACGTGTCGAAGGCCGTTCAGAAGGCTTTCATTGAGGTGAACGAGGAAGGCGCAGAAGCGGCCGCTGCCACCGGTAAGTTTCTGTTTCATAGAAAACAATATTTTTTAATGTGAAACACTTTAACACTAACTATTGGTTATCGGGTCTAAACGCGAACTATTTATGAGTATTTAGGTACTTTAGGTAGGAGTCAGCTCGTGACCACGGCTGTATGCAATCCAGCCGAAACGTCGAGCAGTGAGTACCTAAATACTCATTAAATAGTTCGCGTTTAGACCCGATAACCAATAGTTAGTGTTAAAATGCAACGCGAAAGTTTAAAATCATATATGTGTCACTTTGTACAAACATCTATTAGGCCATTCGTCGCCAGTGCTAACATTGACGTTAAATTACTTGTATTTTAAACCTTATAAGATTTATAAGATGCGATGTTTATTAAAAAATGATGCAAATTCTAGTCATGCCTATGATTAAGTTTTACTTATTTTTTGTCAGCTATTGAATGCATGTTTTATTGGTATGTCATTAATGGCGCTTTGGGCTTGCATGCTTAAAATATTTCATGTTACAATCTAACACTTTATGTTTCTACCCTGTCATATGTATTTTATTCATGGCGTTCTATTTATTGAGTAGGTACTAACAAACTTCAATCGTATACAATCGAACATACTAACCAATTCTTCATTAGAATAATTTCATACTTCCGTTCTTGAAACTTTTTTGGTTGAATGTCAATCGGTCGACTTTTCTATCTGGTGACGGAAATGATATTTTCTAACAATCATTTCTTGATTTGCGTGAATAATACTTCACTTCAAGTAACGACTTCAGGCTCTTTATAAACAAATTGGTGTATTGAAAAAATAAAATAAAAAATAAGATACTTAACCGCACATCAAAAATTAGTGGTTACGTGGAACGCTTTTAAATACAAGACCAGGCTTAAATTTTTTTTCTATTTATTTGACACTAAGTACTATAAAAGTTGTCAATTTTGGTCGGCAAAGTAATTTGGTCCAAAACAGCGAATAGATGATCCATCATAATGGGTTCGAGTTGCGCACGCGACCTTGGCGATGGCCAGTCTAGTCTAGACGTTTTGGGTTAATGTTGGTGTGTGTGTGTTCGTTCAATAATGTGTGTGGGTGTGTATGTGCGCGTGCAGGCGCCGCGTTGAGGACGCGTCGCTCGGCCGCCATGTCCGAGCAGTTCAACGCTAACCGGCCAGCGCTATGGTGCATTATGGCGAACCGACAGCCCTTGGTACTAGCGACGTACCATCCGCACGCCGCGCCTCCGCCCCAACATGAAGAACTATAGAACGACACTTGATCGTATGACGTCGGTGTTCTCAATTTAGGTACTTGATAATCAAATACAAAACTTTTGTAGCAACTTGGTTAAGTAGCGATATAATTTAATCTGAAAACACTGAACCACTAATGGTTCGCATTTTCTTGGGCTCCTAGACAAAGTTTCATCGCGTAGTTGAATGACGATAATCGCGAACGCTTTCGTTAAATTCATGAAACTCTCATTCGCCGTATCATTTCTGTCATTTTCATACATTACATGATAGCAATCGCGACTAGCTTCACGACCAAACTATGTTACTTTGCCTAGAACCTTAGTCTGTTAGCGATAAATCAGTTCTTTATTGTTATTTTTATCGTTGCTTATACCTAAGTATAAATAAACGGTACTTTTTAACAGATAACCCGAAGCTCTTTTCATACTAATCAATCAAATATACCTACAGAAAATTAAATATTTTGCATTCATTCATGTCTCACGCAAGTTCTGCAACCAATACCGATAATTGCCCAAGTGCCAAAAGGACTGTATTATTTCTTCATAAATCAATTCAAAACACTCATTCACACTCACGATTATTAAATGAATAATCTTTCTCGGTGACAGTATTCTATCCGCTTTTTATTCTAAATGTGAGAGTGCGGTGACAAAACTTCGTGTAAGTATATGATATGTCGGTTTATGCGCGCAGGCATGGTCATGATGATGCGGTGTGCGTTCCCCCCGCCCTCGCCGCCATTCCGCGCCGACCGCCCCTTCGTCTACATGCTACTAGACAACGCTCGCAACGCCCTCTTCATCGGCGTGTTCAACGGAAAATAAACCAGACCATTAGGGATTGCAATCCAGCGGCGTTTTCAATCCAGCGGAATTTTTGCTGGATTGACCTGAATCCAGCTGGATCCAGCGCGGATCCAGCAAAACGTGGAACGAAAGTAAAAAGACGACATTTTTAAGACTTATTTTATTAATTTGTACTTCTTACGATAATCTTTGAAATCTTCCACTCATTTGGTGATATCTTATATTAATTTGCTTTGGTTTTTAATAATTTGAGATCAAAATAATCAACATAAAATTAAATAACAAACATATAACCTTATATTAATATAACATTTAAGATAATGTTTCTAAGTAAGCACTATCTTATTAATTACGCTTATGTTTAATGATAGGACGGCCAAACGGCTAATCAGTAGTAGCAATCAGTCTCACAAATTCTTTTAAAATTAACTTAATTAACATTCTTTTAAAAAAGGACCGTAACAATAACACTATTTTAATTTTCAATAGTATTTTTGTATCAAACAAAAAAAGCTTTAAAATAATCTTCTCTCCGCTCGTTAATCCTTAACAATTAAGCCGTTTAAAGTCTGACGATAAGAGACTAATCCTTTTTTTGAATTCTCTGAAAGTAAGACCTTAGAAAACAAATTTTTTCTATAGTCTTATCTCCCAACCTGCTTCGCACAGAACTGCATATGTAGCCGGCTGCTGAAAATGCCCTTTCGGCCTCTACACTGGTCGGTTTTAAGGTCATTAAATACTCATAAACCATTGATAAATGTTCACCTCGCACTCCTTCGCTCTCATAAACGCTCATTTCTTTTTTCAGGATCTTTTCGTAATCTAATTGACCACTTGGCTTTTGTTTAGTAAAGTTCTCCTTCTCTCTTTTAAGTTCTATCTCAAGCTCTAGCTCTAAAGTCATTTTAACGGGTTCTGCGTCATCATCTACACGATCTTCTATCTCCATGGTATCTTCTTGCACCGGCTCTACAATATATTGTTTATTTACTCATTTTAACAATGTTTTGATCTCCTGCCGCATCGCATTCTTTTTTGGCAATGGAAAATAGCCAGAAAATTAATTTTAAAGTAATATTACATGAATAAGTTAGCAATAGTCGCGTCAAGTATGATAAATTACTACGTACTAGGTGGAACAGGTATTTGGAGGTATCAAAATTACCTAGTAGGTACAACCCATCTCAAACTGATACGTTTGCGGATCCGCATCGCTGGATCAAGATTGTACCCACCCCCCCTACTATACAACCTACCTATTTAACTTTTGTCCGCACTAACTGCCTGCACTATGGATATGAACTACTAGGAACCTACTTGATACTAACTTTGGTCTAATTACTATTGAATGTTATGTTATTGGCTCGTTAACTTGATATGGCTGTGATCGATTCTAGAGAGGACCCTAGTTTCCGCAGTGACCCTAAGCTCTTTTATTAGCGTGGAGTTGAAGCTAAACCCTAACCTAACCTCATATGCTTCTGCTGACTCAGCTTAAGTATAATAAATGGATAACTATTGCCGACCTAGAGTTTTGCTCAGTAATGATAAACTTTAGTTGTAATCTTATTAATAAAACAATACTAAATTAGCCAAAATAAAATGTTAATTAGGATATATAAGATTCTTATTAGATTCACATAATATGATTATTTTTAGAGTTTGTGCCCCAACCACGCACAACTTGTGGACTTCCACTTCCATGACATATGAGTCCTCCAGAACAGTTTCAGGGCATTTATCATTACCAACTAGTTCATATAGAACCTTTCTAACTTAAAACTAGCTTTATTGTGGACTTGAAACCCTATCTATGGCTACAAGAAAAGTCACACGAAAAACTTGTAGCGAGCTTCCCCTGTTCCAGGAAGCGAGCAAGCCCTTAATTAAACAACTTAGCAAACAAACTCCTTAGTTAACTTTAAGTTATATTTCTCTACAACTGTTCAAACAAATATGAATAATTCAATAAAGTTGAAAGAATTCACAAGATATTTTGTTACTCTAATTTAAGAATATTTAAGCACTTACTGTGAATTGAACCATTAAACTCTTCACTCTGAGCAAAACTTTCCCTATTCAATTACCTGAAATTCTCCCTAAACCCAAACCAAATATTTTCTAACCAACTAGATCACTACCTACCTAAGAACTTTTCCTAATTTTCTATTAGCCGTAGTGAAATCCACCTATGATTTAACCACAATTATATAAAGGAACCATATACCTAGTCCAATATATAAAACCCTGCCTACCCGAATCTGAACTCATCTAAGGTGTGTACCTGGACCTGTCTGGACTCCTAATACTGGTGTGTTATCCCCAAACAACCCCCATTATGTGTCGACTTTCGGTGTGCAATGAAAGTCTACCTACTCTCAACTGTAACAAGTGCTGGATGCAAACCAGACTTTGACTAATACCCTAGTGCACCCTAAGGCGGGAGAGATAACTATGTAGCCGTGGCTGGGCAGTTATCCTCCTACGGAAGGAAATATGGTGGTGTGAATATATAATTTGTATACATAAAGGGACTAGTGTGGCCATAACCCTTCGTACTGATCTAGGAAGCTGGGTAACCCCAAACGATTGGATCCAGCGTCCAATACCATCCGCACGTACGATTTGAGCTATGGAAAGCGTACCACCTAGCTGAGGTTAACGAGACCTGAGAAGGTTGACTCGCCGCTGGTACCTCAGACTGATTCCAGCTTCCTACCTATCACCCTATTACGAGGAGTTAAGATTTCAATGCCACGGGGCTTGAGCACCAACTCCATAATATAAGATCGTGACCTGTTACTGAACACTTTAACTACTGAACCACTTTACTCTTTAGGTAACCACTCCCTTTTTTGTTTTGTCGGAGTTTTTACCAAGAACACTAGGCATACTTTGTTTGTTGTGAGCCCAAATTGAACCACCTTAGGCTTGGAAGATGCACAACACACCAAGTATGATTTTCACTACGTTTTAACCAAAACCCAGTTTTACGGCCTGCTGTATCTTTCGCAATCCTGTTAAACTAAGCTTCCACCAGTCAAGATCTTATATATTTTCGCGGAATAACTCACTAAAACTCTACCAATTTAAAATACTGAAATCCTTCACAAAAACCATATTTCTATGATAATCTGATCCAGATTTTCAGTACTTTCACAAACAGAAATTCAGAGCCTACCTCTTTTAACTCGCGTATTCGTTACTGAATGCCCCTCCCATTCCGCTGTAGGCCCTATATATACCCTTTGCTAATAATAATTAAGTTCGTCTAGTACAGGCGTTGTTGGGATTTTCCCTCAACATAGTAGACCTCCTTGAACTCATCAGTGTTGTCATCCCAACACTTCCACTGTCTACCATTTCTACCATTACAGTTTCCGGTTTATCCTAGCCAAGTTTGGTAAATAGGTTCCAAGCGTGAACTAATCTATTATTAATATGGAATGTGCTAGAAAATTACTTCATTAATCGTATACAACGCTCAACTCTACTATCCCACAGCTGAAATAACAGATCAGATGCCTGGCTGCGATACCCAACTACTGGAATATCCATACAGTTTTGTACAATTCAAATCCACCAACTGGTTTAGCTTGAATATGTGCCTTTATTTTATACATAAAACTCTAGCATTACATGTTCACATATTCCTCCGAAACGATTCAACTAAACTTCGCGTGCACATCTGACTGATCCGAGATTCGACCAACATCTAAATTTGTCATCGGGATCTCCACGGAACAAGAACCACACGCAGGTGAAGTCGCAGTGACCGCTAGTTTTATCATAACTACTTAAGGTTGACATTAGCAAACCCTATTTATTTGTTTTAGTTTCAAACGTTGTAAAACCTTTGTCCATTATGCATGACTTTTCGTTATTAGAACAAAACAACGCTGAAACCTTTTTGTTTACAAAGAGTTTTAGATTATTTCTAGATTTAAATAGCATTCCGAGTTCAATATTTTCTCTTTAATCAATTATCTTACAGAATTAGCATCGGAAACATTAACTTTAGTGTTTATTCTAAATTATATTTCAACTCAATGTAATTACTAAACCGAAATTGATCGATTCAGGTATTTTGACCTTATGCTTTTAATCTTTAACAAAACTACTAATAGTAGAAACAATTTTTCGCTTGGCATCTCCATTTTCCTCGCTAAATTTCAAAGACATCTAGCGTGGAGTAGCAGTACTTTTAAAAACAGGTCATACGTCTTGCGTTGTCTATCTTACTCTTTCCTATAGCTACTCAACTGCGTGCGAAAGAGACATCCATAGTCATTCGTAAAGATTGCTTATTTTTTTGCGCCTTGCGAATATAGATGGCTCTCGTTTGTCACTTCCTTCGTACTGTGACCTGCTCTAGTATGAGGACATTTTTTTAATATTAATTCTCAAACTCCAAGAACATCGAAAATTGAAAAGATTAACATTTAATTATAAAATGCAATAAATCAATTTAACATCCACCCAAATAACGCCAATATTGCTCGATAATCAATAAGTTTCACTTAAATACGTGTTAGCACTATGTCAAGTCAAAAATACTATTACGTCTTCCTTACATACGTATTTTCTCTTAGATTTAATCTAAAATGAATTTTCAGTATTTTACAGGAAATAATCTCGCAACTACCGAGCCAAAATGAATTTCTAATTAATGTAAGAATCTTAAAATATTTCGATACGACATCTACAGAACATACTTCGAACTTCTACCTTCGAACCTCCCAAATCAAGTCACACACATCGGCAGTTCCTCACTGCTAACACTAGATGTCGCTATTCACACTATTTCATAACTTATTTATTTAATTCAGAACTTTATTTAAAATATTAAGAGTCGATCTGTTACAGCCGCCCCTCAGAAATTTCGTCGGTGCTAAGGTTCCCTAACCAGAGAAATTTATGCCCAAAAGATTATGAATAAAGCAACTATGTATTAATTTGTTGATAAATAATAATCCGTTTAATAAGTAATGTTTGGTCTGAGATTATGTAACTATGTACCTAGTGTAAAGTATATTTAAACCAAGACAAGAATGTCCGTCTGCAAAGGACGTTCCCCAGGTTTACTGTATCACCATTATGAGAAATCATATTCTCCTACCAGGACATTGAAACCGACTACAAGGAACCCGGCTTCCACCCCGAACCGATCCTAGTGACCCAGTGTGTTCGTTCCTTCAATCCAAACTTATCTTATGTTTGCTGAGGACGACCCCACACCACCCTGTGCCGATCAAAACCTCCCTGACGGCCTGAACCGTGAGAAGCTAACTCCCCATACTAGGTCTACCTCACCCAGATTTTATCCGATACAGATTTTCATTAGTGTCTTGGAGCTTGTAAGTGTGGGGAATATTTTTGCCACTGGCTGCGTGTACGTAAAACTCACATGACTTCCGGACCATGTCTACAGACTTATCCTAGCACCAAGATCCTATTTCATGAGAATTTTTGATAAGTGTTGTGAGTACGGAATTACTAGTCATCAACAAACCGTCATGAAGGAGACGCAATTGAGTTGCCCCCAGCCCTACATACTGATTTTACTTTTGTCTTTTTTTTTCAAATATGCATATTTCATACTCTCATTCTTTCATCTACTTACTTCTAATACTTTTCAAACAGCAAAATGTTCTACATCCATTGTTTCAGTAATAAATCATTTCCTTTCTTTCTTTCTTTCAGTAACTTAACTTCCATGGACTTCCTTTCTGCCTAAGCAACTCAATCACTTACTACCTTGATGACTGCCACCATAAGGTTGCAACAATTTACAATTGCGATATGAGAACCCTTTACCATCTACTCAAACAACAAATAAGTCACCTTAAAATGAAATTTGATTAAATTACACTTTCACATCTTTAGGGCACAGTTATTAAAAATTTCTAGTTACAAGTAACTGAGGTCCTAACTAGTCCTAACATACCCTATTACTATCATACCCTAATTCTTGTTGTGAGAGGGACTTTAATATTTAACTAACTTGAATTTTATTTATAACTTATTGAATGTTCGAATTTCAAAGTAAGATATTCCTCAGTAAAATATAATTGTTAAAGTTTAACCAAGTTGGCTTTTCCATAGAGCTCAAATATTTAACTAGTGTGTGTATATTATCAGTATCGAAGTGCAAAGTTAAGTTGATCCATAGATGGACTCACACACTATTCTTAGTCAACACGTGAACTAGTGTCCATATTAATTTAATTAAGATGTAGAAAGTAGATATAAATCGCACTTTCATAATCCCTTCGTTACTGATATGTGAATTACGACATGTGTCAAACGTACGTCCACTAAAATTGTTAATGACGTTAAGAGGGTGATCATCACCAACGCTCAGTTAAGCTAATCGCCTCTCTGGCCCGACGACAACCAACTACGGTTAAGCGGCCAACCAATCACGTGATTTATACATCCAACTAATAGGACTGTTAGTTTATCGAACCGTCAAACTCGTGCCAGCTAACTCGGGCCTCAAGGTAATAGCTAACTTGGTTATAATCACCATCTTTAAGTAAGTCCAGAATTAACAGTACTTAATCATTTAAATATTGTACAACTCAATATTGAATTATTAAATTAACATTTATTATAAAAATCATTCAACTATGTTCTGCACTCAAGAAGTTTATTGTATAATCTGTATCATTTGTTACAGATATCATAACTAGATTTGTTTAACTACTGTAACAATAATAGTTAGACATTCGTCTGTATCAAACATGTCGTGGTACCTGCTGTAGTGTGTACCTAATGTTTAGTGTATAATGGCCACAGAATCGCGCCTTCGTTAATCCGACCCACGAAAGCCTTGGCTTGATGCTGCCTATTAAGGGTAATGTTATAGGGTTAGAGCAAGCTTTTCCAAGGAAACCCGGGTTGTGAATCCAAGTCGCCCTAATAGCTATCTGTAGACCTTCCCATCCATTTTCTCTTGAAAATGAAATCCAACATTCAGTACCACCAAGGAATTTCTACAAAAATCCTCTCAAGCTGTCGTAACAACATTAAGGTTAATAGACAGAATTTTCCCATCTTAAGGCGGATCTCGTCAACTATGTCACGACCTGTGGCATATGTGAAGTGTGCTTAGTCCGGCTCTTTGTCGAGAAAGACTAACCTTACAGGTAGGCTCTGCCTTGCGAATAATCTAACCTAACACCACCGCATTGCCTGTAAGGTAGTCTTTGTAGAGTAAAGTGCTTTATATTTGAGCTCTAACTATTTTTTTTCTCTAGATAGATTCGCTAGGTTATCAAGGCCTCTTATACTCATACTTCACCACAGACAGTTACCTACTTAATTTCTTTACATTCTTCACTTCCATTACAACCTTCAATCCAGATATTACCCAATTTTTCAATTCCCCTCATTCATGTTTTTTCGCGCCCCTAAAACAACCCAGCTGAATCTCGAACTTGGTTCTTTTGTTAAAATTATATACCAAGGAACACCTCTGTTAGTTTATTCTAGTATGGTTAGGTTTATTTGTTATTATGATTATCTACTTTTTTATTTAAAAAAAACAACTTTTCATTTCCTCTCATTCAAGTTTTTTTCTTTCTTTCGCGCTTTTTTTTTTCGCGCCCCTAAAACACCTTATTTTGTATTGTTTTATGACAACGTTTAATTTTTCTAGTTAGTAATTAATCTATCTTTGACAACTAGAAATTTGTATGAGAAGTTCAAACTATTGTTCTATTAAACCATACCTATTATGTTACATGCTTCTACCTAATGTGTCATGATTTAATTCCAAATTCATTCATAACCTCATTCATACATTTACATTGCAGTATTTAGGATAGGCAGTTAAACAAATTTAATCTAATTTCAACTTTGACTTCCCCATCGACCTAAGTTATTTTATGTTTCCGTATAAACAACATGTGTTTATTTATTTATGTATATTTAAGATATTTAAATGTTTGATCAAGTTAGTTATACGTTATACGTAACTTACAATAGGTACAAATTTCGCAACTTTATATTCGCAACACAAGTTCACTAAAAGCACTTTGCTTGCTTCGACACTAATCACATTGCCACTTTTAAATTTTATTTATTTCAATAATTAAAAAATGCTAGTTTGTATCATTTTCTATAATATTATTCATAAATGAACGCGTACTTAGTTTCGCAAAATTGAACAAACGGATTTCGTGCTTAAAATTCCCGTACATACCGCTCTCAAATAAACGCGTAACTCCATCTACGAAACACTATGGAAACCATTAATGTCAACCTACTTTCGCTTTAAAGTTTAAAGACCTTTTATCCCGTACAGCGAATACGCCCCTAATAACTAAACAAGGCACCAACCGCCAACATATAAACATCCACACTCATACACAACTCAAAGTCTAATAATCAACTTAAAATGTGGCTGTATGTTCGTATAACCTTAGCTAGTCACGCCTTATTTATGAAACCGTCTTGTCAAACTACTGTCACTGTCATGTCAGCTGTAGAAAATATTTTGCGGTTTTTCGTAATTTAAACTTAGAAAAGAATTTAAACGCTAGTAAAACAAAACAACAATGGTTTTAGGTAAATATGAATTTGTGTTTACGGACTGTATTAAGCATCAAATAGTTTATGTGTAATTTAATTTGTTGGTGTTATAATTTCAGAACAATAAATTTTTCACAAGACTTGTGAACCAATATTATGAACCAAGTAGCATATCTCTAACCTGATTCTATTACACCTATACCTAATTAATGAATATGCCTACTGAATTTCTTCAACCTAAGTAAGGAAACCTGCCTATACTATTATTTAACTTAGCTATTAATACTAATAAAATCCTAAAATGTACTTTGTAATTTAATTTGATTCATAATATTACTTGTTACTTTACATTACATTTTTTTCATTTTACGTTACATTACCTATTATACAACCTACCAACCAGAAACATAACAAATTAATAAAATTAGCTAACCCTGCCTAGAAGTCTGTATCTTTACAGTAAGTTCCTAATTTAGTTATTGTTTATTTCAGATTTACCTATGTAGTTCAAGAAAAGTACTAAAATGTAAAACAGAAGTAGATATGAGTTGACCCGAACTAGGTTAACTGGTTTGCTTGCAGGTAAATTACAGTGAAGACGGGGTCTTTATTTATTCTAAAATAAATTATGTTACTAACTAACCATGCATGTCTAATTCCCTCCCTATATTAACTTAACCTTACATTACAACCTATGTATTCTCTATGTAAGTACTGTTCACATCAACATCAGCCTACATCAACTCCACCTAATATCCAATTTCACGTGCAACAAATTGTACAAGTCTAAACTTGTACATATGAAACCAAAACATAACATTCTTAGCCGCACCTACACTGTATAAAATCCTGGTCATGGCTTATTCAAATTGTACCCACCCCCCCTACTATACAACCTACCTATTTAACTTTTGTCCGCACTAACTGCCTGCACTATGGATATGAACTACTAGGAACCTACTTGATACTAACTTTGGTCTAATTACTATTGAATGTTATGTTATTGGCTCGTTAACTTGATATGGCTGTGATCGATTCTAGAGAGGACCCTAGTTTCCGCAGTGACCCTAAGCTCTTTTATTAGCGTGGAGTTGAAGCTAAACCCTAACCTAACCTCATATGCTTCTGCTGACTCAGCTTAAGTATAATAAATGGATAACTATTGCCGACCTAGAGTTTTGCTCAGTAATGATAAACTTTAGTTGTAATCTTATTAATAAAACAATACTAAATTAGCCAAAATAAAATGTTAATTAGGATATATAAGATTCTTATTAGATTCACATAATATGATTATTTTTAGAGTTTGTGCCCCAACCACGCACAACTTGTGGACTTCCACTTCCATGACATATGAGTCCTCCAGAACAGTTTCAGGGCATTTATCATTACCAACTAGTTCATATAGAACCTTTCTAACTTAAAACTAGCTTTATTGTGGACTTGAAACCCTATCTATGGCTACAAGAAAAGTCACACGAAAAACTTGTAGCGAGCTTCCCCTGTTCCAGGAAGCGAGCAAGCCCTTAATTAAACAACTTAGCAAACAAACTCCTTAGTTAACTTTAAGTTATATTTCTCTACAACTGTTCAAACAAATATGAATAATTCAATAAAGTTGAAAGAATTCACAAGATATTTTGTTACTCTAATTTAAGAATATTTAAGCACTTACTGTGAATTGAACCATTAAACTCTTCACTCTGAGCAAAACTTTCCCTATTCAATTACCTGAAATTCTCCCTAAACCCAAACCAAATATTTTCTAACCAACTAGATCACTACCTACCTAAGAACTTTTCCTAATTTTCTATTAGCCGTAGTGAAATCCACCTATGATTTAACCACAATTATATAAAGGAACCATATACCTAGTCCAATATATAAAACCCTGCCTACCCGAATCTGAACTCATCTAAGGTGTGTACCTGGACCTGTCTGGACTCCTAATACTGGTGTGTTATCCCCAAACAACCCCCATTATGTGTCGACTTTCGGTGTGCAATGAAAGTCTACCTACTCTCAACTGTAACAAGTGCTGGATGCAAACCAGACTTTGACTAATACCCTAGTGCACCCTAAGGCGGGAGAGATAACTATGTAGCCGTGGCTGGGCAGTTATCCTCCTACGGAAGGAAATATGGTGGTGTGAATATATAATTTGTATACATAAAGGGACTAGTGTGGCCATAACCCTTCGTACTGATCTAGGAAGCTGGGTAACCCCAAACGATTGGATCCAGCGTCCAATACCATCCGCACGTACGATTTGAGCTATGGAAAGCGTACCACCTAGCTGAGGTTAACGAGACCTGAGAAGGTTGACTCGCCGCTGGTACCTCAGACTGATTCCAGCTTCCTACCTATCACCCTATTACGAGGAGTTAAGATTTCAATGCCACGGGGCTTGAGCACCAACTCCATAATATAAGATCGTGACCTGTTACTGAACACTTTAACTACTGAACCACTTTACTCTTTAGGTAACCACTCCCTTTTTTGTTTTGTCGGAGTTTTTACCAAGAACACTAGGCATACTTTGTTTGTTGTGAGCCCAAATTGAACCACCTTAGGCTTGGAAGATGCACAACACACCAAGTATGATTTTCACTACGTTTTAACCAAAACCCAGTTTTACGGCCTGCTGTATCTTTCGCAATCCTGTTAAACTAAGCTTCCACCAGTCAAGATCTTATATATTTTCGCGGAATAACTCACTAAAACTCTACCAATTTAAAATACTGAAATCCTTCACAAAAACCATATTTCTATGATAATCTGATCCAGATTTTCAGTACTTTCACAAACAGAAATTCAGAGCCTACCTCTTTTAACTCGCGTATTCGTTACTGAATGCCCCTCCCATTCCGCTGTAGGCCCTATATATACCCTTTGCTAATAATAATTAAGTTCGTCTAGTACAGGCGTTGTTGGGATTTTCCCTCAACATAGTAGACCTCCTTGAACTCATCAGTGTTGTCATCCCAACACTTCCACTGTCTACCATTTCTACCATTACAGTTTCCGGTTTATCCTAGCCAAGTTTGGTAAATAGGTTCCAAGCGTGAACTAATCTATTATTAATATGGAATGTGCTAGAAAATTACTTCATTAATCGTATACAACGCTCAACTCTACTATCCCACAGCTGAAATAACAGATCAGATGCCTGGCTGCGATACCCAACTACTGGAATATCCATACAGTTTTGTACAATTCAAATCCACCAACTGGTTTAGCTTGAATATGTGCCTTTATTTTATACATAAAACTCTAGCATTACATGTTCACATATTCCTCCGAAACGATTCAACTAAACTTCGCGTGCACATCTGACTGATCCGAGATTCGACCAACATCTAAATTTGTCATCGGGATCTCCACGGAACAAGAACCACACGCAGGTGAAGTCGCAGTGACCGCTAGTTTTATCATAACTACTTAAGGTTGACATTAGCAAACCCTATTTATTTGTTTTAGTTTCAAACGTTGTAAAACCTTTGTCCATTATGCATGACTTTTCGTTATTAGAACAAAACAACGCTGAAACCTTTTTGTTTACAAAGAGTTTTAGATTATTTCTAGATTTAAATAGCATTCCGAGTTCAATATTTTCTCTTTAATCAATTATCTTACAGAATTAGCATCGGAAACATTAACTTTAGTGTTTATTCTAAATTATATTTCAACTCAATGTAATTACTAAACCGAAATTGATCGATTCAGGTATTTTGACCTTATGCTTTTAATCTTTAACAAAACTACTAATAGTAGAAACAATTTTTCGCTTGGCATCTCCATTTTCCTCGCTAAATTTCAAAGACATCTAGCGTGGAGTAGCAGTACTTTTAAAAACAGGTCATACGTCTTGCGTTGTCTATCTTACTCTTTCCTATAGCTACTCAACTGCGTGCGAAAGAGACATCCATAGTCATTCGTAAAGATTGCTTATTTTTTTGCGCCTTGCGAATATAGATGGCTCTCGTTTGTCACTTCCTTCGTACTGTGACCTGCTCTAGTATGAGGACATTTTTTTAATATTAATTCTCAAACTCCAAGAACATCGAAAATTGAAAAGATTAACATTTAATTATAAAATGCAATAAATCAATTTAACATCCACCCAAATAACGCCAATATTGCTCGATAATCAATAAGTTTCACTTAAATACGTGTTAGCACTATGTCAAGTCAAAAATACTATTACGTCTTCCTTACATACGTATTTTCTCTTAGATTTAATCTAAAATGAATTTTCAGTATTTTACAGGAAATAATCTCGCAACTACCGAGCCAAAATGAATTTCTAATTAATGTAAGAATCTTAAAATATTTCGATACGACATCTACAGAACATACTTCGAACTTCTACCTTCGAACCTCCCAAATCAAGTCACACACATCGGCAGTTCCTCACTGCTAACACTAGATGTCGCTATTCACACTATTTCATAACTTATTTATTTAATTCAGAACTTTATTTAAAATATTAAGAGTCGATCTGTTACAAGATGTATGCTGGATCCAGCATGTTTAAAAAGGCGCTGGATCCAGCTGGATTGCTGTATGCTGGATCCAGCAATTGCAATCCCTACAGACCATGTTATTATAGGGAAATTCTTGCATCAATCTTCTGGGCCCGTCCGTAGACAGTCACGTTACGACTTAGCGAAAACGAATGTAATTTTCATACTTTTACAAACAAAATGGATAATGATTTTCTTAATCGACTTTGCGATAGGTAAGTTTTTTAAGTCCCACGGGACTACCTATTTGAACGATTGATTGAACCCGAAATCGAACGAATGTAGGTAAATCACGTGACCTTTTAGACATAGGGAGATTGGGACTTTATGACACGACAGTGCCTCATAATGTTTAATGCCTGCGTTGAACACCTTATCGTTGGGTCATTAAATTACTTCGACTACAAATCGAAATACAACGAGATTAGTTATTTTAAAATTGTTTTAATAATTCTGAATGGGGTGGGCTGTGATTGTCACGTGTTTGTCACGTTATTGTGGTTAACTAAACATCGACCCCTCTGCTACAAAATAGACAGTATTTATCCCTATTTTATGTAATATCCAACTAAATAACTTGAAACTTATGCGTCCTTTAGGTTATGTCGTTTGTGCTTTCATTCACTTTACAAACGAGAGAGATAATCACTCACTGCCTAGCTAGTAGTAGTAGAGGGTCGAGTTTTCAAGATTAAACAAGATTGGTGGTAGAATTGCCTCTAGGTATGTTTCCTTTTAAACGAGCAGCTCTCTTGCAATTAACGAAATAACGCCTCGCGATAACATCCATACCAGTTTAAAGTATTACAATTGACTACATATAAATTTAACATAATAGCATTTATTTATGTAACGTAAAGTGCAAGTTTTTATAAGAATAAGCTAAATGTGTATTGTATTCTTCTTATTAGAATTAAATATTTTAACGAAATCAAATGAATACTTTGTTCTAATTTATGATCACCTTTAATCTAGAATAGTGCTTTAGGCAAAAAACACATTTGTTTTAAACTACACAGATAAGTTTGAAATATTTTTAAATAGCGGTTTATTTTATATAATTAATGCGATACTTTGAAAACGTTTGTGACGAGTGTTTGTGCAATGAAGAGATAACAAGCTATTGGCTTGTTATCTCTTGAATAATGATTATGAAAGAATTCGAAGAATTCCTACAACGCATTCATTTATGGTGAGTAAAATATTTAAAGTCGTAAAATCCAAAAGTTGGTAAGTAATACAAAATATATCTACGAGTACTTAGGGCTGAGGCAGTTTTTTTAATTTCGGGTAAAAATTATCTAATTACTAAATATGAACAGGCTAATTTTAAAGTAGAATTAGTTAAGAGGCTGTTGTCAACTGCAGTAATGATATTTTAAATCTGTTCATTGTTTTTATCGAGCAACTGACTAAATATTGTTAAATCATGCTGCATTATCATCTGCCCATGTAATTATTTTTATTTCTGTACTTGAGAAATTTCCTGCCGAATCGAGTCGACTTTGATATGACTTTTTATGAAGTGCAAGGTACTATCTACGAATACTAACGATGGCACTTTCCACTTTCTGACCCAGTCAAACAATGATTGTGCTTAGAATACGTCATCCTTATAGTATTTATTTTTTCAATACTACACGTGCCTATTGTCGAATTTAATTTTAAAGCGCCTACATAAAATAAATATATGCTGTCTATCGCATTTGCTAACAAATTGATGTAAGGCGTACTCTAATGACAGATTTGTTAGTACCACGGAACGTCTGCAGCTAAAAAAAAATCCTTTACTTATTTACGTTTCATCTATCAATCATACTAATAAACCAGTTTGGTTGGGCGATGCAAAAAAGACAGGGTATTACACATCTTACGTTATATAAGTATTGTTTATATTTTGAATATAAACCATAATAATGATAAAAATAATCTATATTATATCTTTAATTAATACGTAAGTACATATTTATTTATTTTCATAAACTAAAATTTAACACTGATTAAATAACAAATTACTATGTTTACAACAAACGGTCTATGCATCAGCATCTTTATATCATTATAGATTTTAAAAAAATAACTTGCATTCAGGTTTCTGCGAGTATGTGAACCGGTCTGCTCGGCGACCTAAGCCACCGGAAATCTTTTGCGCCAACCACCCGTTCCTGTATAGGTTGCTGAAACGACCAGACACTGCGCTTTTCACTGGCGTTTACAAAAAGCCAGCTAAAATGTAATTTACAAAATACCCTTACCTACCTGGCAGGTACCTACACGTTAACGTCTTTACATATTTTATCTGATTTTCAAATACTTACAACTACAAACAAGTTTCTACATTATGATTTGTTAACTCATTGCTTTGCATAATACATATTTTATACCATAAAGATCTAATGTATATAACTAAGCAATGTAAGCATTATAACTACCATCCATATAATGTAACACACCTAGTATGCAAATGTCAATAAATGATAAATGTACTTATAAATGAAATACTAATTACTTGCGTTTACACTCGAACAAAGGCTTTTCGAGCTCACTATCAGAAATGTCCGAATGTTGTACCCCCCTTAAAACTTTTTAACGATAAAATACCTTGGACATATCGTTAATGACAGCCTGAAAGATGATGACGACATAGAAAGGGAACGCAGGGCGCTGTCAGGGAGAGCAAACATGTTGGTGCATAGGTTTGGTCACAGCACGGACAGTGTCAAAATAGAGCCTACTGTGTCTAATTGTACATATGCAGCCTGAGGACCAACTATACTAAAAAAGCCTACAGTGCCTTGCGTGTTCAATAGAACAAAGGCCTTCAGGGCGCTGTTGGGGCTGCCCGGTTTTGTAGTGCCTCTGTCATTTTCGCGATGGCAGGCGTAGTTTTGAAGCTAGCACGCGTAAAAAAAACAGCCTCGTTCTTATACAGGGTACGTGGCAGCCGCCACAGCGTGCTGAAGGAGATGGTCGAAAGTCCTCTGATCGGCCATATGATTAATAGGACAAAATACGTTTTGAAAGTTAACATACTAACATAGTCATTAAGCATTTACTAACATTATGGATCTTAGTTATCTGAAATAAACACTTTTTATTTATTTTAACGCAGGGTTCCTCGGTATCAAAAGATGCAAACAAATTAAAGTAATATTTTGGGCTGACCGACCTTTCGTGTTCTTTATCTTCGAGCGCTCGCACCTCGAGCTCTTCACTGCTACTTTTAAACCAACAAATATAATAAAATAAATATATCATTTTATATTATTGTATCTTTATCTTATACAAAAAGTTTGAGATACATGTTATAAATAGTAGATTTTACAACGAGTCCATAAAGCAAGTCATTTTTATCCGAGATCGTTATATGCCCGAGCCCGCAGGGCGAGGGCAGATGATGAAGTCGAGGATAAAAATGATTTGTGCACGAGTTGTAAACTCTGCTTTTCACTTCGATTGCGAGAAAATAAAACAATAATTTGAGAAAATTCAATACGAAAAGTTCACGGCTTCTTTCCCGCTACTTTACTTTTTTTAATTTTCCTGCATAATTTTCGGGCAAAGAAAAAAAAATATACAGCCTATTCTTAAATTATTTTGGAATAATGTTTTTTTTTTGTGGTAAACACGTTTTGATATTTAGTTTCTTTTTTGTATTATCTTATCATAAATCAAAAATGCAAATAGGGAAGGAAATATTATAAATTAGCAAGTTTTATCCATGTACAATTAATTGTTTTTGGCTGTATGGGCTAAATGGTCACTGCCTTAGTGTAGACACATTTAAAAAGCTACTTTTATGCACAAGTGCATAAAATTCAACTTTATGTCGCCTAGATCCTGCATAAAGTAGTACTTTTTCGAGCATGAGAAGTGAAAATACTATTTTAGTTATTTTATCATTGTATTAGCTAAATGAATCTTAATTTTGCACGCCAGCTTCTGGTGGACCGAGTTTTTATAAAATGTAACAATTTTAATTCAAATAAACTAATGTTTTTTTAAACATTCTTTGAGTTTTATTAAATTTTTCTCTTAGTTGCTTTCTAAAATTATATTAAAATCTTTTAAGTACACCGAGTACTACGAGTATGTGCAATTGTGCAATGATTTCTAATTTTTAGCTATTGGTGTGGGATAAGTAAAATGATTTGCGTTGTGTGTGAGTCTTGGTGCTGTTCGCTGTTGTTGTTTGTGTTTGGTCGGTATTTCTCATATGACTGAAACAATGAAACTTGAGGCACCGTTTTAGGTACTTATTATAACAATAATTCTTGGATCTGAATATTTATAACCTAGTACCTACCTATACAGGATGTTACAAGAACTACTGCAATAACTAAAGGGTGTAGTGCCCGTAAAACTGAACATCTTTCGCAAAGAAACTAGGTCGAAATCTCAAAAAAAATTTTTGGCTCTCCCATACTAAATTGATCAACTGGTTGGCAATTTTGTATGGGAGGTCCGATTTTTTTTGAGATTTTGACCTAGGTATCTTTGGGAATGTTGTGCAGTTTTCCAGGCACACAACACTCTTCAGTTATTACTGGGGTTTTTTGTAACACCTTGTATTTAAAAAAATAGTGGTGCCTTAAGTATAAAAAACCGTTTCAATATGAATGACGTACCAAAATAAGCGCTTGTCATTTAATTGTTTTTCGTCAATAGTCACCTATCATATTCGTTACAGCCATGGCTGTTATGATGTTGTCGGCGTTCATCGGCGAACCTCCGGTGCCAAGCTTCGTGGCCGATAGACCATTCCTGGTTGTTATACTTGTGGATCGAGCACCTTACTTCGTGGCCACACACCGTGCCAAATAACTTAATAGATGCTTTGCCTATTTAGTATTTATATCTTTGTAATATTTTTTGGTAATTAAATTATTTTTTCAAAAATTATTGTGGACTGATTTAGTAATGATTAGTTGTCTTACATTGGTACCATATACGACAGGTACAAATTAAACATATTATTTATGTATGTGCAAATGCTCATGTGCAATTGTTCACCCAAAACATTAATTAACTAAGATCTGTAGCAGGGTTTGGCGTATTAAGAAGGTAGCAGTTAGTTGGGATGATAAATTACAGGCTTTCAAAACGACCATTTTGGTAAAAAATAACGAAGTTACATATTTCAAATGCATTTTTGTGTCTTATTCATGTTCTTTTCGATGCGAATGTATAATCTTCTGTATAATTTACAAATTCTTAGGCTAAACAAGAAGGATACCCATTACATTACAGATATGGTGTTTGGTGAAGCAATGTGTGCGTTTTATAAGAAGCCTCCAGTGCCAATCTTCCTGGCCAATCGACCATTCATAGCTGTGGTCTTTGTAGACCGTGCTATGTACTTTGTGGCCCAACAATGTGGAAGATAATACATTTAAAATAGTTATTAGGTACACTGTTTTTCTTTTTTTTTCTGAAGTTATTCTTGAAATGTATTTTTCTGATCACAATTGCTATAAACAACACTTAACCGTGAACGCGTCAACATCAGATTTTTTTGGTGATTTCTGGTTCTGGGCATAGTTTCGGCTGCACATTTGGTATGTGCATTTACCTATAAATGTTTGTGATTTTGACGTTGTTTTCGTTTTCATTAGTGGTGGCGGTATATCTACTAAGTAATTACTGAATAGTACTCACTTTTTGCTTTTAAAGCGCCATTAGGATAATGAAATCATTTTCAGTTTTATTTTTCAAGTATTTTTTTTTTATTTTGATTTATGTTCTTTCAACGTCTTGCAATCGTTCTGAATCCAGATTTTTTATATTATTTCATGTCCTGATCACGGCGGCGGCGGCTTTTTGTTAAAAGCTTTTTTAAGTTTCACCTGTGCCGGTTTACGTTTGTCTGTAATTAAATCTTGCAAGCTATATTTCACCCTCTACCCAGTGTCTGATTAAGCTAAAATTATGTAACACGTTAGGTTTCGACGTTTCGATGACAATGCACAATAAAGCTTGTCGATTTTTTCTTTTCTTTCGTACCGTGGAATGGGGCGAAATTGATAGGTTTTCTGGAAACAGGAGGCTATAACCTTTTTTTTATTGGAGAAAAAATATATATGTTGGTTTTTTGAGTTGATTGATTATACCAATGTACATATTTTTTGACCGGTTAGTTTTTAAGATAAAAATTAAAAACTACGCTATCAAGTCTATACTTCAAATGGAGCTACTTTGATAGCTTACTTTTTTACATCGGAATTGAAAGCCCAAAAGTAAATCCCAAAAAAAAGTTTTTTCGGCCCGCGTTTTCCAAAGTTACAGCATATGATGCAATTTTGGGGTGACATTGATAATGAGGATAACTTTATTATTGTAATTTGGCTCGGTGTATAACAAAATAAAGCAAGAACTTAAGTATTTTTGTAAAAAAAAATTGGCTGTCATTAGATTTTGTACAAAAAAAACAAAATTCATTTTTTCATGCTGTCATCAAATTCGTCCCGTCCTTTTAAAAGTCGCCACATTGCACGGTACTTGTTTTCTTTGCCTCTTAGACTTATGAAATTAATTGCTAATCTAGGTTTATACATTTAGTTTTCCCTCTAAGTAAAACCCGTGTTTTTATTGCAGCTATCTCCGTTGTAATGTGTTCGGCGTTCATCGGCGAACCTCCAGTGCCACGTTTTGTTGCCGACCGACCGTTCTTGGTGGTCATTCTTGTGAACCATGCGCCATATTTTATGGCTACACATCGAGGGAACTAACACTACAAGATTTAACAAAAGATTAAATATTTAAAAGTATTATAAACATTCCGCCATATAAACGAAAATTGTATTTACCTACTGTTGAGTTTTATTTAACACTAGCTGACCCGGCGAACTTCGTACCGCCTTAGCGTTGCAATGAGAACAATGTCATCGAATGACATTGACATTAGATACGCGCGTTTTTTAAAATATGCAAAATTAAATGTATATTTTTCAATATTTCTGAGAGATTTTCTTAATATTTTTTTCCGTAAGAACCTTCTCCTAATAATAACAAATACAACAAAAAAAGAATTCGTGAAATCGGTTCAGCCATTCACGCGTGATGCCGTGACCAAGGAAAATGGGTTTCATTTTTATATATATAGATAACATATATTTACATTAAGCGACAAATAATCAACAAGATAATTAATATGTTAGAGTTTTGGTAATTCGAGGCGAGGCATTTTGGCTTCTCTCTTCGTATTTCGCTACTTTTATCCCGTCATTGTAAGTGAAAACATATTATTATTGTAAGGGTTCTATCTAGCTCACCTTACAAAATCAATACAACAACGCGACGTTAAAACAGCTTTGTTGTTGTTGAAGTACTATAGCACCCCAGTGGTGCCATCGGTCGCCATCTCCCCCTGTCCTGCGCTTGACTCTTGACATCCTCCCATAGTAGACTCGAGCTGTTATTTCCTGGTTGATGGTTCGTCTCCACGAATGTATGGGTCGTCCGCGTCTTCTCTTGCAATCGGGCTGCCATTCGAAGGCTATCGACGCAGCATTGTAGGTATTCACTTCGACGCAGCGTGTGCCCTATCCATCGTCATTTACGCTGAGCAATTACTTGCTGTATCGGCAGTTGTTGGCATTGGACCCACAAGTCCTCATTGCGAATTGTATTAGGCCAATATATGCGTAGAATAACTCTTAGGCACTTGTTAACGAAGACCTGTAGCTGGCTTGTTATCGCTTTCGTAACTCTCCAAGTCTCGCAGCCAAACAAGAGAACACTCTTGACTAGACTCGAAGAGAGAAAAACAGCTTTATCTAAAGTGACCTTATATGAGCCGTCTTACGTTTGTCTGTATTTTATTTATATCTCTTACATTCTTACATCTTCTAAGAATTAAGCTTACTCAACTCGGTAACATTTAAACAAGGTTTGAAATTCAACTTAAGAATTCAGCAGCTTGTGCAAAACTAATAGTTTGTGTGAGTGTTTTGTTTTTATATTAATACCGAATGTGTGTTTTTTTTTCAAATAAATGGGGACTACATCACGTGCATTGCCATGATCCCAAAATAAGTAGCTTGAGCCTTGTGTTATGGCAAAGTTAATGGAAAGGAAATAGATTTCCATTATCTTTGGTTATAGATATCAGAAACAACGAAAGTTCCATAAACACCCGGACCCGTTAGAACATTAAAAACTGGTTTCCAATATTGTCTCCGTCCGGTGATCGAACCAGGGACCTTAAAGATGGCGGCACCTTGAAACCGGTACTTACGCCACTACGTTTTTTTTATCATGATGACTATTTGTTGAAACAGGATTGAAAGTGTTAAAGAAGAGATGCGGTCCGAAAAACGTAACAGAATTCCGAGCCGACCGGCCGTTTCTGTATTTGTTGACTGGCCACGAATACACCGCCTTTTTCATTGGATACTACAGCACTCAAGTTAGCGAAGAGTAAATAAACAAATTAAGTTTTGGTAGGCATAAATAAGCTTATCTCGACTGCCTACATAGCCAGGGTGTAAAAAAAACCTTAACGAAGCCGAATACCACATATTCTACCAATTGTTACGATAATTTTTTTGCTTTACACCATACCTGGGAGTAAACGGTTACTGAGATATTTATGGTTAAAGTTTGAAAAAAAGATTGATGATTTTTACAAAAATGACTTCTGTCCGTTATAACTGAACTTTTTTCCAAAGAAACATAATACAAATTTTCACTAGTTCTTTCATAAAAAGCCTCTAAGTGGCACACTCCGCAATGAACAGCGACTCGAACCGAACCGCGTCGCGGCGGCGGCGTATAGCAACACGCTCCGCGGTGACTTTTCCGCGTGCGCGCTGTACATTGCGGGTTAGAAATAAATTATTTTTTTTGATGTCAAAAAATAAAAGTAGTTCCCCAGCCAAAATTTATTTTTCATACGATTTGGTTTGATGTACTGAACGCGTGGTTGACGGCTTCGTTAAGGTTTTTTTACACCCTGTATTTAGTTACAAGCATAAATGTAAAATAAAAAATATAAAAATTATTATTCACCTGTAAATTGCCTGAAAAGCTTTAAAGAAAATGAAGGTTTATATTTTAACTAAAGTAAAATATATTAACTTTCTTAATTAACTAATCTTTAAGATAACGCTTTAACGTTTAGCGTTAACTAGCTGGTCGGGTATAGCTCTTCCAATTGAGCTACCGTGACACTTACTCATCGGTTCCGAATTTATTTAAATGCTCTATAGGCTGCAGTCAGCCATGATTCATCTCATCAGTGTTGCGGTTAGATACCTACAACACGATTGGAAGAGCAATCGCCCGGCTTGCGAGAGGTGCGGGTTTGAGTCCGTTTTTTCTTTATGGGTGTTTCAATATCACATTGTAATTAATTATCAATCGCTGTCGTATTTAGGCTTGAGTGCAGACGCTTCAAGTTTAAAAAGGTATTAAGAAGTGGAACCTTCCGAACCTTGGCCAATTGCAAACAATACTCATGCAACTGGCCTAGATTGACGGCTTTGACCTAGTTACGATCAATATCGTTTATTAAGTTTAATACACATTATGCCATTTATGCGACTGGTTCCCATACCTACTCTTAATACTTATCAGAACTGCAAATGTTTGCTCTGACGCATTAAAGAATCATGCGCATGTCGAGTACTAAAAATAAAGTTTTTGTATGATACTTAATATTGACTTGCGTTTTTTTAAATAATTTAATGTTAAAAACTTTATAATTTTTGAAAAAGCTTAATTGAAATAATTTTTTTGATAACTTGAAACATATTCTTATCTTGAAACAGGTAAGATGGTGATAAAGACGAAATGTGGATTGAATCGCTTTGAAGTGTTCAGAGCCGACAGGCCGTTTATGTTTCTGTTGACTGGCAAAGAATACACCGTCATTTTCATAGGATTCTACAACCGTAACGAACAAAGTGATTATTAAATAAACGAATGAGATTTAGTGTTAGTATAGTTATGCCATCATGCACCTGTATCTGATCGCATAAATTCAAATCCTACTAATATTATACTGCTAATAAGTACGGATGTTTGTTACTCTTTCACGTAAAACGGCTGTATGGATTTTCAATGAAATTTTACTAAAATGTAGCTTATACATCAGAATAACACATAAGGTACAATTTATAAAGAATTGTAAATGGTGAAATATTTTAAAGGAATTAGTGGCCCAAGTTGTTAACCCTTTATGCCCTCGTAATTAAGGTAACCCGATATCGTTAAGGATTGTGACCTATTTTATTATGCTTTTGTTTTTATTGCTTAGTTGTTATTATATTTATATTAAAGAATTTGTTAACTGTTCGATGTTTATTATAGTGCACAGACTAACTATAAAATAAACGCGATAAAATTCGTCCTTGTGCATAATCTTCAAAAACAAATAGCAGTCCTGCCGCAACTAATAGAAAAGAAAGAAGAAAATAAATATAAAGTTTAGTTTGTTGAAAGCTTGCCTAATTGTTGTCATTAACTTTCTGACTCAAGCGTCTACCATTTAGGCATGGAAGGCTCAGACACTGACACTGTCCAATTTATGATAAGGCTGATTTTAATTTTGAAACAGGATATATAGAAAGGCAGCTGCGACGGGAGCGTGTTAAGCGATTCACTGCTCACCATCCGTTCCTGTTCTTGCTTCTGGGAGACCAGACCACGTTGTTCTTCGGGACATACCTCGGGAGTTCTAGCAAGAGTAAAATAAAAAGCATACGACATATCCGCGAGTACTTTCGCAGATTGTTCGTTGTGAGAAGGGAATGGACACCTTGAATAAATAAATTCCTCATTAACTTTCCTGTTAATGACTTTATATTTAGTTTTATTGGTCATTAGAAATTACATTATATGTACTCCTAGACCCTATTAAATATTTGGACCTAGGCCCGAATTCCGCTAACTAAAATAGAAAAAAAAGCATGACGGTTTGATCATACGATCCAAGTGCAAATATTAAGCAAGTCTGTTACGCTATTGTTTAATTGTGTTAAGAGAAATAAGTGCCTAGTTTTCTCAATACGACGAGTTAGAACGGACTAGCAGGATATTATACAATATGACCCTTTTTGAAATAACGGGATTTTAAGTCATGAAACTAGAGCTTATTTTATCGGGTGAAAAAATAATAAAAAATTATTTCACTTACAGATTTTTTTTTACAGATTTTTTAATTTTTTTTCGTAAAAATAGAATTATAATTCGTTTAACTAAGATTTTTTTTTAAATTAGCGCCAAAAAAAATTTTAACAAATTGTTTTGAATACACTGTGAACCATTCTAATAGAAAATCATAAATAACATGATAACAGATCGGTAACTTTAACAAAAATTAAAGATTTTGTGATTAAAATAAAAAAAAATACAATTTTTTTCAGTTATTTCAAGTGTAAAAAAAAAACTCGCCCATTAACATATTTTTTTTCTTACTAACATTTTAAGCCTACTCTATCAGCTACAAAATGATACCAAAATCACAACTCTATGTTGATTTGTTTAGGAGCTATTATTGATTGAAAACGACCCCCGAACAATTACTATGGAATACGGAGAGCAGGTAGCGGCCCTTTTAGCGACAGAGGAAGGCGGAAAAAAACTAAATTCCATAAACAAATCAACATAGAGTTGTGATTTTGGTATCATTTTGTAGCTGATAGAGTAGGCTTAAAATGTTAGTAAGAAAAAAAATATGTTAATGGGCGAGTTTTTTTTTACACTTGAAATAACTGAAAAAAATTGTAATTTTTTTTTATTTTAATCACAAAATCTTTAATTTTTGTTAAAGTTACCGATCTGTTATCATGTTATTTATGATTTTCTATTAGAATGGTTAACAGTGTATTCAAAACAATTTTTAAATTTATTTTGGCGCTAATTTAAAAAAAAATCTTAGTTAAACGAATTATAATTCTATTTTTACGAAAAAAAAATAAAAAATCTGTAAAAAAAATCTGTAAGTGAAATAATTTTTTTATTATTTTTTCACCCGATAAAATAAGCTCTAGTTTCATGACTTAAAATCCCGTTATTTCAAAAAGGGTCATATTGTATATCTACATTCGAAACTTTCATGCGAATCCACGCATACACACGATCAGCTCTACGTGATCCAATTGGTTGCGTCATGCCAATTGGACGACAGAAACTATAGTGTGGGGTCAGCATTATCGCTACCCTAATCAAGGCCATCTGATAGAAACTGAAATATTGAAAACTTAAAACCTGGTTAAAGACTGGTAGGTATGCCTGAGTAGGTTATTATTCTTAGGATCTGTTTGGTTCCAGGAATGGATATTGTACCTCTGAGTGCGTTCATGGGCCCTATATTTACCGCGGACGTACCATTCCTGCTACTCATATTAGCACATAAGAAGGGATGCTGGTTTAAAAAGGAGTTGCCGAAGCAGACTTTGTTCTGGGCAAGTTTCAGAGGTCGCATGAAGGGTCAGTCCGCTTTGCGGCAGAGAATAACAAGACTGTTTTCATTGTAATTTTTATTTCTTGTTATGGCTTATCAGAGGGATGTAGTATAAAGTAAGTATTTACAATTTGTATACTCGTACTTGTAGCTGAGGGCTGATATTTATGCTCTCAGGAGTAGCGTAAGTACCTAAGTATTCAATTATGGAAACTATAGGCCAAGTTTAATGATTTGTTTTGATTTAAACATATCCTACGTGGTGACAATGAACATACTATTTAATATGTTATAGCTGAGTTCGTATCTTAAATGGGAAAACTTTATTGAAAAAAGGTGTTTGTATAATGTAGGTACCTCTCTGTGTGTCTAGATAAAAAGCACCCAGAAAGATAGTGACTGTAATGCTACGAACTTTCGTAGCGAAGCTTTGATCGTAGCAAGTGCTCCTCGTAGCGTCTCGTAGACATGCGTAGACTCTTAGTACTGCACCGTAGTCAAACTTATTTGCCGGTTCTACGTACGTCATCTCATACGTCATCGTTAATAATAAAAGGTTTACCGATTAATTAGCTTTTCAAGCCACGCGAATGTAAGATAATCAAAGTTTTTATAGCGCTCTGACCATGACGTAAGCAAAATAAAACGAATGTTTTGGGTGACTTAAGTTCTAATTTTGGTATTAATACAAACTTGTCATTCTACAATTACCACAGTTATTAACATCGGGATTGTGGCAATGATAGTTATAATGTTGTTTTTACAGATAATAGTTATTAAATTAACGACAAAGAAACACGACAGAGGAACCGCAACAGATTCTTGCCTCAAAATGATTCCCAAGTTATGACGTCAAGGCGTTTTCATCGAAAATTGAAGAGGTAACCAATTTCAAAATGATAAATTTCTTGGTCGTACTGACATCAAATTAGTTAAAATGATACATCTCGTTCTTGGATGAAAGAGATCAGTGGGTAAATAGTATACACTGCTCAACAAAGTCTAGGGAACAGGAGGTTTTTAGGGAATATTTTTATTTTTGTATATTTTTGTTTTAAAGTTTATATACCAATCGATGCGCAATTTAATGCTTAATTAGTTGCGTATATAAATAAAGGATTCAGTTTTTGAATTACGAGGTAATTTTAATGAAAAACAAAGAAAGTGTATTACAGAACTAAACAAAGAAATTTAATTTAATAAAATTTCTTAAAAATTAAAACATTACAGTTAAGAACAAATATGCGGGGATTTTTTTAATTATCAGTTGGACCCCCTAAGGCATTAACAACAGCTTGACATCGTCGTGGCATACTGATTATGAGACTATCGATTGTCTCTTGTGGAAGAAGACTCCATTCTCTGGAGAGATGTGAAAAAAGTTCATCTGCTGTGTTCAAATTTTGAGGGAGATTTCTAAAAGCCCTTCTCTTTAGTAAATCCCACGCGTGTTCAATGGGATTGAGGTCCGCGGACTGAGCAGGCCACTCCAGCACTTCGATGTTGTACTCGCGGAACACATCCATCACTTGACTCGCAGTATGTGGTCGTGCATTATCTTGCATAAAAATAAAATCTGCGCCCAGATTTTGTCGGTGCGGGATAACCACGGATTGGACTACCTGTTCGCAGTATCGCTCTGCATTTAAATTTCCCCTGATCAAAACGAGATCCGTCCGTCCACCCAGGCGGATTCCAGCCCACACCATGATTGTACCACCTTGGTAGGGATGCACCTCCTGTGGGTTTTGAAGCCGACTTTGCCGACCAGGAATCCGCCAAACACGCACTCTTCTTGAATCTGGATGAAATCCGAAGCGAGATTCATCGGAGAACAGTACATGTGCCCACTGATCTACGGTCCACTGCAAATGTTCACGTGCCCACAATAATCGACGTCCTCGATTTCCATGACGCAGCGCGGGCACTCTTAGTGGTCTGCGAGCACGAAGATTAGCTTCATGGAGTCTCCTCCGAGCAGTCTGGTCACTGATAGCAACCTGGTGCTGCGACTGGAGGTCTTCTACCAACTGACGAGCCGTAATGGTGGGTTGCCTCCTTGCGACATTTTGCAAAAAACGGTCTTGCCTTTCCGTAGTAACCCTATACCTGCCTCTGTGCCTTTCGGCTACATCGCCAGTAAGTCTGTAACGTGCCCACAGTCTGCAGATAACGCTCGCGTGAGAATTCAGAGCAGCTGCAACTTCGCGTTGGGGTAGCCCAGCTTCCAACATTCCTACAGCTCGAATCATTTCTTCCCGCGTTAAATGACGTCGTGACATAATGGCCGTAGTCGCAAAAGTTACGAATAACAACAGTTAATTTTGTTTTTCAATAAAATCATAAAACAATAAAACAAATTTTTATCTTTAAAATTCTCATACAGTATCACTACACAGCAATCAAAGTGAAAGATACCCGCCTTTTATGAAAATTCTTTTGTTTCTAATTTTTTTTTTTAAATTCGAACAACGTTTGATAAACATTCAGCCTACCTGTTTACCTCAAAGAGATCAGTACTTTTTTAAAGAAGATTTTACAAATAAAGTCATACCGTCTTATTACGAAACATGGTTTAAAAATAGTACCAGGCTTAAACTAGGAACAACCAATGGACTAAAGTATTCCTTATTACAAAACGAAGTTTATCTTTCCCGTCCCGCATTATCTGTGCTACTAAAGAAAAACCCGTGCGACCCCTAGTTTAACTGTGGACTAACTTTTGACAGCTGTTTTTGAGATTATTGCGCAGGGTTTTATTGTTCAGTGAGGCTTTTTTGCAATAACAGGGAGGTCGTTAATAAAACCGCAGGGTGTATCTTAACTTGTTTCTTGTATTTTCATCATATTATTACGAGTACAACACATAATAATTTCATTTCTTCACAATCAATTTGTCAATCATATGACCAAAACGTCGCCGTGGCAACCGCGCCATGTCAATGAAAAGTGACTCTTTCAAACTCTTTTCTTACGCAATAGTTTCTGTCACCAATATGGAGTTCTCCATTAAACGCTAGTCGTTCTCTATTTAGTTTGGCACATTTTACAATTTGTCAAATTTATTCACATATTATTTAATAGAATAGAATTTTATATCGTAAATGAAAAACAAAACACTAAAAAATGTTTTTTTTTTCATTATTATCAATTATTATGCTACTGAAAATACAAATTAAAAATATTAGTTCGAGAAACGGAACGTAATATCTGTATTATCTGTGTCAAAACGAGGAAGATCCTTGCCCCGGGTGTACACGGTGTGGTTTAAGGATTGGACTAACTGATTCTCTGTTAAAACTGATTTTGTAATAAGAACACATTTTAGTCCTGGAACTAACCTTAATACCGTAACAATCCTGGATCGGTTAGTTTTGGTTTAAACCCGTATTAAGGCATGTTTTTGTAATAAGACAGATATAGTTGGCTTGTTCCCTAGACTTTGTTGAGCAGTGTAGCTTGATGAACAAAATAGAAGTTAAGTGCCTTAACACAAGGGACAGTCTGCCAGACACAACAGAAGTGTTATTATTATAACGTATATAGGCGGGCAGTGTCAAGAAGTTGGTAAGTCAATAATTTAGGCACCTACCAAATATGATTGTTTATTAATAGTAAATAATTAAATTTAGTACCTACCTCACCTGCATAGGCACCTGCCTAAAAAACCTACCCATATTTGTTTACTGTTTTATACCTATAATTGTTTATTATAAATTTATAAGCAAACACTTACATTTAGTAGGTGCCTAAAATACGTGTCAAATTCTAGTAGGCTCACTGCGTAGGATATAAGATATTTGAAGAAGTGAAGAGTGACTTCCTCAATTTAACAAATAACAACCGTAAAATAATATCATTGCAAAAATTTAACAAATAAGAGAAATAAATTTAGACCTGCAGTTTAACTTGTGCGAACTATTCTTTATGGTATCTTGTTGCCATCGGGCAATTATTAGGTAGTAAGTGTACCTAATAATAGCATACAAGCATAATAATATAAAGTTAAATCAAAAACATAACTTACTCGTATCAAACAGCCTTCATCCATTCTTTATAATACGTAAGTAATTTTATTTGGAACGAATTTCGATTAAATATTTGCATATGCATTTATTAGTTCTATTTCTTATATGACGCAAACCAATTTTATCGTCATGACTTATTTTTATTGCCTCTGTTAATATCCTGTAATTGATATTTTGATTTTTTTATAATAGTAAAACTGGGTCATCTACGTAGGTAGGTTCAAAAGTCGTTGGTGCGAAAGATGCTGGTTCGAATTATTTTTCGCCTTTCCAGTGAGTTCGAATGCCGGTTTGGCGCAACAGATTTAGAGTTAGGAAGCTAAAGGGA
This sequence comes from Pyrausta despicata, assembly GCA_963921415.1. NCBI lineage: Eukaryota > Metazoa > Arthropoda > Insecta > Lepidoptera > Crambidae > Pyrausta > Pyrausta despicata. The sequence goes on along the minus strand of OY992846.1, from coordinate 10,938,930 downwards.
AGCGCTTCCTACCGACCGGGTGTTATGGTCGGGGACCGAGGTCCGATAGACATCATATTGATTTGTCCATCTATATTATTCAGAATCTAAATCTTATATGCGCTTGAGGTGCTTGTGGCGCAGTGGTTGCAGCGCTTTGGTAGTGATACCAAAAGTTAAGCAACCTACGGAGCGGTCATGGTCTTCTTCTTAGCACTGGCCCAAATTGTCCCGAAGCGGTGGTAGGGTTAATTTATATGTTGGGACGTGTAAAAGTGCTAGTAATTAGCCTACTTACAGAAATAAATGGATTTTATTAGATTTTTTGGGATGGGTGACCATTCTGACCATAAAAGTGACGTCTATTTTACAAGCATCTCCGTGCTTCGGAAGGCACGTTAAGCTGTTGGTCCAGGTTAATATCGATAGATATTAGTCGTTAAGCCTGGTCGGAGGCCCTCGGGCGGCTTAATTACATCTGACAGTAAGGTTGGTCACTTGCCTTACACACACCCCTCCACCAATCCGCCTTGAGCCCGCGTGGTGGAGTATGGCTCGCACCACCTCATAGTGAGGTGAGGCCTGTGCCCAGCAGTGGCACATATATAGGCTGATGATGAAATCTTATATGCCGCGGTTCATGTGGGGTACTAGGCTAAAAGCGCCATCTAGCCTATGGAGCTGTATCAGCGCTCGCTGTCGTGCTTCCCATCGTTAGGCATGCACTTGTGATGGCGAACGGTAGCGGTCGCAACACCCGTACGTTCAAAAAAAAATTTTTCCAAGGGCTAAATTTACATAGAAAAATCTTTTAAACGGATAACCGTTTTTTGTTCAGGAAGAGGATTGGACCTACGTAGGGAACCCGTTAAACTTAAGAGAAAGGCTGAAATTGTGAGTAAGTAATAGATATTCTTCAAAAATATTAAACAATTTTTTTGTAATTGGCTGTGGTCCACTTTGAAAAGAAAAACATATATTTTGTGTACAAAAACATTTTATTTTTCTACATACTCTCCTTTCAACTCTACACTCTTTTTCCAGCGATGCTCCAATCTCTTCAACCCATCCAAAAAATACTTTTTGTCAAAGCCTGCAAAATAGGCCTCGGTTGCAGCTATCACCTCTTCATTGGATGAAAATCTTTGCCCAGCAAGCCATTTCTTCATGTTTGGGAAGAGAAAGAAGTCACAGGGGGCTAAATCTGGTGAATATGGAGGGTGCGGCAATAATTCGTATCCTAATTCGACAAGTTTTGAAGTCGCGACTGCAGACGAGTGGGCCGGAGCATTATCCTGATGAAATAGAACTTTTTTCTTTGCTAGATGCGGTCGTTTCTTCATCAACTCTTCATTAAATCTTTCCAGCAATGCAGCATAGTAAGCACCGGTTATTATCTTGCCTTTCTCCAAGAAATCGATGAAAATAACCCCTTGACTGTTCCAAAATACTGTTGCCATCACTTTACCAGCCGAATATACCGTTTTTGCCTTCTTTGGTGCACGTTCGCCGGTAGAAGTCCACTGCTTTGACTGTTGTTTAGTCTCTGGCGTATAATGGTGGACCCACGTTTCATCCACGGTTACGTACCGACGCCAAAATTCACTTGGATTGCGATTATACATAGCCAGACATGCCTCAGAAGTAGTCACGCGTTTTCGCTTTTGGTCGACTGTCAGTAAGCGCGGCACCCATCTTGCAGAAAGTTTTTTCATTTCCAAAATATCGTGCAAAATATGAAAAACTCGTTCAGTTGAGATGTGCACAGCCTCAGCTAACTCGCGTATCTTTACTCGACGGTCAGCTTAAACAATATCGTGGATTTTGTTAACAATGTCCTCAGTGGTTACCTCAATCGGCCTTCCTGGGCGCTCGGCATCATTGGTTGTAATACGTCCACAACGAAACTCAGTAAACCATTTATGTACCATTCCATGAGACGGCGCTGAATCCCCGTAATATTTTTTCAACTTGTCTTCGGTCTGCTTAATGGTTTTCCCGCGTAAAAAATAGTGTTTAATCAAGACTCGAAACTCGGATTTCTCCATTTTCGAAGAACACCTTCACAGCCGCCAAACTTCTTTTGTTATTAAATATTGTTTTCGCGCCATATTTGAAAATAGAATTATTTTAGGTTCGCAAAAATATTACTTTTAAGAAAATATCATTAAAAATAAAAAAAGTTTCTATTCAGCCTGAAAGTCATGGAGTTATCAAAACGCCCTCGTATAATAGGATAGCAACAATATTGACGTTCGTAGGAATATTGCAACTAAATTTATTTACCTTGACCTGAAAATGTGCGGAAATCTTTAACGTAATACAAATTTAAATATAATATTATTGAATAATTGTTTTATGAACATATTTACGGATTTGTAGCGTTACTGGGTAACTCATATCTACGGCAGGCATTGATGTGCATAGCAAAGACTAAGTAGGTAATTATTTGTCAAACTATGACGGCTACTTGCTACGGCACTCACCTCAAAAACCTACAACGTTTTACGTCTCGTCGAAAATTACATTTTTTTAGCAGTTAATCCGCTGTCTGTCTGTTGCACTGCTTGCGTAGATCACCCGTCCGCTCCACGTGAGTGGATCGGCCCGTTGTAAACTTTAATGAGAAAAGTACCTAATAAGATTATAATTATTGTTATTTTCCCATGAACATTTATAGCGGCTGTAATTTATAATGGCTTTGATAATTGTGTTATAAAACGCGTGCCGAATTTAATTAGCAAACCGTGGCCAATAGCTATCGCAGCTAATTTAACTTTGGTACCTACGGTGGATTAATTACTAAGTATGAGTGCATTTCCTTAGCTAGTGTTTGCGTAACTAAACGCATTTGCTTGAGATATCGGTTCGATCAGCCTCTTGCAATCGTTCGATAAATTTCCGGTTTATTTTATTTAGTCTTACGTTAGAATTATGATCGTCTACACGTAGCCGCGACAAATTGTGCTGTGTACCATGTGTTTTGATACGTCATATTTATTCAGAGAAAAACGCACTTTTGTAACCTTTAATTGCGAAATTAACTCTAGTTATGCGCTGACGATCTTTCGCCTAAGTATGAGTAGGTGAAGTGTAAATCTCCGTCGACTAAAACTTTAAAAACACCTGTGTATACTTATATTGTGAAAATATATATATAGGTGAAATAATGACTTTCAGGAATACGTTATTAGCTTTTTGTATTTATTTATCATCAAGTTATGTGAGTACTTTCCGATTTCACAATTATGGTCAACACAGACCACCTAATCCACATCCACCTTTCAACTACCCGCCACAAGATAATTGTTATCAGTATTATAACCCAGCTGAGTGTACAAATCCAGCTAAATTTTTGATAAAAATGCTTATTGATGCACACGCAAGAGAAATTGAGCGCCAAAATGAAAGATTTTTACATAGATTGTACGAAATTAGCCGTGATCATAATAGAAAGGCTCATTTAGAAAGACTTGCAGCACCTCCGCTACCAGCAGTAGATTATCCAATGTTTACCACCAACGATGGGCCTTTTGATTGGTCAGTACAACCAAGGATGTCAAATTTAAGAAATCAATTCAAGAATACTTTGCTACATAGACCGGCCGGAACAGTGAGTTCAACGAATCGAAATGGTGTTTTAACAAATATTTTTAAAAACAGAGGAATAAACAGCAATATCCACTTGACAGCAATTCGACATGAGCCGACGACTGTTAAACCAACGACTTTTCCAAGTATTGGTTTCAGAGCTGTTGAAGAAATCACTGAACCTACCACGATAGTAAAGTCAGAAAATGATTTCACATTGCACAAAATTCCTCCTCCAATTAATTTAGCTGATACAGTGATTTACAAAAGTGCTAATCAAAGCTCTGATAGCACTGCACCTTCCAATACAAATCGACATTCAAAACTTGTAGAAACAAAGTTGTTGCCTTTAAATGTTACACCCTTAATTTATAACGTAGAAATCGGGGTAAACGCAACATCGGATGAGAAATCTATTAGAAAGTATTTAACTATTAATGCATTTACTGAAGAGCCAAAACAGCCAAATCATTTAAATGGCTTAGTACAAGATAGTCGAAAATTGACATTATTTGCAAATAACGGAACCCGGCCCAGAATAAATTCCACTCTTACAACCAACAGCTCTATAATTCCTTCGATATCGCAAGAAACAGAAGCACAGAGAAAGCAAAAATTGTTCGAGTCGTATTTGATCGCACTTGACAAATTGGAACGGAAGTTTTACGCTGTAAGTACTGTATTTACATTGAGCTCCACTCTGGGTTAGGAGATGAGAGAGATTATGTGTAAAGCGAAGCATAGACTAAATATTTGGTAAAAATATCACAATCAACTTTTTTGATAATTACAACATCACAACGAAACAAAATAGGAATTTTTGAGACAAGGTCATTGTAGATATTGTAGTGCTACGAGAATTTTCGTAGCATTGCTGAAACTTCGTAGCGCATTTTGTACTTTAGGTTTGAATCATGTATGATAATAATGATTATGTAGGACACAAGTGTCTGCATCCGGTTCCGTATCTATTGCATTTATGGATATTATTAGAACGTTTTAAATAGGTACCTACCTAAATACAAGTTAAAGCAACTAATATTATAATTGCAATACTTTGTAAGTATAATTGGATGTTTTTTTTACTGTTTCACGTAGAAATCAGCTGATACATCAAAATAACACATAGGCTACGTAGTATTTATATTTTCTTGGGGCTACGATTCATAAGGAATTGTGAAGATAAAGGTTTTCTACACGTCAAAGTGACGCAGGCGGCCACTAGTATCAAATATATGTCTATAGTATTAAATGTGTGTTGTTTGTGTCAATATATTAAAAATGAAGGTTTCATTTGTCCGCAGATAACGTTTAAAAAATTAACAGTAATAAGTCCAGAGGGGCGACAAGAGAACGGGATAAGTTTCGTTCAGTCAGCGCTATTCCTTAGTTTGCACCTCATGGCGTTTTCAACGGAAACCGACGAGGACACCAAGGCTGAAATAGACAAATGTCTTGGGCTCAACATCACAGATGCAGTAGGTATTAATTAAAGCATATGTAAATGATAAGTAACAATTAGGTAAAATAAAATAAAAAATTGTACGTGTGGTATCCGTGCATTGTATATGTGGCCAGCTCATCAGGCTACCCAGTTTTGTTGCGAAATCGCCCTTAACATATGCACATAAGATATCGCAGTGTTTACCGTGACGTGCTGGTCACTGTACTATGCCTAACTGCCTATAATTTGGATTAGGTGCAAAAGTTTTTCTAATTTTTCCCTTAATTATTGATTGTAATTTGTACAGTCGTTGGCTAAAATATCTGATGATCACATTGCATATACTCTTTTTTGAATATGAATTTGTTATTAATGCATAGTACTAAATTATGTACTCAGATATTTTGGCTGGTGACTGTACGTTCATGGCATTAATTAACCTTTACAATGAGCCTTTGATTTGTAGGCAATGACTTAAGTGAGACTAATTTCGATAAACGTGGAACAGGATTGGCAAATTAGTTTTGCTACGGGAAGTAAGGATCTACTGTTTTGCTTCGGGTTCCACTGTCACTTTTATTCTTATTTAATTTTCCAGGATAAATTAAATATAACCACAGAGTTATTATCCACACTGCCGAAGTCTTCCTTCGACCTGAAGTGGCGGTGGTCGTCCCGGCTAGTCCTGGGCCCTAACCAGACCGTCAGCGAAGAGTTTCGGTCCGGGGCAGCGTCGGCTCTCAACTTACAAATGGGGCAGTTCTATGGAAACGAGACAAACGACGCGCTTGCTGATTCTCTTAACCGTATGGTGAGTTGCATTGGCCCGAGTCCGCGGCACCGGGCTCGATCCCTGGCCGGAGGATTTAAATTATTATTACAAAAGAGTTTGATAAAACAATCCTACTAAATAATTCATTTTGAAAATAACTGAAAGAGAAATAGCTAAAATGCGTTATAAATTCAAGTCAAAACTTTCACTAAGTACTTTTTGAACGCTCTTTAAAAAGCAAAAATGCTATTAACTGCCATTAATCAAATCTACTCAGGCACGCAATCGGTGATTTGTCATACTCGATTATGTAAGTAATTATTTTTTGATATTAAAAGCGTATTGAAACTCTTCCAGTCTATTTGCTCCATTTAAAATGAATAAATCACTCGCATTATGTACCTACAATAATAAAATAACTTACAGTTGATTTGTTTTCAACAAACCTGCACCAATCCAGCAAATAACCGATAATTTGACTTCGTTACATTGACCATTATGTATTATACGGTTTGGTGCTCAGTTAAAAAAATGAACATTTGACTTCAATGTCATGTATTAAATAAATTATTAAATAGATAAGTAGGTATCTGGTAGTAGTATCTAGTAGTAGGTACTGTGGATCCAGGTCATCCAGACCGCTGGTGACCATTCAAGTAAGAAAATAGATGTGGTTGGCCCTAGCCAATGTATGGTGATGATCGCAAAATATTATAGGTTGAAGAAGATTCTGGCGGAGCGATACGGAACACATTCGAGCCCGACGAACTATCCGGGGGCGTCCGCGCCGTTGCCTTGACGACGCTGTACATGCGCGCGCGCTGGCGGTCTGCCCCAACAGTTCTTAACGGCACGAGGCCGTTCCGTGACGCGGACGGCGCGCCACCGCGGACTGTGCGCATGATACGCATCAACGACTACATGCAGTACGCAAACTTTGCGGACTGGAATTTTCAGGTAAGTTGACATGTTTAATCCTGAGAAGTTTCCGGGGCACTTTTTCTGAATCACACGAGTCGATTCGAATTTCGAACGCCTACTTCTATTGGTATTATCGACTTCTGCACTTTATTTTAAACGGATTTCAGTAGACATCTATTCGACATAGAGCAGCTGGACTGATGCTTGTAAGCGCTTTTAAGTACATATTAAGTACCTACCTACTTACATACGCATTAAGTATTTCTAGCAGGTTGGTAGAACTGGTAACTATCCCATTTCGTTTCTAGATTGCCTTGCAACTTTAAGGTTGCATCGGTCTTTAATAAGCTCTCATAATTTCGCCAAAAAGTCTGCATTTATTTTTCGCCGGTCCGACTGAAACCGATACATATAAGCTGAACAGAGAACAATGAAATCATTAAAATGTTACAAGTGTACGTCACGCCGCAGGTGAATGGAATGGCTCAGAAAAAACGAAATATAGTTAAGAACCGTGAACGGCACCATTGGTCACGTATGACGGTATAAAATGTGTGATGGAACTTACTACGAAATACACATTAGGCTTATTAACTGGGTGAAACGAATAACAATTAACCTGGGAACCGATTGTGCTAAGGTACATTATAGACAAACAATATTAAAGTTACCTTCAAACAAAATTCACATTTTTATTTCATAAAATACACATGATTAACATTCTGACATTTGATTCTTGAAAAAATGTTACCTATGTTAAAAACTTTATAAATAAGAATTTAGGATACAGCTAATATAACTTCTGTTTCTTACCGATCTTTTGGAATATAAACCGAGAACAAAACTATGTAAACGATTACAAATATAATAAATACAACGCTGTTCAGTATATTAGCTAGATTAATCCAATCGGAGGCAGCTCGCGATTTTCCTTCGTCGGGTTCATTTTCTGATAGGGTTTTCCTATCTTCTGTGTCGTTGGGGTCGAATTCGGTAAATATCACGTATCTGCCAGGTCCAGTAATAACCAAATCACTAAGTGACTTTATCCACAGCGGTACCTGCTCTACACGTTTCCTCAACGACATCAACAGTAGAGTCAATAAAATGCAAATCAGTGTCACGACCATGGAATCTCTAATGAACAAAATTAAAATCGGCGTCTCAGAACTGTGCTTCGGAATAGAATAACCGATCTCTGTTAAAAACATAAAATGGCCAAAGAGCGAAAAACATTGCAACCCCAGCCTGTTGTTATCTTTCACGTCCAATAATAATGATACCATCGTTATCATTATAATTACTGCCGATGGAACCACAAGGATTGCTGCTAAGCCAGCTGACTCTCTTTTCATCACAAACGTATATTTCAGCATTGGGTATGTGACATTGGGGCAGCACGAGAATTTCCCAGGTAATCTTTCATGGACAACTTTCAGTAGTTTCCAACCGGGACCAGGCTGGTAATCATCCACAAGCACTGCGCTCTTGTTGAAAAATGTGAAATTGACTTGCTCCCCGGTGTGCATCCAAGAACCAAAGTAGAGTGTACAATTTTGTTTGTCGTAAGGCCAATATTCCATGGAGGTGCGACAAATCCCAGAATGCGGCACATGTGGAACGCAAGTAACATTCCCAGTGTTGTGCAATAGGCAAGTTGTATAGAAATCATCCGATTGAAATAATGAAACGTCTGCATTGAACAAAGCCATGCGCGGCGTCCAAATTTCGTGACTCTCCACTTGAATCTCAGAAATGTTCCCGTACTCGCTTGGATCCCACGACAAAAACTCGTCTTTCCATTTCATCGCCACCCAGCTATGGACGTTGAATGTTTCTTCTAATGCGTCGAAACTTATGTATTTTAACGCGAAACGTACACTAACGTTGACGGTGCTTCTGTGATCTTTTACTGGACGGTAGCTGTTGTCATAAGCACAAAAGAGGTCTTTGTGTAGTTTGGCTTCGAAATGTTCTGCTTCCACTCGGCCTGGGGGGCAGTCACCGCAGTGGATTACATTAAAATAATTTAAAATTACAAATAAAACAAATAGCGTGGCGTGAGCCATGGTGAATGCGAACTGACTGACATCAGTCCACCAGACATGCCAGAAAAAAGATATGGCACCCGCCCCCTGAGATAAAATAATTATTTATTGTGATATTGTTTTGTAACCTTTTGCCAGATTGTTGATAAACAGACATGTTTTGTTTTGTTAGATACAAACAACAACTAATTGATTTAAAGTAGAACCCACCGTCATCGGCCGTGAAACTACATCAAATCGAGCCTAAGCACAAATTAAATTAATCATTTGTCAAATAAACTTTTTTTTGTCAAATAGGCAATAGAGATCTTTTACGCGACTCGAGGGTTGTCGCTTCTTGTGCTGGTACCCCACGACCGTTCCCTACGGTCGCTGGCAAGCCTGCTAGAGACGGTCAGCGTGACGGATATCACCAAGCGAATGATCACGATGCGTGTCGCCGTCACCATGCCGCTGTACACGCTGCGCATGACGCTGCTGCTGCCGTCCAAACTTAAGGCTGTACGTCCGTATTTATTGATTCTTTTGTGCGTATTGTCACTTAAGGTCCCGCATGACTCATCTTTTTCGCTCGCTAGCCAGCGGCTTGAAGTCGGTAAGCGTGGTGGAAATCACCAAGCGGATGGTCTGTACATGCTGCGCATGACGCTGCTGCTGCCGTCCAAACAGAACGGTGTACGTTGGAATTTCTTTGACTATTTTGTGCGTATTTTTGACTTCTGGACCCGCACGGCTGTTCTCTGCGCTCGCTAGCTAAACGTCTGAAGATACGTCTGAGCGTGGCGGAGAAAACAGGCGGATACTTACGACACGCGATGGTAAAGCTAACATTATTGACAGGAATGGCAACATTCGATATAGGCTCGACCTTCGATTAGTACGATAATTAGAAAGCCATTTTAAGACTAACAGGGTAGATTGATACAATCAGCCATTACCAAAAGTAATTTTTTAAAAGTTATGGGTGGGTACTTTAATTATTAAATAACCACTGTGCAAAATTAACGAGCACCTACCTTGTTAATCTTGTTATGATGACGCTATCAAACACATGTACTTGATCACAGACGACACAATATGACTATCTAATAGTGACCTATCATATTACAGCTGGGAGTGAACAAACTGACAGGCGACAGTGCGAGCAACACAACAGACAGCGGTCGGCTAAAACTATCGCATGCGGTCCAGCGCTTAATGTTCTGGGCCGAAGCGGGGCGGAACGCTTTCAAAGATGATGGTATAAAGCTGAATTACCTACCTAATTGTTTTTAAGTTAGTAACAGGTCGCACATCTACTTCTTTAAAGCTATAAGTGTCAAAAAATCTTAAATTCAGTTAACTATGCCACAACTCTCCGTCAATAAGTATCTTTTGAGTGCTTAAAGTTCGTATTTTTACATTATATTTTTTTTTCATTTATGAATTTAAAGAACTAGATTTACGAGGTATAGAAAACCCCAATAATGGGAAAATTACAATAGTAAGTAACTAGACCTCAAATTTCTTGATCTTTCTACTCATAATACTTTTTTATTGAAGTCTATGTTGGGTGCACCACCACGGTGCAAGTAGGAAATCTAAAAAATAAAGTCATGTGTGTTATGACTTTATTTTTATATGCCTATTTAGCTGCTGCTTTCGTGGGCTGTAATGGCAATAATCTCCTGAATATATGTGGCTTTACTTTACCAGGACTTACAAAACCTTTTTTGTCTTCAGGTATAGAATGGGACCCAGAACCCGAATTAGAGTTGGTCGTGGACCGGCCATACTTGTTCTTTGTTCGGTGGCACAACGTAACGATCATGAACGGCAATTTTGTTTTGTAAATTAATATTATTAATGGACCCAGCAGACCAAAACCTTTTGCGATTAATTTTTATGGTTCCGCAGTAAACGAGGAACCCTTATAGTTTCGCCGTGTCTAGGTTGTCTGTCCGTTCGTTCGTCTATCGGCAGTTTGACTCAGAGACTGTAAGAGCTACAAAGCTGTAATTTGGTATGAGTATGTATTATAATAATTGGAAAGAAGTCGTAGAAAAATATTTTTTTAAAGATATTTTTTCTTCGATAGGCCATAATTGTATATTTTCCTTGTTTCAAAGGATCTCGTCATAAAGTAATATTACTATTACTTCTTATTATTTTTATTTTACTTTTTATTTTTATTAAATAGACTCATTAGATTTTATTTGGTGTTTATTATTTATTTATGTAAAGAGTTTACAGTGTTTATCCTACTTAAGTATTTTGCAAATGATAGGTAGGACATGTAGGAACAGTAAAAAGCATTTTGAATAATATTTAAGTATATACCTTAAACAATATTAAAACCAGCTCGTTAGACTACAATCTACCAAACTAATTTATTAGCTAAGTTCGCTTCACTAATTAAAGTGAGAGCTCAATTGACTGTTAACTCCGATTGGTTTCAATTTGTGGTTAATTAGGTTCTCGAGATTATGTAACTCATAAGATTATATAAAAAAATGGATTGTGATAAAGACATTACTTTTTTTTATTTTGAATATTTTTACGTTGCAGATATTACAGAAACACATTAATTAAATAACACAAATGAAAAAAATAAGCACATAAATCGAAATTTGTCAAATAATTTTCTGCACCTTAGATAGGTACCTTCTTGTGTACCTTATAAGGTAGGTTTATTGCATCTTCATAAAAATATTGGAATACATTACTAAAGGTACCTAAATAATTATATTTCACAGCTGCACTTATGTGAAAGGTTTATAACAATGTGAAATTAAAACACACTTAAAGAAAAATGGACTGCCACAGAATAGATTCGAACCCGCATTTCTCGCAAGCCGGGCGATTGCTCTCCCAATTTAGCTACCGTGACGCTTACCTACTCATCGGTCCGAATTTATTTAAGTGCTCTTTAGGCTGCAACCAGCCATAATATATATTTATTTACTTATTAAGGACAGCCAACAAAGCATACACTTCCACATACACTTATAACAATTTTAACTAGATTTTTATAGTGTTGCCTCAATTGAAGACTGCCACGACATGCGTACTAATAAAAGTTAGAAGCAAACGGTAACACAGTTTGACAAAAATAATTTAAAAGTACTATAACAATAATACAGCCTTTTGAGTTCAACAATAAATGGAAAATGTTTGAATTAAATAATTTGGTAAAAACTTAAGATTTGCAATGAATGCGTGAACAATGTTGCATTATGATACCTACAACATCCGAAAGAAACACCGTTTCAGAAGTTTATCAATCGGTTAAGATGAATCAGTTAATTTATTAAGTTACTTTATTTTAAGTATTAACAATACAAATTTCCTTATAATGTGAAATTAAAGAAAAAACGGGGTGTCACAGGCTAGACTCGGGCCCGCACCTCTCGCAAGCCGGGCGATTGCTTTTCCAATTTAGCTACCGTGGCACGGTTCTTACTAATCGGTCCGAATTTCTTTTTAGCTACAACATCCGAAAGGAACACCTTTTCAGCTGTTTAAAATCGGTTAAGATGAATCATCTAATTTATTAAGCTACTTTATTTCTTTAAGTGTTTTAATTTCACATTATAAAATGAAGAAACTTTAGGTTTAGAACAAATTTATTAACTGTGAACTTGGGAGTAGCTTTCAAGCTTGAAACAGCAAAGTCTATTCTTGCCTCACTTAGCGAATGTGGGCGTTCGTGCCTTATCTATCACCTCTAAGGACCACATCCACTTCGTCGTTTCGGCCTTGCTATTCGATGAGATAAAAACATGAAATCTAGGTATGTTTTCCGTAAGGTAAATTGAAATCCCGGCGTTTTTACCGGATTCAATTCGTTGATTACTAAATACGGTCACGGTGATAATTTACGGTCTTATAATGTAACGCTATGTAACTTAGGCACTTGGTTGCCTACTGCCCACTTGTTAATGTTTCACCTTATATACATAAAATCGTGCCTTACTCTTAATAATGCCATTAATACATGTACAGGGTGATATGCTTGTCAACCATTTGAATTGTTTATTTAATTAAAATTCGAATTGTTCGATATTGCCGATGTAGATTTATACTTTAAGTTGCATGTTGTTAACTTTTCAAATCATGACACGCCAACGCCACGAGCGCGCATCGACTTAAGGTCGTCGCACACTTTACCGGCTCGGCATCGGCACAGGCGCAGCACGGCGCCACCTCGAATTTAGGCTACGGCGAGCCGCCAGCGCTCCGGCCGCGAGGTCCTTTGTTTTGCTGGCGAGTCGGGTTCATCGCGCTTACTGCACGCAGCCGAGTTGAGATGTAGTCAAGCAGTAAGCCTGCTGACTGCATGCTATTGGCTTTTTCATATTTATATTGCAAAATGTATTGTACGACTCACAACTTAATGCTCTAATTTAAATGGCAAATGCAGAGTTGTAGCTGTGCCGGCAATGTGTGCGACAACCTCTACGAGAAAATGACGTGCCTTAAAACTAGTTTCTATCAGCAATGTATCTGCTGATAGTCAGCTGGCGTGGCGGCAGGTCCCGCGGCTCGCACAGCACGCGGCCGCGCGCGAGCGGCGCGATGCCGCTGCGGTGCAGCACCGCGTAGAGCTCCTGCGCGCTCGGCCAGTACGGCGCGCGCGCGAACGCTGCTGCCGCCTTGCCCAAACAGTCGCGCATCACCAGCAGCTCGCTGCCGCGCCGCCCGTAAATGGACCACTGGTCGGCGCTCTGCTCTTGGAGGGTGTAGTCACCTGTGTTAATGATAATCGATTCAAAAAACGTAACCAATCTTGCTATGCCGTAGCAAAGCAGCAGGGCGAATTCGATGGAAAGCCTATCGGTCAAAAAGTGAATCGGTAATAGCTGAACATTAAAACGCTAAACAGCTTCTTCAAAATAAAAATTAAAAATAAGTTTGTGCGAAACATTACCTGCAATCGTAACTTACCACTACTTCATCTTGCTACCCTAATGGTCAAAGCAATCTATAGTGCTACGACAAGAGATTACCGCTGCGTAGCTTTTTCTAGTGCTACGAAATTCTTCGTAACGCTACGAAAATAGATGGCGCAACGTAGCGTCTTTTTTGCTACGAGATCGAGAAGCTTTATAACGCAATGAAAACTGATCACGCTACGTGGATTCTTCTATTGCTTGCTACGCTATATACTTCGTAGCGTAACGACAAGAGGATTCACCCTTCGTAGCTATTGATACGAAAATCTTCGTAGCGCTATGAGAACAAATCATGCTGCAAAACTGCTTTCAATGCTACGAGAAACTTCGAAGGGCCATGAAAACAGGATCACCTTTCGTAGCTTATTCTATTGCTACAAGAACCTCCGTAGCGACAACCGAACGAGCGAGCGAAGCCTCAAGTAACAGCTAGTGTACATTTAAAACGTATTTCTATACATCTATTTTTTTAAGGGTTTATTTGACGGGATTGGTATTTCTTTTCCTTTCAATCTTTGCACTTAGTACCAAGTATTATGTTCGTCTGCTGCATCTTGACTATCGACCTTTACATACGAAATTGTGAATCGGGCACCCTACCCTACGCCACCGCAATTGGTTCCAAAAAGTCCTTTTGACAAATCGATACTAAGGTACTTAAGTAGCACCTCAACACGCAAACGTGTAAGTTATTCATCGTTATTGTTAGTATGGTGTTTTAGGTAAGATTATCGTTTAGGGATAGGCGACAAAGAACTTAACTTGTACACATTTTTTAGTAATAACAAAACGCAAAGGGACAAACCGCTGACCGACCCAAATGTAACATTCAAGTATCTACCTAAATACAAATAATCGTGATTGGACAAAAACATTAACTTTTTTTAAATATTTTTTTTAAAGGACAACATAAAAGTATCATCTCTGATCCTAAAGTAAGTAGTTTAAGCACTTGTGTTATGGGTATCAGAAACAACGAAGGTACTACAACACATAGACCCGTGACAACATTGTAAATTGGCTGCCAACATTATCTCCGTCCGGGGATCGAACCTGGGACCTCATTGATAGCGGCACATTAAAACCGGATCACGCCGCTACACCACGGAGTTTGTCATATTTAGAGGTACGTAAACTTCATGAACCTTTATTTAAAATTTTGCAACTTATAGAGCCCACTTACCATTTCCTTCACTGCGAGACACTATTAGATTTTCGAGCAAACCTGCATCACTTCCGTTGCCTTGGAGAAAATGTTTTCCTAGAGGCGATTCCACTTCTAAGAGACATTCTTCCCAGTTGACACGGCCGCTGAAGTTGCCATACTTTATCACGTTCTGATCCCGTTCCTAAATGTTAAAAGTATTCTTTGTATGTATGTTACAGTTAGTGGTTCAATGTGCTGTTAAGCTGTGGATATCTCAAGTGTAAAGTTTAATTTTATTTAAAATAAAAAATACATTTTTCGCCTAAAAAATCTTTACGCTTTTATGCTACTCTTTCTCCATCAATAAAAACTATATATTTCTGTACATAACAAGGAGCACGTCTACAAGTCCCAAAATTATAAATTAGTATCACTGCTTAGTGACAATAGTTATTTGTTATACAAGAGTGCAAAGCTTTTTAACCGCGTGTTCAATTTTGATGACCGAGCAAGCGAAGGATTCTAAAATTGAATCACGAGCGCAGCGAGTGATTCAAAATTAGAATCCTGAGCGTTAGCGAGGGAATCAAAAGAGCACGATGTGAAAAATCTTTGCACTCGAGTGCAACACGTAACTTTTCATTCCACCTCAGCTAGGAAATGACTAAATGCAAAAAAAAAAAGTTTATTATCACAAGATAGGTACTTTTTATTTCATTTTAGGTACTAACTACTACATTATGGCAGGTAAGTATTACAGAATAATCTTTAAATAATAACACAATAAAACGTAGTTATAATTAAGAAAAATTGAAAGTAACGTTGCTACAGTCATTTAAATTGAGTGTAATATTTTTGTTTGGTACTGTAATATTGGTGTTGTCACTTGTGTACTGTTTTAAATACTTCTCGCGTGATTGTTGAGGGAGAAAACTCATATGCGCATTATTAACAGTTTCAGTCAATTCTATTGGTGTCAAACAAACTTCGTCGCTAGAATCACTCATTTAGTTTTTCACTTGATTTAAAGTTTCTTGTTTTTAATATAAGGTTTAACAATGACGTGAAAAAATGCCGCGTAAAGAACCCCTACAAAGCAAATTGTAAAAGCAAGTTGTGTAGCAATAAATAGGTTTATTGATTTTTTTAATTCACAAACTTAGTGCACACGATGTTCTAAATTCAATTTACTTTATCCTCTAGTGAATAAAAACGGCTTTTCCACTCAGATATTGAAGAGCAAAAATACTCTTTCCGAGATGGTGGGATGAAAATTATATTTTCATCCCACCAACTCGGAAAGAGTCAAAAATACTCTTTCCGAGATGGTGGGATGAAAATTATATTTTCATCCCACCAACTCGGAAAGAGTCATTTTGCTCTTCAATATCTGAGTGGAAAAGCCGTTTTTATTCACTAGAGGTTAAAGTAAATTTGAATTTAGAACATCGTGTGCACCAAGTTTGTGAATTAAAAAAATCATTAAACCTATTTATTGCTACCTCTATGGTGCCAAATATATCATACAACATTTTTTTAATTTGGTAAAAACTCAAACTCGGAACCTTCTTGGTGTTCTTTTTTCAATTTCCTTTGTTGGCGGTTCTTTACGCGGCATTTTTTCACGTCATTGTTAACCTTATATTAAAAAAAACAAGAAACTTGAAAACAAGTGAAAAACTAAAATGAGTGATTCTAGCGACGAGGAAGTTTGTTTGACGCCAACAGAATTGACTGAAACTGTTAATAATGCTCAAATGATCTTTCTCCCTCAACAATTACGAGAGAAGAATTTAATACAGAACGTTATGTTCAACACGTGGCGACTAGCAAAAGGAGCCAAAACTTTCTCAGAAAACGTTTTGCTGGCATATTTTATAGAATTATCCGAGAACAAGAAAGCAAGCACTCGAAAAACAGTACACAAGTGACTAACACCAATATTACAGTACCCAACAAAAATATTACACTCAATTTAAATAACTGTAGCAACGTTACTTTCAATTTTTATTAATTATACCTAAGTATTATTTTGTTATAATTTAAAGATTATTCTGTAATACTTACCTGTCATAATGTAGTAGTTAATACTACTACATTATGACAGGTAAAAGTAATCTTGTGATTGTCAACGGTTTTTTTTGCATTTAGTCATTTCCTCGTTAGGGTGGAATGAAAAGTTACGTGTTGCACTCGAGTGCAAAGATTTTTTCATCCCACCATCTCGGAAAGAGTCATTTTGCACTTCAATATCTGAGTGGAAAAGCCGTTTTTATTCACTAGAGGTTAAAGTAAATTTGAATTTAGAACATCGTGTGCACCAAGTTTGTGAATTAAAAAAATCATTAAACCTATTTATTGCTACCTCTATGGTGCCAAATATATCATACAATTTTTTTTTAATTTGTTAAATACTCAAACTCGGAACCTTCTTGGTGTTCTTTTTTCAATTTGCTTTGTTGGCGGTTCTTTACGCGTCATTGTTTCACGTCATTGTTAAACCTTATATTAAAAACAAGAAATTTGAAAACAAGTGAAAATACTAAAATGAGTGATTCTAGCGACGAGGAAGTTTTTTTGACGCCAACAGAATTGACTGAAACTGTTAATAATGCGCAAATGATCTTTCTCCCTCAACAATCATGCGAGAAGTATTTAAAACAGTACGTTATGTTCAACACGTGGCGACTAGCAAAAGGAGCCAAAACTTTCTCAGAAAACGTTTTGCTGGCATATTTTATAGAATTATCCGAGAACAAGAAAGCAAGCACTCGAAAAACAGTACACAAGTGACTAACACCAATATTACAGTACCCAACAAAAATATTTCACTCAATTTAAATAATTGTAGCAACGTTACTTTCAATTTTTATTAATTATACCTAAGTATTATTTTGTTATAATTTAAAGATTATTCTGTAATACTTACCTGTCATAATGTAGTAGTTAATACCTAAACTGAAATAAAAGTAGCTATCTTGTGATTGTCAACGGTTTTATTTGCATTTAGTCATTTCCTCGCTGAGGTGGAATGAAAAGTTACGTGTTGCACTCGAGTGCAAAGATTTTTCACCTCGTGCTCTTTTGATTCCCTCGCTAACGCTCAGGATTCTAATTTTGAATCACTCGCTGCGCTCGTGATTCAATTTTAGAATCCTTCGCTTGCTCGGTCATCAAAATTGAACACGCGGTTAAAAAGCAACTTTGCACTCTTGTATAACAAATAACTATTAATCTTTCCTTGTTAATATTAATAAATAAACCGACATTACTTACCAAGTCCGTGGTAGCTCGAATATGTAAAGTGAAACAATCTATTGCTTTAGGCTGAGTATAAACGGTAAGCCAGCTGCCGACAAGATCCTGCACATTTAGTTGTGGAGCATTTCTAAAGTAGGGACAAGGAATCGTCGAAACATTTGCATTGCTAACCCCACTCGCAAATGTATAAAAAAAATATAAAAAAATGATTACAAAGACGATAGGTACGACTGCCATTTTGAAAGTAACTGACTCTTACATTGGCCCAGACGGTTGGGAGTACTACGTGTCTTCGATGATACAATAACGTTATTGAAGGTGTTACAACAAACATACTTCTGTATAATAACAGCGCCGAATCAGATTCACGAAAACATATAACATCGCGAGACACTGTGTAAATTCACCTATCTTCATTACCAAATACCAACCTTGGCATCCAACAGCGAACGCTGTACTCTGTATCAAAGGCAACCAATTTAGAATTTGATGTAACTGATCACATGTTAAAATGCCATTTGAGAGCTTCCAGTCGCGCCATTAAACTTTAATATAATTTATCAACCCTTTTAACTACTCACCTTAGTAACGTTAGACGTTCTATCACTTTTAAATTGGAAATATGTAAAGAATTATACTTTTGAGCCTGCCGCGTCCTGAGCTGACTCAAACCAATTAGATCACAAACTACCTATGACACATTATCGGATTCAAACTGAAAAAGATAGTTATATTTTTCGAGGAAGACTAGAAAAATTAGGCCAGGAATGTTTAATGAATAACAATTTGAATTTTAGCCAATGCATAGATGTTCATTCGGATTTCTAAGATTTGTAAAGTGAATACTCATTTTACACTACGTAGGTACTTCCACTATAATTAAACTAGCGTGACGCTTAATTGCCACTATTTTACTAAACAATGAAACTTTTAAAACACTGATTATTAACGGGTTTTACGCAACACAGACACTTTTCAAAGGTAAAACTTAGTATTTACCTTCCCGACGTTTTGATCTGGTTGCACAGATCATGGTCGCGGGCGAACTGGAGGCTGGCGGCGTCGTCTACTCGGGCGCGTCGAGTTTTCTTCTTCCACCCGCATTTGTTGGATATTCATATCTACAGTATAGTCAGTCCGACAAACTACACTAACAGTGTCCGGGTTTCTTTGTGTCCGTCAGGGTGACTGGACCAAACGAAACATGTAAATGGGACCATGACGTCAGAATGACTGCCCATTTAATTTATTTAATAATGATATTAACACAAAGGTAGCAAATGTTTTATGAATGGTATCAAATAGGTATTTAATAATGCACATGGTCCCATTTACATGTTTCGTTTGGTCCAGTCACCCTGACGGACACGTTTCTTTGAGACGCGCTAAAACGCGGTTTACATTTTGTAATCACCGGATTCCACGCAGGTGACAAGTTCAAGAATCCATCTTCACGATTGACATTTTTGTGCTTTTTTATTTCAATGGCTTCACGTACTAATCTAGTATGATAATGACGATCAGCTGAGAGGATTTTTTGGTCATGAAGTTCCATCCAGTGATTAACGTTGGAATTTAGTAGATGTTCGTCGAAGTGCACGTCTGTCGATTCTTTACAGCTGCGATATGTTCTTTTACCCTCTCGGCTATTGAACGTTTCGTTTGCCCTATATAAGAACTACCACAGATGCAGCAATCGATTTTATATACACCCGGCGTCTGCAAAGGTATCACGTTCTTTGATGAGCGAATCTCCTTAGTGAAACTTTTTATGCAAGTACGGGGTGCCTAGGCTTCTGGGTAGACTTGATCCTTTTGGCAACTTTATACACTCGTTTTATCGAGCCTGTATAAGCAAAATATTATTTAGCCACTATCGCGTCGGTACTAAGTAGATCAACTTCAGTTACAGGAAATCTCAACTTCTCGATCTAGACGACCGCACGACCTCGATCAGAAACCATCATCATCATCATTAGTCCAATTATGTCCAGTCTTGGACGTAGGCCTCCTCCATTTTCTGCCATGACTGGCGGTCTTGTGCCCGTTTCATCCAGCCATCCATCAGAAACCATCGCTCTATTATTAAAAAAATGATTTGTAACGGATTGTTCTGTTACACTTTTTAGAAGGCAATTGGGACGATGCCAAAACTTGCACTTGCTTGGCGTAATAAATTAGCTAATCCGCACAGTTGTATGCTGTACAAATAATAATTGAAATAGAAAAAAAAAAACAGGCAAATTGGTTGTAGCAACCGGTAACGCTGAGCTACCAGTGTATAAGTAGAAGTTGACCAAGTCGTTTATAAAATAAACCAGTTAATGTGGTTGATGATACGTTAACTTCTGCTAATAGAGTTGTGGAAGACTTAAATGGGTAACGTATAACTTAGACTGAGCCAAGTTAGTGGCCATTTAAGTACGAACATTGACACTGATACTCTAATCTGCTGATCAAGTCACAATGGCCGTAAGAAGAAATTACACGGCCTTTAGACGTAAGTACTATCGGGGTTAACACACTTCGTTGACCGGTTTGCTCCGTGTGGTTTTAGTCAAACTATCTATCGAGCACTTGATAATGTTAGATCCGCCTATAAACTGTACTAACGTTTCCTTTCAGACGAATCGATGCTGGACATAGCATGGCCTATGCCCAGGGCACCTAACATTCATTACCTCTGCCACTTGCCTGTTAACATCTATATATATATCAAAATGAAACCCGTTTTCCTTGGTCGCGGCATCACGCGTGAATGGCTGGACCGATTTGACTAATTGTTTTTTTGTTGTATTTGTTATTATTAGGAGAAGGTTCTTACGGAAAAAAATATTAAGAAAATCTCTCAGAAATATTGAAAAATATACATTTAATTTTGCCTATTTTAAAAAACGCGCGTAACTAATGTCAATATCATCGATGACATTGTTCAATCATTGCAACGCTAAGGCGGTACGAAGTTCGCCGGGTCAGCTAGTTGATATATACTTACTTGGTATACACAGGACTTAACTTGTTTAGATCGACTGACAAACAATCGAATGAAGGTCTTAAATGATTTCATAAAAAAAGGAAGCTGGGTTTTGTGTGTTTGACGACGACATGAATAGAACATTATATTGAAACAATATATTTAGAAAGATCCACAATTAACACACTTGCTTTAAATATTTTATACTCGTTTTTAAATTATCAATTAGTATTATGCTTTCCAGTTACAGATAATATTTTGCAGAAGGATACATGCTACATCAATAACTTACTAGATAAATACAGATAAGGTAGCCTAATTCATTTGTCAACGGATAATCATACAAGTTTGTCAAACTAAATTTAGTAGATAGCATGAGTAAAATAAGTAGATAACCCGTTGTGAGATTTACGATAATTGTTGAAAAAAATGTGGGAACCAAATAGATAGGCCAAGTGGATCAGATGCCTAGTTTTGGAACTGCACAGCCCTGTATATCTGACTCCCTGCCATCTAACCACTCGTGTCTAATATGGTTATTAACGGCCTAATCTTAAAAAAATGCGGAAAAAACACTTTATTTCTGCCACTTATTTTGCTATTTCTCAAACCCGAGTTCTTTCTAAAAATATAATAATAAGTTGAGTACATGGGTAGGCACCTACCTGCATATACTTTACATGCACGTATTTTATAAATACCAATTATTATTAAGTTACAAATATTATGCATTTATTCAACTTACAACTTTATTAAGAGTCTCTCGATGTAAACTGTCCTGCTTTCAATTAAACAAGTGAAAGACTGATGAAAAAAACAGATAAAGAAATATCAACTTGCCAATACAAATAAAAGAGCTAATTCAATGTTATGTATATTTTTTGTGACTAACAGAGACAGTCACACTATAATATAAAAATAAACCATAAAAAATACTTTTTCAGTTGAAAATAATACTAATAAAAAAACTTAATTTAGGCTTACATCGGTTATCAATGTGCATGGTGGAGGCAATACGAAGTCTGTTCCTCATTTCTCTTACAAATTATGTTAGACTAGCTGTGAACACTTCATGTGTATTTTGGAATACTGCTTCCTGAAAATAAAGAAATAATACTGGCTTAAAACCTGCCCACGATAAGCGAATGATAAACAAGTTTAGGGAAGGATTAACAGAAACGAAAACAGAAATAATATGAGGTGTTGGTCATGTCGAAAAAATAGATATAGTATTTGTTGATGCAGATATTTATTTGATTGAAGTTAATCAAGTGTAATTACATTTTTAACATTTTAAACCTTACTTGACATTGTCGTTATAAATACTCGTTGACTAATACCATAACATTATAATACACGAACGGTTCTCAACATCCTATTTATAAGTAATAATAATCTATTATAAAAATCCAAATATAGTGTAAATTTCGGACCCAACCATTAATCAATTATAGTCGGTTCCTTTAACGTTTAAACATTAAATTTACACTATACTCTTTCAGCGTCACTCGTTATAATAATAGGAATATAACTAGTCGGTGAATACGAAAATCAAAGCCGTATCTCTTCAATTGTATATTACCTATACCTAAATAATTAAAAGCAGTGATCTTGTAACAACTTTAAAATTGCGTAAAAGATGACAAGCCAAAAGTCAATACAACACATTACTCCCATACGGTGTTCAAATATAAGTTTATCCTTGTGCAAATTTCAAGCTCAAACTTTAAAAAAAAAGGTCTCTATTACAATTCATGAGTTTTACTCCTTATGATCATGGACTATGATATTTTTAATCGAGAAGCAAACTCAATGTTTTTATCGGGTAAGTATTCTTCCAATCTAATAATAATGAGTCTAAAGACTGTCATTATCATAACTAGCGTTGCCAGGCTTGAGGATGAAGCCGGACACCGTCATAGTGTAAGACTAAAGCCAAGTTCACTTTAGTTGCTGGAGATATTTGCAGACACTCGACAATAACCGCAACATCTTCCCCTCCACTACAAAAGAACAAGGCAGTGATTATCCCTTGTTTAAATATAGGCATAATTCAAAGTTAATGACAGCTCAAGTGATATGTCGTTCACTTTGAATGCTACAATTTGATAAGTTATAAAACGTATGCCTCTTTTACGTCATAACGGCATACATTTTTACTTGGTTGGATATTATTTAAACAAGGGATAAGTATTGCCTGCTTATTTTGTAGTAGAGGGGCTAGATGTGAATGTGGCTTTAGTTTTATCGGTTTACAGATATTGTTACCTAAAATTTAAACATAATACAACCAGTGGCATAGTCTGGCTCTGGCACCACACTTCAAGTAAAGATAAAATATAAAAAATATTATAAGTGCATTCGAGATGTGTGTACCACGACCTTTAGGTGCAATAACTCTAGTCCAGAGCGAGATAACAGAGCGGTATCGGATATCGCTTATATCTGAACGGATAAAAAGCCTTATTTTTCCACTTTTAACTGTTTTTGGGACTACAAATTTCAGACATTTCAAACTTTACAGTTCTGGTTAAGTTTTACGATTGACTATCCTCGTGGTGTGGTGGCTCTGTTTCCAGAATGTTTTTCGAGCATCACACACATTCACTGAATTTCTAACATGAATCATTATTTAAGTTGTAAGTTAAAACTTAGCTGGAATTGTGTATCTTATATTTATGTCACATTAAGCATTATTTCGTTAATATTTCAAAAATTAGGTTTTCCTACGCCCATTCGTTATCGTTATTTATATGTATTTAAGGACATACATTACTTTCATACATAAAATAAAACTACTGCAATATGCTTAAACAAACTAAATAATGTAAAAAAGTAATTCAAGCGTAACAGCGCCCAAGAATTACACATTTTGAACTTTTCATTGGGAATACTGAATTTTAATATGAAAAAGTAAATAAATAAATAAAATACTGTTATCTCAAGTGATCTTGGCAGCTAGCTGCTAAATGAATACGAATAAGTATGATGTTTTGATGAGAAACATTGGACAAATCAATTATTTGTAAAACAATGTATTTGTATTTAATTTGATTACATATGTAAAATTTGTTTGTAAGCAGATCATGTTAAACACAATTAAAAATAATAACAGTCTGTTCTTAACGCCTATTGTAGTTGATAGATTAGGTTCGAACTGAATTTCAGCTTAAGGGGTCTTTTTTTATATACATTCTAAACTGGTTTATCGGACACATTGTCATATAGTGCATTCACAATAGAAGAACTTGTAACAATTAAAGTATTTTCGTGCGTCTGATATACATAAAGTGCTGGATGGATATAACAATTTATTTCTAGCATGTATTCAATTGCTACGTGATACATAGTACTGTCAAAATTAATAAAATGCATTTTCTATCTAATCGAATAAGGTTAAATTAATCGTAGCGATTTATTGATCGCGGTGTGCGCGGGCAATGATTCTACGCGAACAGGGTTCTAGCTACACTAATGGATTTATTGAAAACTTTGTAAGTATCAAAGTATTGTAAAGGCTTAATTGACCTTTAAATTTTTCCAAGAGTTCAAAAGAATTGATTAAACTCGTAAGCTGTTGTAAAGCGATTTAGATAACAGCCCTGAGAAACCAAAAACGAAAACAGGATACAAGATTACATACTAGGCGTTCAGTCTAAAAGCATGGTGTACAGATAAAAGTAACATTTTTTGATTATTTTAAGTTTGTCAAAGACGTAAATGTTTTATTTACATGTAATGGAGGCAGGTATTGTAACTACACAAATTCATTCACGTTGTTTTGTTCCATGGTTAGGTGCCTGAGAGGTAACCAACTAAATTCTAATAGCGGGTGACTGGCGCATCTAAAAAGAAATAAAAATATGTATTAAAACGAATGAAAGCATGTCTAAGTATGCATTTATTGTTTAACTACTAGTTCAATCTCTATTTAGTTTCGTAATGAATAGCTCAACATTTTAATATAATTGATTGTAATGTTGAATACTAGTGTGTTGGTGAATAATTATAACATAAAAAGGGAAGTACAGATACTTTTACAAATAAGCCCCCAACAATCTCATTATCAAATCAATAAAACCATCAAATCATATCATATTTATATCATAAAACTAGATTCTTAGCATTAATGAGCTATAAGACTGAATATTATATCAAACTTATAATTATGTTGACTTGACCAATATTCTCAACATTTTTCTAACTTAACAATTTACCATTTATATAACTGATGACCCAGTTATATTAATCAAAATAGGTACAAGTTTTTAACACTTTCATTCAGAAAGACTGGTTCCAAAATATAAACTAGCATTCTATGTATTGATATTCAACTGCCAAATCACATTCTCTCTTTCTACCTTATATTATCTCATAAGTATAATTTGGTCAATAATCCTAATGTTTTATTTTGCTAATCGAAACTAATTCATCATATAGAAGTTTAAAGCAATAAGTCATCAGGTAAACCAGACCAAAACATTATAAATATAAACTACTTTATAATATTAATTCATCTAATTAAAACATGTATGAGGGATTTTAGAACGTATTTCAATTTTTGAAGTTTATTGTTATACCAAACACAAAGGATTTGTAAACATAAAGTCAGGAGACAGCATCTTATTCATCATCAGTCATAAATGGCTCAGTAGGTATAAGACAGTCTAGTCAGTGGCAAGGATCTAAAAATTACTACCATCAATGAGATCATCAGGAATTTTAAGCAAATACAGGATGAGGGTCATTACTGGAATGTCTGCTGCAATGTTTTAAATACATACTAGCCTAAAGAAGGTTTTTGGTTTTACATTCAATTTAAAATAACATATCATAAAGAGGTGAGACTACTTCCAAATAATTATGTCAGATAAGATAAATCTGATAGCAACATTTATGGTATCGTAACATGTTACAAGTATGGAATATGCAGAAAAAACTCCAGACTTGACAAATTAAATTTGGTTAATAATAAATTACTAATTAGCTTTGTCTTAAAATACACTTAGTCATATTTACTGATAACATAACATCAAAGTATATTTATTGTTTGTGAAATAAGACAAAAACTAATTGAAACATTTTTAATTACAATAGCCAGGGGCTAGTCCAAAGCAGGACTAGAAATATTTAGCAAATTTTTATTGTTCTCTGGTTTGAAAGAAAAATTGTTAATTCATTGTAAATCAATATTTGTGATACTTGGTAATGAACATATTAATTTGTCACTTTTACAAACAGGTACTAGTCAATCAAATAAATTAAGATAGTAATTATTATAAATATTGCAAAGTAATTTGTAAGTGAATTTTGACTTGAGCTGACACCGCCTAATATCCTTAAAATAATTTCAGGTAAATGGATAAAGGCTAATCTTGTAGCATAACAGAATCAAACAACCAACAAATCGTAATAATTTGGAGTTAATATAAAAAACAGTTCTAATAGATACAACTGTAGTGTTTAAGTGATGTGTGTGTTGAGTATTTTTGAAATGAGTCTTGTATGTCATGAATCAACATGTATATAAGTAATTTAAATCCAATAATGAAACAACTTTAGGTAAATACATTTGCTACATCAATATTAGCTATATGATAATACCAAACATTTGGACATAGTCAAATTTTAGCTTGAAAACTTAATGGGGTAGTAAATGGAATATATGGTGAGATGTTTTCATGAATGTTAATGTGAAATTCCATAGTTTACCCCACCTGTGTTGAGGCCTGTATTCTCCGAGGCACCGGCTGTGTAGGGCGGCGGCGGCATTGCGATGGGCGGCGCCTGCTCTCCCTTGGGCTGGCTTTCGCCGCCCGGCTGCACCGTCACGGCCTGCACACCGTCCGAGTCGTCGCGCTCCAGGGTGTGGTAATCACCAGACTCTTCGGGCGGACGCGGCTTGCACTTGCCGCAACAACAGTTGCAACAGCAACAAAGGCAGCAACAGAAGTAGCATCCGGTCAAAATGCCACATACTACAAATAGTGCTTTACACCAAGTACTTGTTACGACGAAATAGGCGTTGACGTTTTCTTCACCAAATTGTTCGGCAATGTATAATCCGAGTGATCCGTAGTTGTCGTAGATATTCCTCTTTGTGGCATCACTTAGGATAGTATGAGCACGATTTACTTCCTTGAATTTGTCAGAGGCTTCTGGGTTGTTGGGATTTTTATCAGGATGATACTTTAACGCTAATTTCCTATAGCTCTTTTTAACGTCGTCAGCGGTCGCCGTTTTGGGCACCTGGAGAATCTGGTACAGGCTGTCGCCAGCTGTAGATAGTTTTCTTTTATCCATTTTGATGAAGGAAGATAAAACAATCACGAATAACTAAGAAAATGCAGCAAAAACTGCGCCAGATCGGAGAAATTATTATTTCTGACAAGACGACATTTGCAATAAATGTAGTTGTCCCATTCTACGCATTCTTGTAGAAGTTGACGTTTTAGAATAACATGTAATTAATATTATCTTATTCACTAAGTACCATAACTAATATCACATAAAAGAATTTGCAGAAAAGTAGTTAGTTTTGCAACCGATTATATGTATAAGATGATAAGTATTTCATAACAGTACAAATAACTTTGGATTCCTGTGCACATTTCAAAAGTTTTTTATATTCTGTGATTGTCATAATTGACAGCGAATTGACGTTGACAGCTACCTATTGTATTCTTCAAAAATCAATTTTTTACTACCTATTTTCGGTTTGAAAATAATTCTCGGGTTACGTTATTCTACTAAAGTAAAGTGGGTACCAAAATACATTTTCCAAAACTGAAAAAGTTTTTGCAATTTGCGTGACAGTACCTGTACTCTTTGTGGGTGGATATTTACTACATTAACTAAGATTACCAATAGGTGGTGCAGTGCCGCTGTAGGTTAGAATATAGAAGGAAGACTACACATATTCTCTGTAATTTGTGGGGAATACGAGTTCATGGAAAGGTCTAAGGATATAACTTGAAAACGAAATGCAAGTTACAATGATGAGGGCACGAAATATTTTCAAATTTTATCAACAAGCACTGGCGCGCCGGCCGTACTTGATTCAAGCCGTTCAAACCGGCACGCTGATGGCGACTGGGGATATTATATCCCAAACCTTCATTGAAAGCAAATCCTTTAAGGAGCTCGACTTGAAGAGAACTATTGGGTTTTCATCAATAGGCTTTTTTGTGGGTGTAAGTATACTGATTACTACATATTATGTTTACTGATTTCTATATTATATGGCTTTAATAATTTTTATTAAACTAATAACATTTATTTATACTTAATTAAGTAGAAACTACGACTTAATTTATTTAATTTTATCATGGTTTTCCAGGGGCCTGCACTACGTGTTTGGTATGGACTTTTGAACAATCGCATTGGATCCGATGGCAAGACTGTAGCACTGAAAAAAGTTTTTGTTGACCAAGTGGTGTTTGCACCAGCATTTTTACTGTTGGTACTCACAGCTGTAGGTACTCTACAGGGGAAAAGTTGGGATAACATTGAGAAGGATGTAAAAGCTAATTACCTTGATGTGTTGAAGACTAATTATTATGTCTGGCCATGGGTCCAACTGGCTAATTTCTATTACATACCACTTCAATATCAGGTGCTTGTTGTACAAGCTGTAGCATTGTTTTGGAACACCTACTTATCTTGGAAGACTAATAGGAAGCGGTTGATTGAATAAATATAATTATTTTAGTAGTATTCATGTATGTCTCAAGTTTACAGTTTTGTGTAAGCTTGTGTTCATTGCATAATGCACACAATGTTACCTGTATATTTTAGTGTTATGATTTAGTATTCTATATTTTTTTATTGTTGCAAATATATTTGTGTATAATATGTGTAGGCACAGAGATCTTGTACAAATGAATATGAAATCAAAAAAGATAGTGATGCTTTGCTATGTAAAGATATAAACTTACTGAAACTTCTGTCATTCTTACAGTAATTCAGTGCTTCATGTAGCCTGTCTGTAGGATTGTAATCTAGAATTCTATGTATGCTAGTGAGTTTTCCTTAATCATGAAATTACAAGTCTGAAAGTAAATACTCAGGCTTTTAAAAGGAGAAGGACATTTTGAGCTCCCAGGAACACTACAACTATGTCTATGGGGCAACTGGTGCAGAAAAGATATGTAATATGATTTGGAATGCTGATCATCCTGGTGTAACATATCTGACCTAACATTTGTTTTACAAAATCAATTCTTATAAAAACAAAAAGGAGTTTGATATAGGAATTTCATACATTGAAGTTAGTTTTTCTATTCATGAGCCTTCTCATTAGGGAACTTAAATTTTGTTATTGTATTTTAATATAACTAGATTGGTCTGCATATTAAAACAAAATTGTATTGTTGAAAATTAACTGTCTTGAGTTTTTAGTCTTCCAGTTCTTAAAGCTTTTTGTGAATAAAAATTATTTTATACATTTTTTTATTATTATAATTCTGGAATAAAACATTAGTGTCTACCCTACCTATGTCAGTTCCTAATAAGAAGGGAGGAAGATACTCTGCGGTTTCTAATGTCAACTCCAGTCCAGTCTAACATCCAAATCGGTCCAGTAGTTTTGTCGTGAAAGCGACTAACAAACATCCATACAAACAAACTTTAGCGTTTGTTAAATTAGTGGGAAGTGGGATGGTAACTCATCATCCTGCCTGTCAGGTCTGCTAGTGTTGTTGCAATAACAACAGTTTTGCTATCGCTGCTTTTAAAAGACTGACTGACGGCTTGATAAACGTACTTTTGAATGTATAAACTCTAATACTCTGTGAAATTGCAACACACTTTAAAAAATAGGACTGTCACAGGTAGGACTCAAACCTACAACTTCCGGCAAACCAGCGGATTACTCCAATCATAGAGCTACCATGAAAATCAATTTTCAACAATCGACGTCATGTGTGGTCACCACTTTTAATAATACATTCGGTCATTCTTCTTTCTATTTATCTATGCTATTTATAGACTGTGTGTCTGTGTCAGTTATAGTGTTGTCAAACTATCGATATTTTTACTAGCTGAACAAGACGGCCACTATCGATAGATAGCTCAACTCAGGCAATAATACCGCGTGCAAGAAATTCTCGATCGATAGCATTATTGTTGGTTACGAAGAGTGAGTTATCGATATCGATTATTTTAGACTTTCGATAGTCCACCGCAGTTGTACTAGGTGCTAGTGTATGAAAAAACAATATTAGTGGTACCTATATATACATACAATATAAGATTTTTTGAAGTGAAAACTTCTTTAGCGGCGTTGAGCACTTTTGTGGCATGGGTAGAAACTGTGAAACTCGCGTCAGGTCACGTGATGCTGATCGAAAAACCGTAAGACGGTTGTTAAGTTTTCACTTCTGCCGGCACTCCCGGAGTGCAACCCGTGTTTGTTAGTTTTTTATTTATTTATGGCACCCCCGTGGTGCAAAGGGCCTTCGTAAGTTGTCGCCATCTCCCCCTGTCCTGCGCTTGACTCTTGACATCCTCCCATAGTAGACCTGCAGCTGTTATCTCCTGGTTGATGGTTCGTCTCCACGAATGTATGGGTCGTCCGCGTCTTCTCCGGCCATCGACGCAGCATTGCACTCACTTCGACGCAGTATAACATATTGATACGATTATTTGGCTGGTTTTAAGCTATCGATATAATAGCGACGTTTTACCTGAAAATAAAACGTTTATTAAACATACTTACCTTATTCAAAGCCTATATAATGAGAGCGGCGTATCCGATTCCGGTCGATTCTAGTACTTTTCTTGACTTGTCTGGTTACCCATGATCCGCTAACAGCCACTAACACGCCACGATGCAACACTAGCGCCACCACAGGCAGCTTATAGGAATGATTTCTAGTTTTGTCATTGCGTTTAAGGTCACCAGGCAGGAATAAAAGTAGGCTTTGAATAAGGTAAGTATGTTTAATAAACGTTTTATTTTCAGGTAAAACGTCGCTATTAAACAGTACTGTACCGTTATTCAAAGCCTATATAATGAGATCCGTGTTTATTTTCGTCTGGTGGCGCTGTGTTCGCTCGCCAATGTGATATGTATGTAAAACTGCAGGCACAACATGTTCCTCTTATATGATAAAAGGAGTTAACCTCATAAAGCACTTGTAGGAACATGACAATTAATAATTGTTTTCGATCTTCTCATGATGGACAAATACTAACTGCTGTTTTGATAATTCGTTGATATGAATTGATGAGTAACCACCTTATATACTATTTTATACAACCTATTCTGTCTACACGTAAGAAACAAGGGTTAAACTGTGTTTGTGAAATAAAATTGTATCTGTACTATTGTTTTGTTGAGTTTTGATAATAACATGAAAACTTTTAAGTACATCGTACGCAACGTCTTAGGTATAGAAAACAACCTGACCTAAACTTGCGAGCCCCTCTTAGTCTTAGATGGTGTATTGCATGGGACTTATGGTTATGGTCATTTTGCGTAGGTATTCCAAAAAGGTTGAAACTTTTTTGTCGTGCTGCACGCCTAGTAAAGTGCAAAAGTACGAGGTGCCAAGTTGCTATGTGTGTTCATCGATGTATGGGACCTCAAGGTTCACATCTTAAGAATAATAATTCTGAACATTTACAATAATATTCTTAAAATAAAAACAAGCACCTAAGAAATCCTGTAGGCTTCACACCTAAGAGGCTTGTTTTCCTTATTAACGGTGCTGGACAATGGGGTGGATATGGAGATAGTGATGGGGCCAAATGGCAATGGGACTCAACAAAATATATTTCATGAAAGCAATCAGCCGATCGTGTCAATGTTGACAATCTAATACACCCTTTCGAGTTACGAACTATTGCCAGCTTCGGCATGTCCTTTGGATTTAGCTTCGTACGCTTAACCTGGTGATAAAAAAGATGCATAATCGCCCGGCATGCTTATGAGTAAAAATTATGCATGCTTGTGCACAGCAAAGCATAGTTTTTTATATATAAATACATTACAAGTTTGGAATAAGATGGCACCGTACCGTAATCATTATCGATTATGTTCATCTTACAAAGTTGTGAAATGAAAAATGCTGTAAGTGTTTTAAAAGATAGTATTACGGAAGAACATTATAGCCATATGGAGTTATTCGCCAAACAAAAGATCATCCAGTGTTAAAAATCATTTTTCTATTCGCTACTTATACAAATAGTAAGCTAAGAACCCGACAGCGCCGTTGTGCTTGGAGGGATTAACATTCCAAAAACAATGAGAGAGGATATTCATATAATATTTTTATGGCATGTTGCACATACTTGCGTACCATTGCAACCCTGTTACCCTGCAGGTAACTAATCTTTGTTGAGGTTAGCCGATATAGGCATACGTGGGCTAAATTTATGATGAATTTGCAACAAAGCGACCATACTTGTACGCCGTCCATCCTAGTTCCATAGGAAAAAATGTACCCAGGTGAATGCCTATTACGATAAATCATTCGACTATTGTAATAATTTGGTACCGTTCAGTTAGATAAGCTTCCACAACAAATGACTAGCTTTCACCGTTTGGCATTTTTGCTCGGTCCAAGCCAGAGGTTTTGTCTCATGAGAGTTTGGTAGCAAAAAAGTAATAAGTGTATCAATAAAGAATCTTGTCCTGACTAGGCTAAGCATATCGACGCAAATTGGACCATG
Organism: Pyrausta despicata; assembly: GCA_963921415.1. Classification (NCBI taxonomy): domain Eukaryota; kingdom Metazoa; phylum Arthropoda; class Insecta; order Lepidoptera; family Crambidae; genus Pyrausta; species Pyrausta despicata. Next base: position 10,906,183 of record OY992846.1, on the reverse strand, counting down.
TTGGCAATGCAAGTGGGACACTCAGTCAATGTGGCTTGCGGAAACTAAACTCGTATGTGACGAAGTTTCTGATTCATAGAAGTTTTAAAATCAAAACCCAGCAGGAAAAATTACCAAGTGTTTGGTTTTTAAAACACGCTAATAACAAAGGCGCAAGTGTGCCATGAAATGAGGAAGCTCGCTCTTTTCGGCACACACACACATTGGGATGCACTTAGTATCACGCAGCGTGGTCCTTGATAACACCCTTTGTGTAATTAGTAATTACTATCTTGCGTAGTAAAACAGAGTAATGAAATTATGGTTTTCGGCTACACAGCCCGGTATTTTGTTAATTCAATTGAGATTCGTTTGTAGATTCTCTGCAAATAAACCAAGCAATTGTGCCATCGGTATGCTATTACAGCATGCTTCTGGCTCACCATTACTAGTTGTAAACTATTCCATCGGACAACTTCTGAATCGGGCTAATAACTGTAGTTGGAGGTAATTAGTCAACCCTTTTACTAAACACTGTTGCACGTAAACAGTAATCTAGAATTATCATTCTACTACACAAATGGTAGGTATCATCAACCAATCATTATAATAAATATTTTTATCGACATGGTTTACTAAAAAGCGAAACCATTTTACCAACATGTAAAGTGTATTTAATTTCATCTAAACAATTGTTCTAATTGATCGTGAACCTACCTGCATGTTACAAACATGCATGGCCCGACGACCTCTCTGTTAAATTAAAGCTGTGCTCGGACCAACAAAAAGCTGTGGCAAGTACCAAGGCAAAAAGTTATTCATGCGGAATAGACTTCTATGTGTTTATTGACCCGTCTGGGTGTTTATCACCAAGTTTATCAGTATGATGAATAAGTTGTATGCAGTTTGTGGTTTGAAATTACCAATAAGAACGTCTATTCGCTGTCTCAAGGATGTAAAATATAAGATTCGTTATATTCAATGTGTTCATAGTATGCCTATACTATAGTGACTTCACATTTGACAGGTTTTGGTGATACCGAGATATCCAATAAGGCGCAGGTTATTTCATTTTCCGCTACAAAGCTAGCTTTATTTAGCCAGTGCACGCGTAATCATGCATCTCTTCTTATGAATACTAGCAGAAACATTATGTTATGGAATGTCTCAAGGCATTTGAGGAGTGAAACTCCGCTTCGACCTAATTATCCGTGTAAGCCCTGGCGGTATCGCATGTGACACATTTATTTACTATAGAATGCATTCAATTTACACCTGCCTATCTTATCAAGTTTCATCATCCCGGCGGGACGAGTGCAAGATGGTTCTGGAGGACTTCAACTCGGTATAAAGTTACAAGTCCACTGCATTGAATTGTAAGATTAAGATTGATTAGGCGATGCCTTTATACTCATGGTATGGCCTCCTGCCCAATAAACGTGAATGTTAATTATCTAGCAAAGTTTATGCCTCACATCAGGCAATCACGCTTTCAAGCATCAAGCATTCTTTTCTATCCCGGTGGGATAAGGAAAGGCCGGCTCATGTTAATACGATTTATTCAAGACTTACCTTAACCTTTACCAAAAGTCGCTAATTTCAATTTGGTACCACGCTTACTCTCCAGGAATACTACAATATCTATAGATTGATTTACGAAGTAGGATCCCAACAATGGTTTTCAAGTCAAACACGATTATTCCTCTTCTATCCCGGTGGGATAAGGAAGAGTCGATTTCAAGTCAAACAAGATTATTCCTCTTCTATCCCGGTGGGATAAGGAAGAGTCGATTTCAAGTCAAACACGATTATTCCTCTTCTATCCCGGTGGGATAAGGAAGAGTCGATTTCAAGTCAAACAAGATTATTCCTCTTCTATCCCGGTGGGATAAGGAAGAGTCGATTTCAAGTCAAACACGATTATTCCGCTTCTATCCCGGTGGGATAAGGAAGAGTTGACTCAGGTTAATGTGGTTTACCTATTCTGGACTTACCTTTAAAATGTATAATTACCAAACATGTTACTACATGAATGCAATACCCGTGGATCGGTCTACGAAGTAGAATCGCGATCCCGGTTTTCGATTCAATAAATCACAATTATGAAGGTATTTTCAGATTGCTTTTTCCCACCATATCATGTCTCTTGAAAAGAGAGCAACTTCTGAAACAGTTTACGCAGAATATTTTGTAAATACTCATCCCATAACACCAAATTAAAACATTCGAATAGCGATTCTAAAAGAATGAAAATTCCATCTGGAAGAGAGATTCTGAAAGAGTAAACACTTAGTGCTAAGAGTGTCGAAAGTATTAAAAATATTATGTTTAAATATAATGTCTCGCACTGTGATTGCTTTACAAACATAATTATCTATGTTCACTTAATTTATGATATGCAAAGAAGTGTACTATAAACAGGCACATTCAAAGTAATGATTTTCACTGAATACTTTACAGGTTTCTATGAATATGCACATCTGCAGGTACTTACGTGATTTAACACGTCCTTGACACGATAATAAAGAACAAACTTACTTTGCTCGTTCATTGCTTTCACCGATGTTTTTTCCAAACTGTGTCCTCCTTAACTATCCAGAGTCCCGCGATGATTCTTCCTTACGTAACCAGACATATTACTTCTGAAAAACGTTTATAAGCCTAACGGTTGCACATTAGAACTCACCGTTGATCAAAATAAAATATTTGAGGTAGATTGCAAAAAATCTATCTCCGAACGGTAACACCGTTAAAAAACAACATAGTTCCTTCTAATTGTAATGTCTAAAACACCTTCGAAAAAAATTTGCGAATATTTCCTCAAAATTCACAATTAATTATATAATTATGAAAGTACTAGCGAGACAGCCTAGAGGGAGCGGAGCTCACTAGTGCGACCGTCTCGGTCGGAAACTTAAACGCCAATTACAAAACTAGAAATCATTCCTATAAGCTGCCTGTGATGGCGCTAGTGTTGCATCGTGGCGTGTTAGTGGCTGTTAGCGGATCATGGGTAACCAGACAAGTCAAGAAAAGTACTAGAATCGACCGGAATCGGATACGCCGCTCTCATTATATAGGCTTTGAATAACGGTACAGTACTGTTTAATGATACGACGTCAACTGTCCTTTGACTATCGATGGGCAACACTAGTCAGCAGTCAGTGTCATTCTGTCATTATTAACATTATTGGAGTTTTCGTTTAGCCGGTTTCTCTAGAAGTTATTTTCCGAATTGCATACGTATCCGGAAGATTATCAGGTAAGTCTTGTATATTAATCCATTTGATGTCTTAAATTGCTAATAATGTTCAAATAAATTATTTAAGAGACGTTAATTATTATACTTTGTTTTATCCGCAATTGAAGTTGCTCTGCGATCACCAAAATTTTGGTCCTGCTGAATTTAGCTGCGCAATTTAATATTCCTCTGACCATTAGTGTTTTTTTTTCATTCCAGCAGTCATAACCATGGAGAAGTTGCAATTAGTATCTTCAAACAAAATATTTGGAGGTTATCAGAAGGTATACTCTCATGAGTCTTCGGAATTAAAATGTAAGATGAACTTCTCAATCTACCTTCCACCTCAAGCTGAAGGTGATGTCAAGCTGCCGGTGATATTCTATTTATCTGGACTTACTTGCAATGAACAGAACTTTATCACCAAATCAGGATTCCAAAGGTACGAAAAAATCTAAAGTGATAGTATAATTGTGATGTGATAGTACATAATGGATGGTAGCTAATATTAAAGAGATTATCATTCATCTGCTACTTTTTTTTTGTAGATAAGTGCCATTTTTTTCAACCATATTGAATTATATCATACTTGTCAATTTCAGCCCATGTTATCATATTTTATATATTATGAATTAGCAAAGATTAGATAGTGAAAAGTCAGGTTTGAGGTGATATTATGTTATGATAAGTAACATTTGCTTTTATTTAATTATTGTATGTAGGTAAATACATACTTTAAATGTAAAAAAATGCTTTATTTGTAAAAGGGCTTGAATTAAAACTAGCAGACTTCTCATTGGCACAGTCAACCCTCTTAATCCTTTTTTTTCTAACCTGCCAATGTTTCAGATATGCAGCTGAACATGGAATTATTGTTGTGGGTCCTGATACATCTCCTAGAGGGGTGAAGGTCCCTGGTGATGATGATTCCTGGGACTTTGGAGTCTCGGCTGGTTTTTATCTGGATGCTACTAAGGACCCATGGTCAACCAACTACAAGATGGGCAGTTACTTAAACACTGAATTATATGACTTGATCCAAACAGCATTCAGCAATGTAGTAGACCCTGATAAAATTGGAATCATGGGACACAGGTACTTGACTGGAACTGAAACCTAGGTACAATATTGTATGGAATATCTTAATGGCATCTTAATTTATTTTGTGTTACAGTATGGGTGGTCATGGTGCCCTTGTATCTACTCTAAGAAACCCAGGCCTATACAAATCTGTTAGTGCATTTGCACCAATTTGCAACCCAACTAATTGCCCTTGGGGTGAGAAGGCTTTCACTGGGTATCTTGGTGAAGACAAAAGTGAATGGGTTGACTGGGATGCGACTGAGCTTGTTAAGAAGTATAATGGCCCACCACTCACTTTGTTGATAGACCAGGTATTTATTGCTTTTGGTTAAATTTATTAACATGTTTTACTTTACACCTATTTCTAACTATGTATCACTTCTGGTTGCTGATTTTTATATTTCTTATTTCAGGGAGCCGGTGATAAGTTCTACATTGAGAAACAATTACTTCCTGAAAACTTGGTAGAAGCCTGCCGTTCTGTTGGAGTGCCAGTAATACTGAATTTAAGGGAAGATTATGATCACTCTTACTATTATATCTCCACATTTATTGGAGAACATTTTGAATTCCATGCAAAAATTCTTAAACTTTAAATATTGTTATATTTTCAAGAAACAAAGTCTATACAGTAGACTCTAAACCTCTATGCATTTCAGATTTATTTATATTTTTTGTAAATAATGTAACAAAGATATTAAAATGTGTTAATCAGTAAAAGACACGATTTTAAGTTAATTGCAAACCAGTTGTCATAAATTAAAATATGGATGTAGTTGTATACCTATCCAATAGGTCAAGTTCATGGTATTATGTAATATCAGGGTCATTGTAAGAATTGGCAATAAAGATAAATATTTGTTATGAAAAAAAACGTGATGCAGTAATGTAATTCTTGTACCTACCCTAATATGAATTCTTTTTATAAATCCATTATCATGGAAAAAACTTAATTCCATCATATAATTCTTGCACCTACCTAATATGAATTCTTTTCCGTAAATCTGTAACATATGTTATGGAGCTTCAAATCACAAAACATTTATAAAGCTAATTAGGTATATTTCTAACATCGATAAAAATAGCTCGTTTTCGGAAATCTATGTCTTGTATTCTTGTCATTTGTTTTTACAATAAATATTTTTCTATCTCCCAGTATCGCTTTTCCTAACGGCATGGTAATACTGCAGGAACTTATCTCGGTTCGCCCAAATGTGTGTTCCACCCCAGTGGCACCAAGCTCTGAGGACAATGCAAAGTTAATTTTAAATACATTTTCGACGTTGGATTATTTTAAAGACTAATTAGATATATAAGTAAACTACTTACATTCCAAACAATGCACCACCAAGATGAGCTGCATGATCAAAGAATTTCCACCCAAAGAGAACTCCAGCCAAGTCAACACTCATTATAGCTTTTATAGCCTGCAATAACACATGTTTAGTTATAATTATTATTTAACGCACATTTTACATTTAATTTCAAATGTGAGTTCATTCTAATTTCATTATTTTAGGCATTCTACCAGTCAATTATAATATGGTCATCAGAAAATACTCACTGTGCCAGCAGCAAATGTGTACATAGGTAGGAATATAATGCTAAGCCTGGTGTCTGGGTACTGCACACATACAAATGACAGTACTGACATAATTGCTCCCGACTGAAAAAAAACATTAGTCAACTTAAGTACTTTGCGTTACTTATATACAACAAATGGGTTACACAAAATATAACAGAACTGATTCTTCAATAGTCAGAAGAACAGTTATTAACTTTGAATTAAAATAAAGTTTTGAATATAATACATAAAATTAATAAATTGGTTCAACAAATACACCAATTACCAAGCCCCAAACTAAACATAAGCTTGTGCTATAGCGAGTAGGAATTAAGGCCGTGAATTTTTAAACTGCCGTCTTTGAAGTCTTTGCCGTCGCAGATTTTGCTTGGGCACAGTAAAATTAGCACCTCGTGGTGACGCGTTATCTGTGTTGTGGCAGGCGTGTTTTTCGAACAAACTGAGTTACTTGCTTACAAATAATAAATCTGTCGCCCCGCCCCTGTAGGTGCAGTGTGATAATCGCCTTAGTGCTATCTGACTATTGAAAATCGTCCCAAAAGGTGATTCAAAAAATTATTCGATTTCCTTACCGCGCCGAGACTAAGGCCAGGCTGATTGAACACCACCTTGTAGAGAAAGCTAGCGAAACTGCTGATGACACCAGCACTCAAGTACATTGCTACAAATTGTTCTTTGCCCAATGCTGCTACTGCAGCTGTAAAAAAATGTGGAAAGTTATAAATAACAAACATGGACATTTTCGAAAACATTTTTTAAAGGCTTTCTTAGCTTTACAGTTGAGTGCTAAATTGAACTATTTTTACTTTACAAACAAAAGATGGCATGCTGAAATGATCATACCATTAAATCTATCAGTTACGGTTGAACTCTGATTCCACAACACAATTTTACAAGTTAAGACTTAATTACACCACTTTTTGAAAGCATACTTGTGAACTATAATATATAAGTGGCCCGGTATGTGCTTTGGTACTTATAAAGTGAAATATTAAAACTTTACATAAACCATCTACTAAATAGTCCAAACAAGGCTTAAACATTTGATTTGGATAGGTGAGCCCATTCTTGAGTTATAAAATAAAAATGAAAAGTGGCATTAATTTTTATTTATCTAGATGGTAAACTTTGAATACATACATACCTAAGTAATATACCTGACTAACATAACTTAAGTAACACTTATAGACCTAGTTTCTCTTACCTGGCATAAAGCTGTATAAAACATACATATTTGCAGCTAAATGGAGGGCTGAATAGTGGCTGAATGTGGAAAGCAGCATTGGTAGACATATTGCACCTGAAATAATAAATATTATAAAAATTTAATTTTAATTGCTGTGATGTTAGAATTTTAGCAACAATATTGAAGAGAAATATAAAATAGTTTGAATTTTTGCATCTCACTCTAAATATTGATGAGGAAAATACTTACTTCCAGAAGGATTTGAGCAAAAGTATTTGACCATTATTGGCTGAAGCGATCTGACTCTCCAAGCCCCAAATACCAAAACATTTGCAGCTAGGATGGGGAAAAACACTTTCTCACTTTCTCTTAGAGAATTCCACCATTTTTTAATAGGTCCTGGTTCAGATTTCTGTAAATATTTAAGAGGTATGATTATATAAAACCGGTATTGATATTTTGCAATTCAAATTACTTATGTTGAAATACTTACAAAATGTGTCATCAGTTTCTTTTGCTGGGCACTCAACCATGTTCCTGGTCTTTTGAGCAATGTGGATGTGTGCACTCGCAAGTTTTCATATTCCCAAATCACGCAGCCAGCTAGACTGGCTGTGGAGACCTTGAAAATAGCATATGTTTAGTTATGCGCTCCATTTCAATTGTATTGTCTACAAAGTAGAATTCATGGAAATAATTCAATTAATGCTTTTATTTACTCACCCCAACAGCAAAGAAGAATGGCTTTACTAAGCTTTTGGTGTTCAAAGGGCCCGATTCTATGCATAGGTTTTCGAGTGGGTCTGGTTCAAGGCGTCGCGTGGGGCGCTTAGCTTTTTGAAAGGAGTGTCGGAACTGGACGCGGGCATGGCCGAGGGAAGTGCGGCCCTGGTTCAGCAGTAGAGACTTACTGAAACATTGCACAACAAATTGCTTTCGTTCTTTGATTTGGTTTGAATACCCTTGATTTGGCGATAAGCTGAGCTGAGCCAGGGATAAGCTGATATAATTATGTGCACTAATACTGTTTATTTGTGAAGAGAACGAAATGTTGTTTATTTTGTTTTGCTATCTAACTATTTGATAGGTTAGCTCACTTACCAATTGTTCGTCAACTCTGCAACCGACCAGACATTTCTGTAGAACATGATAGTTTAATTTTATTATTTGAATTTCTTCTACGTTACATTTCTGTATGTAAATTAAGAAAGCAGAAATTTACAAAATTTCCGTGAAAAATTTTAAACCTATGACATATTGATATTGTCTGTCATTTCTGTCAATGCCAGAATTGCACGACACACAATTGGCATGACGACAGCTATCTTAAATATTTTCAAGACCATGGCGTTTAAAAAACATAGCCCCTATGAAGTAATTATAACCAGTTTATTTCCAAAAAGCTGTCGAAACCAATTTTTAAACACACAAAACTCAATAAATATTCGGTTAATTGACTCCGATTTCTAATATATGACCGTGACGTCACGTTCATTTATTCCCATACAAAATCTATGGAGGCAGATCGTTTTGACAGATAATAAAAAGTATGTCAACGATTGGTGTCGTCTAGCCAAATGGCACTTTTGTAGGTTAATGTGTCATTGTGTTCACATTAAAAAAAATCGATATAATGTCGATTGAATTGAGAACGTATTCACATCACACCAGCACAAAATGCTTTGAAAAAGACCAAGGACACAGAAAGCGATTTTTACCTGCTGTATCAGCGTCTGTACAATAGAGATATATATAATATGTATTTTTTTTAAATTCATATCAAAAATAGACGCGCTGCAGCGGGGTCTATCTGCTAGATAATACTCGATGTACCTACTCGACATACGCGATATCGTCACCTACCTAAAGGGTGCGGGTTTTTTGGATTTAATCACCATGTGATGTGGAACTTATCTAGAAATCTTGCATATAGATTCCAGTTAATCTAGAAACGAATCCTCCCAAAAAGCTCCATCTTCTTTTTTTACCGCAAACGAATTAAAGTACACGTAAAGAGTTCGTAAACATTAACGTAGAATCGCACAGAGGGCCCCGGGAGCTTGCAAAAGAACGCTTAGAGATTGGTTCCGTTCCCATAAGAAGAAAAAGTTTTAAATTAGGCGGTCTTATTGCTTGAAGCAGTTTTTTGCGAGGAACTCTGATTTCTATGAAGTCGATATAATAATATTCAATATAATTATATCGTATAAATAATTTATATCATATTTGCTCGTAAAGTGGCAGTATTTTCACCAATTTCAGTATCGTAAAAATCGTAATGTATTATTTTGTATAAGTAAAACGCACGAGTTTAAAGTAAAAAAAAATAAAGTAACATGCACGGCTTTTTAAGATGCATCGTCTAAAATTGAATGATACCTTAAAAAATCTTAGCAAAGAGTTTTTCAGTCACTGCTTCATAAAACTAATTAAATATTTATTCGTTTAAGAAAGACAGAGCATTATTTATTTCCTCGCAAATATGTTATAAACGTCTTATAACATACATGCGCCTTGAAAATTACAGCCTCTGCTTCCTTAAAGCTAGCGTTAAAAATTCCGAAAGAAACAAATTGTTTTTTTCGGTGAAAGAAACGTTTTTTCGCTTTTTACCGTTTTATTGGTTTGTTACATTAAAATATATCAGAATACAACCTTGGGGAAAAACAGTTTTATTGTCGAAGAAGAATCAGAAATACAAGGCTTAAATTCAAATGATTTAGGTTGCATTAAATGTAAATTTGATCGAACGTATACCTACAAGTTTATCAACTCTTTCTGGAAGAAGTCGATTCCTGTCTCTTGTATGCGTCGGTCTTGTATGAGGTCGGACGGACCGATAGTACAGACTACAGTATCTCAATTGGAAGAGCATTTGGTTAGCCAGAAAGATGCTGGTTCGAGTTCGAGTTTTATTTCTTATTTCATCATTGAAAAATACGAATATGACGCTGTGAGTGTTAAAAACATTCTAAATAATGAAAATATTCCACAAAAAAAAAACATCAAACTTTTCCTATCGTATTTTTCCGTGTCTTTCATATTTTCGTTTTATTCCGTTTAGTTAATAAAAAACATGAAATATTTCATACTTATTGTTCTTGAAACTTTCGAAAAAAAACTTGTTTAAACACGAGGGACTTGAAAAAAACGGGAAAATTTCCCGCTTTTTTCAAAGCTATTAAAAGCCTTCGCCTTCGGCTCGGGCTAGCAAAACCGCCTCGGCTGTACTTTTCAATTAACCGCACTTATGTGTATAAGAACCTGGTTGTACTATGAACTGCTTTATTTGCTTAATATTGGGAATAGTCGAATGTTATCATTTAATAATGCCAGTGAAACATTGTGTGGGTCATCATGCTATGACTGTTGAGACACCTGAGCAAGGCACGATAACTTTTTCATTGTATTATTTCAGTGCAGTTAGTTATCTACCGAACCCTACCTACCTACCTAGCGTTTTATTATACTTAACATGCTATATTTTATTTGTCTAAGTACATTGCTAATATAATCATCTACCAGATAGCCGTACTAAAGACTCTCATTAAATTTAGTATAACCCTTAAGGACATTGATTTCCTTAAAAACTTTCAACAAAAATTATGTAGACATAACTGTAGAGGTACACAGTCGTACTAAGCCGGTTTACGCCAGTTAAGGGTTCTTTTCATTTCGAACAAACACTTTTTATTGTGTCCTGCGCCCTGCAATATAAATGGGGGTACCATGGAGTGGGGTGCCCGTCTTGCGTCGCGCATGTCCGGGCTACTCTCCTCGCGCCTCGCCCGCGGCCCAAGGTAACCTCAGTATACAGCTGACAGGCAAAAGGCGATAGCTACCTCGTGCTTTTAACTCAGAAGAAGCGGTTAGGACCATAAAATCCTATACTGTACCAAAGTGAGTGAACTCATTACTGAAAAATATCTAGTAAAATGCCACCTTAGCTTTTTGCTGAGGGTTATTAATATTCACACGTTAAAAATACTCGTATAGTTAAAACTAATTTGAAGAAGTGACGCAAGTGCTCATTAATTAGTGCAAGATCAAAAGCGCGCATAGGCATGAGAAGCAATTATTAGATATTAATTTAATATTAACAAAGTACGGCAGTTACTACATTAAAACGTTATTTTACCGCGAATTTTGACTAATGGCGTCGGCAAATCGATAGAGTTCAGAGTTCTGTCGGACCATGTGGCCTCATAAGTACTATGATAATTTTAATATTAAGGTGAAATTTCTTATTGGAATCCTATGCGACATTTTTATCCCCATACAGTTGTAAATAGGGTGGGTGTTTAATCGTTTTGATTGATTGATCATGTTTTTTTGCAGAAATGATGAAGCTACAATTATCAGAACCGCATCACCGCCTCAAAAAACTTTTTAAAAACCAAACATTGTGACGCACAATTATTAAGCTTTCGAAATAAATTATAATTAATATTTTTAAATTCAACTTGTAACAATTAATTTTGGAAGCGTAGTATTTGTCGGTATTGTATTTAGATATTTGTCTATTCTCTACCTAATCGTGATAAAATAGCTATTTTTATATGGAGCGATAGAATTTCGACTGCCTCCTGTTTGGGGAAAAGGATTGTTGTTACGTAAAGCTGTATGAATAAAGCAAAGCTTATTGTTATGGATAATTAAATATTAGAAAAAGATCATTATTAGGTGCTACTTAAATCAATTTAAATTCTCCTATAATGGGTTTTTAAACTATAAATAATTAAAAAAAATGGAACCGTATTCCGACGATTTGCTCTGGTTGGTGATTGCGGGGTTTTTGGTGGCGTTTGTTTTGGCGTTCGGAATCGGCGCCAACGATGTGGCCAACTCGTTTGGCACCAGTGTTGGGTCCAAGGTGCTGACGCTGACGCAGGCTTGCATCCTGGCTACCATCTTTGAAATTGCTGGCGCGGTGTTAATCGGTAAGTTGTATTTTGTTAAATAAATGCGGTACCAATGAAGAATCAAAATTAAGAACTTATAAAGAGTTATGTACTCGAGTTTGGTAGGTCGGGGAGAAGGGGGCACCTTTGAAAAGGGGCAGCTTTGAACATTACGGTTACTAAAGTACGGTTATTAAAGTGTACGGCTATGTTAGAAGCTAATTTTGTGGTGATTTTTTGGGTAACCTGCATAGACCTGCACAACTATCAGTTGTCACTATTGACGTTTGACAGCCTGTCGTTAAGTTATGAGGAGTTTTCAATTCGAGTGCAAATGATAAGTTTTTTCAACTACGCGCGTAAGGATTCGTCATCCAATTCTAGGTATATACAGGGTGTAAATAAAACCTTAACGAAGCCGAATACCACATATTCTACCAATTGTTACGATCATTTTTTTCCTTTACACTATACCTGGGAAGTTAACGGTTACTGAGATATTGATGGTTAAAGTTTGAAAAAAAAATGGATGATTTTTACAGAAATGTCTTCAGTCCATTATAACTTAACTTTTTTCCAAAGAAATATGATTCAAATTTTCACTAGTTCTTTCATATAAAGCCTTTAAATGGCACACTCCGCAATGAACAACGCACACTCGAATCGAACCGCGTCGCGGCGGCGTAAAGCAACACGCCCCGCGGTGACTTTTCCGCGTGCGCGCTGTACATTGCGGGTTAGAATTAAATTATTTTTTTTGATGTCAAAAAATAAAAGTTGTTTCCCAGCTAAAATTTCTTTTTCATACGATTTGGTTTGATGTACTGAACGCGTGGTTGACGGCTTCGTTAAGGTTTTTTTACACCCTGTAGAGCATAAGTTCTCTCTCTTTCTCAGGATGTTTTATATATCACGCCATGGACTACAGATCAATACCTTTTTTAACTTTAACTTGGAGAGAAATCGTTTTGAATTTTTCAGATACCCATGGGGCAGTTTTGAACACTGTAAAAATAGCAGTACCAAAACAAGCTGAAAAGCTGCTTTGAACATTTGACTTCTTTTTCTAAAATGGATTTTGCGGCTAACATTTGTATTTTCTTCGTCATATGATTTATTACGATTTTATAGCCTAATAGTTAGATTCAGCATGGTGAAACGGCGAAAAGATTCAGAACAAGAGAATCTGAAGTTATGACAGAAAGTGAAAAGTGTTCAAAGTTGCCCCCTTCTCCCTTACATAAGATTTCCATCTTCACTATTACTACTATAAGCCGTACTTAATGAGTGTCTACCCACGCTACCTACTTGTGTTTGTGTGGTTACTTCCTTATTTACACACAAATGAAAATTAAAACACACTTTGTAAGGGGAGAGGGGGGGGGCGGTGACGATGGAGTTAAGTTTGAAGAGAAACACGATGGTGCGGTTACACATATATTTACGTAGCACGTTATACAATCAGGGATATCGTACTCTATAGAGGGCCTTCAATCTACTGACCACCGCGGTGATGCAATAGACATGCAGCTTCTATAGAGTGTGCCGTACCATGTATCAACTAACTGTTTCAGCTGATGTGAAAGCAGAAGTTTGCACAATAGTAGGTTCCTACTAAAAGGATAACAAATTAATATTGGCCAGAAGCTATTATCACCCGGAAAATTCGAGTCTTAGCGCGAGCTAAGAACAAAGAACGCCATCTATCGGCGAGTGATGACAACTGCGTTGACTGAAGCGTGTGACGATCTTGTTGATGTTTTACGGTGTTATAGTCTCCCCCTCTGTCTACGAAGTCGACTCGACGAGTAAGACAGTAAGGTCGTAGAATCATTTATTGCTTTCTGGGTCGTCCTCTTTTTCTGATGGGTGCTGAGGGTTTCGGCAAGGGAGCTCCATCATCCGTTTGAAACCTTCGCAGAGCGGAAGCATGGTATATTCCAGCTACTTCTTTCGTATCTGCATGTACAACTTCAAAAGAGCTCGGCCCATGTCGTCGTTGGATTATGTATGGTCCATCGCGTCTCGGTGCCAGCTTTGCACTGAACCCTTGACAGGACTTGCTAAGCGGGTGCGTGTTAACAAGAACCAGATCTCCGACTGCGTAAGATGGTCGAGGTTTTCTCATCTTATCAACGTATTCTTTTCGTTTTTCCTCCTTCATCTCTTGCACTTCTCTAGCCCGTTTCAGCGAATCAGCCATTAACAAAAGTTTGGGGGTTATATCGGCGATGAAATTGTCGTTTTGAATGATTTCATGAAGGTCATGCTCAACATCATCAGGGGTACGAAGGTTGCGACCAAATAACAGATAAGCTGGGGAAAATCCAGTAGAGCTGCAAACAGCCGTATTCATGGCGAACCGGATACTAGGCAGCTTGTCCGACCAAGTAGTGTGATCATCTCCTACTAATATGGCGAGTTGCGTCTTTAAGTCCCTATTTCTTCGCTCAACCGGATTGGTCTCTGGATGGTAAACAGGGGTAAGTCCATGGCGTATATTGAGGCAAAATGTTAGTTGCTGCATGACTCCACTGACAAATTGTGTGCCATTGTCACTAAGAAATCGGCGAGGGGTGCCATATCGGAGGATTATTTCATTTATCAGTATCTTAGCACATTCCTCTGCAGTAGCGTGTTGCATAGCAAAAAGCTCGACCCATCGGGTGGCAACATCTTCAATGATGAAAATCCAGCTATGGTTGGTCGGAGTGCGAGGTAGAGGACCAAAGAGGTCAAATGCAAGCACTTCAAACCTCTGGTTGCTAGCTGTTGTCTGAAGTAACCCGGGTTGTTTCTGGTTCGATGCTTTGTAACGCTGACATTTAAGGCATTTTCGTACATAAGCTTCAATCTGACTTCTAATCCCTTTCCAAAAATATCGGCGAGTGATGCGTTCGATTGTTTTTTCCACACCATAGTGACCTGCTGTAGCCTCATCGTGGTAAGTCCTTATGACTTTCTCTTGCTCATGCTTGGGAACTACCAACAATCCATTTTCATCCTTATTATCAGGGTCGTATCGGTAAAGCAGTCCATTGCTCATAAAATAGCCTTTCTTGCTCCAGTACTCTGCATCCTCCTCAATATCTCCCTCTAAGCATTTGGCTATCTTTACTATATCTTCGTCCTTGAACTGCTCTTCTCGTATTTCTTTTTCATCCTTCCGAGGCATGTCGACGGACACCGAGCATATACCACAACTATCTTTTTTATCATCTTTACAAGAAGGACGCGATAGGGAATCTGCAACAACGTTCGTCCTCCCGGTAATATATTTGATTGTGATATCGTAGGGTTGAAGTTGCAGAGCCCATCTGGCTAGGCGCCCTGTTGGAGACTTAAGTGACATAAGCCACTTTAGTGCCTGATGATCAGTCATGACGGTTATTTTTGTGCCCTCAATGTAGCCGCGAAATTTGTTCACGGCCCATACTACCGCTAGAGCTTCTCGCTCTGTTGTAGAGTAATTGCGCTCGGCTGCTGTCAGGAGGCGACTCGCATATTCGACAGGGTGCTCGTTTTGCCCCTCCCCCTGTACCAAAACAGCACCAATGGCGTAGCTACTGGCGTCTGTCTTTATCACGTAGGGCTTTGTAGCGTCCGCTTGGACTAGTACTGGAGAGCTGGTCAATCGATTTCGCAGTTCGTTATATGCTTTTTCTTGCTCCTCGCCCCACTCCCATGAAGTGTTTTTCTTGGTTAAGCGGGTGAGTGGTTCCGAGATCTTTGCAAAGTTAGAAATAAATCGCCTATACCATGAACACATCTGAATGAACGACATCACATGCTTAAGGTTTCGAGGAGATGGCATTTTAAGTATAGTGTTGACTTTTCCAGGATCTACTTCCAGACCATTTGGGGTAATGTAATGACCCAAATACTTGATTCTCTGACAACAGAAGTTACTTTTATCTCTGTTAGCCGTCAGGTTATATTCTTTAAGCTGATGGAGAACATCCTGGAGATCTTGTAGGTGTCGATCGAAACTTGGAGACATCACAATCAGATCATCGATATATACGAGGATCCTGATGTGCCCGAGTGAGATTCGAAAGCGATCCATCATCCTTTGGAACGTTGCAGGTGAGTTTCTTAATCCAAAAGGCATTCTTTTGAACCTGTACATTCCAAAAGGCGTGACGAAAGCTGTTTTGTCTTTGTCCTTCTCCTTTACTTTGATTTGCCAGTAGCCTGCTCGAAGGTCTATGGTACTCATGAATGGTGTAGGCTTAGCACTATGAAGTAAGTCATCGACTCGAGGCATTGGGTAAGCATCTGAAACAGTGACGGCATTCAGCTGTCGGTAATCGACGCAAACCCGAACAGTTCCGTCTTTCTTCGGTACCATAACTACCGGAGCCGCCCATGGGGATGAGCACGGTTCAATCACATCTTCTGCGATCATTTTATTTATTTCCTTCTTCAAAATTTCGCATTTGACAGGCGACAACCGATATGGAGGAACTGCAATGGGCTTATGGTCTCCTGTGTCAATTGTATGTTCAACACCTTTTGCTGGTAGCCCATTTGGTTCGAACACCGATGCATTCTCTTCAAGCAATTTCATTAGACTTGACTGTTGCTGAACATCTATCGATGCTATACCCACGTCAGGGAAGAGGTCAGAGTCCAAAGCCAGGTGGTCGTAATCACTCAGCGGAATTCGAGCGTCTTCATACAAAGCATCCATTACTGGAGAATATCCATCAAATAATCTGGTGCATTGCCTTTTCTAAATCGGATATGCAGCACCTTCTTCATCGATTTTGAGTTTAGACGGTCCCATTTGAAGCATATTCTGAACATTGTGATCCCATTTTCTTTGTATGGATGTCGCAGTGGGTGTTACGGTAGCAGTCACAGGGGCCAGGCTGATATTTTCGTTGAAGGTGACGAAGCCTTCCTCATACAGTTCATTCTCCTTATCTGGATCCTCCAAGAAGTAATATGTGTTTTGAGGAAGGTTGAGAACCATGTGGGAATCTTGAATGAAGCCAACACCGAGGAGACTATGATTATTACGAGACTCTGGGAAAACTAGAAATGTGGTCGGAATGTTCTTATTGTGAAGTCGGATATTTACTTTGGTTACTAGCACACTCTTCTTTCTTTTGATCCCATCGGCTAAGGTAACACCCACGTCCACTTCTTTGAAGCGATATCCCCTGGTCTTAAGCTTCATATATAAAGCATAGGAGGCAATGCTTGTTTTCGCACCACTGTCTATGAAGGCTGAAGAGACAAAGTCATCTATTTCAAAGTAAATCATTGGCCTATCTCTGCTGTCAGTAGGCGTATCGACAGCGCACAACCCAATGTCGCTGGGAGATCGCTCTTTGCTTTTGTGACAAGTTGGACAGTTACTGCGTACTACTCCGGGTGCACCACAACCATAGCAGCTAAATTTCGGTGTGGAAGGGGATGGAGCTTGCGTCATAGCCACTGCTTTATTTTGAGAGCGAAGTTCGTTCGCTTGTTTTCTATCTTCGGAAAACTGTTTTTTCCTGCAGTGTTCGATAGTGTGGCCAAGGTTTTTGCAAAACTTGCACCGTTTCTTCGTTCCTCCTGGTTTCGATATAGATTGCATGACCTCTGTTGATTCGGATTCTTTTTCAGACCTCAGATGTTCCACCCCTCGGGCCGCTTTTACCAAATCGTCAAACGTTTTGACGCTGGCACGGGGGATTTTATCACGGATTTCGAAGTTGAGTATGCCGTAAACAATATCGAGCTGCAGGGTTTCGGTGAGAGCTGAGTTCAATTGAGAGAAGAGAAATCTCTTGCGGCGAACAAAATCCTCCGTAGCCACCTCTCGTCCTTGCTTAGTTTGGGTGATTTCATGGAGAATCAGGTAAGCTTCCTTCTTGGGCGCGAAGCTGTCTCTAAGGCGCGCTTGAAATTGGTCCCAACTGTTCACTTCATTTTTCACCCCCTGCCACCATATGCCGGCTTCATCCTTGAGGAGTAGGGGTAGTTCTTCTAGAGCGATCGGATCTGGTATCCCCTCTCTGCGCTTAAATATGTTTACAGCCGAAAGAAACGCTTCGACAGCGTCAGCACTCCTGCGACCATTATATGTATAATTGCAAGTGGTAAACGACCCTGGGACTGGTTGTGCTGATCTGCTTGACGGAGCTAGATGAGTTACTAATGACTCTAACATGTCCTCGGTCAGTGCGAAAAGTTTTGGTTGTTGTGCCATTTCGACCGTTGTTACACGGCCTGATCTCGTTACGTAAGTAAATGGGCCGTGTCCAAAGTACTCCTCAAAGGCTAGTTCCTCTTCCTCTTTTCTCATTAAAATCACCGCCTTCCGCAGTCGTAGGTACTCGGTCGTCGTGCGTAGCAAACTGTTGACTCGAGGCCCGAAGTTGGAGCGCCACTTGTAAGGGGAGAGGGGGGGGCGGTGACGATGGAGTTAAGTTTGAAGAGAAACACGATGGTGCGGTTACACATATATTTACGTAGCACGTTATACAATCAGGGATATCGTACTCTATAGAGGGCTTTCAATCTACTGACCACCGCGGTGATGCATGCAATAGACATGCAGCTTCTATAGAGTGTGCCGTACCATGTATCAACTAACTGTTTCAGCTGATGTGAAAGCAGAAGTTTGCACAATAGTAGGTTCCTACTAAAAGGATAACAAATTCTCTGCGAGTCTTCGCACCTGACCCCGTAGGGGTCTGGGGCGAAACCGTACGGGGCAATGGCCCCTTTCGGTGGGTTCTACCGCCGCCCGTGAAAACGGGCGGGTCGTTGGGTTGGCAGGAGCGAACTCAACTGCTGTGGTGGTGGCGCTGGCGAGCTTTGCAGCTACCAGCCAGCGTCATGGGTCGTGATGGGTTGGCAGGAGTGGTCTCGACTGCCGTGGTAACGGCGCTAGCGAGCTTTGCAGCTACGAGCCAGCGTCGTTGGTGGTGATGGGTTGGTGGTGTCATATCCGGTGTTTCGCTGGGGGTAATTCCGGCGGGTTTCTCCCAGGAGAGTGATGTCTGTCTCCTGCTCTTTAAGGACCGCCTTAAGGAGTTCTTGTGTTTCTGAAACGCCCGTCGGCGTTCCAGGACATCACTCTTAGGAGGGGACTACACATCACTGTATAGATCAGCCAGCCCTCTAAGGATTATCGGCACGGGGTTAAGCCCGGCCTGTATGGCTTCTAATACTGCGTGAAGTACTTTCACGCAGTCTGTGATGGTATCCTTCTCGTTCGGTTGCACTGTCCGTCTAACTGCCCCATCCAGCCTTGCCTTCGCCCCTGCGGGGGCGATGGGTAGGGCTGGTGCCGGCGCAGTGACGGATGGCTGTTCCTCCTCCTTCTCTACCCCGCGCCGTCGTCGGCGTCGTCGGGTGCTCCTGCCGGTGGTTGCAGGGGGATTTGCCGCGGCCATGAGGGAGGACTGTGCGTTCTCCTCGTCTGGCACGGTGTTGAGTGCAGGTTTCGTGGCGGCGGTGGTGCGCGCGACAGTGCTGGCCCTCCTGTTCTTGAGTTCCCTAAGGAACACTGGGCACCTGGTGTTATTCGCAGTGTGCGCAGCACCACAGTTGGCACAGGTCGGCGGTTCTTCCACCGGCCGCGGGCAATCCCTGGCGGAATGTTCCTCGCCGCAACGCACGCACGCCAGGGGGCGGTGGCAGTTGTGCGAAGAGTGCCTGAAGGTCTGGCAGCGGTGGCACTGCGGTGGCCCCTTCCTGCCCCTCCAGGCCTCAATGCGGACTCCTGGCATGCACAGGAGCTCCGAGATCTCATATATCGCCGGTGTCAGGTCCGGTGTTCGGCGCAGCTGGGCGAAGAACAGGCACCCCGGTCTGCCCTTACGTGCGCTGATCCTCCGCACGTACTCGGGGTGGAAGTCCTGTTCCCGGAGAGCACTCTCAATGTCTCCTGGCTCTGTGTTCTCAGGGAGGCCTCTGATGGCCACCTTGAGACTCTGCTCCGTCGGGAGTGAGTAGCAGAACCAGGAGATGCTGCTGTCTGCTGCCGAGAGTTGGGTTAGGTACCGCTGTACCACGCGGTATTCCTCCTCATCCTTGGGGAGGAAACGAATTCCCTTCCCGAAGGGTCTCGCGTTCGGTGGCCGCTTGAGGAGCTTCTTCAGCTCCTTGAAGTGGGTCGCCCAGTCCGGCAGCCTTTCCACTATCAGAGGGGGATACCTCCTCTGCAGGTTAGGCGCCGTTTGAGTGGGCGAGCGGGGAGCGGGGGCCGGAACGGTGGTGGCGGTAGAGGCGCTGCCGTCTACAGACTCCGCAGTGTCCATAGGCGACAGGTTAAGACGCGGTAGCGAGAGCGGGTTGGCGTCTGGGGATGCTGAGTCCCGGTTGCGTTTCGCCGTAGGCGAGAACGGAGGTCGCAAGTTGGTCGGCGGTGTGTAGCGCGCCGGCGAGATAACGCGCACAGCTTGCGGCGTCTGCTCAGCCGGAGGCGCAAGCGAAGAGGTCGGGCGCGGTGCCGGGGTAGGCACAGGCGCGGGCGTGGGCGCGGGCGCGGGGCGGACGCGCGGGTCGCGCGGGTGGCGTTGGGGCAACGGCGCGGCAGGTGGCGCGCGCGCAGCCGCACGGGCGGCGGTCGCAGTCGGCACGGCGAGCTCTCGCGAGGGAGCTCGGTTAGGATAACAAATTAATATTGGCCAGAAGCTATTATCACCCGGAAAATTCGAGTCTTAGCGCGAGCTAAGAACAAAGAACGCCATCTATCGGCGAGTGATGACAACTGCGTTGACTGAAGCGTGTGACGATCTTGTTGATGTTTTACGGTGTTATAACTTTAAGAAAAAGCCGGGCGATTGCTCTTCCAATTGATTTTGTTAAAAGTGCGTTTTAAAGTTTGCATTGTTAATGCTAAAAGTTTTTTTTGAACTTAACACAAATAAAAAATGGTTGCCTGTAAAGTCGGTTTTACGGGCGAAGATTTTACGTGACACCGATCATGTTTGAGTGGGAGAGAGACGCAAGGCATTCGCCGGTCCGGCGGGCCTCTCTCTCGTTCGGTGACTCATCATAACAGACGTGAGCGGGCGTTACACTTTTTCATGAGTGACTCCGAGCCACAACCTAATTTAAGACATTGTCACGTCAAAACTTATTAACTTATTACCTTAGGTATCGTTTGTGATAGGTACACTTTATGGAATTTTATTTCACCTCCATCATGGAAAACCACCATGTTTGATCTTTACTTCACTTGACATGGTGACTTGTTTCTTTAAACAAACATCTCGTTATATCTTATAGACTCACTATTTGCTATTGTTGCAAGGGGTTGAAATGCATAGAGTCAATATTCCTAAAGAAGACTAGGCGAGTCATAGAGTACATTAAACACACAGCACTGCCTACCTACCAGTATTCATCACCTTAAAAGGAATGAACGACTTTATGACGTTCTGCAATGTTTGGTATATATTTCTGAAGAGTTTAGCAACTTTATGATTTTGAAATTGTTTATATGCACATATATTTGAAATTCTGTAAACGTACTTATATATTTTACACGTCACTGTACATCTTCCTACATACTTATTATGTTGTTAAACGAATTATGTTTGAAGGTTTGTACCTTCAAACATAATTCGTTAGAGACGTTCTTGTCATGATAACTTTGCTATTCGTCCAGAGGCTAAGTCCTCTTAAGTAGGATCACGTACCTAATTAGGCACGTAACTTTTGGATGTCCTTTCAGGTGCGACCACATAAGAACTTTTGGGATTGGGAGTAATTTAATTATTAGGTAGTAGAGTACAGACTATGCACGTCATAATGTGCATTAGCCATCTTACCGCACATTATGACAGTTCTTTTTCTAAAAAGACAAGCAATTTAAAGTGAAGGACAAAATGAATAACTATTTCTAATTGGTAGGATCTCATATAGTGTAGACAAGCTTCAATATCTAAGTTATATTTTATGGTAAAGGTTGTGGGTATTCACAATAAAAGCAGCAAGTTCTGCAATTACGTAGGACAAGCATAACAACGGCCACTAAAGCTTTTTGTGATTGGTATTCTTAGATTCTTCATTTTATACAATTTATCGTAAACGTTGTGAAAACCTATAAACACTTCTATTTAAATAAGCTCTGTAGCATAAGTGTTATGTATTATGAGATTTTTTCAATAAATAAAATAAAATAGGTTACAAAGTGTCTAAATATATGATGCGTAGGTGTGTTCTGGACTAGTATGCTGATGATATTTAGCGTCCCTACCCTCACCTTTTTTCCAGGTTACAAAGTGTCTGATACGATGCGCAAAGGTATCCTCGACGTGAGTTTGTACGCTGATGGTGGCGAGCGTCTGCTAGCAGCTGGATGTTTGGCAGCCCTGATAGCCGGAGCGGCGTGGTTGATAGTCGCGACAGCCCTGCGGCTGCCGGTCTCGGGAACCCACTCGGTGGTGGGTGCCACGGTGGGATTCACGCTGACGGCAAAAGGCCCGATCGGGGTGCGCTGGTCCACGCTCGGTGCTATCGGTAAGAGTTGTTCGATATCCCTTTTTCTAATCATTTTTTGACGGTCGTCAAAAAACTGGTGATATGCTTACTTACTCCAAAGGCACCTATTGAGGCCTGATACGGCTCAATCAACAGGCGCGGCCACCTATAGGAATTCGTGTTGTGCATACAGAGTGCTATTGATCGGGAAACTTCCGGAAATTGCAACTGTAGCATGGAAATTGTAACCTACATAGCTTATGGAGTTTATCAGCTTTCTCGTTTGATTCGACTTACTAACATCTACGGCAGAAAATAAATAGATGAAATTCATTCAACATTGCTTAAACAACCAAAGCTGCATTGCAGTAATGTAATCTTTGCTAATTTATTTTATAGAGGACAGTTGACGGGTTCTATTAGAGCGGGTACACATTGGGCGCTTTCCAACGCGCGCTTTGCTAACACACCTTTTGATAACCAGGGAATCCTATTGAAGTGTACACATGCAAGCTCGCGCTTCTGGTTAAACGTTGTATGCAAACGCGAGCCTAACTAACTTAGCTTATTGTGTGCTTTAGTGCTATGGATATTCTTTATACATAAATAAATAATTCTAGACATTGAATTATGTACAGCAGAAGATGAGAAACCCAGTGGTCTCCCGGTCTACCTACCTACATAAATTAACATTATACAGGAATATTTAAAATGCGATAGTGATAACCTTGACTGTTGCATTAGTGAACCAATTGTGTAATCATTATTTCATTATTTTTTTATCTATTTAATGATGACTGGTTAACATTTTGTGATTGTTTTGATAGACATTTTACTATTTAAATTTATATCCCAATATAACTTTAAGATTTGCATGCCATTAATGTATAATCGCTTATTAATAACTATGACCATCTTCAGTGTACCTTAGCCAAACGAAAATAAAGATTTCTATTTCTATTGATACAACATTTCTGCGAACTGGACAGTCTAAACAGTCTGTCCTTTTGTTTATTGTGAAATCCCTTGTATTGGTTCCAGTGGCTTCCTGGTTCATCTCGCCAGTACTTAGCGGGACAGTATCGGCGGCGCTTTACTGGCTGGTGCGTCGGTTCATCCTGCGAGCGCCGCAGCCTCTGATATCTGGGCTGAGAGCGCTGCCGTTCTTCTACGGCGCCACTGTCGCTATTAATGTACTAAGTGTTGTACACGATGGGCCTAAATGTAAGTACATACTGAACCTACAATTCTGCGACCGTTACGGATGGTTTGTTCATCATGCCGGTTGGTGAGGACGATTTTAATTGAAGTGATTTAAATCTGGAACTTTCTGAGCTTACATCTTCTAATGTTCCATTATTTCCTGTTGTACAACGTATTCGTAGTACTCATGTAATAGTAATAATAATAGTCCTCCTGGCCGATTTCGATCACGGCGGCTAATCTCAACAGAGATCAGCCAACTACGCAGAATATATTATAGTGCACAAGTCTGAGCGCAATACACAGGTGCACTCGGTGTTCCATCACTCTCAAAGTTCGGTGAGACGACAATCCGACATGATCGGAGAGAGATCAGGCGTAGGACCAACGGCTTAACGTGCTTTCCGAGGCACGGGGGTGTAACACCGCCAACTTCCTGACTCCGAGCTGTTTTTGAGAAATTCATGACAGAAAGTCTCAGAAACAATTCTGGCTCGCCCTGGGATTCGAACCCAGGACCTCTCGGATGTAAGGCAGAAACTTTGCCACTACACCAAAAAGGCAGTCTCAGGGAGAGGCAGTACTTACTTATGTACCACTTGTGGATTTTTCAGTGTTGGCAATGGACAAAATCCCACTTTGGGGAGCAGTGCTGGCGTCAGGTGCGTTGGGCGTTGTAATCGCTGCCTTAGTGTGTGCGTTTCTGGTGCCGCACTACCGAAAGAAACTGTCTGCAACTCCTGTCAATTTTACTTTAGGTTTATCAAACGGTAAGAAGAATTAAATCAAGTAATCACTGTGGTCCGTTTATGTGTTTGTTTACCTATGATCGATTTATGTTTGCAGAAACGACGCCGGTCAACACGCCCACCCATTCAAACAAAACCAGCGTCCCTCAACGTCCAACCTCTTTGCTCTCCGAAGACGGAAAAGTTTTGGAAGCAATAGAGGAGAGTGCCGAAATGGTTACCCTAAGCGATGCCGATAAAGTCTCCGTAGGAGTCAGGGAGCTTAATGCACGAAACCGCGCTTTACTTGCCACCATGGACGACTGCAGTATCTTATCAAGAAGTTTAAGTCCACCGAACAAGTCTCGACTGCAACTTATAGACGCCGATCCGCAGATTAATACTCTAAAGTACATAGATGAAACTCTTAGTTGTTGCAAAAGTTTGGACTCCTCTCAACTAGCCGGTATGGGAGAGAGCTACGATTCGAGGAATGGTTTTTTCGGGGGATCCTGTGATACTATAGCGCGTGGGGAATTCGATCGATTTGCAGTTGCCAGAGCTGTACCACCCACTGTTGAGTTTGATACACCACCTCCTAGACTGGACAAGGTTAGAAGCTTTATTCAAAGCATTGTGATTAAAATGACTTTTTTGCGTTTATTTTACCGTCAACAAACTGTTATCTTGTTTACGCAATTTTTTCAGCCACTATCTCCGTTGTCCTTTGAACAAAAGATGCGATAATATCGAGGCAAGGCCTACGTTTAATTTCCACGGTTCGTCCGTCGGCAATTCTTGTCTCTGTCCCTCAGCATAGCTCGCTGATACTTACACGGATACACCGTAACTCTAGAGCTGTGTAAACAGTGGTTAAGACTTGCTGACTTTTCCCCTTTATCCAGACAATAATTCTCAAACTTCAAATCCCATTCCAGGCTCCCGAAGCCAGCGCTTGGAGCATCGAGGGCGACGGGCGAACCACCAAGCTACCAGCCATAACACCTAACTCCAGCGCTGCTCCTTTACTGCGCGCTTGCAGTCCGCCGCCCCCAGCGGCTCCTGCACCCCCGCCTGACACCCTTAAGCTGTTCTCGTTCCTGCAAGTGCTGACCGCTTCGTTTGGGGCATTCGCGCATGGAGGTAACGATGTGAGGTTAGTTGATACTCATATTCGGTGCCCATAGTTTAGGTAGTGAACAGATCTGACGCTTTGCTACGTTTGGTGCATTGATTATGAAGGGCAAACCACGAAGCCACCTGCCACTACACCTAGCTCTTAGTGCTGCCCATACTGAGTGCGTGCAGCGGCTGCCGCCCGTGGTCCGCGCACCGCAACCTATTTCTGCAACCTGCTGACCGCCACTTTCGGGCGTTCGCGCATGGAGGCAACGATGTGAGGTAAGGAATATACAAAGTATAACAGTAATGGTTCCTGATGCTTCTTTCAGGAAGATCCACTATCAAAAAACACATTTGAAATGGAACACAGTTGTTACCTTCATAATTTTATACCCTAAAGCCAATTACCAACCACTAATGTAGTCCTCTAGCTGTAGGTAGGCACTATTACTTTCGCAATCGCAACTAAATATAAATTTCTTACACCTTATATTATATATCCTTTCTCTATCACATTGCAGTAACGCCATCGGCCCGCTCGTGGCGCTGTGGCTGCTGTACTCCGAAGGCAGCGCTCACGCTAAAGCGGAGACGCCGCTCGCCATCCTGGTGTTCGGCGGCGTCGGCATCGCGATGGGTCTGTGGCTGTGGGGCCGCCGCGTCATACGCACAGTGGGGGAGGACCTTACCAGCATCACGCCGGACACGTAAGAGATTAACAAATAACTTCCTATACTATCAGCATCGCACGCATGCACACATAAGACTATGAGAATCGACAATCCACGTCCATGCTGTTTCCGTAGAAGAAGATCTTATCGCTATCACGCCCGACTAGCAAAATAAACAACCAAATATACAATACCAATTTACCTAAAGACTATTCCCAATGCGTAGGACATGACATCTATCTTAGGTCACGGCCTAATAAGCAGTTCGCCCTACATGTAGTAGTTGACATTGATTTAAATCACTATGGCGCTTCAAATGCATTATAACTACCATCTATATAATGTAAATACACCTAGTATGCAAATGTCAATAAATAAATAAATGTCTTGTGTTTAAAAAATGTTAGTAAATGAAAAGTTGGTCTGACCCTTATGGCACTGTTAACACCGCTCGTGGCTTTTTAGACGTTCTGGACTACACTTGCATCTTGCACTCATTCGCACGCTCTGTACCTATCTGCTGATATCGTGTGATTTAATATCTTGTGACGCCGCGTGCGCATGACAGAAGGAGAAGGCAAATTAAACAGGTAGTATAATAACGGCCTGCAATAGACTAGGTACTAACTTAGAAAACATTTCAGTGTTGCGATTTTGCTACGGACGGTTAGCTACTGTGGTACGAAGGTCACGAACTTTTAAATTCGATTTCGATCGTGACTACCTGTCCAGTGACCAAACTCTGGGCTTCATAAGAACTCTTGATCGTAACAAGGTGATATTTGCGTTTATTCATTTATTTCTATGCTATATTAAATCTACAACAACACGGCAGATATCAACATGACGATTTATGTATTTCAAAATAATAGCTGTGATAGGTAATAGTGTCTATCATTTTCAAACTGGAAATATGGACGCGGTCACTGCGTGGTACCAAAGATGATGCCTTTTCCATTATCTTTGGTGGTACCTACGAGTATCCACTATACATATCTTAAACTAATAAGTAATTTGTTTAATTAGACTTTTGTCTTGTTTTACGTACTGATGAATGAACTACTATTATATAGTTTAAAATAATATTATTTAGGTAGTTAATTAAAAAGGGCATCCTTTGATAAACAGTTCTATAGTGTAGAGGTGGTGCCTCGTTGGTGTAGTGGCAAAGTTTCTGCTGTACATCCGAGAGGTCCTGGGTTCGAATCCCAGATCGAGCCAAAATGTTTCTGAGATTTTCTGTCATGAATTTCTTAATAACAGCTCGGAGTCGGGAAGTTGACGGTGTTACACCCCTGTGCCTCGGAAAGCACGATAAGCCGTTGTTCCTGCGCCTGATCTCCCTCCGGTCATGTCGGATTGCCGTCTCACCGAACTTTGAGAGTGATGGAAAAGTGAGTGCACCTGTGTATGGCGCTCACACTTGTGCACTATAATATCTCCTGCGTAGTTGGATGATCTCATTTGAGATTGGCCGCCGTGGTCGAAATCGGCCAGGAGGATTATTAGTGTAGGTAAGCGTTTGTAAGTGACTTGGTTGCCCAAGTCACTTACAAACCACCCCTCGACCAATCCGCACTGAGCAAGCGTGGTGGAGTATGGCTTGTGCCACCCCATATATGAGATGAGGCCTGTAACCAGCAGTGGGATGTATATAGGCTGATCAGAGATGGAGTGGGATAGGGAGAGGAAGGTTGGAAAATGTTTGTTCAGACAAATAATCTGGTGACCTCGTCTATGAACTAAAGCTTACCATTTTTTAAGCACTTGTGATTTTCCGAGACGTTCTTATCAATGAAATAAAAACTTATTTAACACTAGCTGTCCCGGCAAACGTTGTTTTGCCATATAAATGTTTAAGGTGGACAACCCTTATCACTAAGGGGTATGAAAAATAGATGTTGGCCGATTCTCAGACCTACTCAATATGCTCACAAAATTTCATGAGAATCGGTCAAGCCGTTTCGGAGGAGTATGGGAACAAACATTGTGACACGAGAATTTTATATATATATATATATAGAGATAATGTCAATTCCGTTGCGTTGCATGCCTAGTAATTTGATAATTAAGAACTTAGTCAAAATGTAATGCATCCGGGTCCTATCTCTAGTCTCTCACTCACGCGTCTGTCTAATCTAAGCATACTTTAAAAGATCTCTTTAAAACTACTCAACGGATTTCGATGCGTTTTTTTAAATAGATAGAGTAATTTAAGAGGAAAGTTTACATGCATAATAACATGCTTAAATTTCTAATCCACATGGGCGAAGCCGCTGGCGGGAAGCTACTAAAATATTATTTTAACAATATTTAACTAGCTTACCGCCAGAGCGGGCTGTCTCGTGGTCCGTAGTAAAATCGTAGCATAACATTAATTAAAAAAATATTCAATTACAGACCATGGATACTGATCTACCATTTTTATTTACTACCGCTTCTGTCTTTCTTTTTACCAGTGGTTTCACGATCGAGCTGGGCTCGGCGCTGACGGTGCTGGTGGCCAGCAAGGCCGGTCTGCCAGTGTCCACCACGCACTGCAAGGTGGGCTCCGTCGTCTGCGTTGGATATTTCTCGGAGAAGGCTGTTGATTGGAGCTTATTCAGGTGAGTTAATGCAGGATATTATTCCCTCGAACCGAAATCCGATTGCGGTCGCTAATATTTAACAGAGATTGGGATAAGGCAGCAAATAGCACAATGAGTGTGCGAACTAGACATACGTAGTTTTCCTGTTTGCGCCTAGTCCGGTTAAATGATTAAAATAAATGAAATCACTTCATTTTTGCAAATAGACTTGCAAGGTCCACTTTTACACGTCCCAACATAATTAAATTAACCCTACCACCGATTCGGGACAATTTGGGCTAGAGTGCTGAGAAGAAGCGGTGCAAGAAACTCAGTCACTATTGTCATTGCCTCTTTTCAAATTAGATTTACAACAATTGTTTACATTCAAACATTTCCATATAGCTATCTATGTTATTTAAATAATTATTTTGATTATATCCTTTCGGCATTAATTTAATAACTATGCACTCTGCTCATCCTAATTTTCTTTAAAAACGAGGAAAACCCCTTGCTAGACCACCAGCTTCCATCTGATAAGTCGCTAGTTTCAAACGCTGTGATGTGATGTGGCAGAAATGGGTTTTTCTAGGTATGAACCCACAAATGGATATGCCGATAAAGGCACCAGCATTCACAAAAAATAATTGTTTAGAATTCTTCACGGGGGAATACCCACTGGGCTAATTTCGTTGTGACCATTTAATTATAAGATGACCAGGGTATTTAAATTCCGTTATTTGAAACACGAAAATGGTGGTAGAATGTATGAAAAATATCATATTAGCTACTATCATTATATTAACTACTTTCGCCGACTGATAATACTTTACCTCATGATAAAGTGTACAGTTGATTTCGATTTATAATTTGTATGTATCATTTAGAAGGAAACGCTTACTAAACATGCAATCTATCCTTCCATAAATAGGTTTACTCAATCTCACTAAAAGAGCTTCACCGTGTCATAGATACGACTTATAATACCTGTGAAAGCTTTTTTTGAAACATTTACTTAGGTAAATGTTGACAGACAGAGCCTTGAGTAGGTACTATCCGTATAGCTTAAGTAATTATTAGATTATCTCTGTGCTGACATATCCTAGCTAGCTAGCTTTTTCTCGGCACCAGCCCACAAATTGTCCCGAAGAAGTGGTAGGGTTATTTGGAACGTGTTAATAAATAAAAATCAATCAAATCAATATATTTCTGCAAGTAGACTAACAAGTAGCACTTTTACACGACCCAACATATAAATTTACCCTACCACCGCTTCGGGACAATTTGGGCCAGTGCTGAGAAGAAGCGGCGCAAGAAACTCAGTCACTATTGTCATTGCCTCTTTTCAAATTTGATTTACAATAATTGTAATTGTTTACATTCAAACATTTCCATATATCTTAGTCATTTATATGTATGTTAAACTTTTGTGACTTTATCCATTTCACCATTTTCTTACAGGAATATAATATTCGCGTGGGTGGTGACGGTGCCCGCAGTGGCTGGGATGGCCGCGCTCTCGATGCTGGCGTTGGAAGCCTTTGCCGTCTAACGTCACTATCGACCACTATCATTTCAGATGCAGAACTGTTATATACTTTACTTTAAGGTATAATTGTATTTTACAAAGTAATCATCAGTTAAGTTTCTGTAATACTCGTCCGTTTACTTTATAGGTCGACAACTGAAAGTGAACTCTTACTTATGAGCTTATGTTTAAAGTTGACGAATGATGAAAAGACAAAAATTTGTACAGCATCTCACAAAGTTAAAATGTTTAAATGATGAGTTATCTCAGAATAGCTGTTAAGCTTTACTGTATATCTAACTGATGTTAATAATAAGTTGGCAAAAATGAGTAAAGTCCGCGTGAATTTTATACATTGGGATTAATTAATTGTAATGCTGAAATCACCTGTATGAGACATATCCGCTGGTTCCGTTCGAAATAGTTTTCAGACCTCGTTAGTACTCCTAGTTAGACATATGGTAGTTTTGGGTATAATTTAGCGATATCCTATGTATTAATAGGCTAGATGACACCACCAATCGTTGACATACATCATTGATTTGTCTCCATAGATATTGTTATATGGGATGGGAATACTTACTATAATTTGACATTATAATATGGTATCAAAAATCGAAGTAAATTGACCGAACATTTATTTAATTCTATGTCAATAAAAATTGGTTTCTACAGCTTTTTGGAAAAAAGCTGTAGAAACCAAGTTTGGTTTTACTAGCTTTATAGAGGTAATGTTTTTTAAACACCATGGTCTTGAAAATATTTACGATAGGTGTCATCGTGCCTATTGTATTGGAGGAGAGTCACTGGTCTTGTACTACACTACAAGATAGCATTTACATTATTTTTCTAGCTTGTTAAATTGGGTGCATAAGAGAGAAGATCATATAATGCGACAGCGAGACTTTTTTGTCAAATTAAGTATAACTTATAGTTTAACCCGTTGTAGTACGTGAACGACAGAACGCGACGCGATGCGATGCGATGCAACAAAAACTTGTGGCAATGCCAATCGCGCCTCGTTATGTAGGACACTTTCATAAACGTACCTACATACTTCGCACTTATCTTGTTTGTCGCTTAGGTATGACAACGGGTAACCTATTTATAACAATGAATGCATGGGTGCAAGGAATAAAAATTGATGTTAGTTTTAGTCGAGCTATATGAGTAACACTTTCTAGAGAGAATATAAGTTATCAGACGATTCACGAACACTGCTGTCTCTAATGAGGTATTATTATTTTGACTATCATTTACATTAAATTTTATGTACATGTTTATCCACTTAGTTTTTTTCCCATAGGTACTCTTTTACTGACTTAATTGTGATATTATGAAAAAAAAAATTATCTTAAAACCAACCAACTAACTAATAGCTAGTGTAACTAGTTATGTATGATTCCTACATACTGTGTAATCCTTGACCAAAAATTCTTTGAATGTGCCATAGAACAATTTATGTGATGAGGTTCAGTTCGTTAGTACAAAATGAGCACCCTTTGGCTAAATATGTAGAATTTTAAGGTTTCGTCCAAATAAGTCGATTGATTGGTGTTATTCGTTGAATAACTTAGTCAATATCTAAAATTAATTTAATATGAACTCAATTAGTGCACACTTAATTGGTAAAACTAACGTTGGCCTATTAGTAGGTACCTACCTATTAAGTAGTTTAAACATCAATCGGATGGGAATAGAATGTGATTTAAATTTTACCTTCCTACTAAATTTTATCTGATATTTTCTATATGGAATTTATTTGTCGACCAAACTTAGAGGACTTAAAGGTTTCCTACCATTTTTATATGTTTTTGTAATACTTAGTTATCCATTTAGTTATGCGACCTACTTATTTAGTTGATAAGATACTTTTCAGCTAAGTAATGTAGAGGGAACCCGTTTACTATCTAATATTACCTTCATAATACCATTGTTGAATAAACCATTGAATAGTTAGAGTACTTTTAATTGAATTCTCCTACAGATTTGATTTGATGCCTTTACCTTACCACAGAAGATCGTTTTATGTACCAAACCCACCCGGAACGTAAACGTTCTGGAAAAGAAAAGAAGTGTGAAAAACTTCATTGAATTCTTCGTCTACATATTGCTAAAATAATAGGCATCCTTTCATTAATGACGTTTTTTGTGTTCTATTAAATTAGGAAGGAAAAATCAATAAGGCGGAATTACTATCTAAATAGAGACGATAAATAATGTTGATGTTGGTCGAGTTTAAGAACCTGAGTGTTTAGAATTACAACCCAACATTGTTTGATTTTAACTAACCCTTCAATCCCGGAGATCACAGACTCAATGAATATTCTGTTGTTCAGCCTTTACAGAGCTTTCAAGTTTTTAAATATCAAATCAAATCTAAAAACAGTATTTTTATGATCTTATTTAGCCTGATATCAACATATCGATAATTCGTAAAATAACCCGTAAATGTAGTATAAACTTTTCCGATGAGTACAAGGATTAATGCAGGGTTCAGCATTAGCTACCTGAGTGGTGTTTTGCAAGCAATTTTTTGGCACGATACAGAGATGATAACATGAAATATGCATTCGTACCCTAAAATCAAGCGTTTTGTTTTGGTAACCAGCTGTCGGCCGACGCCCGGCGCCTTTATCTCTCGTCTTTATGACGTCATACGGTCGCACTGGGATCACCAATTCACCATTCTACGGCGGGGTCTCGGCAAAAGCACGCGTCGCGTCTGTAATTTCAATTTATAACAAACAAGTGATCACGACCAAGTTAAATCAATCAGTCATTGAAAAAAAACAAGGTAAGTCATATTCGTATTTACAAACATAGAGCTAAAAAGCTTTTGCGAATCAAATTGTACACTTGTTATTATGATTTAGAACGGACTGGATTCCAAGAAAACGAGCGCAACATGTTTGGTTTTCTCGGTGTGCTTTCAATTTTTTGTTGTATTGATAAGTTTTATACGCAGTTGCGCACGGTAGAACTTTTAACCTTGTGTATTATTTATTATTTGGGGTTGGTATGTAAACAGATACTTCCATAATAGTTGTGTATGTAACTTACGTGCTAGCTATCCCATATCAATAAATGTGAAAGACTTAAAACAATTATGAACGAAACGAAATTAAGAGTTGAAACAAAATCTTAGTTCAAGAGTTTTTAAAAAAATTTGTACTCGTTGAGGCCCGAAGGATTTTTTAATACATAATCAACAAGTGGTATGTTGTGTTGACGGTTCGATGAACCAAATACTGTGTATCTACTCGTGTATTCAGAACATTCAGAATCACACACACCTTTAGGTAACTTAAGAGTTATCAGTGCCTAAGCTTGATGAGAGCAAGATTCGTTTCACTAAGGGCATCTGAGATTACTAATCACCTAATTATGGGTATAATTTATAAATTTATACGTACAAATACCGACCGATGCTGACCGAGTTTTAAATATGCCAACCTCCAAAGAAGCTCGCTAATACTGGATAAAATATTCTTTGTACGATTCGAGGAGTCATTTTATAACCCACTAACTGACCCGGCAAACGTTGTTTTGCTTTAAAAATTATTTCTCTCATCATCTATGGGGAATGAAAAATAGATGTTGGCCGACCTACTCACTATGCATACCAAATTTCATAAGAATCGGTCAAGCCGTTTCGGAGGAGTATGGCAACGAAAACTGTGACACGAGAATTTTATATATTAGATATATAGAACTTCTATTGTGGTGTGAGATGATTTGCCAAAGTAAAGTCTGTAGTTTATTCGCATTATGTTTGTTTTAGAAATCGCAATGGAGAACAACGGATTGCCACTTTATCCTCAAGTCTATCCCAACGCCAAGGTATTTATAATATTAACAAGCTCCCTCCACATAACGACACTCACCAATGCGAAGCAGATTAACAAGCGTAGTAGGTATGCGTCGAGCCGTTTTCTAGTGACGCCGAAGATAAATCCAACTGCGGTTTAAAAAAACACGTACGAAGGAGCACAACTTTATAACGTTTAGTTATCAAAAATGAATCTAACGCATTTAAATAAAAAAATCGGTTGTCTGTAAAGTCAGTTTATTAACGATAGTTAAACGTGACAACGTCATAACTCATAATCAATCATATTTACGATGCACTTACATGGTTTTTACAAGCAGGCATGTATGTGCGTTGAACCATTGTTTTACAACTTTTAAACTTAAGTGATATGACACTTTTAACAATTTATGTTATTCTGTTAGAATAGGACGATGATAGGAAAAGTGGGAAATGAAAGGGAGTGTTTTTCGACTGTAATGTTACAAAAAATTTTGTACCTCTAGCTAGCCTTAAAAAAGTCTGCTTCAATGTGTTTGATAGGAGAAAATTATTGTTTCCTTTGACGGCGGGCTGGTCATTTCAAACACTTTGTTATGGAACACACATGTGGAAGATTTAACATTAATGTTTTAAATTTTTGAAATCTTAGTTACGCTCGATAATTATTTGGATCGAATAGTAAAGTCATTGATTTTTACTCATCGTAAAATAGTTTTGTTAACGTATTGTTATAGTTTTGTAAATTATAGCATAAACTACAATCGCTGCACTAGCGGACCGATGCTATTTATTTTAAGTTGAAAGCACGAATATTCGACACTATAACGTAACCTAATTAAAGCAAAGGTTCTGGTTATTTTCCCATGTTTATAAAAACCACGCGCGAATTTTTAACTCTTGCTCACTCCTTAAGGAGATCCCATTTCGAGACTGCAATTGGATGACGTTACCTCGGTACTCGGATGAAGCTCATTAGATGATAAACTAGTTGATGCTGCTGTTGGTACAGACAGCGTCAAGAATATAGCGACAGTTTAGGACCATCTTAAAATAACTATATTGTCAGATTTCAAGAGATTGACAAGGAGAATGAATGCTGAAAAGTTTGTTTTGACATGTTACTATACTTTTGATGCTGTACATGTGCAGTGTACAGTCAATGTGCTAACGTTTTTAGTAGATTTTACAAAACATTGTGCTTGTTAATATTACAGACCGAGCATAAGGACCAGCCACCGCAAAGAGCTTCAAGTGCTGCCCCTCCAGTAATGCAGGTCAGTTTGTTGTCAGGGCTACCTTTATTTTCGTGACACACCAAAACCGTTTGAGACGCCTGATTTACGTGCTCTAAAAAAGTTGTCTTCTTCTTACGTCAACAATCTTTTGAAAGCACTCAAGCAAACCTAGACAATTGAGTTCCAAAATGAAGGCATTCAACTCCAGCCATTTGAATTGCATCGTTATTAAACTACTACTGACCCATTGAGCCCCGTTAAGCCGAATCCAGCTTCGTAACAATATCATTATTTGTATTTTGTCTGCATTTTACGGGATTGACCGGTAATAAATATGGTTGAAAGTTGTTTTGGATACTGCTAGTAGCATTAGTTATCTACACATTGAATACCTCAAGATAACCTCTTCACTCAATAAATCCGAGAAGAAGATTTGATTGTATTATGACGATTCAAATTTACAAGCTCTAATTCTAAACAATGTGAAATTATATTCCCGTACCATTACATTAATAGCTGAATGAACTGATTTTGGATTTTTATCTGCACTAGAACTGCCAGAATGATGCAAATCATTTACGACTTTGTGTGTAAGTATTACCTGAATTAAGGGACCAAGTTGCATTAAAGGCGATAAGTAATTCTTAAATTGGAGCCATGTGTATGAAAGCGAATACTAGATATACCTACATAATTAACTAAGTACTTAGCTTGCCTGAATTAATGCAATGTGCGGTCAATAAAAAGTCATCTACGAGAGTTCTATTTTAGAAAAAAACACTATATTTTCTTATAAGGTGGGGAGATTTGGGAAGAGATTCTAAATCAAAATCCACGCTTTTTGAATTTTGTGTATGTTACAGACCAGCCAGCTGCTAGGCCCGGAGAACACGATCACGGTGTGCCAGTTCTGTAACGCGTCCATCAAAACTGCGGTCAAGTACACCACCACCTCTCGAACTCATATGGCGGCTGCGTTGTGGGGGTTGCTGTGGTAAGATACTGGTTTAAAATTAATTAGGAGATGCACCAGACTGTTGTATACGAGCTTGCGGCCACCCCTTTAGTTCGGTCGTTTTCCTATTAAGTGGTCCCCGCGCGCGGATTTACACGTTTCAGCAATACCAACGCGGTTGCCACACGTTACTGGAAAAAGTTCACATGACCACACCCCCGTGCGGATGCAAGCCTGCTTGACAGGAAAATGAGCGTCATAGTAATCCTAGAACTTTAACATGAGACATTTTCTTATTGTTCCCTATAACTCTGGGAGGAATGTCTACAAGGCGTACATATTAAGTAATCTTTAGCGTAAAAACATTGCCGATGTACAGAATGATGTGCCAAAAGGAAAATTCAGTTGATTGCAGCGGTTGATCAAATTTTGTAAAACACCATTTCTATTTTCAGTTGCCTGTGCTGCATACCATATGGCACGGAATCGGCAAAGAACTCCGACCACTATTGCCCGAACTGCCAGCGATATCTCGGAACTTATGTCAAGTAATCACAACTTGCGATTAAGTCTTATCATCAGCAACTTTTAAAAATCAGATCATTTATTTTTAAGAAACGAATTTTTTAAATTTAAAAAACTCCCGACAGAGTACTTCGACATAAGCCAGGAAAAGAGCTGGTTCGCATCAAAGGCTAGGCGGAATTTGACCAGCCAAAGCTAAGAACCGCCATGATTAAATTATTATCTTTCCATCTGTTCGGATCAGACCGAAATTGGTCCATCCGCTCGGAGCTACGATGATACAGACAGACACACACAAACAATAGGGGTCAAACCGATTACAACCCTCTTTTGCGTTTCTCGTCGGGTTTTAAAAATATTATGTAGCCTAAGATTACCATGATGCATCTTATTGAATGCCTACAATAAGGTAGTTTATATCTAATATAGCATTTATTATTTAAGAGTGTAAGCTATAAATATTTTAATTTCCATATGGTTGGTAAATATTATTCTTGTAACTTATTACAACTTGGTACTACTAGGATACTTCATAACAAAAATGGAACATGTTAAATGTAGCAACGGACAATGAACAATGTGTCATCTGAGTCAATCCAAGATCCCAGGTGCTGTCAGGCATTTATTTTTATATTCAGGTATTGCTGTCTTTTTCTGTAAAAGGTTATTATAATAATTGTACCTACTGAATTAATTGATTAAAGTTTATAATAAAACATGTTTAATTTTTTTCTTTCTCCGAATTCTGGCGTTTCCGAGGCTAAGTTATCCAGCTCTCCGTCAGCGTACGCTTTAAGTATTTATATTTTCTTGGGCTTTAAGCACTAACATATTGATATGTATACATCTACATGCAAGTATATGTCACGGTATATACCGTATTCTTAATATTGTTACATGAGTATTACCATATAAAACTGTCAAACTGTTAGCCCTTGACCAGTTCCGATTTACGTCGTTTTTGAGCCACAGGAGCTAGATTTGATCCGCCTTGGGATAGCACTGAAGCAGCGTTGCGTGTTTTTGTGTAAATCGACATGCAGTGGGGTGAGCACGAACGACTATCGTTGACGTATTCATAGCATTTTTGGAAACTGACAGCTTCTGAAGTTTTGACTGTACGAATACGTTACGATAATGTTCGTGTTCACTCCATAATATAAAGCAATCTCGCTTCCCGCGTTTGTCCATACGTCTGTATGTATGCTTCGCAATTTAAACTTAACGGATTTTCTTAGAGATGACTTAAAATTACTTAATGTGTTTTGATGCACTTTTTTATAATAAATAGAGAGATTCAAGAGGAAGGTTTATAAGAACGATAATACCATGCTTAATTTATCAGAGATCCGAATTGACTAGACGACACCAGCAATCGTTGACATACTTTTTACTATCTGTCAAAACGGTCTGCATCCATAGATTTTGTAAGGGAATAAATGAACGTGACGTCACGGTCATATATTAGAAATCGGAGTCAATTGACCGAATATTTATTAAGTTTTGTGTGTTAAAAAATTGGTTTCGACAGCTTTTTGGAAATAAACTGGTTATATTAACTTCATAGGGGCTATGTTTTTTAAACGCCAATGCCAATTCCACACGGGCGAAGCCGCTGGCGGAAAGCTTCTTGTTAAATAAAATCTAAAACTTTGCATTAGTTTTATCATTTTTTATTCTTATAGGTTCTCATAGAAAATATAAATCATTTGTACAGTTTAATAACATTGGAATTCAGAATTTCACATTTCACTTAAATAACAGTTTTAAGTTCAGTATAACAATGTGGTACAAATATTCACAATCCTATGATCTTTTTAATTCTCACTGGTCGTGCCTTTAGCACTGACTTC
Source organism: Pyrausta despicata (assembly GCA_963921415.1). NCBI lineage: Eukaryota > Metazoa > Arthropoda > Insecta > Lepidoptera > Crambidae > Pyrausta > Pyrausta despicata. The sequence continues at coordinate 10,867,573 of OY992846.1, read as the reverse complement.
TCCATGGTCTTGATCAGAAAAAGATAAAAAAAACGGAGTCGGCTCAAAGTTTACGCTACGCACTGATTAGTATGCGCTCCTAACAGTCTCGCTCGCTTTATAACGGCCGCTTCTCTCTGTATATCATCAAGTTCTTATGCCCATGCCTCGGTCACTTTGAAAGCGCAGGATAGGTGGCCAAAAATTACATTTTGCTCCAAAGATTACGCAATATTTCGTTTGTGAACGCTCTAAGCAGTCTCGCTCGCCTTATAGCGGCCGCTTATCTCTGTAGTTCGCGTTGAGTTCTAAAGCACCAGACGCTATGACAGCAGGAGAAAGGCGGCCATAAATTGCAGTTGGCCTAAATTTTTTATGCAACATACTGATTGGTGAGCGCTCTCAATAGCCTGGCTCTCCTTATAGCGGCCGCTTCTCTCTGTATATCTTCGCTGTTGTTCGCATTAAGCTCTAACGCCCCGGCCGCTTTGACGGCGCGGGCCCGGCGCCCCCCCTCGCCCCTCCGCGCGTGCAGGGCCACGCCCACCTCTAAGAGTGTGCCGTCCCACAGACAACCGTAGTACGCGTCCATCGCGTCCGCTATGTTGTTCGTCTGGGGAATATGAGGAAGAGATTTATGGTTATTGTTGTTACATCATAATGTTATATAATAATAGTAATGTATTATTAATAGTAGTATTAAATTATTTCAACTAATATGCAAATTACCTAGCCTCAAACTAAGCATAAGCTTGTGCTATGGTGACTAGGGTAAGATGCGGAATTATAGTGATTATTATTATTCTTTGCGCATCACTCGATGAACATGTATACTAATGTTCTGAGTGGGTTTGATTGTAATCTAGCTTACTAACTAATTATGAGATCTCGACAGGGTACAGCACAAGCAAAAACATTTTTAAAGCATATTACTCAACATATACATAACATTTATATGGTGAACTGATCAGGCAGCTGGCATAAAGCCGCATCCTGTGTTGGTGCCACCAATTCTTGACAAAAGCGAGCAGGGCAACTAGCTTGTGCTAGAACTTTACGGGTTGAATTTAGGAAAACTTACTTTTTCTGCTAGGCACTTGAACGACGTAGTATAGTCAGGCTCATCGGGGAGCTGTCATAAAGCCGCGGCTTGAGTAGGAGTGGCCAGTGATTGGCAACAGCGGGCCGCACGTCTTGCCAGTCCTGGTTCATCTGGTGCGCGCTTGGAAAAGTGCCAGGATCCCGCCGCTAAAGCGACACAGGTTTAGAATGGTATGACTTACTTTCTCCGCTAGGCACTTGAACGCAGTTGTATAGTCAGGCTCATCTGGCAGCTGCCACCAATGCCGCCAACAGCGGGCAGCACGTCTAGCTAGTGCTAGAACTTCACGGGTTGAAGTTAGGACAACTTACTTTTTCTGCTAGGCACTTGAACGCAGTTGTATAGTCAAGCTCATCGGGCAGCTGGCATAAAGCCACGGCTTAAGTGGGAGCGGCCAGTGCTTGGCAACAGCGGGCCGCACGGCTAGCTAGTGCTAGAAATTCTCGGGTTGAAGTTAAGAAATCTTACTTTTTCTGTAAGGCATTTGAACGCAGTAGTATAGTCAGGCTCATCGGGCAGCTGGCATAAAGCCGCGGCTTAAGTGGGCGCGGCCAGTGCTTGGCAACTGCGGAAAACGACTAGCTATCCCAGGCTCGTATAGGATGCGTTTTAGTTACTTCAGCATATACCTGACTAACGAGTGAAGTTGTGGAAACTTACTTTTTCTGCTAGGCACTTAAACGCAGTTGTATAGTCAGGCTCATCGGGCAGCTGGCATAAAGCCGCGGCTTGAGTGGGAGCGGCCAGTGCTTGGCAGCAGCGGGCCGCACGTCTTGCCAGTCCCGGTTCATCTGGTGCGCGCTTGGCAAAGTGCCAGGATCCTGCCGCTAAAGCGCACAGGTATCGACGAAGCGCAGCACCCCAACGACCTCCGCACATCTCTACGTCGCCGTATAGACGGAGCCTAGAAAAGACGATGGGATAGTTTAGAATCGGCTATTTGACACAATTTTTCAATTTTCTAAACCCTATTTCTCAAAATTAACACGTAATTTAACAACTTAACTGTGTGACCATTTCTTATTTTTCGCATTTGTATTTGATTTTTAACCGGTTAAAAAATCATAAAATTACACCAATTGACGAGTGTGAATGATGACGTCACAAGCTTTTATCGCCATAAAAATCTATGGCAGACTGTCATTTTGACAGTTCATAAAAGTACGTCTACGATTGGTAGTGTGAAATACCCAATTTACTATTTTATTGTGGGCGCTCAAATTAAAGTGAGGTCAAGTTAATTTCAAAACACTTTATTCAGATTGCGGCTATATACCTACGGTACAGCAAAATACCGCACTTAGAAGTTTATACAACTTTTTAAACGCACACATGTGGTGTTTATTTTCGGCGTTTCATAAATCCATCAAGCCGAATCCGTGAGAACACCACTTGAAGTGATTGTGCATTTATACGCGCTAAATTTTTCACCCATTAACAACATCACATTAATATTATAAATCTTATAGTTTAATTTCGAATATTTGTCCGTCAATCACGCTGCAACTACTGAACGGATATTGATGAAATTTTGTATACAGACATGGTATGAGCTCACTTGGGTGATAGCAGATGTGTGTAGCAGTGATGCATACTTTTTACCCCAATTAAATGCTCCCTTGGGATAAAACAGGAATCTTAGCAAGTCACTTATTTTATTTCTCCTAAAAACAACGGGCAGGACAATGTCTGCCGGGTCACCTTGTAATTAATTCAAACAAAAACTTACCAGGACGTATTGTAAGGATACAGCCTCAAACTCCTTTCAAGCATATCCGTCAGCGATTCCAGCACATACTTCACATTATAATTGTTCATGTTCGATATCGTGGTCGGCCACAAGTTCGTGTATTCGACCACCAATTCCAAAGATGGATCGTCGATGAGTAGATTATGTATCTTCGCTAGTAAGGATAGCATGACGCTGACGGCTAAAGGTTCACGAAGAGTGGCGAGGAACGTGTTGAACGCGTTTCGCGCTTCGGCCGCCGCGTTCGGCGCGTCGCGGGAGTGAGACGGCATGCCGCCCGCGGAACGTTTCACGGGACCGGTGGTGCCGTTACTGAAGACTGATAGAGCTGGACAGAATACTTATAGGTTAATTGATTCGTGATGATCCATATTGGGTTTTATAGAATAGAACAGCGTAACAATAGGAAAACAATCGGAAAGGAAGTAGTTGTATTTTTACATTTAGTGCTGTACCACCTCATTGTTGAGGTGAGGCCTGTGCCCAGCAGTGGAACGTATACAGGGTGTGGCGTAAATAGTGGTCCAAAGCAAAGGGGTCGATACACTGTACAGTGAGGTACCACATACAAGTATTTTAAAAAACAAGGCCCTTCACAATTATCTTTTATAAAAAATATTTTAATATTTTTAAAAATTTAATATTTTTTTTAAAATTGGTACCTTGCGTTACAAATTTGGTTAAGTATAATGTTTTTCTGTGACCACAGAGTAACCTAAAATTGAAGAAAGAACTAAATAACTGAGAGAATAGAAATTTAGACCATATTAAACTACGCGCTTACGCGTAGTTTAATATGGTCTAAATTTCTTGCTAGTTAAAAATGATATGTTGTTAGATCCCCTGCTTTTAAAGATAGCTTTGAACAATATGAAAAAAAAGAGCATCGTTAAGCTAGCTTCGCCAAAAAAGGTCATCCAAGTAGAAAACTCACCAATATCCCACAGTGGTCTCGGAAACTTCCTCGTGGCCTTCCCCCGCTGCATTTCCACACACGCAGCGCACAACGCGGACGCCAGCTCGCCGGGCCCGCTCACCGCGCCCGCACCCTCCCACTCGCAGGCGTTTACTAGGCAGCTCCAGCACGCTTCTATCACCTGGATAATAGAAGAAAGGTTTATTTATAATTAGTTTTTGCCCGCCACTTGGTCCGCGTTGGGTAGTTTTTTTTTAGAATGCGTTGTTTTCACGTTATACCAATTTCATCCAAATATAATTCAAATCTTTGGTTATTTAGGAATGAAAGCGATCAGATTACCGGAAAAGTAATTTTTCCCATGGGAATGCGTTGTTTTCCCGCGGAAAAGTAAACTATATTTTTACTAAATTTCATTTAAATCTGTTCAGTACTTTAGGCGTAAAAGCGATCGGCGCAGCTTAATTTTGCCATGGGAATGCGTATTTTCCCGCGGTAAAAAGTAGCCTATGTCCTTTCTCGGGTATAAAAAATATCTCCATACCAAAGTTCATGCAAATTGTTCAGTAGTTTAGGCGTGATTGAGTAACAGACAGACAGACGGAGTTACTTTCCATTTATATTAGTATGTATACAAACAATTTATGGACAATATAAAAAAATAAAAATAAAAATTCATTTATTTCAGGTTACTAAGACCCATAATAGTGACCATACAAAATAATGTTCATAATTAAATTAAATAAAAAAATAACAGTGATTAATTAAAAAAACATAAGGAATATTAACTTTACAAATTACATTAAATTAAATTGAATTGAAATTTACTAAAACATTAAAATCATTTACAAAATATATTATTATTCGACATCGAATGCAAGGAAACGCGCAATTTGTACGATGAATTGGTTGTTTTTTTTTTATAAATATGTTATTTTTGTTAAACTGTCAACCTACTTTTGAGCAAGGTCACCCTGAAACTTCTCCACCGATGCTTATTTATATCAGTGTATCCCAGTACTGTGTAAAGGCAACGAGTCATCATACACTCGTTTTATCCTAATCTAATTCAAGCTGTGCAATGCAGTTATAAAGACAAGCTCTCTGTAGTAAAGGAACCAAATTTTCAAATATCAGACTTGAAATACAACTATTTACCAGTGGAAGGGTTTTATAGGACAGGTGAAAGTGCCCCCTGAGAGTCTATTTACAGAAATAAATGACTTTTATGACTTCACCTGAGGTCTCGGAACGATTCCGTCGCCGGAGCTCGCAGCGGCAATACAAGCTTTGCACTTATTCGCGAGCGCGGACAGATTCAGCCGGTGGTGAGGCCACTCGCTCAGCATCACGTTCACTTGCAGCAGCAGAACTTCCCACGACAATTGCCGACAGAGTCGGTACAAAGTAGGATCGGACCCCCCACCGAGTTGGCTTCTAGCTTCACCCTCTAATACCGACAGTAGGGACAGAGCAGTTCTTGCGCAACCTGCTTCGGCACGCGCTCTTGCAGCCCCGGATACTACATAGCCAAAATCCTGTAGGAACCCTCTCGGCAAAGACACCAACGCGTTCCCCAACCCTCCTGCGGGCTTCCACGACGGACTCATCTTCCACAAAGGCGACGCGGGTGCCATCATAGCTAGCTTCACCAAGCACATGCGAACATCATCAGCAGTAGACGCTTCGATCAGCCGCTTCTTCAATCGACCCATCTCCAGTTCAGGCACCGTTTTGCATTCAAAATCGGGTGTTTCCCAATCATCTGTTTGTAATTCTCGAGGAATATCCATGTTTTCGTCATCAGTGTTCAGTGCGTCATTCAGAATTGTGCGTAAATGTTCATCAGATATCAACTTCCTTCTAATACTATCGGCTGCTTCTCCAACATGTTTTTTTAGGTACTCATCAATTCTCTCTATTGGTATTCTGCATTGAGATGTAGCTAAGTGAAGGAAAAACATTTTGAGATTGTTCCAATCATCTTCCGAGAGATTTGACATTAAAACTGGAGCTAAGGCCCAAAAAAGGAGATCAAAGAATTTGATCCCAACAATTTTAAACTTATTGAGGAAGTCAGGGTGAGTGGAAGGGATACCACCTTCTAAAGCATACCTGACGGCATTTAATGCTGATACCCTATTCAATAAGTCCCTGGCCACAGTAAATGCACCACTGGATGCTGATCCTTGAATATCCAATTCTACTACTTGTCTGTGTACCATTGGTATTTCTCTAGCAAGATTGTCTGCTTGTAATACTGCAATGATCCCAGTATAATGATTGGCTACTGATTCTTGTAGTTTTTGTAACAGAGATGGTTCCTCATGTAAAACATCATACCCAAGATTCAAAGCTCTTACATAGCCCAGAATATCATCTTTAGTCATGCTTGCATAATAGAATTCACCCCATGGCATAGTTTTGTGTGAACCATAGCCATAAAGGGAAACTTCTTTTTCTAATAGAGTTGAATTTTCTTTGCAGCCAAGAATATGCTTTTTGGCCAAATCATGCTGTCCATAGAAAAAATAATTGTAGCACAAATCAAAGTGTATTTGCATAGCTAGTTCATATTGACTTATAACAACATCCCCTGAATTCCAATCATGATTCATGTCATCTGAGTCTTCATTGAGGTGCACAAAAGATTCCATGACTGGTATTTTTATTTTTCTTGATTCTCTGCGGTTTGCATTTGGTGGTATTTCATAGAAAGCCAACATGTCTTCTAAATATCTGATACTTTGCATTCGTGATACTTCTGACATTCTAAGGATCTTTTCAAAGTTTTGGTTCAGTGGAAAATAAGCACTGTCCATAGCTTGCATACCAGGCCTATGAAAAAGAATAAGCCATTTTAGAACAGAATTGAAGAAACATCATGTTATTTATTTGTACTAATAATAAAATACCACTTACACATGGATGAAAGCCAACTTATTTGACTTGGCATAAAGGGCAGCTTTGACTGGAAATCTTAGTATCCATCTGTGGTACAGGGTAAGAGCAAACTGGATTTGAGATTGCTGGAGCAAGTCCTGTGTTATTTCCTGAAAGTATAGATTGATTTGCTGAACTCATTTTATTGTTTTTTTGTAATTCTGATGTAATTAAAATTGTGGACTGCACCCTTACTTTGGCAAAATGGCTTGGTATAACAGTATAGTACTGAAACCCTACTTACCATTGGTGGAATAGAAAATGCTGTGTCCGTTGAGATGTACACAAGATCTTGCATCAACTGTTGCTGAATTTGTGGTGGTAGTTTGTTTTCAAACATATCTGTAGGCAAAATAAGGTAAGTTACAAATATATAAAGTTAGATGTAAAGTAGGCATTGATTCTTAGGTAAGTTTATAACCATACATGACTGAAGGCGATTTTTAATGGCATCACTGGTCTTAAATATATGATATTATAATATTGTAACAACTACAATACTCTAATTAAAGCAAAGTAAGAAGGAACATATTCTTTACCCAAGCTCCAGTGAAGTGTTGATGCCACTTTCAATGCCAGTATTTTCAGAGCCAGCTGTTTCCTGGTATACTGCACTGGCATGGCAATGGTCAGTGCTGGTGGACTCGGAGGAGCATCAATGTCAACCACCCGCTCACTTGTAGGCTTTGAGTTGGCATTCTTTGTGTCAACCGACAGGAATTCTTCAATCAACTCACATGCTGTTGGTTCTGCAATGATGTCAGATCTTAGTAATACATAGAGGTCAATGGACCATCTTCAAAGTTTCAATGACACTAGAAGACACTTATCAAATATAGTAGCAGCTAAATGTAAAAACACACATTGTTGTGCTAAGCAGGATACAGAAAAACAAGTAATACACCTACCTGTACCTTTGATAGGTTAAGTCTAAAAGGACTTCATCAAATAATAGAACTCAAATGAATAAGACTTTTGTGTCAAGTGTTCTCTTACTGTAAATTCAATTAAAAACTGCAAATGATGGGATTCTCAATTTTAAAACCTTATTCTGAGTTCTAACACATGAAAAAATCAAAAAGTTTGGAGTTGAGTTAGCAAATGTGCTATGTTGAATGTGCAATGTTGATACTTTGTTCCACATCAACTTATGTTTTATTTTTACAAATTTATTGAATGTATAACCTTGACCACTTACCTGGATTGGGTTTGCTGAGATGATTCTTTAGAAGGTTCGGATCAAGAAGGAATTCAAACCATAAAATTGTGTCAGGAGATATAGGCACAGTGCCCGGTCGAAGTAAGTCGACATCCATTTCTATAAATGAAGGTTTTTCCGTAATAACGTTACATTACATTAAATACTGTACAAAAATACATTCAGAACATTATTTTTCTATTACTTTTCAGCTTTTGCACGAAAATAAACGCGGACGAGCGTAATACAAATTTGTTTTGGTTAGCTGTCACATTGACAGTGACTGACAGACAGGACTGGACGAGGACGAGGGATGCAGGATCTGTCAGATGGTTGTCGTTTCGCCGCTCAAGTCCGAATCACGCTAAATTTATTAAAGAATAGTTTTTTAATATACCGATCTGAAATTAAGCATGATTCGCTGTGCGAACTTTATGAGAAATAAAGTAAATAAGTATTTATTGACTTAAATAAAAATGTAAATGATGGCTCTTACCTATAAATCTATCTGATTTTTAAGTACGAGCCATGATTAAAACCTTTATATTAAACTAGCGGTCACTGCAAACGGTCCGTTGTTTTTTTAAAACTTTTTTTAGGGTTCCGTACCTTAAAAGGTAAAAACGGAACTCTTATAAGATCACTTTGTTGTCCGTCTGTCCGTCCGTCCGTCCGTCTGTCAAGACCGTTTTTCTCAGGAATGCGTGGAGGTATCAAACTGAAATTTATATATCATACTTCGGTCTATTGTCCCTGGAAGCTGTAGAAAAATCAACCTTCTAAGCCAACGCAATCAAAAGATACAGCCATTTAGGCCGCAAATTTTCGAAACTCGCACGGGAATCAAAACCTACAGGGTACTTCCCGTAAACTTAGAATCATCAAATTTAGTACGAAGTCACGTCTTATAGTACAGATATAGGAAAAATTACGAAAACCGTAAATTTTCAGTTACATCATATGAAAAAAAATATTTTTGAAAAATATTTTTGACAATTTTGAAAATTTCAAAGTTACTACTCCTTATCTACAGGTTTGTACGGAACCCTCGGTGTGCGAGTCCAACTCGCACTTGACCGTTTTTTTTTTGTTTGTATCATCCCCATGATCATCCCCATACTTTATGGAACATCTTAAAAAGAGAATTGGCCAAACTGGTCCAGGCGTTCTTGAGTTATGCGGTTACCAATAAATACATTTTGAGACTAAATTTTATATTATAGACTAGCGGCTGCCTGCGCCTTGTCAAGACTGCTTTATATAGTAATAGTGTATACTGTATGGCTATTAAAGTGTATAATAGACTGGACGAAAAAATGAAATCTTTGCCCTTAAATATCTTTAAAAAAAAATTGAAATCATGGTTGACTGATAAAGGTTTTTACTCCATAGACGAATATTTTGACTCGTTTATGTTTAAGTAGTGTAACTCACATAAATATATTTTGTAATGTAATACTTATTAATTTTATAATAATTTAATTGAAATTCGATGACATTATCTAGGAATAGACACGGTTAATGATTTTAGTTTTTATGTATTGTTATTTTATTACATTCTGACATTGTGTGATAATGGTTAATAATTTTATTGTGATTTCTTTGACATTTCTCTCGAAAATGTGACTTTGCACGGTTAAAAACTATAATTATGTATCAATATTTATTAATATCAATATTGTTAATTTTAATAATGTTATACCTTGAAGCGTTTGCATGCCAGTTATGGTGAATTGTGCGAACACACATATTGCTTAACATCTCCTGTAACCACTTTTCAAGCAAATAAATGAATTTGATTTGAATTTGATTTGATTCGTCCGCGTGAACTTTCGTTATTTTCCACTGAGTTTCATACAAAATTGCAATCCCAATTTTATCCCCTTGGGGGTAGAATTTATCAAAATCCTTTCTTAGCGGATTCCTATGTTCTCGATTCGGATAGTGGTATGGGCTGTGCGTTGATAGACCACTACGTCAGTCCGTCAGTCTACATACAGTTTTACATTGTTTCCTCTACATATAGGAAACAATGTAAAAAAGTGATAGACTGGATATTACATACCATAAAACTGGTGGATGGCTAGTTAAGTTTAAGGTGAGCAAATCAGAGAATCATAGAGAGTTTAGAAATATTACACAAACATAAAAAAAAGTGTAAACAAACATAATATTGAGTTGCAAGTGAGTGGAAGAGGTTGTGGTGAGTGGAAGAGTGTGAGAATAAATGAGTTGACGCGTGTGTAGTGTATGTGTGTGTGTGTGTGTGTGTGTGTGTGTGTGTGTGGTGTATTAGATATTGCTGGGTAACAGGTTTTCTGTGTCGTCATATTTTTGGTTTAGTAACCAACTGGTAAGGGTTCTTTTAACCTTATATTTATTAAGTTTGACAATATTTAAGGATTTATTAATTTTATTGGAGATAATGGAGCTGGAGATAAGAAACTGTCGAGAAGCAAAAACTGTTCTGTAACGGGGGATAGGGCATACTCTGTTAGATTTACGTTTCCTGGGGTTTGGGAGGGGAACTTTTGTATGTAAGGCGAAGAATGGTTCTCAGCACGAACAGTTGTCTCACAGTTAAGACAGAGGCGAGTGTATAAAGTTTAATAGTAGGAAATCTGATTGGTTTAGAGTACATGACCTTAAGCACTGCTCTCTGTGCCCGTTCGACCTTTATAAAATGAGTTTTAGGAGCACATCCCCATGCTGGGATGCAATAGGCTAAAACTGAGAGACAGAGCGCGGAGTATACCAAGTTTAGGGTTTCTAAGTCGGCTGATTGCCTGAGTGATTTAAATAAATGGATGAGGCGTCTTACTCTGGTTGTGAGAGCATCTATGTGGTAGTGCCAATTTAGGTAACAGTCAATATGAACCCCAAGATATTTAATAGAAGGAACTTGTGTTATAGGAAGGCAGCTGCAGTTACCGTTCTGGGTACAATTTTTGTGTATACATATTTTATAATTTAAGGGAGGTTGTGTATTGCTACGTATTGAGAACGGAATGAGGGTGTTTTTGCAAGATTGAGGGATAGAAGATTTTGTGACAGCCAGCTATTGATAATTTTCAGATTGTGTTCTGATATAGATTTGACTTCCGACCAATCAGAGCCGTGGACCACTAGAGCGGTATCATCCGCGTATGTAAATATTTTACAATTTGGCAGGTTCATATTGCATAATTGATTAATGTAATTCAAAAACAGGGTGGGACCGATAATTAATCCTTGAGGAACACCATACTCGATAGGTTCTTCGTCACTAATATTTCCACTGATTATAACGCTTTGACGGCGGTTTGAAAGGTAGTCGCGAAAGATGTCATGTGCAATACCTCTGATTCCAAGGCTGTGCAGTTTAGATAAAAGTATGGGCAGATCAACGGTGTCGAAGGCTTTTTGCAAGTCAAGGAATATACCCACACATTTTTGTCCCTCGTCCAATCTGGTTGTTATATACGTGGTAAGGTCTACTACGGCATCCTCAGTGGAATCATTAGCGCGTAAGCCATATTGTTGAGTTTCCTTTTCTTATCGCATGCTCATCTGCATCCACTGGCATTGGTCTTTCTGAACCTAAGATATTATTGATTTGAATGAATCAGAGAAATCAGACCCTTTTAAGGGCCAGAGCTGACGATCTCCTCATTGAGTTAAAGTTCGAAATTTAAGGAGTCACCCATGAGTCACCAATTTTTTGTCATTCAAATGATTAAGGGAGAAGCACTTTTGAAGACCTTTTTACACTTTCTCTCAGATTCTCTGGTACTCAACTTTTTTACTGTTTCAGAATGACTATTAGCATTTAAAATCGCAATACATCGTATAACGAATAACATCAAAGTTATAGCCGAAATATCTATTTTAGTTAAAAAAAGAAAAATGGGGTAAAACGCATGGGGTAGTTTTGAAATTTCATTGAAATCAACGCTATTTAAAGGCTTCTAACACTTTTAAGTAAATTTTAGTGCATAAATAGACTCAATATTAGAAAAGACGGCGATGAAATATCAGTAGCAACGTTCTGTAAACATTTTAACAATTACAAAGTACTTATTTAATGAAATGAAAAGTAAATGGGCATAACTTTTAATTGAAATAAGTTCAGAGTCTCACTTGAGCCGTAAGTACTTCTAGACACACAGACTTTATGACTGATTTTTGCCCCAGGGGTATATGAAAAATGAACCTTTTCCTTCCAAGTATAAGTTTAAAAGTGGAATTGATCGGTAGTCACGGTAGTGATATATAAAACATTTTGACTAATAGTGGGAATAAGCGCTACGTATACCTTGAATTGGATGATGATGACTGACCGTGATCCTTACGCGCTTATTTGAAAAAGCTTATCATCTGTACTAGAAAATGAAAAGTTCTCATAGCTTAATTATTAACGACAGGCTGTAAAACGTCAGTAGTGACAAGTTACATATGTGCAGTTTTGTGTTTCCACTGCCCAAAAAAATCACCACAAATTTACCTTTTAAAAACGCTTCATAAACTCAAATGTTCAAACCTGCCCCTGTTCAAAGTTGCCCCATTCTCCCCTACCTACTTACTTATTTAGCTTAGGTTTACGAATAGGTAGGTATGACCCGTAAGTATCATAAACTCTGAAAGTTACTTAGGTACCTAACCAGCATTAGTTTGACTAAATTTCTGATAAAAAAAACTAACTACCTTGACTTCCAACAAGGACTTACTGCAAGTGTGCAGTGCACCAAAACACACACGCAAAACTAAACCTAATATATACCTATGTATAAGGCAACCTCTAATTTGTATATTCGCGCTAATCTATTAGCTTAGGTACTTACGACGGTCTTTTGTACATCATGAAGGGACTGAAATGTAGGTTGTAGGTAGATACAGACAGGTATGTAGCCAGCACTTCCTAATTACCTGCCTGTCTTACGTTAAAAATGACCTACATGTGTTAGAGCCACACGCTAATCGTTATCAGTTACTTCGATAACTGCTATTCGGTATCGATATTTCAGTGTTATCTATCACAACGCATCCCATTCCTAATATGTAGATAGTCGTAGTTTGACAATATTTTCGTGACAGTAAAATACCTACATAATAAACGCGTTTAACCCACTGAATGGTTTCCATAGTGTGTTGTGAAGTTATGTGTTCAAGTGTTTAAAGTTAAAAATATAATGTAAATAAATAAATTTAAGTAGATACAGGTATTTTGTGACATTCTCAAGTGGTTTATGTGCAGTCTACATTGTCAGTAAATAGCACAATAGTGTTTTGCGCGGCAAATGGCGAAAAGTAAGTACTTAGTTACTCATACGATTTTGCTATTATATTTATTATGTAGTTATTTGTATGCAACGGCTTTAGTCGCACAAAGATAACGCATTAAAATTAAGTAGTGTTTATCGCAGTAGAAGGTACATTCTTGTATCTGAGCCATATATCTTCGCCAGCCTATATTAGTTACGTACAAGCGATTGAATCTTCCTAGCCTTTGATTCAGATCAACAAGATCTTCTGTCATAAATAAAGCTGTTTTTCTGACATATACCCATTAATACCTATGTTCATTGTGATCTGACTCCTACCCTACCTTTTATGATGATGAATCATCATCATAGAAGTCCTGCATTTTTGATACACGTAGTCAAATCTTGTACATAAACGATACTGGAGTTCAGATACATAATTTCTACTTGAAAATAGTTGATTATAAGGTAGGTAGATGTTGCCTATTCTTTATGATGCAAGGATGGAAGGGCTAATCCCTTAGCAGCTTTCCATAATCACCTCGTGTGAATTAAGTAAAACTGGAATAATTTACCACCAACAATTTAAATTTCCAGTGGAGTCCAGCGCGTATCACCCAATTGGTCAGAACATCAACGAAGGCATCGAGCTAGACCTGCTTCAGGTGGGATCGGAACCGGTCGGCATTCGCTGCCCGCACTGTCAGGAAGACGTGATGACCAGGGCCACTTACAGGAACACTAGGCTCACCCACATCGTTGCTATTGTTATGGGAATATTCTTTTGGTGAGACACTAAGATTGAACTTAGCACATTGCGACATCAAGAGAGGCTGCATAAAATAACACCTACACGTCTTTCTTAGGCTAGATGCCATCTTGTACTGCGGTGTTAAGAGATCTAATCTCACCGAGTTGAGGTCGATGTCCGCGGTTTTTTTACAACATCAAATACATTGATCTGACTCCGTGGTAATTAGCTTAATACAGATATCAGTATCAACAGTAGTATTACAAATAAACTGAAATAAATACATATAACACCCAGACCAGTACAAACAGACATGCTCATGCACACAAATGTTTGTGCGGGGATCAAACCCGCGACCTCTTGGTTAATAGTCAACTTCTTGACCATTACACCAAAGTGGTCGTCGAAATGTGGGTTAACAGATTTATTATTTGTCAGCAAGTAGGTAGTACTTACTTACCTACCTCTGTTTTTATGAAAAACATGCGCAACACAACACACTACAATGCGTCCCCACAAGATGCTATTTGTACTGCGCAAGCAGAATCAGCGACGGAGCGCGATGCTCTTTTTGTGCAATTGGGATGGTTTCTGACTTGCAAAACAAATAAGATTAGAGTTTCATTTGACCTCAATTTGATAGGCATGCTATTTATGACGTACTATACCGACCTCTGACTTAGACGGCGAGATTAAATTTAACCATATTTTAGTTCGAACTTTATAAATTTAGTTTTGTAGAGTTCCAAATGTAATTCAAATTCCAAAGGGTCTCTCTGTTTATCTCTGGCATTATAAAACTGTAAAACTGATTGACGTAGTATACCTTTTTTATTTTTAATTTTTCTTTATGGCTCTATCGTTAGCGTAGCCATTATCAAGTAAAATAGTATACCTTCCTAATCTCCCTAGGTTGCTTGAAAGGGGACAGAAAACGTTTACAATATACCGTAGGGAAGAAGGCACCTTTGAACAGGTCAGGGGCAACTTTAAACATTTGAGCTTACGGAGCTATTTTAGAAGGTGTTTTTTTTGGAAACAGGCAACACAAACCTGCACAACTGTTACCTGTCACTATTGAAGTTTGACAGCCTGTCGTTGAGTTATGAGGAGTTTTCATTTTTTTGTTTAAAGATCTTGGTCGTCCAATTGGCTAGACGACACCACCAATCGTTGACATACTTTTTATTATCTGTCAAAACGATTTGCCTCCATAGATTTTGTATGGGAATAAATGAACGTGACGTCACGGTCATATATTAGAAATCGGAGTCAATTGACCGAATATTTATTGAGTTTTGTGTGTTTAAAAATTGGTTTCGACAGCTTTTTGGAAATAAACTGGTTATAATTAGTTCATAGGGGCTATGTTTTTTAAACGCCATGGTCTTGAAAATATTTAAGATAGCTGTCATCATGCCAATTCAAGATGTACGGATCGTTAGTTCCCTCTTTTAGTCAGAATGTTTAATGTATCACGCAATGGACTACAGATCAATACCATTTTTTAACTTTTACTTGGAAAGAAATCGTTTTTCAATTTACAGATACCCGCAAGCAGCAGGCAGCTTTAAACACTGTCATGGGGGTAGTACTAAAAATGGCTGAACAAAAACTTGAATAACAAATTGACTGCTAGTCAATTTCTTATTCAAGTTTTTTTTATAAAGACCTAGAAGACATAAAGAGATCTAGAAGTACTTTCTGTTCAATAATTGAGACTCGGAACTTATTTCGATTAAAAGTATATTTTTACTATTGCTTACTTTTACATTGTTATTTTTAACTTTCATTATTATTTTTCAACTCCGTAGTTTCCTAAGTTAAGTCTATTAATGTCGTTACTGAAAAGTGTAAAAAACCTTAAAATTACCGTTTTAGAATATTTGATTTCTTATTCTAAAAAGGAATTTTGTGGCTATGATTTTTGCATTCTTCGTCATATCATGAATTGCGATTGTAGTTTATATATTATAGCCTAATAGCATTAGCATTGCGAAATAGAAGAAAGGTTCTGACACGATAATCTGAAGTTATGACTGAAAGTGTAAAGTGTTCAAAGGTGCCTCCCTCTCCCTTGGGTACGGTATTTTTGTGGTAGAGTAGAGATAGAGGTAGGCGAATGTAAATATAACCTGCTAACGGTGATCAATCCATTTGGGTAACGCTATATGACTGAAGTCTTGTGTTAGCACACACAACTTATTAGTAGTACAAACTATAGTAGGTACCAAAGTATATTTTTTTCATACAATCAATATTTTTTTTCTGATCTGTATCAGATTTTTATTGTATTGTCCTGAACACCTAAAAAACTACCTTGTGCATGTGCTTATATAAATACATTTTTCAATACAGGTGGCTGTGTTGCTGTCTTCTACCCTATATGGTGAAAAGGTGGAAAAATGTCGAACACTATTGTCCGCGATGCATGAAGTTTCTTGGAATTTATACGAGGACATCGATTGTTTAAATTTAAATAAGTACCTACAAATAAGATTTTAAATATAGGAACCTATTGTTGAGCAGTATATATCTAATTATTTTGTTTATTGTTATCAAATCCTTCTTACTCCATGTTAAATAGTTTAACTACGCTAATAACGCATTCATTCTAGATACCTACCAAGGTAATGAGTAGATAGTGATAGTGACTTAGTAAAAAGTATTTGTATATGAATAGACACTTTTATTTTTCAGTCTAAAAATACCTTAATTAAGTACATTTGTTGATGTCAGTATCTACAATATAGAAGATAGCTCGATTCTACGCAGACCAATTGCAACAAATTTAAAAACATTGATTGGGTAAGTTTACCTTTGTAGATATTGGAGCCTAAATTAGAAATTAAGCTTACCTGTATCTTCCTATAAAAGTAGAAAACCTAATTGAATTATTCTATAAAATTTATTATATTGTAGATATACGATGAGATCTATAAATCAAGAAATGTGTTTTCAATTAAATAAATCTGAAAATGAACATATAATTTTACTTCTATATGTTGTTTTATATCTTATTTTATATAATAAAAATACGTCTGAATCCTTTCTATTGTTGGAAAAAAACTTTGTAGGCTATCTTTATATAATATGTATATATCTGAAATGAGCAAAAGGCAAGAGTTTGTAGGCAAAATCTTTTGCACATCTAAGT
The DNA here is from genome assembly GCA_963921415.1 of Pyrausta despicata. NCBI lineage: Eukaryota > Metazoa > Arthropoda > Insecta > Lepidoptera > Crambidae > Pyrausta > Pyrausta despicata. The sequence continues at coordinate 10,850,537 of OY992846.1, read as the reverse complement.
AGAGACTGTACATTAATATCACAAACTTGTAAAATCCAAAAATAAATGACGCAATTATTATGATATAAAAAACGGCCTGTGGTAGCCCGTTGTTTTAAGTTTTAATTTCACATTGTAAAGAAATTTGCTAAAAATAAAGTACCTTAATAAATATCGTTGTCTTTGTTGATTATGCTGTTACATGTTTGCATGTGTGCGAAACCTTATCTTACTTACAACATAAACATGTGATTCTAAATCACGATACACTAAAACTTGTAATTATTTACGTGTTACAAGTATATGTTTTAAATATTTACAAGCTTATAACTTTTCGTTTTACAAAAGTATAAAGGTTTTCTCATGATGCGTTTGTGACGCTTCAGATCGCTTAGAGATCATCGTTTACAAGGGCAGGTTAGTCAGGACGGGATGTAGGTGCCCACGAATGCTTGACAGTTGGGACAGTAGTGATTAGCAGTTTTACATGACCTCATGCAGTAGGGGACGAAGCAGCCGCAACAGCATCTAAAAACACATATTCAAAAAGTGTTAAAAGTATTTCCTTGCAGTGGTAGATTAAATGTTTTTACTGGTAGGAGGTTGGCTAACTTAAAGTAATTAGTAGAAGATACAAACTTAAATCGACCTTCACCAAGCTAAATAAAATATCTAATGTACTAAATTTATTACGAAATATATTTCATTCTATTATCAACTCGGTGAATGTCGAACTAAGTTCGGATCTTACTATAAGTAGAGGATGAAAATACGCATTATATATGTACAAAAAAAAAAAAAATTATAAAATAATAATAATAATAATTATAATTATTATTATTTTTATATCATATAAAAACCAGCACACAAGAAATGACGTTAATAAGGAAACTGGTTTAAGCTACAGTCAACAGTTTTTGTGTAAGTAAGATAATGATTTGATTTGAACAAATAAATTCAGGGGCAATTTAAATGAAGGTAGAGCAGGTACGAGTGTATAAATATGTTTTGTTTGATATTTTCTTGACTTCCGTTTTTTGTGAGTATAGTATTGATTCGACAAATCAAGTTGTCGATGTAGGTATGGCTCTACATTTTCTCTCAGGTAACAAATATCATATTACAAGTGGTTTTACGAGTTTCCGGTTATTGTTTACCAACGCCGTATCTTCCTTTGTATATACTCAAGCGTATGTTTACAATTTGAAATATTATTTCTTTTACCATATTTTTGTCATATTTCGCTAAATTTTAATAAGTTAAGAGACTAAGCATCTGACTGCAATTTTTTTCCAGTGTAAAATGATATTCATTCTGTTGAACCTTAACAGAGATCGCCAGATCGAATGCATCGTGGTATCCTATTCTTGGTTGAACTTTACAAGATCGTTCTGACGGCTTAGGATAGGACACACGTTTATAGAATATTGATTGAATTCACCATCATTCGATCAATCGTTTGCGATCTTATCGTGCCAGCTACTTACGTCAAACAAGCTGTGGAGTGCACTAATAAAGACCAACATAACTAATAAGTATTCCACTCATATATTTTAGCGAGTAGGCATTTAGATAGTACAGCTATAGACTACATACGTTTAGGCAAGTTGGGTGGTCTATTTGAATAAATGTTTTATGATCGCTGGTACTTATTTGAATGGACATGGGTTGTATTTGCTTGAATTTACGGCAGACGCAACTAAATACGTCATTCGAGTAGGTGTCGAGAGTTTGCTCATGCGCATAAATATGTTATTATCAAAAGCATTGCGTCGTTGACCTAAAGGGATTTCATCAGAGGTTGGTTCACTAATGGACAGATGCAATGTTATCGTGACATCGCTATGCTGATTACTAGTAGTTGATACTCTGAACAATATTGAAATTAATTGAATTACTTACTACATTTTATCTGTGTTATGCAACTGTGATGGATTGATCAACGCGATAGACCTACCTGCAGTCACATAGTTCTCATTGCATGATTTGTTTATTGTAACATTTTTTATTTATCTTTCAATATGACAGGTATAAGATAGATTAGATAACCAGATATTCTGGTAGTCATAGAATAAAGTATGACTTACAGTAGAGGTCTTAATCAATCTTAAAGGCATTGTTGTAAAACAGCCAATTAGACATAACTGATATCGTTGTTTAACAGTGGCATATGCACAAAGTACAATATTCTCCATATGCACGTGAACTATGTACATTTTGGTCTACATCTTATCGTTTGCTACAGTAACAGCTGGTTTTAACAGTTCCTTTGTAAGTGTAAAAAAACAAAATTAAACATGCAAAATACGCATTGTAGATATAGATTGTTAGTATGCTTCGGTAGAAGGGTTTTAATTCTTAATAAGGTCCATAGGATTGGAGGATCAAAACGCATAAACACGATTGTGTAAGCATTCCAGTTATACAACCACAATGAACAATTAACAAAAGAAAACTGATAAACTTACCCGGCCAGAACGCAGAGCGCTGCAGAGACGATGTGCGTCCGATTGTTGGGTACGTAATCGACCCGAGTTACTATGGATTTGCTGCACGTAGCACAAGTCGTCCCCGTTGGGCCCGGACCGAGTTTGCCTGGGTTCCGGCCAGGCCCTGGCGCGGATGTGATGACGGTGGTCCGAGGGGTGGTAGCTGGTGGGACGACCAGGCCCGGCGGCGGTGGAGGGTTGTTCCCGAAGTAAGACGGCGGCGGCGCCGGATTCGGTAGAGTTTGTTCGTACGGCGGGGGCAGACCCATTTTGTTTTCCACTGAAAATAATAATTTTCTCCATTGATTGTGTTTGTCTCTGTATAGAACATAGCTTTGGTATTGAGAGCATTTGTGACCTTATCACAGTCGTATGGTGTACACACGGTTCGGTTTTCTAAACGCTATTATTTTGGCAGTGGGAAAATGGTTTAAGTAGTAAGGAACTAATTTTGATGAGGTTATATACAGACGATACGGATATATAAACATACCTACCTAATTACAATTATAAATATGTACTGTACTGCATGTTTTATACCAGTCCTTGAATAGAATAGTCATTACACAAAGAATCTGATGTAAAATAGACAAGAGATGTGCGAGACAAAGGCTCAGAGGCCAGTATCAATTATGTGCTTTGTAGAGGCCACAAGCTGAGGTTTTGGACTAATCTAAGAAGCGATTATGAGTAATGACGAAATAAGACCGCAGTATCTAGGGCGTAACTCACAAGGTTTTGCGAGAATCGAAAGTGATAGGCTAGATGATTTTGCTAAGTGATTTGGTAACTCATAATTAGCCGATTTAGTGAATCGGCGAGGCTATTGGCAAGATTACGTCAATACTGAGATCGTTTTCCACAGTAATTTGGGAAACATCAGTATTGAACAGTGCAAATATACGTTTGGCTAATGTCATACGCAGTGTTTGTTTCTTGAAGATAAAAAGTAAGATTGAAGAAACTGGTTACTCGTGGGTTGGAATCGGTGTGACTAGTTATTTACTGTTACAAACTGAGTCTTTGTGTTACGGCTCGGAGCAGCCAATTTGCAATATTGGCAAAAAATAAAACAATCACGATTAACCTTTGCTCTTTGAATTTTAAGAATCGCCTCAATGAGTAGAAATATGTATAATAATATGACATTGAGTTTTAATTTCAATGATGATGATGGCTCAGAAATAAAAATCCGTTTACTTACTTGTTGCGTCCATTGCGAAACTTTAGCCTTTGTGGAGATTTCTTATTGCCACATCAATATTCACAGTACACGTCACTGCCGATTTGGACACGGTTAGAAAATAGTTCGATCTCTATTCGGAGAATCACAAGCAAAATAAAAGAATGCCACTTTATGTTAAAAAAATGATTTAACGTTGTGATCTCGCGCTGTTTACCGTCCGAGTGAATGCACCGTGCGTGAGTTGCGCGGGCGCATTACGTCACGAGGGAGCGAGACGCAACACGCGCAACTCTACGTGCGATAGAGACGCAGAATTCGCTCGACATGTAATAATAAATGTTTTCGTGTTTTCCAACTGTATACAACTTTATGCGGCATAATTAAGTCAACCTATGCACATAACAAAGCAATTCGAATAACTCTTGCATTTTTTTCCAGTGACCTCAACGTGTCTTGTTTTTTTCTTTTAACGGGATGTGCGAACCTTATTGACTTGATTGAAGTTAGTTCTAGAAGCCCTAAAAGCAAAACCATAGGCGTTTCAGCAAGGTTCCAGCTTCCAGCCTTTATAAAATTAGTAGTGGAATATACAAATACTTAGCTGTACCTAGTAGAGCTTTGAGCGTCGGAGCTGTGGCGGCAATGCGGCATCGTCTTCACAAGCGCTGAGTTAGAGCCTCTTCTATTTTGAGTGGAAAGTATGTTTCAATACATGCGTTAAAAAAATGGTAACATTTCTTGTTGATCGGTTTTCATGTCTACCACATTTTTTATGAACAAACGCCCACGAACCTTCTTATTACTTAAGATTTACATAACATTAAATTTTAATTTTGTAATTATTTTGTCTTTACTGAAATGTAGATAAACATCTTACATAACTTTGAATGAGACGTATCCAACTAAAAGTAAAAATGTAAATAGTAGTACACAATCAATGTAGTATTTGCTCATTTGCATTTACGAATTATTTTTGTTGCCCTTTACTCGAGATTTGTTTTATTTTGGTTTAGATGCGATATACATTAATGTCATATCATCTTTAAAAAGCAATGTAGACAAACAAATTATAAGTTACAAAATGATTTCTACCAAAAATTTGCCTACCATAAAACTTGGCAATACATACCGCGAATTATCCGAAGCCATTGTTCAAACACAGTATTGTGGAAGCCAAATAGGTTATAAAACTTATTACGGGGACTGCAGGTGTTATAACGTTGTATGTAGGTTTGAATGGGCGCTTACTTCAGTGACGGCCTCGACGTAAGTACGCTGAAGAGAAAAAGTGTTAGAATCATGATTGCGATTAGCAGACAATACTAAGGGTGTCCCATTTTCACTTATGACTTAATTCTGATTTAAGTAGCAACAATATCGAATAGTGATCAAAAGAAAACAAAATTGCTTGGGAATACGGTTTCTGAAAATTTGCAACAGATGATGACCATAAAAATTATAGGGGCTTTCCGTCATCTACCCAGGTGTATGGCGCACTCACCTACCTTGGCGGTATGCAATCAGTTTTATAATTATTATTTAATTTTAAGAAGGTGGTATGAGTTAGGTGCTATCAGTATACTCGTATGTCTGCGCTGTGCACCATGTAAAAAATAAATAACTATGTAATTCGTTAACGGTTATAAGCCTAAAAGTCTGCGAACGTAAATCATACAAACTTTGCTCTATGTCGCAGAACTGAAAAATAATCCACTTGCCAAGATGTTCTATATAAATACTATTTCTCTTGGGTGGGGATGGTACTGAACATAATATAATTATTTATTACATACACACCCGAAAAACTAATCAGTCCTTCACTAATGATGTAATGATGGACACAATTTATTTTAGCGACTTGTTACAGTTTATGATGCAGCCAGCTCGCTATAAATCTCATTACGCCAAGTATGCATCGTGAGGACCACACAGGAGGATGACTTAACGAGCTATAGACAGGTGTAATTCGTCATGCATCTTATAGCCTTATCAAAATTTGCTAAGCACCAGTGCGAATATGGCTGTAATATATTGGAAGGCACCTTATTGTAATAACGATGGACCATCAATTTGTGACTTGATGGGTATTAGAGCGGTTTATACATAAGTACTAACAAACCAAAAAAATCACATACTATATTTTTATGTTTATCACGACTGATTACAATATTACAATCACATCAAAACTTAAGCTAGTTTTACCTATGTATTTGTATATATTTTTAAATTCCACACCTTACATCAGAAATGACAACTAGGAATTCAACTTAGACCGAACACTTAGTCATGCTCGTAAAAATGAAATGATATCTAGGGTCCGAGACCAAGTTACAATTGCACAAGTCACTGAAAAAGCAACCGAATGCAATATGTATAGTTGGTATTTGCCCACGTTGAGGTCACGTGACTACATTGGCGTAGGCATTTGTTATTTCCATACATACTGCAAGCGTAGCGTTCGGTCGCTATGTCAGCCATGTAATTGTAACTTTGTCTACGGACCCTAGGCTCTTCTCTACAGGACTAACGATATTCTATCTTCTATAGTGCTTGCTAAAATAGTACCTACTGCTGGACATTATCTATCTATTGTATACCAAATAAGCTAATTCACAATGTATCAAATCAAACCACACAATATTGACGTCATTACATTAGTGAATTAAATAGGTTTGAGAGAACATAAACCACAAAACAAGATATTGTTTAAAATATCGCAGCTCATTTGCGTTTTGCTTCGCCATAGTCGGGTAAAAAGTAGCACTTATTTAAACATCAAATTCTCAATACATTTTACACTAGTAAAAAGACTAAAGAAAGAAGTTTATTTGATATATTTTTGTACATAAAACCTAATTAGATAAGTACCTACCTAATTACCTAAAATAAACAAAATTAAAGATTTTTCTTCCCAAGCGCCATCTCTGTTTTCAGCATCCAACTTGATTATTAGCTACAGTCTAATTTTATGTCAGGGCGGGCGGCACGCCACTGTCATCCGGCAGAGGGCCCGCGGTTAGGCGGGCGGGGCCCGGCGCTGCGCGCGCACGGTTACATAACGTCTTTGGAGGCTTCGCAAGCGCGCGCAGCCAGGAGCGCGGGGCGCGGGGCGATCGATGCGCGCCCGGGGGGAGTCAGTCGAGCGGCGAGCGAGCGACATGGCGGCGCGCCCACACCGCGCGGCGGCCCCGCGGCCCGGGCCGCGCGAGTAGGTCGCCATGCGCGATGCGGTATGAGGCAGCGCCGCGCCCGGCGGGCCGGCCCCCGCTAGCGGCGCCGCCCCCGCCATGCGAGCGCCGCCGCTGCTGCTGCTGCTGCTGATGGCGGCCGCGGGCCTGGCCGTGAGTCCGCTCGCGCGCCTCAACCCCTGGCTGAGCGCGTGCGACCTGGAACAGGAGGGCGCAGGCGGGCGCGAGTGCGGGGGTCCGACGTGCGGCGGCGGCGGCGGCGCGGCCGAGGCCCTGACGGGACGCGACGTGCCGCACCTGTGCGCGCTCGGGGCGAGTGCTCGCGCGCGGCGCCTCGCCTCGCTGCGGCTGCGCGCGTGCTGCGAGCGCTCGCCCGCCTCCGCGCTGGATCAGGGCGCGCGCGACGAAGTGCTCGCGGGCGGGGAGCGCTGCGAGCGCACGCTGCACGATCTCCTCGGCCTGGACGCCATGGTCGCGCGCGTGCACTGCGACTTCGTCGACATCCTCAGACGCTACGATTGCAGCCAGTCTTACTCCGTACATTCGTGTGAAGAGTGCCAGGTGAGTGGACAGCATGCCGGTGATCAGCTTAGCACGTGCACGTTTATTTATACCCAGTGGATGCTGCTGACCTTTATGGATTTTAAATCAGGGGTTTCCAGGTTTGTAACACAAAGACGTCTAAAGGAAAGCAATCTTACGTTTCGTGTAACCATTAGGATATTGCCACTCTGAAATAGCTATGGATGGCTGGAAACACTACACGAAAATTGAAACCAATTGACAGCTTGATACGTTAAGTAATTTCGATGAGCTTGCAGACATACTAAATGGTCAGGCAATCAATCATGCTTGAAGGATATAGAGAAAGAGGTGAGGCTGCGTAGGGTGGCAGGGTCGGCCATGAGCACTCCTCGTGACCCGTTTCGCTGCTAAGGCGATTATATGCGTGTATTGATCCACTTGGCAAGTCACGTTTCTTAACCATAAGGTACCGTGGATTAGGAAAAGTAGGCAGTGGAAAAAGTATTAATAAACAGGTATGGAACGATAAAAGAGTAATGAGAACGGGTTACTGATAGAACCATAAGGTTTCCATGAAACTGAAAGCTGGATGATTAAGCGTTTAGATAATATTGTAAGATTACGTCTAAAGCTTACCTAACTGACGTTTTCCCGTTAAATAATGATCATCATGATCATCATGTGGTAACGACTAAATTGATATTTGTTGTCTCCCCACTACGAGTATAATGCTTATTGGAGCCACTGAAGCGTAATGTCTTAATTTTAGAATAATTCAACGGGATCGCTGTTAATTTGCGACATTCAAAAACTAATTCATCTAACTAACTTAACCAAGCCATAAATATCGATGTAGAGATACCTAAATAAATAATTGTAACTCAATGAGAGAGACGAAATAAGCCTGCCATTTCATTCGCTTATTTCAGCGCAAACCTCTGTTATGTCATACTTAGTTGGGGCTCTACTTTTAGCGATTTGGAATTCTTATGAAATGTTCTCATATATCATCTTCTCTTTCTGTTTTCATATGGGTTCAGCTTTTTACGTGTTGATATCTTGTCAGTATTAAATAAAATTTACTACTTTCACGTGATAATTTCTCTGGTGAAATCATAATTGCTAGTGTATAACGGTGTTCATGGGTGTATTTCCAATTCTTTAACCTCTTATTCGATAAAAGTTATACAAGTTACGTCAGGCTTAGAAACTAGGCTTAAATCCATCTATTTTATAACCCTATTTGTTCTTACAACAATATACCATTAAATAATTATATGACAGCGATTAAGGATCTCAGCGACTAATTGTAAAATCTATAAAATAACCCTTTTTCTGTCGCGATTGGGAAATAACATTATATAAGTAGCAAATACAAATCACCGAGTTTCTTTTTATCAAATACTGCAATATTCGTGTTAGCTCAAGGAAGGTCGATTATCCTGTAACGGCGATCAATCATCCCTTCTGGTAGCCACGCCACTATACCTGATACTCTGACTCCCTGGACACGTGTTCAGAACCAATATATTAAATAAACAAACTTGCTATATTTATATGGGTATACATCCGTTATTAAAGGATTCGTTTTGTAAGTCAATTCGGTTGAAATGAGCTATTTAAAGCTTTGTATTGCTCAAAAGTTAAGATTGGACTGACATTTTTTTTATGTAACAAGTAATATTGATGAAATTAAAAGTAAACACTGTTAAGATGTCTCGGTAACCAATTCCGAGATAGGCGAAGCCGCGTGCTAAGACTAGTGCCGTAATGCTAAGCGGTGGCGTGTCAGTAGCCATTTTCCGTTTCTCCAAGATGTCACCTGCAGAATATCTGAAAGCTTTCAAACGTTTACCACTCCGCTGGGTTCATTTATTTTTATGTCGGTTAAAGTGCTTGCGACAATGGAAATTCATAGGTATTTATCAACATTGTAAAATAAAATTTTTGCGAAAATTTTGTTTTAAAGGGCACAATAACAAGTGTAGCAACCGGCCAGAAAAAAGGTTTAATGGACGTTAAAAACCTATTAGTGTCTTTTCTCGTGTAAAGTATAAGATGTTAGCACAAAAACAACTCAAAATATTAGTTGTCTACGATACGATGACAAACATTCCCAGCATTCGAAAAGCGATGAATTCGAAAACTAATTTAGAGACTCCTTTGTGGTTTAAATCATCATGATCAATCAGGTATTTATTTCACGTTTTGATAGTAGCACGAAAATAAATAAGTTGACTTATACCAATAAGACTCAATTAACGTGTCTACACTGTAAAACTAGTGTAGAAACCGCTTTCAGCTGTAGTGATGAAATTTTCACAAGGTGTGCTTTGCATTTTCCTTAGTAGCTTTACGGGCAAATACTAAAAATAAATGATAACTTTATTGATCATTTAAAGTACATAGATAAAATATTCAACAGGCCTTTTAAAGACGGTAGCGTTTATGTGTGACTTCGACATTCCCTTCGTTGGTTTTTAAATGCGGGTCACGGCACGGGGAAAATATGTTTCCCGTGAGGTAGGAAAGACGGCTGTCTATCTCACCTTTGACCCCAAATTCCTCGAACTGTCGGATGCAACATAAAGGACCCATATGACATCTCTTTTATGACACCATAACGTAACGAAGGTGAACCTTAGCGGAACGAAAACATTCCTATAAGTTAATGTGTTGGTTTAGGATCCTGATAGAATTAAAACTTGGTGTAAGTACGTTATTTTGCTAATAAGTTGTAACATAATGAACAAAATTTGGTACAAGGTAGGTACCATTTTACCATACCATTATGTAGATCTCATTCAATCCCAACATAGAATTAAATACATTCATATTACGTCGATTGATCGAGCTTTAAACTAAAATGGAAGGAATAAAAATATCACGTGAGAGTACCGTTATTAAACTGCGATATAGTGACGTACGTACCTAGGTATTAGTGTTAAAATTCAGCAAAGATGTTACAACAAGTACCTACTTTACAACAAGTTTCTGCTATAAAAAAGTTTCAAACGAAGAATTATTAAAAATCAATCAGCTAAGTGTTTTTGTACAACTTTAATTATTATATTACCAAAGCGAGTCTCTACTAATGTGTCGGTAATTGAACTGATTGGTATTTAATTGATCCCCCGGCGTCGCAACCGCTGCAATGTAGGGCCATCGACAGCACATTAAGGTAAGCGTTATGGAATCTTATACACAAGTGATAACGGTGATTTTGCAACGAAAACGGGTAGCCCGATATGCTGACGTCGGTACAGTCACCTGCAAATCAGCTGGTACATTTTCGTTGCAAAGTAGCTCCAATTACTATTGCAAAACGTGCTACAGAATAAAATTTGATGTGTCGATGTCTGTACTACGTATCATCAATCCATTGTTCGTCACACTTAGTAATTTCCAATTTAGTAGTCAGTAAATTACGTAACTAATATTCACACTGTATTAAGCATTCCGGGATGCTAATTTACATTACACTATTTTATGAATGAGCAAATCATGTTACGGGTTTCCTGATCAATGCTTTTTGTTGAAAGTGTTACAATGTTGCTAGATGCCAGCAGTGTAATTCTATCTAATCCAATTAATGTTAAAAACCTTTTTTTCATTAAAAAAAATTTGGGTACAATAAACTTCATCATAAGAATCTGGCTAGGTTTGTTCGGATGCTATTTTGTCTTATTTTTTTTTAATATTTCTACCTTATTAAATATGTGCCAAGGTTTCTTAACCGTTAAATTGGAAAACCCATTCGATAAAATAACAAAACAAAACAATTTAACATTTCATTGCTGAATTTCTAGACAGTAAAACAATTTAAATATAACTGGTTGATGTATTACAGTCAGATATTTTATGCGCTGTTAATGGAATTGGTCCCTTTATGAATGAGTACGTTAGTGCGAAATGCGTCTCGTATGAATCAAACAATGGACCGAGTAGACGTACCACGTGTCATGTCACGCCGGTGGATTCTCAGAAATGTGTAAAATAATAAACATCGCATCAAGGGTGCACTTGACCGGCCGGCGTGCCTCCTAGCAACTAAATAGTGTGGACGTATTTCTTCGTAGCATTGCGTATATTTTGTCGATTACATTCACGTGTTATTTTAATTTAAGTATGTAATATTAAAATATCAAAATTAGTGGTCAATGAACTAAGAACGTCATCACGATTCGATTCTTTAATTCTTATGTTTAAAATAAAAAGATAAATCGTAGCAGGGGTTCACGAGATCGGACTGCCAGCGCGGCGTAGCTCGTAGCAACTGAATGGTATGGACTTATTTCGTCGTAGCATTGCGTATATTTAGTCGATTGCTGCCACGTTTTCTTTTAATTTTAAAGTTTTTTTTAGTATTAATATATTAAAATAAGTGGTCATGAAACTAAATCACGATTCTGCTAAACTTGCAATTAAAATTAAAATAAACATCGCATCAAGGGCGCTTGCAACCGGCCGGCGTAGCTCATATAGTATAGTCGTGTTTCGTTGTAGAATTGCGTATTTGTTTTGCATCTTTTACCTTACAAAACAACCCGTCCACCAACAAAAAAGTATGGATGTTTTTTGTCATAGGATTGCCTATTTGTTTCGCTTCTTTGCCATTTCTTATTTCAAGAAGAAATTATAAAAGTTTGAACATATATTTGGTTACGATTCACGACGTATGACGATACCGCACTCCGTCGCAGATTCATGCGGTACGTGTTGTCATTGTGTTATGGTTATGGTACGCGTGTCTTTCGTTCTCAAACCTAGTTACTTGCTTACAACGAATAAATCTGTTACCCTGCGGACCGCAAAGAAGCGAGGTGCTCGCCTAAAGATCGTTTCAAGGCATGCACGCGACCCGCTGTAGCAGACTCGTAGCAGCTCGTGCGCCCACGCGTGCAGTATGAACGTGTCTTGGCGTATCACGTTATTTGACTTTAGTTACATTATATCTAGAGCTGCGTTCAGTGTTAAAAGATTACACTTTCATCTGTAAGATTTTTTTAAATATAATCATCAATAAATCAATAAAATCAATAAAATCAGTTTATTTCTGTAATTAGGCTAACAAATTAGCACTTTTACACGTCCCAACATATAAATTGACCCTACCACCGCTTCGGGACAGTTTGAGCCAGTGCTGAGAAGAAGCGGCGCAAGAAACTCAGTCACTATTGTCATTGCCTCTTTTCAAAATTGATTTACAATAATTGTAATTGTTTGCATTTAAACATTTCCATATATCTTTGTCATTTATATAATCATCAATTTTATAATATCCTTTCGACATTAATACATCTTTTACAACTGTTTTAAATTAATCTAAAGGCAATGAAATTAAATTTTCAGGTAATTTATTAAAAAAAAATCGTATTGGTCAAGGTCATAGCTGGACGGGACTGACTGTAACGTAACGTTACATAGCGTTAGCTCTCGCTAAAATGCTTTTTCGTAGCATTGTAGCACTAAAATGCTTTTTCGTAGCAGTGTAGTACTAAAATGCTTTTTCATAGCATTGTAGCACTAAAATGATTTGTTGTAGCATTGTAGCTTAGCTTTGGCATCATGTTACGAATCAAATGACATTGTCATGTTTTTCTCAAAAATGTCTTTAGTCTATGCATTTATAAGTACTGATTATTATTGAATTAGTGTATACGTTAAATTTTTGTGATGTGTGATTTGATAAAATTTCTTAAAAGAGCATATTTAAGAAATGCTTACAAAAACCTTTCTGTAATATTTATTTAAGGTTCTTCCGTTTTGGGTGTAGCATTAATATTCAATTTGACGTTTCCACCCGCTTTTTTGTTGCTATGGCTGTTCGCATGGAGTTAAAATTCACGGCGGTCACTATAAATAAAATTTTCCGAGCTACGTTGCCCATTGTCCTTAGGGAAACATAAACTGTCTTGGAATTCTCATAAAATTTTATCACAAGTAAAATCTAGGATGCGCACGAAATAAGACGACTGACAAAACCGATTAAGACTTAGCCAGAAATAGAATGAAGCAATTTAAAGTTAAGTTAGCCCTCCGTTAGCTTTGCGAGTTTCTCATTGGGAGAATCAGTGGATGGGCTTATATTTAGATGTTGTGTAATCAAACCCCTAACCAACTTGCATAAGACGAATGAATAAGAACGTGTTACTGTTACTGTTTGCACAAATATATTTAATCATCGTAAAGTGTCAGTAAGAAAAGATAATAATACAGACATAATAATACAGAGATAATATGACAGATTTAGATGCACAACAAGACCACCGAAATACCACTGCAGAGCTCGATATTTGTGTTATTTTACATGTAAAAGTACAGACGTGAGCACATCATGCCCTTGGGCGATTATGCACCAAAAATGAGTAGCCCGTAACGTTTATTTCACTTTTTCACAACTCTACTGTTCCATAACAGAAAAATATAGGTAGAGTCAATCCAAATTGAACAAGAAGAGACCAAATTATGTATGAAACAAAAAGGCAAGATATCTCTAAGTCGGTAATATGTTTTGCATAAAGGCTTCGGCTAGTCGCTCCATGGGCGTAATAGGACGCTTCAAACGAGTGTAGTCCGTCTTCATTTGTCAGGAGGAAGCAATCAGTCCACTTCGTTTTTGCTACGGGACTTGTTTTCAACTTCGTATACAAAATCTTATTTGGATATTGACTTCTTTTGGTTTGGTAGGTTCTCTCGAGTGCTCCGGGTTCACTTTTATGTTACGGGGATTTGGTGTCATTTTTTTTTACCTTGGAACTTGAGCCGTTCCTATACAGTCACCACAATTTTTGAAGATTTAAAATTTTATGTAATGCTACAAATAACGGACGCCCGCGACTTCCTTCGCTTTAGTTTCTGAGTCATTTAATTGGGATAAAAAGTATCTTATCACCCAAGTCGGCTCATACCCTTTCTGTATACCAAATTTCATTAAAATCCATTCAGTATTTTCAGCGCTATTTTGCACGGCGTGATGTTTTCAGAAGCAAAGTGTTGAATGATTTGGTGTCCGTTTAATTTGATATTTTTTCTTTAAGTTTCATACCACTGGTTCTTTTCTTGCGAAAGGTTTACCCAATAAAGTTTGTTATTAATGGAAAGAATGGTATTAATTGGCTTTAGCTAATTAAGACAATACAAGCAGATCTCGATTCACGTTATAATAGATTCAATCGTCTGTATGTTGTTGAGATCTTGTTGATTTAGCCGATGCCGTTGCCTCATTATTTTGAGAATGAAACATTTTCTTTGCGCATTCTTTTCAAGTTGAGTGCTTTATGCCTAAAAAAGTCATGAATATGAACCAATCTTATCTTGAACCAATCAATCTTACATAACGCAAACACTGCAATCAAACTTAATAAGGTGGGGAATAGTTTAGCGGCGCCCTTAAGTAGCTCAGGGTGAGGGGGACATCCTAAAAGCAAAGTACGGAGGCCGTGGACCGGTTCGCGAGTGAAGTTTCATTCAAAAACACGCCACAGATTGAGGTTAAGTGGCAGGGCGCAGGCGCGCCGGTCGCGCTCGCGCATGCGCCCTGCCCGCCTCCCGCAATGATTTCACCTATCTTCTGTAGCATTCTGATTTTTGGCTCGGACAAATCTTCTTGCACGTTGGAAAACCTATCGGTCTTCCCTTTGTGGGTTTTTTCTAGGTAACTACAATTTTGAACTTGAATGATAGAAAACTTACGACTTTTGGAGACTCTTGACGGAAATTAGATTTGTCTGTTGAAAGATTGTACTGTAGTCATTTTATGTCGCCCATTTCAGATTTCAGTAGAATATTATGACATTTATGCTATAAATTGTAGTTTATTAGTAGGATGCAAATACCAACCTCGATGACTCATGATTGCGTAGGTTACTTTCAGCAACACATTTACAGGAGTATGCAACATTTTCACGTTACTTATTTTTGTCTTGCCTGTCACGTTTGAACAAGGTGACTGCAGACATACCTAAGCAGAAATAGGGTATTCTAATATTACCTATTATCCCGCCAGCGGTTGCGTCCGCGTGGAATTTGGTTCTCTAATATATTAAGTATACATAGCCCATGTTCATCAGAGATAACGAAGGATTTTAATAGTTAGTTATTTTTAAAAATCGGTCCAGTTTTGGAGCCTTTTCAATTCAAACAAACAATCAAATCTTTCCTCTTTATAATATGAATATATATTTCGTCGTTCGTTTCTTCTTCTTCGTCGTTCCCTCAATGCTGAGGATCGTGACCACATAAAACGTTCCTCTATCTTTTCCGGTCCCATGAGGCATAGACTGTCCTGTACAGACCGCCATCTACTGCTGATCTAATGGCGACAGACCATCTGGTTGGTGCTCGTCCCCTAACGCGTTTTATATTTATATTTATTGATATTTGCATATTAGGTGTGTTACATTAATGGTAATTACAATACTTAAAAACGAACTTATTGACCTAGTTACCAAGAAGGTGTGGCAAGTTTGAGAATTAATGAATTTAAAAATAAAAAATGTGACCAATTATTATTCAAAACTAATGTTAGTAAAGTAGGTATTTGCTAAACGTATAGAGCAGACAGAATTTTCCCTCAACATGTATTCAAATACCATAGACGGCAGTACCTATAGCAAAGTAACAGATTTCCTTGTCACCAAATTATGAAGTGCACACCTGTGCACGAAGATACGTGCGTGAAAGGGTTCCAAAAATTAATATGTTCGTAGAAAAGATGTGTGATGAGTGTGCGGTAATCTGAGACAAAGGGAACAATAGCGAAGAATTAGGGTTCAAGCCTCCGCCGGCCGGGAACCTTCATTAAAATCTGCGCTTATGTAATTAGATACACTTTACGCTTGCACAGATTATGCTTTATAATTGGCCGCTCTTAATCTTTGCATGTTTGTGAAGATACACTTAAAAGCAAAGTTCAAAGAGGAATCGTGGCAAAGAGAATAAGTAATTTAAGAAGTAATTTAATTTTCTCTCCAGCTTTCTTTGCTCCCTTTAAATCAATCAGACCTACTCGTATTTGTAGACATACAAGAAAAAACTGCTAGTCATATAGAATCAGCGAAATACATTTTCAGCAAACGTAAATTTTATGATAGTAATGCTCTCAGTATTTTATTGTATTGATATTCACCCGAAAACGAACGACTAAAATGCGAAATAACCGCGTGAAAACAGAATAAAAAGTTTATGTTGTCATAAAATAATAGTTTACCACTTGGATCCTAACTTATTTACCGTCGGCGTTGAAAAATTCGTAAAATGGAAATACTAGCGACAGAGTGAACGAGGCTGTATCGGATGTGGCGGGTGGCGGCGTACAGCGATTGCGTGCAGTATGGCGAATTGCCGTCTCCGCTTGCCGGGTAGGCGGAATATTCTCGTGCCTCACTTTATGGCACATTTCGACGTTATCTCACAGTATTCTGTTAGCTAGTGATTGTTTATTGATACAACTTCCCCTCCGATTCTCTTTGCCGTGTTTTCTGCATAACGATGCTTGTAGTGCAAGCATCTGATTAGCAGCCGTGTGGGTGTGTGTGTGTGTGTGTGTGATATATTTTTCAGAATAAGCCTCTTAAATTTTCAGTTAATTATTCACTTTTTAGTATTATCCATTACGTAAATTCTATTTTGTCCATATGCTGTTGGAATAATTTTATTTAACTATTTAATACTCGTATATTAAATTTAGTACGTACTTTGTCTGCACCTTTCATAATTACGTAAGATTGATTTGATGTTAAATGACTGCCGGAATTGTTTGTGAACAAAATTTATGTGTTTGCTTCTCCGTTTTAGAGGTTTCACCCAATGTGATATTTATCCAATGCTATCATATTACCTACTTAGCAACGATTTCTTAACTTGTTTTATAAAATTTGGAAATTTTCACTAGTAACGAAGAAAGCATACAACCTACAAGATAAAGAATGATATGAACTAATAAAATGAACGATTAATTTTATACGTCTTATTGCCAAATTCAATCGACACTCATCAGCTGATTAAATCTAAATCGATTGTTTTACACTTGGTAAAATCCTCATTCGGGCCTGGGACCCATTGTCACTAGTTATCTTTACATAAGTAAAATTTTAGTGTTGAAGTTCGCAACTAGTCTAAATAAAACCTGTGCTGTCCTGAGTCCTGCAAAATAGTGTCAATTCACTCATTGTACGTTTAGAGTAGACTCTGTAACTAGAACCAGATAAAGCGACGGGTAAGTGTTTTCAGTATCTAAGTACGAGTATTTTAAAAATCTGAGATCTAGCTAAATTCTTGAACGTAGCGGCAGTGACCAAAAGCGGTTGCAACTAAACTACTACTACTTGTGAAAACTGTTTGGGTAATGAACGACGCTGTTGCTGTTTGTTTTCCTACTCGTAAATAAAGAAAATAAAAAATAAAATAAAATAATCTATCCGTAGTTCTCATGTGCTTTAGGCACAGGAGAAGGTATTTAAGTTTATTTTTATTTTATTTGGGATAGGTTTGCTCTTGACCCACGACTAAGCCCAACGAGGCAAAGACTGAGTCTACGATGGAGCGAACTCACCTAGAAGATGCCTGTTAACTCTAGCTTTGAAGATTTCTAGGTTGTAATTGCAGGGAAACACAGACGCAGTGTAAAAAATCAGATCAAAAAACGAAATGGCAGGAAATAATCCCGTTCAGAAGTGCAAAGTAGAATCTGGCCATAGTCTGTATGTAGAGGTGCGTGGAGGCCGGGTGCTCCGTCGCTCCCAGCCTGACCTACTTGCATTACGACCCACTTTTGGGAATTTTAATATAACTTGTCACGGCGCGGACGTGCGAATGAAATTGTAGACTAATGATCTGATAGAGAATTTGGATTTCTACTTGTAACCCTTTTGACTAATAACTTGTAGTTCTTATAACTGTTTCGTAAACTTGTTGTTTTAAGCGTTCTTAAATAACCGTGTAGGTAATAATGTGTATGTAATTTATAGATCTCCTTATGACAGCAGTGTATTCGGTATGAATTGGATTTACCAAAATCATTTTAAAATATTTAAAGAACGCTTAATGGAATTGGAACTTTATCACACAACCTCGCTTTAAAAGTAACCCACCCGTAAAGGTAATAAATAACCATGAAATTGAACTGCAATCTTTTGGGTCAAATATCTAACAGTGCTTCTCAAAGACAATGGCTCGTTACAGTTTCCGTGATAGTTTCCGCGAGCACCCATTTCATTTCTATAAGACATTAACTGTATTTGTAACGTCTGCCATCCTGCTCTCTGGAGCCCGTATTCCAGTGTGACTGACAAGGACGCTTAATGTCGAAAATAGTGATCGTACTGAGTATGATAGTACGTACGACAGCACATCAAGGTAACACTGCGACATCTTATGCACTTGTAACAATGGCGATTTTGCAACAAAAATGGATAGCCTGATTTGCTGTTGCCTGTACCTGATTCCTCCGACCCGACTAGTTTCGGACTCAGTGAGCGCTTACCGGTTAACGAGGGATCAAAAGCGTGAACCAATCGACTGATCTAATAAGCCGCGAGACGAAAAATCAAATATCCTCGGACAAAGAGAGGCACTCGTTAGTTGGAGAAGATATTTACATGTAAAAAAGTTCCTTCTAAACTATATTACCTAAAGCTTAATACGTTACGTAGGTAAGCATGTTATGTTCCGTATACATATAGCTGAAGAGTTTGACGATACCAAGCATCTAATAAGCTTGTTTTCAAAATGAACAAGTAAAAATACTTATATTTGAAATTATATTGAAAATGGTAGCACCCCTAACGGTTGTGTCAAATATACAGGGTGTAAAAAAAACCTTAACGAAGCCGTCAACCACGCGTTCAGTACATCAAACCAAATCGTATGAAAAAGAAATTTTGGCTGGGAAACAACTTTTATTTTTTGACATCAAAAAAAAATAATTTAATTCTAACCCGCAATGTACAGCGCGCACGCGGAAAAGTCACCGCGGGGCATGTTGCTTTACGCCGCCGCGACGCGGTTCGGTTCGAGTGTGCGCTGTTCATTGCGGAGTGTGCCATTTAGATGCTTTTTATGAAAGAACTAGTGACAATTTGTATCATGTTTCTTTGGAAAAAAGTTAAGTTATAATGGACAGAAGTCATTTCTGTAAAAATCATCAATTTTTTTTTCAAACTTTAACCATCAATATCTCAGTAACCGTTAACTTCCCAGGTATGGTGTAAAGGAAAAAAATGATCGTAACAATTGGTAGAATATGTGGTATTCGGCTTCGTTAAGGTTTTTTTTACACCCTGTAGATGCTGGATAAATAATCCCCGTACAGGGATACAACAAATTGTTGTATCCCCGCTTACAACAATACGGTCTCGGGTCTGTGATTATACAATTATCATGTGCTGGAGCGACCGCAAATTACTGAAGTTTAGACATCCGAGTCTTGAGCATAAGAGCCACTCGGGCCTTGTTTGCATACGGAGCTGTGCAACGGTACTAGCGGTGTACTCCGTAACGTTTCGTCCGTATTTTCGTGTCTAGCCCGTTCGATCGCAGGTTCAAGGTAAAACGAGTGATAGGGATAGCCAATCCGAAACTATGGATATCGGCTTTGAGAGTAGGGCCTCTGGTTGGCAAAATATAAACCGAAAAATATTTTATGTGCTTAATAACGTTATATTGCACTGAAAATGGGCGTCCATGAAGACAGCCAGGAACATCGAATGCGTGAGTGAGTGTAAATGTAACTTATTAGTTCGTTTTAAATAAATATGCAGCTTATGGTGTCGTGATTGCGGCCGAAGGAAACTCGTATATGATTAATTTTGAATACAGTTTATGTAACTGGTCAGTCCGAGTTGGGTGTTCGGAGTATATAAATTAAATTAAAATTCATTTATTTCAGATAAACATTATCCATAATTTACATACATGTCAATAATTAATTGAATATAAAATAAATTGAAAGAAAATAATAAATTACAATTAAATAGTGACAAAAAAACAAAAATTGAATTAAATGTCAAGTTCTTATTTGATAAAAGGCGATGAATTGGCATGCAATGCAGCTTCATCCACCTTCGCATCATCGGGGAATCCCACCGCTCGGCCAATGTATTCAGGACAGTACTGCTTCGAAAGCGTTGAAGCAGCGAGGCACTCCTCTTTCGGATGATGGCGTAGAAATCATCTATTTGTGCCTGTGCGAACATTGTTGAGGCGCTGCAAAACCGTGGTAGCCCCATCAGCGCCCTGAATGCATTGTTGTACTGGAGGCGCAGGGCTTCACCAGCGCGTTAAAAGCAATCCATGGTAATTCCAATTTTTGACTAGTATTCGCGTCCAAATAGTTTTCATGATCATAATGAAGAAAAAAAACACTACTGTTTTAACATATTCCTTGTGCGAATGTCCTAATAAACTTTCAAGTAAGTAGCTTGGAGTATGATGAATTGGAGCAACGCACGCATTACACTGACTGCAAATAACTTCGAGCTTAAATCCGAAAGTGAGTGTAAATTTAGGACCTATGTCCAGAATCTATATCCCAGCTGAAACCTGAAACCCTTATACCTGTTGTGTTTTGCGTACATAGCACATCGACGTACTAATTTGGTTTCAAAAAGGGATTTACCTGTGCTTACAGTGTTTACCTACCTCCACGTCCTGTCGTGTCCTTATATCTCAAATGGCTCTGACTTTTGTTTTCTCCTCTTGCCAACCCCCTATCAGAGTGGCAAAAAGCCCACATCTATAGAGAAACTTGACATGACACAAACTCCTGCTCAAGGTACTCGCGGCTCATCTTTTTCATTTCACCCGCATTTTATTAATCTCGGCAAAGAAACACGGCTGTTCCAAGAGCTATTCAGTCGCCGTCAGACACCACTTGACTAATCTAATTTTTATTCTTCAGCCAGCGGCTGCCTCTTGCTTAAAAATTGAAATTTATTTAAGTTAAACCTGTTCCGCGGTAAAACTACACATAAATCACAATCTGCATTTGAATGAAACCGTTTAAGTAATACCTTGGCTGATGAGAAACTATTTTGGGTAATTTTGGTTTTGTATGACGCTTTAAGAAATCCACCATCATCACCCATATGCAGGCTGCGTGTGTGTTAGAGATTAAAACTTGCGCCAAATGATTAGGTGTCATTAAAACTGTTTCACTATATCATAACATCTATAAAAATATGCTTCCATAGATATTTCCTTATTTTCGTAATGTCGGTTCATTGTTTACACAATTTTTCTTTTAATTATTCTTTACAATTCGGGGTTATTGCTACCCGTAATTAGTGA
Organism: Pyrausta despicata; assembly: GCA_963921415.1. Lineage (NCBI taxonomy): Eukaryota > Metazoa > Arthropoda > Insecta > Lepidoptera > Crambidae > Pyrausta > Pyrausta despicata. Next base: position 10,828,881 of record OY992846.1, on the reverse strand, counting down.
GTTCCGTTTTCGTGGGCGCCGTCACCGTACAAGCGTCGGGCCGCGACAGATTCGCGTCAACACCTTTACATAGTCATGTTTTATTAATGGGATGCATAAATTACTTAGTGCAACTCTCGTTTAGTGCTGGAAATTAACGGGACTTAGCCTTAGTGGAATACTTCGGAACACTTCCATATTGAAGACATCGCGGGGCATGGCCGGTCGAGGTTAATGGAACGTGAAAATTTATAGCACGTTATGACAGTATGTACATACCTACGATAAATAGCTGAACAATATTTGGCTAGGCTATGTTCTCATGCTTGTGCTTGCATTTAACATAAGAGCAACGAGCATGTTTTACTTTTAGTAGTGCAGACTTATGTCATAACATGTTGACTCATGCATTTGTTACCTGTGTGTGCTTTTCACGCAGAAATAAACATATTATGTGCGTTACTCTTACTTACATTCCTTTAAGTCAAATAAAATGATATACTCTCTCGAACTACTTCACGCATAGGTACACATGGCATAATATTGCGACTAACTTTTTGTTTAAATCAATTTACACTATCACACACGCTACATCGCTAGTGTCGCGAAAAGCTCGCCTGTGAACTCGGCCCATCTTAGTCATTATTAATTTATATTGCATGGCTTCGCTGTAAATGAGACAACGAAGTTCTACAAACACTGATTGGCTGAGCTACATCCAATTTAACGTCATCGCATGACACACGTGACTCACGGAGGCTTTAAAAAGATCGAGGCAAATAGACGATCGTGACTCATCGGACGCTTTTACAGACTCGGACTGTTTTATTGAGTTTCCAAGATAAAGTTAACTCGACTCGATGAACTATTATTGAAGTGCATTGACGTAGGTGTTTACGTGTACTAGGGTTATTTTATTTATATCAAACAGAGAAACTGAATCGGTTATTTTTAACTAAATAGTTCCATTAGCTTGGAGTTTATCGTTTTAATGAATGATTTACATACCAAGTAATTAGTGGTAACAAAGTTCCCTACCCAAAAGTAGTCTATCTGCTTCAAGAACCTTTTTTTAAACATGATTCTGAGTAAATGCTCGACCAACGTGCAACTTTTCGTAGAGCCCTGACCTACTTAGTTTAAAGGCTTTGTCAAATTATAAGAAGCGGGATGGACGTGAGCACATTGTGCTTTCACAATCATTTTACCTTGTGACATGACGATATGCGCGGCCTAGGAATGCATACTATCGAAGTGCACTGTTTTGATTACTATGAAAAACTAGTGGTCATTAGTTATTGATACGGGCGATTGCCCGTGACTTCGTAAGCGTGGAAACCCTTTATCTTCACAATTCTTGATAAATTATAGCCTGTGTTTTTCTGATGTATAAGCTAAATCTATCAAGTATTGTTTATGTGAAAGAGTAACCAACATCTATACTTATAAACTTTTGGGTTATAATATTAATAGTAAGATTCATAAGAAAGTGTATGCAAATTGTCAAAAGTGCTACACTAGCTCCAACATTACGCCCAGGAAAGTTAGACAGCTCGCCATTTTTGTACGGCAAAGATACGAAACGCCGCACTACCGCACCGCTCGCTGTATGTTCCAGCTTTAATTCTACAACTATTATTTCGAAACTTCTTGCACATTTGGCACAAGAAGATCTCACGAGATAAACCTAGAGCTGGCATAAGGCATTAAAAACAAAGTTGCAAGAGAAAGTTGGTCCAGTGGTCTCCAACTTTGTAGCGTTAAAAGACCCAGGAATCGCTCAAAAAGAAGTTTGCGACGGTATAAAGACTAACAGCCGTGTGTAACGCGAGCTGAGTTGCCAAAAGTTGCTCGTTATAATTAGAGGGTGGCAGTTCGCGAAAATTAATACTCTTTTTGTGGTGGCTGCGGCCCACAGCACAAAGACAACGGCAACACAAGTAGGGCAGTCCGCCGACTCTCACACTTTTTGTCCGCCACGACCCAAGTTGCGCTTAAAGTATTTGTTATTTATTTTTGAAATATCCGTAGTTATTAGTGGTAGCGGTCATGTGCTTCTGCTGCTTTATGTGTTTTCGAATTTACGACGACTGTCATACAATCAACACTAACATAATTTTCTGTTTTGTTGCAAAGATTTTCCTTCACTGTCTTATCGTTTTTTTAGAAGCATCAGTCACTGTTGGTGCAGACACTAGAGGTATATACAATCGTTTATGCCATAAACACAAATAAAAAATTTGTTTATGGCTAAAATATTTCGCTGAATTATAGCCTTAGTCTCCGTCTCATTATTTTATCCATTTGTAACGGAAGATTTAGTTAAAAGTAGGTAAATTAAATGATCTGGCTGTATATTTCAGACTTTGTTTTCGATATGTGTCTACGTACGGGTAAGGGTCTATGAAAAACATAGCACTGTAGTGCTTGTGCTCATTTAACACACAGGAATTATATTGCATTATTAAGTTTGTCTTTGACGACCGCTTGGTGCAGTGGTCTACATGTCGGACTCTAAAACCAAGGGTCGCGGGTTCGATCCCCGCACAGTACAAGCATATGTGTCCATGAACATGTGTGTTTGTACTGGTCTGGGTGTTTTCTATGTATAATATGTATTTATTTACAAAAAAAAAGTATTTAAGTATGTTTATCCGTTGTCTAGTACCCATAACACAAGCCTCCTAGCTTAATTTGGGACTAGAGAATTGGTGTGATTGTTGTGAAATATTTATTTATTTATGTCTGCGAACGAAGATCATTCGCTTCCATACCTCATCTTTGCAAAAAATAATAACATTGACAATATGGACACACAGCAACCAAATATTTAAATACTCAATTATACACAATACAAAAGTATTAAATAGTAAATCAGTTGAACAAACAGGGACGACACTCATAGTATTCCCTTATTTGTTCTATTGAATCACAGCGTTTTTATAGATAATAAAAAGTATGTCAACGATTGGTGATGTAAACATTCCAATTCCACGTAAAATTACTACGAGTCTACGAGCACTACGGACTACGGCGTAGCATCGTAGACGCCTGAACAAATTCTCGGAAATGCAGCGAGTAAACTATTTTTATTAAATAAATATTAAAGAGCATTCAATTCATTCGAGTTCAGGTAAACTTTGCTTTCAATGTTTTTATGATATTGTGTTCATTAAGGTCAGGCTTTCAGAGTGCAGATATTATTACAGGGAATTTTATTGTAGGGCGCTGTAGTCTCGTAAAATATATGAAATTAATTACACGTGAGTAATGCATTTTCGCTTCATATATTTTAGCGCTGTATTTCATTAGTCTACTTTGGATAATAATAAACATCATATGTATCGATTCAGTAAAGTGTAATAACCACCTGATATGTACTGCTTTGGATTCTTAAAATAAGTTATGAGTTTAACCATAGGTTAATAAGCTTCTTACAATTATGGAGTATCTTTTGTCATTGTCTTTTGTGAAGAGTATTAAGCTATTGCGGGTGAATTTCTAGTTTCAGTCATCTCGCTATTGCTACTAGCATGTTTGAACGTGACAAATGGTATCTTACCATTGATTCTAAAACAAGCTTTAGCAAACAGTGAAAAATAAAAGTGGCAAAGTAGCTAGAAGTGTTAAATACTTACAAGGCTTCTCAATATCAAATCATAAAGAAACTGCAGCATATGTTCAATGTAGGCGCGTAAATTTGCGTAACGCGTTATGTGCATCGTTATTTACCGCTATTTAACGTTGTGTACGCCGCGATCGTTACGCCAACCGTACTTGTTTTAGTGCCGGGTTATTACACTTGGTATAAAAACAGTGTATAATAATTCTTAACGACACAACACTAAAGTAAGAAAAACCAAAAGCTTTCAGTTAAAAAACACCCGATTGAGCCAGGAAAACAGCTTTAACGGCTTTATTGATTTTGAACAGCTTTAAAACTAAAAACCACTTTGATACACACAAAAACAGACACTTTTCGTCGTGTCAGTAGATATCGAATTATTTAATTGTTCTGGTCTGGTCTGGTCTGTCCACAGTATGTAGGTAAAACATATTTTGGGCAAATCGTATACATACCAAAACTGCCGAAATACATTTTACTTCATCTCGTTCACCACATAGTAGCAGAGTAAATAGCTTGTCTTAAAGTTGCAGTATGCTGGCTGTCTGTGAGCCGGTTTCTGTGGTAGCTGAAGCGCGCCGTAAGCAAACGTTTCGTTAGCTTTTACGTATAAGACCGTTATTAAACACATTTAAATATAAAATTGAAGTAGCCGTGCTGTAGCAGCGCCGAAAAAGTTTGCCGTGACCATAATCTTCACGCGCTTATTTTTCTTTTTTATCTGCAGAGCGCGTGGTGGCTAGGTGCTGATTGGGGTTAAGAAAATAAATAAGACAGTAATACTCGTATTTTTTTTGTACCGTGTCAATTTGAATTGCATAATCTGTTAATCCCCGCAGCGCGGATTACACAGCTGGCACTTTTTATACGAGAACAATAACATGCAATTTTAAAGGCTTGCATGCAGTGTGGCGTAAAAACGGTGGTATTATGTAACGACTTCAACGGAATAGTGGGGGTCTGGCTGTTGGCCAGCGGGTCGGCTGTACCCTGGACTTATCGATATAACGGACTACATACAGCACACTATATTACTATACAAAGCACATTGGATAGGGTTTGTGTGCCTGCCTTCGGAATACCGAAAGAGGCGTCCAGGCAGGCGGGTCGCGTTTAACCTTTCGATTATCGGTTCGGATGTATTGATATGAGGTTTTAAGTTTTCTAACATTTAGTGTGTGGATTTTGTTTTGGGATTACCATGTAGATATTGTAGCAGTTTGTAGCATTCTTCTGAGATTCTCTTTTAATCAGTTATCAATCATCCAGTTATAAGATATACTATATTTGTAAGTTTACTCCTATACGTACGTCACAACATTAATAAGCTGGTATTCTTTCATCTGGCAATCCCTCACGCATCTTACATTCAGTGACTATATCCACTACGTTTAACTAATAGAGTAATTGTTTCATTCCACATAACGATCACAATTAACATCGAGGTCCGCAACAACAAGGTCACGACAGACCCATTCTGTACTACCCTACCCCTGAAACAGCTGTGGCTATAACTCAACACATTACACAGCGTACTGGCTCACTTTGGCCAAGTATCGGAAATGGCTCGGGAAATTATTAAGAGTATGCAATTAACGTCAGCTACGGGTGTCAGTTACGTAAACACGCCTAGTCGTTGCGCAACCGACTTGGAAACCTGTGGTGAACGTAACTAGATTTCCTTTACTATATTAGTACTCATTTGATTAACATGGAGTTAGGTATGCAGTTCCTTGAAGGACCTTAACTTTAGCAGGCAGGTCAAAGAGACAATAATAAATTATATGTTGTTCATGAAAATATCACAAAGAAGCAAAACCAAAGCGGCTTTTAGAGTCCTATTTTGTTTGTTAAAAGCCAGACATTTGTTCTCAAATTCACCTGTTTAGCCTATTATAGACTATTCGGAATTCCATTCTTTAAGCGTACGAAACCGAAATTTAGATAAGAAACGTTTAGTGCGTATAAGTGGTAGGTATACCTACGAATAAGTGTCGGTAACCTCGTCTGTGTCTGCTGGGGTCCTGATGAAGTAAAGGTGCTTTCAGTTTAGAACTTTGCTTACGCCATTCAGGCTTCCAGCTCAGATTTATAATTATAATTATTGTTTTTACGTAATAATCACCTTCTAAGGGGCGGAAGATAGTTTAAATCAGTCCTAGCTGTTTTTGTTGAAAATGGTGTAACTGCAAAATGGAGGTGACTTGTTATCATATTCGCGCAGTGGTACAAAACAAAGTCGAGCGAAAAGCTCCAGTAGGTGTTGTGCGAAAGCTAATTCAAATTAAGCAGGTACGTCGCTACGCTTGCAGCGAACTTCATTGTTCGTACGATGTTATAAATTTATAATTCGCTCCCGCCGGGAATAATCCGAACTATTAGGTAGTCAACAACGGTGAAATTTATGGCCGCTATAGCCAATTACTAAAAGTGGCGAAATAAAAGTGAAAAGTTCCCACTGCTCTTTAGCGTTACTCGAAAAATAAACATTCATTTTCATTCGAATGGTGCACTTCGGTGGCGTTTCGCGTTTAATTTAACGATTCTATTCGGTTTGGTTTTGATTCAATTACGACACTTTAGAAATAAGAGGAATAGTTGGTGTAGATATGTAACATCAATTCATAGTATCTAGTAAATATATGCCTTTGACCTTGAATGTCTTGAAGGTCGTATATACCATAAAAATGTGTTACTGCTTGTAGTTTCAGTAGCAGGTACTGGGTAACTTATGGGATTCATCACTATAAAATCGACAACCGAAAGATATTGCAATAGCCTCTCTCCGTCGGCGTGTGAGGTGCAGTGCCTTTTTAATTGGTTGCTTAATATCGCCAACCATGAATGATGGGGGTGTAATTTCCGCGCCTGGTGCAGGAAGCCCACACAATTTAAGGCCACTGAATACGTGACGGGTTTTTATCCGGACGGAACGGGCAAGAAGTCTTAGAATCATGGTTTCATACAAAATATAGTTACTTAAAAACGCATATGTTACGGGTTTATAAACGGGGCGGGAACGTGGACAGGAAAAATATCGTCAGCGAAGATGCCTAGCACGTCCCAATCTCGTTCAAGTCTTGGCCCGCTTTACCATCCACTAGGATGTTTACCGTCTCTTTCCCCGTACAGTTTCAGGTGACTCGGTGCCCGTCTCAATCACGTCCCGTTCAGATAAAAACTCGTCACGTATGCAACGGCCTTTAGTGCCCGCCTACTTCCTACGAGCTAATTATGCTTCCCCTCTTCTTAATCGCTTACGAATGATATCGAAGAAAATGATTTGTGGCATCTAATGCCACATATCATTTTCTTGACTACAATGCCGTTGTCGTATTGTACTGGCGATGATAGTGATGATCATTGTCAAGACCTATCGTTATGACAATAGCACTTAATTGGACCCATTAATACTTTAATTTGTCTGATGCGTCTGTCTTTCCGTATGTTTAATAAATTTCAATTTTTAAAGGGTCTTTTGTAGGTCAGTACCTACAGCCATAACAAAGTGAGTTTTTTTGACTTATGTAAATGTCCATTCTTTTTTGTGCCTACAGTTTTATGAAATCAAGATTTCGTAAGTTCCGTGATAGCAAAAAGCAAGCTTCCGTGTAAGAAAAAAATTAAAACCTCTATCTTTTTTATTTTATTTTGGATGCTCATGTGTTAGAAGTTTGTTACCACGAAGTAAAAACTAAAGAACAATTTTTACTTTATTTGCCACTGAGTTATAGTTTTTCTTCAAAATCCATATCGGCGGGTACACGTTGTGCGCTCGGCGTTGCGTCAAATGCGCGTTTTTAAATCTACGCTTGACTAAAAGCGCGCGCTTGTATTTATATATGGATGCTGTCTGAAAGTGTTTACCAGTTTTTGAATTAGATATCACACTTCTATCACTATAGTCCAAAATGCTTTAACAAATTACTTGTTACTTTTCATAATCAATTTGACCTAAGTGAAAATTGGCAAACGTAAACTGCAATAGGACTCCCTGGTTCTCGAAACGCGCGTTGGAGAGCGCCCAATGTGTTCCTGCTCTAACAAGTTATGAGTTAACCTAAAGTGAATAGATACTTAGCTTAGTACTTTACTTGCTAGAAAAGCAAGTAAAGTACGAAGCTGATATCAATATGAAAAAAATCTTAATGAAGTGGCGTTGTCAATAAATTCACACTGAATATTTAGTCGACACGAGCATGTCAAACATAAATGGCGATATTTGCAGCTGAAATGGATGGAATGATGAATGAGGCGTCGAATCCTGCCCGACCGAGGCATTAAGCTTGTTTGATTTGAAAAATATTGAGAGTGCAGTCTTCGTCAATTAATCAGATGAACGGGAAAATATTTATTGGTCGTGAATGTTATCGAATCATTTTTTTTATTAAACCACCACTTAAGCACTCATAAAAGCTTTATCCCACTTTTAAACCACATAACATACGAGTATTATTATATTTATTAAGAACTTATCTTGATTAATTTATTGACTGTCACGTGGGAAATGATAAATAGTATGATTACAGCTTTGCTCTAGTCATCTGAGGTACAGACTACAAAACAATACTTGCAAATACTTGTGTGATAAGTACGAGCATTTGTACATGAGTCATGAGTGTTTATAAATGTATTTGAGGATTTCTATCCGTTATCTTAGTCACCATAGCACAAGCAAACACCAACTTTGGGCCTAGGCATTTGGCGTGTTCTTTGTAACAGTTATTATAAGGGTAGACAGGTACTCCTCTTTGATTCTTATTGTCATCAAGTCCCCACTCGACGACAGTAACATGACCCCAAATGAAGTTACATTCCTGTATCTTAATGTTCAAGTATATCGGTTCCTCGCACGACACTTGGAAATTACAGGCGAGAGGGCGCGTACCGCCCGGCACTCATGCACGCTCGCCTTCTTCAGCTAAAAGAAACACTTGAAATTCGTCTACGCCGCTCGCTTCGCTCCTACTTTACGTAGGCCTCGTTCAATTTAGAGCCCGGTCGAGTTGACTAGTCACGTCCCAATGAATCCTTGTTTTGAATTAGTGATCGAACGCTCAGTGGCGGCGTTTGTAATGAATGGCGATGCTTACCGGGTATGATATGACGAGTAGGTTTAAATTTGATGACAGTAGATTGTTCAAAAGCGTTGTATTGTTGATAATTTTTTGCATCGATTTAAAATGACGAATCTTTTATCTCTCAATAGCTCTGATTCATTAACACAATGCGGATAAGGGCGCGTTTACATATAAACATCTGTTTTACTGGTACGTTAAAACGTGTATGTTATTTGCGTGTGTGGTTGTATAAGCGAGTTCACACATCATCTCATCAGCCTATATACGTCCCACTGCTGGGCAAAGGCCTCACCTCAACTATGAGTTGGTCCGAGCCATACTCCACAACGCAGGCTCAGTGTGAATTAGTGGAGTGGTGTTTGTAAGGTAAATGACAAACCTTATTGTCAGATGCGTTAAGCCGATCGAGGTCCTCTGACTAGGCTTAACGACTAAAATCTATCGATATTAACTGGAACCAACAACTTAACGTGCCTTCTAAAGCACGGAGATTCTTGTAAATAGACGTCACTTGAATGATCAGAATGGTCTCCCATCCCAAACGTGCCCGCGCCTTAGGTTGCTAATATTTGGTATCACTACCAAAGCGCTGCAACCACTGCGCCACAAGCACAAAATTTTTTCCAGTATATCGGATCCAGTATACTCGATCGAATAAGTAATAATAATAATAAATTGAGTTTATTTCTTCCAACAACAGTAAATGGTAACAGTGTTTAGCATGTGTGTTTCGTACTATGATGTACTGTGTGAAGGCTATCTCCAGTAGTAGGATCCGTTGAAGGATCCTGTAAAGCAGACGTTATTTGTGAACGCGCCGTAAGATTTAGATTCAATACACTCCCTTAGGTATCAGTGCGATAACAGTATAAACCGTAGGAAAGCCACCCATTAAAGCCAGGTTTACTAGCAAACGGTTTGATCGCATTGCGATTCGATCAGTACAAATCCCGAGCCTTATAACCGGATTCGAAAATCGTAAACAGTCGACTTGTTATTAAATAAGGGCGACTCAAACGGCCTGGCCCGCTAACGCCGGCTCGGCGTCGTTTGTCACGCTTTTTGCAGCTATTAATTAACTTCTACAAGGCACAGATATGCTGTGATTACATAAAGTCCTATCCCCCCCATTGAAACTTCGATTGCCTACGGTACTCAAAATATATTTTTTTACGAAAAAGTTCGCTAATTTGAAAATGTTTTTTCCACCCAACACCTTTTATTGCCGTTTAAATGTGTTCCCCAACATTGTGATTACGGGTAACATGCGTTACGTACACTCGACGGGCAGTTGTTCTCGAAAATGTCCTTTAGATGATGAGATTGTTTGGTATTCCGCGTGCGGGCGGGCAGCGTGCGGTCCCCGGGGAGTCGTGTTGCGCGAACCAGCGTTCAACTGAATCCGTTATTCTGTTACGAATGTATCGAAAAGTCTGATTCATAAACAAATATAATTTACGGGTGATTTAATTTAATACGCCCATTCGTTACTGTTACAAGCAAAAGGTTATGTTACAAGAAAAACCGCCTACGCGATGGTTAAGGTTAGAGTGCGTGTGTTGTTTCAGTCCGCCTTGCCTTAATTTGGGTAGACAATCGTTTTGGCATTTATCTGTCGGCGTTTCGTTCATTGGTATTATTATACACATTCGTCCGTCGCTGTTTGAGTTGAAATCATAAAAGTTGTTCGTCTATTAATCCATGGAGCGGCGTGTAGCGTGGCGGGTGTGGGCGGGGTGCGCGGGGCGTGCGGCGCCGATCAAACAGGCCGGGGAATCAATATGGCCGCCGCCCAGCTGATCCGTGACCTCGGCGCCCGCGCCCGCGCCCCGCCCGGCCCCGCGTCGCCGCCGCCGTCGCCGCGACGACGCGCGACAAACTTCACTGACACTCTCCTCTTAACTTTTCTCATGACGATCCGCGATTATGCGACACTTGTAATCTCTTTCTGATGTATTTCGGGGATTATTTACGACTGTGTTACTCGTACACTTATGGTTCGGTGTTTGATTGTCTGTTCGTTAAATTATTTTGGCAGAGTTTGTAAAGCTTGACTTGGAAACTTTTAAGGCAAAGTTAGAAAAAAGTAAATAATGATTAAATAGGTCTCATATAAGTTTCTAAATATACACAAAGATTCAAAAGTATAAAAATAAATTACAGGAAAGATACTCCGTGATTACATTTCACCTTTTTTAGAATGGTACGTTTTTTCAGGTCGGCTATTGAAACAGTTAACTTTGAACGGACGGCTGAATTTTCACCACATACATTACGCTTCCATAAACGAAGGGATTTAATGAGTAGCAATTATTGACAAGCGTAAAAGGCTAAAGACGATTAACAAAGTTAGTTTGTAAAAATGTGGTTAGTTAAAAGTTACGAGCGATATGGACAGGGCTGCATCGTTCCTAGGGCGGCACGTCTTTAAGTTTCTAATTCTAGGACATCTTGGTTGTAGAGAATGTAGAGCCATTGCCTCAGTGCTTAAAGATAATAATAATAATAAGTACCTCTATAATGAGAAAATGAGAAAAAAAACACATTTACATTTTACTTTTTACAAAGTTTTTTAACATTATCATAATTGCAGACCTTGTCATCTAAACTAGGAATAAACCTGTACCTTAACAGACAGTAATTCCTCCAAACAATTAAAGCTGAGTCATCAATAAATATTCCAAGATAAGTGCCCAACTTCAGCCTCATCTGAAACCACACCAACTAGCGGTAAGTATAAGTAAGTGATCCTCCGATTTGTATTTTTTCAAATAACTAGTTGACCCGACAGACGTTGTCCTGCCCGTTTCTTTTTTTTTAATATTAGATCTTTTAAACCTTCCCTGGACTTCCACGAATATTTCAAGACTAAAATTATTCAAATTGGTTCAGCCATTCTCGAGTTTTAGCAAGACTAACGAACAGCAATTCATTTTTATGTATAAGAAGATTGGACTCTTTGGGAAAAGTTCATGTGACATATTAAGTAATTTTATAAAAATATATCGTGAGTTTATTGTAAAATTATAGTCAGCTTACCAAAAGTGAAGTATTGCAACCTGAAAATAACCTTTTAACATAAGAAAACAAAAGTGAACATTTCATCCGACGTCAGCTAGAAGTGTGGTCACCCCACGACATAAAGCCCCCGGTTATGAGCCGGCCGGCCGAGTATATTAATGTCCGACTTACTTGATATACGCCGTTGCGAGTTCGTATAAATGCCTTCTTCCCGGAATATAACTGCTGATAATAGAGTATTAGGCTTTCCAGGTTTTAATCTATCTTTTCCGTTTCTTTAGGTCTGACCAAATATAAGTGATCGTTTCTGCATTAAGGGCTGGCATTACTCAAATGCCAAGCAAATTTTTGGAAACTGACATAATTATAGCTTTAGATCGACAATACTAAGAGCCTTTATGTTAACTTTCTTAAAAGTTTTTGTTTACAAATAAATGTACGAGTATACGCAAGGTGAACTTAATGTTTAAAGTTCGCTAACAGTTTAACCTTCATTTGACTTCACTAACTTCAAATCTTTGTGACTTGTGTTCCCTTTTTGAAATTAAAATATGATAACGCTGCTCCTCTGCCCAATCAAATCTAATGCCAGTCCTTCGAATTGTCTTTCTACCCCCGACCGCATGTGCGATGCATGCTGGTGCGTTCAGTCGGATCCGAAAGCATAACGCACTGCAACATATCCCTCTATGAAATAAGAAGTATAGGGATTTTAATGTATACCCTAACTCTGCTTATCTCCACAACCAACATAAACGCGGCTTACAAACCACCTTTAGTTTTACCGCTGAACTTCAAGCATCACTTTTCTTCCTTATCACCAACTGTAACTTTAAAATGGATGTTTTTCTTTCTATGCACTTGACGACTTAAGTTTAAAATGTGTTTTCGCTGGAAGTTAAAAGTTCTCCGCGATAACCATCTCTCGGCGGATTGCCTTTGATGTAAGTGTTTTACTTGTTTTAAATGAATATTTGTTCTGCATTAAGAAGGCGAAAGTCAAGGCTGAGGGCTGGTTTAACCGATAAGGTTTAGTGCTTTTTGTTAGTAGCTAGATACATTTTGATAGTGTCGTAAAAGAAAGTAGTGTGACATTTGTAATTTACTAGTGGACCCAGCAGACGCTGTCCTGCCCTCCGTCACAATTTTCCATATTTTCTCATCGTTTAAGCCTTCCCTGGACTATCTTAATTTATTTCAATACTAAAATTAAAATCGGTTCAAATTAAAATCGATTCAGCAGTTTTCGAGTTTTAGCGAGAATAACGAACAGCAATCATTTTTATACATATAGATCATTAAATATTTGTTGTCGTTACCGAAATAATTCGTTTTGCCAATGCATGATTTTTATTATCATTGAAGCTAAATATATTAAAACGTTTAGTATAATTTAAAAAAAAAAACTATTTTATCAAACCCAGAAAGTATTTAATAGAGTTATATAAAGAGAACACCAAAGCTGAACTATCGAGTTAGGTAAGCGTTTTCAGTTCGTAGCATTTGTGTAGTTCTACGGTGATGCTACGAAAATCGTAGCAACTAACTACTATTGAATTCTTGACTGAAAGGGTACAAATATAAGGTATTTAAGGTTAGGAATATTAAATAATACGACATCAATAGATATTTTAGTGCATGGTTACGAAATTGCTTTTACAACATTGTTGCCATATCTGAAGCAGGTAGACCGAGGAATGTATTTTAAGCTAGGGGTTACCGCTTGTTTGCACTATGTGCAAAACCAACATCGGTATTCGCTACGAAAATGCATGTTAAAATGTAAATTAATAAAGTAAGGAAAACTAACGGTCACTAGGAACTTTAAATTACACAATTCGGAATTGTGTCTTTCACATTGTAAGAATAGTATGTAGTGCTCAAATAAACTTTTGAATCTATTTAAGTGATAAAATTAAGACACCTCAAAATGAAAATTAATGCACTAAATTGAAACTATTGCATTCATTCATATTATCAAAATGATAAATGTTTCATGTTGGTATGTAACACACTGTTTAGCTTCACCTGTAAACACGAGCATTTAACGCGAGTAACCTACGAACCGAAAGGCCTAATACGAAACACTTTGTCCGTACTTTCAACTTTAGCCATCTCCTTTGTTCAAGCGTTAAATCAGCACGAGCGACAGGGATGGGCACATTCGTTACTACGGTCGCAGCTTCCGTAATAGGCCTTCAGTTCGTGCTTTGCCGCCCGCCCTGGCTGCCTACTAAATAACACGTTAATTGGCTCCTCTGTCTTAGTATTTGTTTGGCTCCAGCTCTTTTACTTGAAGAGGTCTATTGGATTTGTAAATATTTTTGAAGTGCCTGTGTAAAGTGTTTGTACTTTGTACGAAAAATAATTTAAGTTCACCGCTCCACGCAGCTCACTTTCATATTGGTTTTTTACTTAAAGAGTGTCCTTACCATTCAACAATTCCCTTACTACTGATTTTTCCACCGATAATAAATATACACTGGTCAGTGTGAATTTTACAATAACTTTAATTATGGCTTACTTAAAATTATGAATCAGCCACTACGAATGACATTGGACGTTTTACTTAATTAACAACGAAATCTCAGTATTACAGGGCGGGCGATGATTAGTTTTTTAAAATCATACCGCACACAGCTTGTCGTTTCAATACGATTTGACATGAACTTGTAACGAAAAACTTTATACGAAGCTTCATACTGCTAGTCACTAGTATCTAGTCGCACTAACTAATAACACGCAAACTGAAAAACAAATGAACACGTAACAATGGTATCATCAATCGGGGAAACAATCAATCATAACACAACAAGAGACAAGGGAGACGTTGTTATTTACAGTTTAGCTAGACATTGTTCTACTACTTCCCGATAAATCAATACGGCCCCATTAAGGCTGCTCCCGGTTAGATGTTCTTGACAATAGCGGTGAACGCCGGTTCCTGTAGCGACGCTAATTTGAAATTACATTACACTAATCATAAAGTTTCGTGTGACGCAACGAATGAACTCGTATTGTATGGGGTAGGGATGTGCCGACTCAAATGTCTCACTCGATTAGTACCGTATTCAACTCGAGAATTGTTTAATTTAAATCTTTTGGAACTGTTTTGTGAATGAGATGCGATTTTCAATGTTCAGAATTAAAACATGTAGTAAGTCATTCGAATAAATAACTGTTTAAGCATTAATTAATGTTATATTATTTATTACGACCTCAGCGTTCATTATAAAAGCAAGCCCGTGAAATTTAAGTTTTATTACTTACTTGGCATAGATACAAAAAAACTATATTAAAAGTTTAACCTAAAGCTAAACCTTTCACAATCGATTAGAGAAGACGTCGTCATCTTTACGATTAAACTCGCGATTCAATATCGTTCCTTAATGAATACAAGATCTCGATTCCGAAATTAACGAGTTGGCACATCAATGTTGTAGACACCCACGACTGTGATTAGCACCATTTTAAGTTAACTCCGAACTCTCGAAGGAGGCACGAGAACGGTCTAAATGCAAATAGGATTACAATGAGATATTTAGATCCTTTCACAACTTACTTATTTGAAACAAGCCTTTTAAATACAGGTCTTTCTTGTTCTGTTTAATTAAGTATGGACATGGTTAGTTTAAAGCTTTCATTGCAGATTTTGTTACGACATTTAAAAAAAAACCTGACTAATTAAATTGTACTTACCTAAAGGAAAACCCGGAAAAGCGTCGGTACGATTTTCAATTTATCCACCCTTTGTTTGATCCATTAACGAATATTCAACATAAAATTAATATCGAGATCTGTTCTTTGTCAATAGGTCACAAAATATGGTAGAAGCGTCACTCTCGCCGCGTAATAACCGTCGAGAGCCCTCTTGCGAGCGGCCACAATGCGCGGGATTACTTCTCAAGCAACTCGAAAACTGGAAATCCATAAAATTCACCTTCTAGATACGAGATTCGTCCGGAAAATATCCGGCTTTTAAGTTGCGTTTCCTTTCTTTAAATAATACGTCCAACTTTTTCAGCTTATAATTTTACTTATTTTGCAAGTCTGAAAGAATGCATAAAAATATTCGACTAACATACGAGTAGCGACTCCTAAGCCGACCTGTTAGCTTACTTAAGATATAATGCTTAAATCCAAGAAACTTATGAATGTTAAAAGTTTTTTGCACTGGCATCAATTTATTAATCCCTGATATCGAGAGAAAATATATATTTTATTATTACTAATCGATACGGTCCTCTTGCATTTTAACCGGATCAAGAGTGGTATATAACTTTTATGTACTTATGAAAGCATCAATAAAGACATCACAGCTCAATAAATAAGTTATAAGTATACAAATCGGATACTTCTCGGTCAAGTTTTTGTATATGAGCCCCGAGCGACACTCCGCCGTCCCATTGATTCAGCCTTTGTTACTTTCGAGTGATCTGCGGACCTGAATGCGGCTGTTATTGTGATTTTCATCATGGTAGGTAGGTTTTTTTTACAAACCTATATCATCCCACTGCTGGGCAAAGGTCTCCCCCAAACTTTTCCACTGTTCCCTATTGGCGGCTAAGGATTCCTAATCTGTTCGATAGCTCGTCAAATCGTCACACCATCTTTTTTTGGGTCTTTTTTAGGTAGATATATAGAAATTAAAACCATAAAAAATCATCAAAAGTTATTTTTGACTTAAAAATATAAACTTGCATATTCATGCATTACAGCAATCGATCGCTAAACTGCAACTATCTTTTACACTACTTCATTTTAGAATCCATCCTCCATGTTTGTTTTTAATAATAAAACACATGCATTCTCCGATACCTGCGTGAACCAGCGGCTATAACGCTTTTAAAATATCAAATAAGTATAATAAACTCAAAATTGTAAAACATTGGAAGTTAAACATACAATAAGGAGGCTTATAATTCATATCGTACTATAAAAGAAATATGCCCCGACAGAGTCAAGTCTGTTTCAGTGCCAAAAGTTGTTGTGTTTATTCAGGTAATAACTAAAACAGACTGTATGTACATCCACACAATCTGACCTCATTTTGTTGTTAGGTCGTGAAAGAATTGTAAGGTAGCAATTTTGTAATGAAACAACTTCAGGACATACGGGGACCGCAACCGAAAAAGTTTTAACAGCGCCGTTTGAATGTATTTTGTAGGGATACATTCAAACAAAACGAGTACATTTCAGTCATAATCAACTTTTTCAAGCGACCAAAGTTGCATACATGCATACAACTGGTACTACTATTAACTATTACCCTCTGATTTGTATCTTGCTTACAATAATTTGTGATTCTGTTACTTTAAATTGAATTCACGTCTTCAAAGAAATGTAGGTTGTATAGAGCAACCTACCGTTTCTTGGTCACAGCTGTACCTGGGCCAGCTGCATGCAAATTGTTTATAACATTAGGGATGGCTATGAACAAAGTGTAACAAAATCCCCTTTTTACGGCATTATTCAGTGAACTGCGAAGCAAGTCAAGGGATATTAATGAATATTTTACCCATATGTAAGTAAATACCTAACATTAAGTAGAGTTCAAGATACAACGAAGTGCGATATTCAAGAGCATTAAACCGTTTATAATTTATCGAATCATCCGCATACAGTCGATTGGGTCACATTTCCGTTGCTCGGTGTACGTAGCATCCGCTAATATAGCGCTATTACTGCGGAGATAAGCTGTGCGATAACTTCTACCCCGTTAACAAGCCTAATATTTTTTTTTACTTCCGGTACTACTATCCTTTCAAAATAAAATAAAAACTTTACCAGTAAGTAAATAGATTTAATTTTAAATACGATATATTACGCTTTAATTTCAAGTTTTTTTAAAAAAAAGCTCTATAGGATTTATAGAAGAATCTCTGCACGATGCCTGAGTATGTCTTTGGAATTTTGAATGGGAAATAAAAAAAGGTAACGTCGGTTTGGGCGATAAGGATCTACGAAAGAATAGGGTAAAAGGGAGACTTGGTTCACGGTGACTCGGTTCGGTAAACCGGTAAAGGCGACGGTTCTCGATACCACGGGCAGCAGGCAGTGACGACACGTCGCCGGTGCCTTCTTAAATTATATCTGCTCGTCGTTGACTTTAGACAAACGACTCTAGGGGGCACTTGAAGGGGTAGGGGTTTCCCCTAAAAATAATTAATCACTTTTTAAAAATCTACAAAGCAACCCAAAATACGATGGGATAAACAAATCGAGAACAGAAAAATCACAGGGAAAGGACGAGGAAAAATGGGAGACAATAGTAGGAAAACTTACCAAAACGGGAACGAAAGAAAATGAACAAATGTGAAATCTGCAGTTTTATAGAAGGGCTTTGAACTTTGGGGAAATGTTATTAATTTGCTTAAAATATCTCATGTTGCCTCAGTCCTACCGTATAAAACCTTCTTTACTACCTACCACTACTGTAAAGACATAGAAATACATAAAGAGATGACTTTATATAAGGAAAATGATGATGATGATGATGATGATGATCTATCCGACCGTTTTTCGGCCATGGCAACCACTTCGACTCCTAGTCGGTTTGGCGTTGATGCGCTCGTAAGTGGCTGATGTAGCCGATTTTTGCAGTAAAAGTTCGCGCGCAGTGAGGGCAGGTGAGCGCGCCACTCACATAATTATAGTTGATTGCGGCGACTGGACGGGCTTTTAACTCATCGCGCTTAGCGTCGAGGTCAGCTTTACGCTGCTCCTCAAACTCGCGGACTCGCCTATTCACAGTCGCGCGCCATTGTGGGCGATGTGCTGCCATACCCTCCCATTGGGTGGGCTCAATATTACACCTCTTCATGTGGCGCTTAAGAACATCCTTGTATCTGAGGAGTGGTCCGCCAGGTTTTCGCTTACCCTCCTCTAGCTCACAATAAAAGATGCGCTTCGCCACTCTTTCCTCCGCCATACGTGCCACATGCCCGCACCATCGAAGCTGCCGACGCATTAAATAGGCTTCAATGCCACCGACATTGGCGCGCCGCAGAACCTCCGTATTGCGAACCCGATCAGACCATTTAATTTTCATGATGGTACGAAGGCATTTAAGGTGAAAACGATCCAGAGTTCTTAAGTGGTGGCGATACACGCACCACGTCTCGGAGGAGTATAGAAGGTTCGGCAGCACTATCGCCATGTATACGGCAATCTTTGTAGACAGCTTGAGATCATGGGAGCCGAAGACCTTGGAACGTAGTTTCCCAAATGCAGCAGCTGCAGCACCGATCCTACTGTTGATCTCGGAATCAAGGTCATACCCAGATGATATAGTGCTCCCCAGATAACGGAACTTATCCACCTGTTTCAGCACATCTTCGCCGAGCTTGATGGTCAGTGACTCACGACCATGTGCGTCCAAGGACATCACCTCCGTCTTTTTAACACTAACCTTCAAGCCAAACTTGCAGCATGCTTCGTGGAAGGTTGACATTATCTGCTGTAGCCTTCTGGGGATTCAGCTAGAAAGCATAAGTCAAAGTCAAGCATAAGGAAAATACAATATTACACTCTGAAACATAGGGAAAGCGTGGATAATTTACACAACGGAACAAAAAATTGGGGCCTTACGATCTCTAATAAGTCAAAGAGAAAGGCTTCGAATAGAATACAAAGGAAAAGTAACACCAATTGGAGGCATAAACTTTTTATACGATATTTTTGCAGGAGCATTTCAAAAACTTATTTTTGATGGTTCACACACAAAACTAAATGTAGTTTTGACTCTGCTATACAAACATAGACATTTGGCTTTGCAGCCATCTACGGTTACATAGAATCGAAAGGAATTTACGTGTGGATTGATCCCAAATGTTTCCACATGCCTTGGGCTATTGTGTGAGTCAAACGAGGCCGATTAGCAAGATACCATGCAGCCAATACATCAGACGAGAAATGCAAGTCACGAAATGCGAAACGCCTCGGAATGAGAGATTTCGGACGATGACGGACCAATTGGAAAGATAAGCCCGACTCAGTAACGTTTTTCGTAAAGTCATGTTCTTTACTCATACATTAATGTTTTTTGATTAGTACTGATTGAATGAAGGGTTAATATCGCTCGTATGTAGGTGTTATTTAACCGCATTTAAATCATACGTTAACTGTCTGTGTAACTCTACTAGGGTGTCAAGCCGTGAGTGAATGTTCTTTAAAAGGTTATTTGTAATTGCGGTAATTTAGAAGAGGTTTAGGTGTCAGTTAATCAATGAAATTTTCGAAGATTTAACTCATAAAGGTGGAAAGCGAATTTCGCCATCGAGAATCAAACGTAACTTTGTATAGGGGCTGGTATCCAACTGGGACTGCAGGCCTAGTTCCGCCCGGCTTGACCCAAAAGGTGGAGTGGCAAGGGCCGGCCGATCGCCCCGATAGATCCGCGCTCGCAACAGATACGGGCATGATAGCACCTCGAGATTTATGCCAAACAACCTACTTACATAATTAAATAACATTGCTTATGTTGGATTTATTGCTCGAGGGTATAACATAGGAAGGGAGGTCACCTTTTAAGGTTAGTAAGCGAAATACAAAAAATGATTCATACTCGTAGTTCATTTACAGTTGGTATTAAACCAAAGAATGGGTGATATTGCATTTTATTGATTGATAGCGTAAGTATTCTTATCAAGACCGAGTCTGAATGATTTATGCATTAAGTAGTCATTGCTTGCGTTTATGTCGAACTTACTGTACATTTTATTAGCAAGCACCTAAGTTCATCAGTCCACCCTTTGTCCATGATTTCAGAAATAGCTTAGAGCTTAGGTCATCACACCTTTGAGTTGATTAGAAACTGTCTGGTGACAATCGAATTGAGCAAACAGCGAACTCCCGGGTGTACATTCTCGTACGTATCGTCTAGTCAAACAGTGAATGTTCAATTTCAAATCGCTCGCGTTATTGCTCGAAGGAAAAATCGACTTCGCCGCCCCTCGGCAATTACTTTTGAAGTCAGCGGCACGTTTAAATGTGACTAATTCTTTTTTCCTCTATCCTGCTTTCGTTTGCCGACCTAAAACGTACAGACAAAGTTTTATTAACGTTCAACGACTATATTCCGACTTCTTATGGGTTTACGTCGGCGATAAAATTTGTAAAAAAGTCAAGGTTGGCATGATATAATACACCTTAGAGGAACATGAAAGTTGATAAAAATCGTGTTCGTAAAAACTCGATGATGTGGACTTTTTGGGTTAGCTAGATTTTGTTAGGCGTGGCTGGTTGGATTTTTTGAAGAGAAGGAATGGTGCTTGGAGCAAAAAAGGAAATTCAGTCGGAACTAATTTGTAACCTTTATCAGACCATGACCGCCACAGAGTTCTTAAATTAAACTGCCCAAAACCATCTGAGTTAATTTATATTTTTTTTAGTTACGAATATTTAGTAAATATAGAGTATTATCAAAACTGGCATCACTGGCATTGACACCATGTCTGCTCAATAAGGGCTTGTCTTATATCACATGGCGCGGCCGGCGTGCAGGGCCGACGCGCGGGGCGGGACGTTGACCCCGCCCGCCCCACCCCGCCTAAAAGGCACAACCATGCACAATAGACGTCAACCTTTATTCTAAGCACTTAAAGCTAATTTTCCTTAAATATACCAAACTTTTCCCTTACAGGCTTATTGGAAAAATGTACTGGGCCATTCACAATCGTATTTCCAACGAATTGGGTATGAATTGTTTCGCGAAGACCGTAAAAACGTGCCAATATGAGTCGCGGCTACTTTCTGTCACGAACGGATTTCGATGTGAATATTTAATGAAAACGAGAAAACACCCATATACAACATGATACGTTTCTAAAGGCTTCATCGTTTTAAACATGTGCAAACAAACAGCGCGAGGTAGGCGCGTTTTAATAAATGATAAATCATAAAGAATTCACCCGAAGCTCGGTCGCACGTGAAGCTTCAAAAGGCACTCCTCCACGTATGTCAAATTGTAATTCCCTCTAGTGACAACTTAATTTCCATTTGCATTACGAAATTAAGTATATGTTGTCTTCGCTACTCATGATATTAAAATATATTTTCAGCATGAAATGAGCTCGGTTTGAGCTCAACGCAGTTTCAGTCCATAATATTGTGTGCGTAGACTGTTTACTTTGTTTCAATTCAGTTTTACTTAAATTTTGATAAAAAATTGGCTGTTTAGTAAGAGAAATGATATTCATACTGGTTTAGGAAGGTGGGTACGTAGATATTCCCTTAGGTCAAACAACAAGAACTCGACATGGGAGCTTAACAATTGGAAATGTTAAAGGAATCTAATTAAATCCACCTCCACTGCTGCCCACGTCTCGACAGCAAGCGGGATTGCTCTAAATGTTTCTTAGCTATTTAGCAGATTGTATTTCTTAAACTATGTTATTACAACCCCTCCTCAGACACTTGATTTTTCTACTGTAGAAATATTATCTCTAGTTTGCAATGTGAATGCCTATCACAAAATATCATAAAACCACACTAGTTTTAAGGTGGATAACCTACTAATAATACCTGTAGTGGATATTAGTGCCATCGGCATTAAGTCCACCATTGTACATATATTTGTGAAGAACTCAATAAATAAATAGTAGGTAGGTTAGTTTTTAGTACGTTAATACCAAATACAGATAATTTGCTTGATGTGCTTACTTATCGTATTTAGTACATATTGGGTTTTTTCAAAGCTGCCATAAAGTAAACCACTAACAAATATTTTGCACACTTAAGCAAACATGACGAGTATCAATTGTAGATTCAAATAAATAAATTTTAGCACGCAATTTTTATTTTCCCTTCATTTCTTGATTCTTTTGTAACTGATAGTTGCATTGTGTCGTACTTACCATACTTGTCGTAGTTCCCCCTCTCCCTCTTCCATTGACGTCCCTTGACAGCCAAAGTGGTGCTGAATATAAGCTAACGTTAAGGGAATTCCAAATTTATTCTGGTGTGAATGGGACTCTTGTTTTGCATTAAATAATCTGTTTATATCGTAGTTTAACACTGAAATGAGCTTTAGCGGTCACAAATTAAATAAGTTCAGCTTACTAATAGATCAATAACTAATGTTAGAATTTAATATCTTGACCAAAAACCTGTTAGTTTTACTACGTATGTTCTTACATGGGTTCGTTTCGTATTGGCACATAGCATTACTTATATCATCTGTTCTATGACTTGTACATAAGGCGACAAACACGAATACTTTTTTAAAAGATCTTAATGTAAAACAACACTTTTGATTAAAAGCACATAGAATACTTAATTTTTAAAGTTATCACATATCTTTGTAGTACAGTAGCCATCAAATCAGGCTACCCATTTTTGTTTCTATATCAATAATATACCGCAGTGTTTATCATGACGTGCTGGCCACCGAATCTACAAAAATAAATACTGCATAATAATCTGAAATAGCCTTGACAATCCTAAAATAGTCTGTAACAGTGCTTGAATAGTTTGAAGTAACTTTCATGAAGTTATGCCATAGAAAAGCCAAGCAAAAAGTCATCTGGTGCAAGCATACTCGGAAAAAGAAAAATTTATTGTAAAGTTTCTTGACAGCGGTTGTAAAAGTTATGCAGTTATTTCTCGATTGTTAAATTCGTAACTAGATTCGTTAACAATGAACTGAGTTTCCATTCCATTTAACTATGAGCGCTAATAGTGTCGGAGGTCGAGCCATGTAAATATTGTTCAATGGTTTCCCATTGTATTTGTGAAAATAACGTTCTTCGTTATTTTCACAAATACAAAAATTATTGTTCGTCGTTTTTATAAATATTTTTCCTGGAATTTTATTTGGTCTGGACCGAATAGGAGGTCGACTAAAAGATCGAGTTCTGTACTGTATCCTTTTTGTCGTTCGGGGTTTAGACATATCCTGGGCTAGTTTAACGGGGATATTGCAACTGAAGGCATAAGTGCCATGAATAAATCGACACACAAGTGTGTGATTTACTAATGAAAATGATGCCAATTAGTGCGGAGTCGTGAGTGAGATAATAATAGTCCAGGTCCTGGCCGATTTCGACCACGGCAGCCAATCTCAACATAGATCAGCCAACTACGCAGGAGATATTATAGTGCACAAATGTGAGCACAATACACAGGTGCACTCACTGTTCCATCACTCTCAAAGTTCGGCGAGACGGCAATCCGACATGACCGGAGAGAGATCAGGCGCATGACCAAGGGCTTAACGTGTTTTCCGAGGCACGGGGGTGTAACACCGCCAACTTCCCGATTTCGAGCTGTTTTTGAGAAATTCAGAACAGAAAATCTCAGAAACAATTTTGGCTGGACCTGGGATTCGAACCCAGGACCTCTCGGATATAAGGCAGAAACTTTGCCACTACACCAACGAGGCAGTCAAGTCAGTCGTGAGTGAGATACAACCTAATATTCAATTGCATAGCGCACAAACAGTGGTAGCACATGCTGTAAACAAAAGGTGGTGAGAGCCCGCGAACAAACGGCGCTTGACCGCAAACACCTGAGCAAATATGCAAAACAATGCGGAGTTTATTTTTATGATCGTAGGCTTATTGTTGAGCGCTTTTTATCATTTTACCCGCCCGTACATTTTTAACCACCCGTTTGTGTTGTTTTTCAGTCATTAAAAGTTTTCATTAAGCGTGGCCGTGTGTAACAGCTTGTGTAAAAACTGAAATAAGTATGTGTAAAGAAATGATAGAAAACTCTTGCTAGTAAACAAGTAATCATTTACTTAAAAGAAATCCTCAATCGTATCCCAGATGTAACAACCCAGAAACTAAATAAAGAATTTGTATTTGTATTTGTTGTATTTGTATCTTGCACGAGCTTGCAATAATAGTCAGTTGTAATAAACAGACACTGTCAATCTTGATAAACGTATGTATATTTTTTATTTAAAACAAAATCTGCTAGATTGAATTTTTTTTAAAAGTATATCTTAAGTTTTGTAGGCAGCTGCAATCTTAAAGCTAACAAAGTTGACGAGCAAGCACCAAATCCAACTAGATAATCCTATCTAGCTTAGCACGTATACATATAATAACCTGACTGTACAGTTGCCAACAAAAAATATATTCCCGTATCATTGGAACGGATACCCTCAAAAGCAAATAAACTGCAATAAATCCGAAAGCTAAATTCAGGCCGAGTCAGGCGCCGCATGCGGCGGGCGCGGCCGCAGCGGGGCCGAAACAACGCGGTAATCGACTGAAGGTGGGTGCAACCGCGAATCGACTTTAGAGGCCAGAAGGCCGACAATAGGGGCTAAACGGGTATAGCCACGTTCACTCTAGGCAACATAACCCGCGACTTGAGTCGGAGAGCATGGCAAGCGGAGAATTTAAGTTTTATATGATGGTCGAGTTGACTTCATGACTTCTTTGACTCCAATCACGCGACTTTTTCACTTAGCCTTATCTTGCTATCAACTGTCGCCTACACTGTCGCTGACTGACTCCGCCTGACGCTGACCGCTACCGACCATAGCCCCTGTCATGAACCAATGGTGACCATTATACTGTAGCTCGTCTGTTTGCTCCCTAATGGGACATAGCGACTCGCGGAATCCGGACACATCGCCAAGGGGCGGCGCCAACACCCCCACTCTCTCTTCCTCTCTGGCACGCTGCCATTTTTATTCGAACGTTATAATCATGCAATACTTGGGAATGAAACCACTTATTTTACACAGTTGAGAATCTACGGTATGTTATTACCCGGTCTAAAATTTATTTTGGCAGCGGCAAATTCACTCTCTACAATGAAAGTGTTATTGCTTGCCAACAATGTGTAGTTTAAAGATGTGCTGTTATTTTTGTTCCTTCTAAATTTCGAGTATTACAAACTACTGCTTGTCACATCATTTCAGAGATGAACAACATAGATGTTACACTCGTAACGGAAATGTAAATTTTGACAGGGGAAATTCTTTTTTAAAAACCTTCCATAAGAGAAACTGATGACGGTTCCCTTGTAAAAAGTACATTTGATTTGTACCGAAATTGTAAACCGAAAATATTGTAAGAGTTACGTCATCATTGATTTATATTGACACAAACGTTAAAAAAACCTCCAACCGCAGTTGATATTGTATGACAATAACAATAATTCCGTGTAAGCTCTGAACAATATTAATATTGGCGTATGGCGTACTTTGTTTATTGTATGCAAATGTTTGTTACGATGTCATTGCTATTTATTTGCATTTTACAAACACAAACATTTAGTTGTGAAATCCCGCTACGGCGTATACATGAATTATGTCAACACAAACTTACTGCAAGCCTTCTAAGTTTATAACTGATGTTATACAGGGTTGCGAAATGCGACCACACTACGACGAGATTCGGATGAAATACCTATGGTACATAAATAGTCGTCACCATTCTGTATGTGTATTAAATAACATCCAAATCAATATATAATATTATAGGAAGTCAATTGTCTCCCGCCACTCTGTATACCTAACATCACCAACATAGAGTTAACAACTCTCCTCCCTTAAAAAAGGGTTACTTTCAAGGTCCTACTCCTTAAGCTTGTATCTTTAGTCACTTTATGTCGCTATCGCAGTCACCCACGCTGAGTAAGCCGTGCGATCGGGCGTGATGTCTCCAGTCGAAAATAAATAAAATGGAAACGACATCACATACATTTCTCTGATTTCTAAATACTTACTTTACCTTAAGCACTTGTGTTATGGGTATCAGAAATAATGAAGCTACGTACCACAAACACCAAGACCCGTGAACACATTGAAATTTGGTTTCTAACGTTCTGTCTGTCCGGATATCGAACGTGAGACCTCAGAAATGGGGACAACATTACATACATTGCTCTGATCCCAAAATAAGTAGCTCAACAGGCCTATGACCAAACTGCACTCTGCAAAAAATGGACTTTGAAGCATCCCGCTGACATATTCTTTCTGATCCGTGGTTCCGAAAACTCTTTGAAGGTCACACTTAGATCAAAGTAACTATAGCATGGACTCTGTTTCATAAAAGATGTCACAATTGGCAACTTTTTTTGATAAAAAGAGATGCTAGATCCGGCCAAATGAATCATTCTTGGAACAGTTTGATTTCTATAAACTCTATCAATGGTCACGCATGACTTCAGATGGCAGACTGTTCTGAAACTACGAAAAGCAATTTTCATATTTTTATTCTTTAACCGACTTTTAATTCTTTTTTTGAATCTTTAATTTATCAATCTAGAGGTTATCAATTCGACCGTATATTTATATTGTATGCACATCTCCTGCATATAAAGTCCGTTTTGAAAAAATCTTTTTAAAACCAAAAATTTAGTTTCCGTGTGGTACGTACTAAAACAATTTTGGTAAATTCTGGTCATCAGTGTGGAAGATATTTCAGGGATCTCTTTAAAAATCTAAAGAAATTAAGGTGTACAGTAAAGCTATTGCTTCGGTATCTCAAAGTCTTTAAGTATGTGCGTACGAATGTTATAATTTTAAGGCGTTGAGCAGATGATGGGGACCTCCTAAATTCTCAGGAGTTCAGGAAACTTTTCACAAAGAACTGTTCATGAGACCTTTGAAAATTGATTCATACTAAAAGTCATAGTATTTTTTTTTTACTAATAAGAGCCAACTGAAATAACGAAACGCCCTATTTTTTTAATTCTATGCCATGATTCGATGTTACGAGTAGCATGTTTTTTACTATGATAAATTGTTCCAAAAATTTAACATGAGTGTCAATGACTTCAGAATAATTTGGGCATTAAAATACATGTTTGAGACTTCTTAGTGCGTCCTGTTATTTGAAGGAGATTATAATATATTTTTTTGTAGTTTGGAGTGATTTTTTATCTCAATGTCCACATATTTTCACAAGTTTTTATTTAACTTGTAATTTTTATATCATAATAGTTTTTAAGCATTATAACTACCATCCATATAATGTAACACACCTAGTTAGTATGCAAATGTCAATAAATGAAATGAAATGAAATCTATCTTAGTATCTTTGTTATGGACCAGGTGATTAATGCGAGAATTTTACATAATGCCAGGGCATTATTAATAATATTTAGCTCTGTTAGGCTTTATAGTTTTTTGCGCACGAAACTACGTTTTTTCGGGTGGAATCTTACAGCAGAGATCCAAATTCAATTTAATTTTGAAGCAGAAATCCTTTAACGATTAAGCTTGGTTTGGTGTGGCCGTGATATATCTGGCGGCAGGTGGTCTGATGACGGAGCTGGAAAGCAGCATAACGAATTCTATTCTAAATGTGGTAAAACCGTCAGGTTTGAACTTGATCAATTTGTGTTGATATGACCTTTGGTGCTGAATGATTTCCAAGGTCTGATTATGGAGCTAAATGGTGGCTATTGGTAAACCAATCATCTAAACATAGTACCTAGCAACCTATTTATCTTGAAGTGCGCCGATCCGACCTTCATTAGAAAAAAAGACGTTGGTCCGAACCGGATTGTTGTTAGTTAATTTTATCACAATTTAAACTACTAGTAAAGAAAAATAATTACATTTTGAAAAACTGTAGCTCTAAATAGCCTTAGTGTTATCAAACTGAATCTGAATCCAAAATATGTAATTTTCACAATATAATTTAAACGAGTTTCAGTGATCAATACTTTCACGATTACGTAACGAAAATGTTCGTGCAGGGTGAGCACGAACATTTTGTTACACACGTCGAACACCGACGTCATAAGAAGAAAAGTCGCATTTAATTTTTTTGTCGAAATTGAGTATTTTTCAAATCAGTACAATTAGAATTTACAAATCAGTAACATAGACGCATTTTTCGGAAAAAAATACTATCATTCTATTTCTCGGATTGTTGATGTACTTGATGTAGATGTGTCCTTTTCCGGCAGCGTAGTAGGGCCCCAGTTTCCCTGTAACTCCTGGCTACAGCCACGTGCGGGGCCCCGTGCCGCTGCCACGTGAGCGGACGATCAATCAACTCGACGGCTTCTCGCGCACCTTTGTTTCCCAAGTTCTGCCCCCAGTTCCTTTCCCAGACGGCCCTGTGGTTTTTAAAAGAGTTGCTTTTATTATTTTTTTAAGTTTCCCCAAGGAGAATAACGAAAGAGAGCTCATGACTTAAAATACACACGAAAGGGGGGGAAGTTTAAAAACATTAGAACGGTGCAGTGGTGTAACAGTATAGTTGATAGAAACGTCAGGGTGTCAAATAATACTTACTTTACTCTGTGGTTTTATCAATCAGTAGGCAATATTTACATCTTTTTAAAGAAAAAGTGAATAGAAGCTGCTCTGTAAATATCGTTTAACTTACATTTTAACGATCTTGTATCTTACACAAAGCCGAATCGTATTTTTCCTCCACCACCGATAGGCACAAGTATATCTGACGAAACAAAATCCCAATCGTATTAGAAGAATCCGAAATAGTTTCTGACAAGTCGAAGTCGGTGTCATGTCGGGTGAAGTCTAACGTATCGAACTGTCGAGATAGCATCGAGATTTCCATTTCGGCTGTTGTGTCTAGAGAGGTGAGGTGCCCACTAGCGGTAGAAAGTGATGCATATTTAATGTGAGCCGGCGGGCGGCATCAACCATTTACGTCGGCTCTTAGCTAAAACAGCCCGGGGCGAGGGTTTAACAAGTCGACGAGTGCGATCGATGCCGTTTAAGTCACAATTAGGGACTTCTCATTTGTCGACACGAGTATACCTATGATAAGACAACCGTTGCTTCGTTTTGACAAATAAACATTAAATCATATTATATCATTTTGACAAAATGAGTAATTTACTCGTATATCATGTACTGTAATCTTATGTACATATCTCTAGCAGTAAAAAAAACCTTAACATCCAAGGTCAGTAATATTCGTAGTACTAACTTTCACAGGAATTGTTTACTACTCCAGTCGCTCATTTCGATGTTTACTACCTTATAAGTACCTACTAAGTGTTAGTATCGTAATTACAAGTCAATGCATTACGTTTGTTTCTTTAACCGTAATAAATTGTTAATAATTCAGTAAGTAGATTTCTTTAATTTTTAGACCAATTACTTATTAACATATCTGATTTAACAATAATTTCTCGGTCATAACAGCACAATAACAAGGAAATTGCTTCTTGTAACCAATGAGGCGCAAGCCTAGACAGTGGAGTGCATTGTTCGGTGACAGCCATTCACAGCGCTTGTCTCAATACCTCGCCCGATTAATCGCTATGTTACACTATCTGTCGGTGCATAGAGCATTGATTTTATGTGTAAACAATTTCTCCATCAATGGAACATGGTAATTTTTAGGTACTTATACGTGTGATTTGGTCCTAATCCTGGTGCATTGTACACAGCACATAACCCTTTCGTTGTTGCAAAAACCAGTCTAAGATTTGTGGCTTAGTGTGCGTGAAATTTGAAATTCGACACGCATATTTCACTGATATTTGAATAACATTTACACACGTGATCCGTTTACGATTTAACAGTTCACCTCAGCTCACAAACTATTAATACTCAAAGTGTGAAATACACCTCGTTTCCCGTTTCCGTTTGACAGTTTAAATGTCATGCGAATCTACGGGGGATTAAGTAACCCTGTTATGGCGAGGCCGAAGACAAACAGCTTATCAAGCTCTCCTGGGGCACTTAGAGTTCGATGGGATTATTGGCTAGGATCGACTGCTTAGATACACAAGTGTAGCCCATTGCGATCGCAAATGCATTTAAAGCTTTTCGATTTGCCGTCGTACCTTTTTTACTTAGTCTTTAACTCTGTTTGCAGTTATGCTTTTTACTGCTGAAAAGTATGGCGTTCTGCAGACGGTAGGGAATGACTATGTGGAAATGACATCAGTTTAGACAAAACTCATCTGTATACATTTAACAAACGATAATAACGCCATCGCTATACTATTAGCGATATGTAATCCGACTGTGCAATGTAACCGTTACTTTGTATAAATCCCCAGGAACGTTAGTAAAATTGTTATTTGTCATCATTTTTAACATAAGTAAATTGATATCACCACGGTAATTTTATCCATCCACCACACTCTATCTACTACAATTTTTTATCTGGCAAGCTTATGAAGTTGAAAATTTGAGTCATAAAACAGTATCGTACGTATACGACATCGTTCCCGGAATATTGCGGCGGCCGCGGGCGCCACGCGCGCCGCATCACAATCGCGCGCTGATGGATTTCCCAAAGTATACGGATCCAGCCTTTCAGCGCATCTGAATGCAGACTTGCGAACGTCTAGGGTTGATATTTCAGAAATATGTTGGGCTTGGAATATATTTAATAATGCCAAACTAAGTAATATTTTACTGTTGAATACTGAAAGGCACAAAATACGAGACGCATAGGTAATCTATTTTCAGCTGTTTTGGAAAAAGTGTCACTTACACTATGCGATTAATTTTTACTAGACACTTTTGTTTTAGCAATTAACTTAATCAGTTTATACTTAATATTTTATTCCTTTTTTTTGCGTTTGTTTAGTTGTATGGTGACAATAACGCCTTGCAAGCAACCATTTGAGGAATAGTATTGTACTAGGTGCTGATATTTAAACAAAATAAATTGTTCATTTGCCAAATCTATTTAAGTATGTATGTCTGTTAGTATGTATGTTATTGCAGTGGTCGTAGGTGTAGTACCATTTGTAAACATACTTTAAAGCTGAAATATGAGTCATTAAAAGTTCATAAAGTATACAGAAAGAGATTCGTTAGTTCTCTATCGAGGGGGAATAGTCTTAATGGGCACATACGATTGCCGTCGGGAAACAATTTTATGGCATGCATTATTTAATTGCGTCGCTTCGTCGCCAGCATCGACGGGAAATTTTAATAAACTGAGGATTCGCGCACTTTATAGGTTGTGTTTTGCATTAGTGACGTATTTCAGAACTTCGGTCTCTGTTGTTTATAATTAATTCAGGCTACTTGCACCTCCGAGTTGAGCCTGAACTGGACTGCGCACTGTCCGTGCGTTTTAAATTATTCAAGCTCCCTACTTTGTTTCCGTAGCGATATGTTTAATATTTTATAGCTATACCATCATCATAAACAATAAACACTACTGGGATTACTTGTATAAAGTAGCGTATAGTTTAGTTTATAGGGTTTTAGTTACCGTATTAATGAAATCATATGTCGAGACGTAGAAGCTCGATGATAGAAATTACTACAACTTATTAACACAGATATAATAAGTACCTAATAAGCAATATTCGATGATAATGATTTTTTGCTGATTCATTAATTTCAATATTCTTTTCACATGAGAAATATAATGTAAGTGTAAAAGTTTGGAATAATAATAATATGGTAAAACATAAACTAAGAAAGAGTTGCAATTAGCAATCCGTATTTTAAAAGGCAATGGTTAAAAAAATCAAATAATTAATAGGTATGCAGATCATACAAGTTAGCACGCTAGCCAGCCGAAAGTTAAAAGCCAAAGTGTTGCTTGCAAACATACGTTATTTTATAATCGTGTTACAGTTTGTGTTTCATTCGGCGATTCAGCTAAACGGCGAAACTTCGTCTGGCAGGTAACGGGTCGAATCACGTTATGCAACTGGGGAATCCGCCTGAATATTGCATCTGTTGGATGCAAATAGCGATGGAAAGGGGAAGAAGGCGTTGGCATTTATTTATTGCACCGTAAGAAGCGTTTCAGTTTCGATCGTGTGAGCTAACAAATTGTTACAAATGGCGACGGGACGGGCTCGTTCAACGGGCGGAACTTGCACAAAGCGAGGGCCCGACGACGCTCTATGCAAGCGGATCGCAAATATAGAAACACGAACCTAATCGACCTTAGTTCGTTGACTGAAGAAAACTTAAACTACTCATTTTGCAGTAGATCACCCGGAGGGAGCGCATGGCGCTTCCGCCCGCTGCGCTTTCGCGACAAATTATGTGAATTTTTTTCAACCCCAATTTGCGGATTTAGTCAAAATATATGCTTCTGTAATAAATAAGCGAAAAGAAGAAGAAAAGCGTGTATTCGTCGCGTTATATGGACCGTTTTATTTCAAACTTACGAGACCAAATTGTTACAAATAAAGGCTAGAGTTGGAGGCGAAATTTGCATAAAGCACACGGCGCAAGGGTTTCCTTTTATGACGGGGGTGTGTGCGTGAACATACAATTTTGATTTGATGGCTTCATCTTCTCGTCATTTGCACGTGTTGACAAATTCTCAATAATTACTACTACTTATTATATGTTATAACATAACTTTATGCTCTGCTAGTTAGTTTTGTAATAAGTTTGTTTATATGCATAATAATGACTTAATATGAGTACAATAATGACATAGTTTGTTCAAAATTAAAACTTGCACATATCTCGGTCGTCATTCTCATCTGTTTTGGTTTTCGGTTTATAAGTTGTGAATAGAATGAGCATAAATCGGCCAGCAGCGGCGGCAGGGTCATTACCGCACTATTGTTTCACTCCAGCTGAGGGCCCGAGTTTTATGCAATTTTCACTCTGTCACCGGCGCAGTGCTCCGTTTTTCATCATTTAAGAAAAATCCAGATACAACAAAAAATTTAGCATGAACTAGTTTCGCGCTGTTTTTTAAACATCGTCTGTGTTCGGGCCTCGGGAAAAGTGTGACTGTATGAAAGTTTATATGAGCTTCAACTTCAGGTGATTTACCAAAAAATAATAATAACAATAAAAATAATTCATTCATCATTATTCAATCATCTAAAGGACCACATACAAATAATAATTGTCTGGGGCCAAAATGTGCCCAAGATATTTAAACTCTGTTAACCTATTTAGTGAGCATCCATTTAATTTCAGTTCAGGTGTTTGATATAAGAACCTTTCCCGAACCTGAAAGTTCATCCACTTACTCTTCTTTAAATTACACTTCAATCCGTATATATCCGTTACAAGAATCCGTTATCTCTCATCATTAAAATAATCTAAACAATAAGTACCTACCTACGTGGTCATGAGGGCAGGTTTTTATTTAAATATTTTTCTGTTTCCTCTTTTTGACTTTTCGATTGCTTTGCGTATTTTTTTTTAAATCTGATTAGTCAAAGTGTTTTTACTGACGATTTTCATCCATCTAAACCTCGATTGTCAACTTAAAACCAAGAACATACTACTAAGATTTATGTGATTTTATGTGCTATTGAAATACCTACGCAGTCTAGACGCTCAGATTCTGATTTATACGACTATTCCAAGAATAGTACACTTAATATTATGTTAGGAATATACAATTTACGG
Source organism: Pyrausta despicata (assembly GCA_963921415.1). Lineage (NCBI taxonomy): Eukaryota > Metazoa > Arthropoda > Insecta > Lepidoptera > Crambidae > Pyrausta > Pyrausta despicata. The sequence goes on along the minus strand of OY992846.1, from coordinate 10,794,917 downwards.
TGCATTCACATACAACGTCCGTTTTAACGGATCCGTTGCTACTGGAGATAGTATTCACTTATGACATCACAGTACTGAATCGATATACATACTTTTCAGTATTATCCAGTATACTGGATTGTTATACTGGATCCGATATATTGGAAAGTATGCGTGAACTCGCTCGAACAACTACATATGTTAACAACATAAATGTTTTGACGGACCAGTAAAACGGATGTTGTATGTGAACGCACCCTTAGACATTTTTTTTAAGTACCTATCTAGGAACTGTCTACTGTATGTATTAGCGTACTTATATAAAGATAACAATTTTGCTATCATATGGTGAAGACATTAACCTTTTGGGCATGATCTGCTATAAGGATTTATTTTTGTATTATTTTTACTACAACCTATCTTATGAAAAAAACAAATTCCAATAATAAGTGAACAAATTAATCCAGTGTTTACTGAAACCAATCCCAGCTGCGTAGGTAACACATCAATCATTTTTAAATGGCTGTTGTCATTTAAAATATCTGCCGCCATGAAAACTCGACGATTTAGTTCCACGTCAAACGCACGATTGCGATCATTAATTTTTATAAGAGGGAAGCTTTTGTCCATTATTCAAGAAATTAAGTTAAGAATTAACTTCTAATAAATTAAAAGAAGTTTCAGCTCCGTCGTTTCCTCAAATCATTTTCAAACTTTGCAAATTGGCATTAATACTGCATTTAACTATTATATCCCTTGTTGTGGATTATTTACTTATATAAAATTAAGGGATTGAAAATTAAACATAATCAGTAGCAGCAACAAAAATCCTCTTTATATTTTTGGTGAAATACTTTAGTTTAAAGATTGCAATCCTTACAAACGGGATTAACTAATCGCATTTGACAATAATAACTACTCGCATCTTATTTAATAAAACTGAAAGGTGACTTACAGTGACTGACTGACTGACAGTGATCCATTAACGCACAGCCTAAACCACTGGACGGATCGGCCTGAAATTCGGCAGGCAGGTAGGTTGAAAATAAAATAAAAATATTAATAAGTAAGTAGAAATAATATAAATTAAGTGTCATTTATTTTGGTCAGCTAGAAACCTGAAATGCCCCGACAGGGAAATACCGAGATCTTTTTGTGATTATAAGGAGACCCTTGAAACATGCAACAGCTTTTTTGGATGTCTTTTGTGTTGATTAATTAAAAATGTCAATCTTTATCGCAAAATAGGGTCAGGAAATGTTTTTTTTTTTTGGGTAAATAGGGTCACATTCTTACATACTTTTCTTTTGATATTGAACAAATAAATTCGTTTTATCACCCGAGATATTTTGATTTATCTTAAAAGGCGGGTTATAGGTGGTAGCATTATATTTATCGAGGTACATTTCCGTCGGTTAGGAGTTATATTCCCTAGCTGAACGCATTATGAATGATGAAGCACAATGTTTGGTGCGCGCTTGTGGGTATTACCTACTCACCGCAGAGGAGTAGAGGCTTTTACGGGATAAAATCTACTCAAAAATGCATGGCCAACTTTGTAGGCCTCTGTCAGACGCGCAAAGTATTGCTCGGCGATAGGTTGTGGCTTAAATACAAACCATTGACGCGTATATATAAAGCAAGGGGTTGGTCGTTCCTGGTCACACAATCTTTAATTCATCAAAAGAGTGAAAAAACTATGGCTTGATGGTACACTTTAAATGACGGACATTATCGATAACCGCTCAAGCGCTAAGCTTCCTAAAAGAGTAAGTTGTTGGTTTTTCGCTGTGGGCCGAAGTCCGTTGCCTAATATATAGTTGTCACTTATGCTGAGCTATAAGCTCTATGCGGACTATAAGCTATAGGGTGGAAACGATAAAGAGTTACTAGGCTCTCGTACAAGAAGTTTGGTTTGCACATTTTTAAAACTGACGTACTATATTAAACAGTGAACATATAACCAGTTTTATACGATACAATTACGCATGCTATGAAATCGATTATGACGGCGAGGAAAGAATGTCCCGGAACGAAAAACGTTACTCTGCTCACTTTGGTGGTGCTCAGGAATGAGTGTGAAATTAGCTGAATAAATAGCGGGGAAACAGACACCTGGGTGGGTAATCCCCTTATCGCGTAGCCCGGACCGATCGGCATCCGAGCCGGGATAGATAAGTTGGGACAAACAAATGCACGACTCATTCCTGTTCGGTCCCGGTCTACTTGTGGTCGCAGGCTCGGGAGTCGTGCTGAGTAAGCTACTAGGTTGTTAGCCTGGCGACTAATATTCCTAGCTTTACCACATTTGGAGGAGTTCCTGACAGCTTACATTTTTTTAAACACTTTAAAAATTAACTTTAAGGAACTCACGCAGAAGTAATGAAACTACTAGGTCTCCCTTGCTTGATTCAATCTAAGAGCTAATTTAGTTTCGCTTAGCCGCATGCAGTTTTTTTAATATGGAATGCAGCTGGCAACAAAATGTGTAATTTTAACATACAGAATATTTACCTTGACGTAGAATCTCGGCGTAGATGGGTTAGGGTGACTCAGCATAAACCTGATCAATACCATCCAAGAATTTGGGCCATAATGACTACTCCTAGTGCTCTAGTAGTCTCTCCGAAGCGGCGGAAAAAGCGGCTAACGCCGCGAGTGGCGAAACATCTCGAGCAAGAGTCGTGGTAACATTTTACAGGACACGAGCAATGACTGGTGATGACGCGCGAACCCGACACATGTCAAGTGACTCGAAAAGCGAAACATTTATTCCTATACTATGGATGTGGCTGAATAATATTTTTAAAACAAAGCATTTTTAAACTTTAATTTGTTTAAATATCGAAGTTTTTAGAGGATATTTTATTCTCTTAATAATAGGTTAACTTCAACTTCTTGATGTTGACAGAATTACTTAGTGCGAAATAGAGAGCGGGTCAGTCTGTTAGCATGAAGTTCTTCGAACTGAAAAACTTCTAAGCTAAGGCTTGTTAAAGTATTCAAGCAAGAAAAGTTATGAAAAATAATTTCATGTATTTAAAAGAGATGGGTGAAAAATTAATCTGAACTTATTACCTTCATTCGATTTTTTGAAAAGTGTGCATGACGTTTTGTTGATTGATAACAAAAGCGTAACATATGTTTTTTATGAACAACCGTTCACAAAAAGTGATATCAAATAACACATCAATATTCTAACTCGTTCCACAGTTAGTTTTCCGACATGCGGATGATGAATCCGGCGCAAAACGTTAATATTCAGGCAGCTATCTGTTGTCCGTGCCCGTCTGTATTGGCTGCCGTAATGGATCACTGTCATTAATCCTAGCCAGGGTCGGAGGTAGGGTATCAAGGGTCGGGGAAAATATGATAGGTCGGGTTTTTTAGGTAATGACAAGCCTTGACTCCCTGTTTGTATTATACGGCTTAGAATAATTTTTATGGTGATCTAGGTCAAAGCAATACATACTACTCCTTATAACCTTGTAGTGTTCGCATCCGAAAAGTTTTCAAAAAATGAAAAAGAAACTTAGATACAATTATCATTTCACCCATAATAAGATTTTGATAACAGATTACTTACGCAATCTCATTTCTCTTAAATCAAACATAACATCAAACATTACTCACTTCATTTCATTTTTCATGCACTGCTCTCTATACACCATCAATGTCTTATAATAACTCAATCAATTAAAAGTTAATTGGTCAGTCAACTTTGCAGAAGGCTTCTGTCATATAATTATCCCAACTCATAAGAATAAAGAACTTCAGGGATTTCGGGCGAAAACCCCCTGGGCTCTGGCCTACTTTCGCCCCCAATACGTCTCTGTCGTCGTGATATCGAAGCGTCGCAAGCGATCGCTATTTCTACTGGCACTGCTAACCTTTCAATTGCCGTTTAGTACTAATCTGATCGTCCTAAATCGTGACTTAGCCTATTTAGAACTTTTTATAGCAGGCTTGATGGAATGGTTCTGTCAAGATCCCATTTTCAAATTCTCATTTAACTTTGATTTTATCTTGTAATGCTCAAATGAAGCACACGAAAGTCTTTAACAATTCGATATTTTAAAATTCATTTTACTCCTATTCCAACGTCAGCGCGCATTGGAAAGTGAAAACACGTGTGAACAAATTCAACGAGAGAACAGATCGAACCGCTCAAAACTGAATGACACTCGATATCCCGTCAAAAAGTCAAACAGCATTGCTAAGCTCTGTTAATTCGTTCACGTAAAAGAGCGCACATGTATGCGGCTATCGACCGACAGATCGCTCCCACTCTATGATTGATTATGGAAGGGGTGAGTCCTCCCCGCGGCGCCCGCCGAGACAACGTTGCTTGACATGATGCTCATTTGTTCTGATTTGTTCGACACCAACCACCGTTGAGCATTCCGTGATTAGAAAACGGCACGAAGGGCTCTAACTTTGGCACACACGCTTTCATTTCGGTTAACATCATGTGAATGGTATTGAATGATTCCGAAACTTACGTGGACTGTGGATTTTACATCTCGATTTTTCTTCAAACGACGTGAAAATATGTCGTTTTATTTCCTACTCAAAAGAAATTGTGATCAAGCACTAACGACAAAATAACAAAATATGGAATAACTTCTTACTGGAAGTTTACATCGCCTATACAAAACTAGGCAATAAACACACAATAACAATTATAATAAAGCTTTATTAAATTCCATGCATAGAACATAATTAAGTATAACAATTGGTAATTTCATATTATTGAATTACAATAGATTAACATTTAACACTTAAAATTCAGTAGATTTATAAATTATATTTTGTAATTAGTTTCATTATTGTTTAATTCAAATATCAACTATTTACAGCATGGACCCCGTTCGGGTAAAAGCCTCTGACTAGACTAAATATCTATCGATATTTACCGGGACCAACAGCTTACAGTGCCTTCCGAAAGCGCTGCAACCACTGCGCTACCAGCAACTTTAAGGTTTAATTTCATTTGCTTTAAAATAAGGACAAATATTTAATGAGCTTAATGATGACCTTGACCTCATTCTCGGACTTTGTTAATTAATTATGGGATAGGCCGATGACCTATTAAGGAAGCCGCGGAGATTGTAACTCAAAGTGATGTTCGATTGATTGATCTTAACCACAGTTGATATGAAAACAACGCGAAAGAATAAGCGTTAGGTACTTAGTTATCTATACCAAAAAATTTCTCATATACAGTCTATGTTTTTGTAATCTATTGGATAAACTATTGATTTACTGCATCTGATTTTAAAAATCTTTCATAAAATAAAAATGTATACAGATTTTTATGTTTATCAAATATTTATATAGAATTTTTATTCATTCTTATACAGGCTGCTTTATATTGACGAAATAAAATATTTCGCCAATGGATAAAAATAAAATATTTTATATTTCACCAAATATGAGATGACGTTTATTTGAACACCATCAAATTGACAGATTAATGAAATACTTAATGATTGTTAGTAAAAAAATACTTTAGGTATATCAACAGCGGATTTTATCCATGTTTTTAAAAGTGTTGTCTATTTGCATTTATCAACCAATCAGTACCGCCAACTAGCCGTTGTTACTTTGCTAATTAACTAAGTGTTGTTTGTTTAACAATAAACGTTTCGTGATAAGGTTTAATAGCGGTTACATGTGTTTATTAGCTTAGGAGTGGCCAGCCGTCGCCATTGTGATATAGTTGTGGTTTTATAGGCAAAGCAGTGATAGATATAATCTAAGCCAGTAGCTATAGAAGCAACGAACAAATGTCCGAAATGACACACACGCATGTACATACGCGCGTTGCAACAGGGATTGACCGTACTCCCTAAGGTTTCGTTTGTATTTTCGAGTCTCGACCGTCGGTCAAGCTTGTCCGAGTAACATGTGAGGTGAGGAGTGACGAGGAGTGTGGAGTGAGGAGTGACAGTGAGGAGGCATGGCCCGAAGCGGATAGCGGGTGCAGTACCTTTAAATACAACCTATATCCGCTTAGATTCAACGAATCAGGTTTAGGGGTAACGAGTCGAATATGCATTTGTGTCTTTGTTTATTTGTTATCGAAACTTCAAGTTATTATCGTTTAACCGCTAAGTCTGTTTGGTCGAATCAACGCTAAGACGTGCATCTGAGAGCGGTTGTCAAATCAAACCTTTGATCTCAGCTTCCGTACTGCTTGTTGCTATTCTGTGCTAATGATCCACAAATGAGAGGTCATGTTTGAAGTGTTAACTGACTATTTCTTGTTTAAACCCATAAGGGTCTTATCGTGAATGTGTGATTTGCTTTGCTTAATTATTCGCACGCCAAACTCAGATTTTACCACATCATGACAGATTTACGGATCGTAAGAAACATTACATTAACATTATTAGTAGAACAGGGAATTACTACTGTGGATCCCGCGATTGTATTTTATGATTTCAATGGTTTCTCCAAATAACCATTGTGTGTAGCGGTAGCGGCGTCTATCGAAGAAGTCTGAGGGTTCTCTCTCATTCAAAAACTGTCATTCTCTGAAATAATTCACACTTCTGAAATAATTCAAGACCACCTTTCATTGAACTTTGTCTGCAATTCTTAATATTTGATTTTCATTCGACCTCAAAACGAGAAAAAGTCACACGGTCGTGATGACGTTACATTCATCACGTGATGACGTTACATTGTATTATTCAAGTACTCGTACGGGTTAAAAGGGTTTGGACAGTTGATAAAAAGTACGCCAACGATTGGTGGTGTCCACTACCACAAGTAATGCCAGTGACCACAAATTATATCAAACACAATACTCGTATGAGCCAACGATTACGAACGAATGATCGTAAAAGGCTGTCTATTAGCCCATAGCCGATCGGAACGATGTTAATTGGACAAAGCCATGGTAAGTGAGCTATCCGACGGGTTGTTAATATTAACGTGCTATTATGACATTATTAAGGATGGCTTGATACTTTTCGGAAGGAATTTATGATGCTACTTTTTTCCTTGACGATGATCTTAAATTGGTTTTTATACTAGAGTTTTTCGTATAACAATTACGGTAATGTGTAGCTAATCTATTAATAAATAAATAAGGTATTACAATCAATTTTGATTGTAACCCTGCATGCTGCAAAGCGTAATATGTCGGTTTATTTTTCATTCAAGGTAAAAACTACAGAGTTTTTTACTACCTAAAACTTGTCAGAAACGTTTATAAGTATTTATATTTATTTAGTTGCATAAATGCATAGGCGTGGGTTAGAAAGATTAGAAATACACTATGCACACCCAGTAGGGTATGGATTTTTTTTCTTTACAAACATTTTCTTATCTTTAGGTCTTATATATAATAACTGATTATATTAGTAAATAACAGGTAATTTAGTCCACGTGGCACTGTGTTACTTCGCCAACAAGCTGCTAATATTGCTATAGACTGGGTTTTTAATCAGCTGCTCTTTTTAAAGTTTCCGAGGCGTAATGTTAATAAGCGGGTATTCGTTAGCCGCTTTGGGAAACCCTACTCTAAAACTCTAGGCCCTCTTGCACGAAGTAGATTTATATATCAACTAGATTTTAAACTCGTTCTGTCTCTATCGTTATTAAAGCAATTCACAGTGACAGAAAGCGTTTTAAAAGAGTGTCAAGGTAAACTTGCTTCGTGCAAGAGCACCTTGGCCACTATTTCAACGATTGCGGTCTCAAACACTCAAATCAGCATCCTTACGTGAGTGAAAGGGATGGTTAGACTAAGATCTAAGGGCCGGGTCCTGTAGAGTAGAGGCTTACGGCTGAACGGTACTACGGGTATTAATTACAAGATGTCTCCGTCAAGACCCGATATTCACTTCGTTTCGGCCCGCGTGTCTAGCGATGTGACGGGGGAATCTTTAATCAATTAATCAGGCTACAGATGTTTTAATAAGTTTATGTGTATATTGTAAGATAGTTTTTTTTTACTACCTTATTTTGTTAAAATTAAGGAAAATACAAATAAAACGTTACGTAAACTAACTGGGTAACGATGGCATAACAATGATAAATGTTTTTTTAGTTTGTCAGAGCCCCATTCCAATTAACTAGGGAGATGTCTGAACACTCTGAAGCTTCTTCACTGCTTCGTACATACAAAAACTTAATTCTGAATGAATGGATAGGTTTATTTTGAAAAAGTTATAATTTGGCAATTAAGGTCATCACAGTTTGTGACCTCATTACCTGCGGTCGCGGCTAATTAAATGTGACATTATATTCAAATCAGCGACCTAGTATAATCGAATGTTCATTTGCCTAGCTAGTACATCCCTATGTGCCTACGATCCCGAGGGGTGTTTACGTCGGACACACTTGTGCAGCACTAACACAGTTTAGGCGTTTTCGGATCGTGAACAATGTTTACGAATAATTGATTGCACTATAATTTAGTTGCTTCCCTCTTAACTAACGGGGTACAATAGATATATAGTAATAAGTGTGACAGTTTGACTGCCTCATTGGTGTAGTGGCAAAGTTTCTGCCTTACATCCGAGAGGTCCTGGGTTCGAATCCCAGGTCAAGCCAAAATTGTTTCTGAGATTTTCTGGCATGAATTTCTCAAAAACAGCTCGGAGTCGGGAAGTTGGCGGTGTTGCACCCCCGTGGCTCGGAAAGCACGATACGCCGTTGGTCCTGCGCCTGATCTCTCTCCGGTCATGTCGGATTGCCGTCTCACCGAACATTGAGAGTGATGGAACAGTGAGTGCACCTGTGTATTGCGCTCACACTTGTGCACTATAATATCTGCTGCGTAGTTGGCTCATATCTGTTGAGATTGGTCACCGTGGTCGAAATCGGCCAGGAGGACTATTATTAATAAGTGTGACGTGATTAGTTGGTGACCTTCGTTAAGTGACAGTTCTGTATCTATTACCACCGGGATTTCAAATCAAGTAAAGGCTTTGACAAATGATATACTTTGGTCAAGAACACGCCGCGCAACTGTTTCGTTATCTTTTTGACAAATAATTTAAATTGGCTGATTCTTTTGTATGCCACATGTGCTTATACAGAGACTTAGAGACTAGTAAAATCTTACAGTGATTTAGAATTATAGGTTCTTCCTGCAAGCTGCTTTAATCCTTAAAAAAAACATGAATGTTAGATAGTCTCAAATGTGTTGTGCTAATAATCACTTGTAACAATATCAATAGATATCTGATTTTTATGTTGGATATCGTCCGACCCATCAGTCGGACGCATCCTAAAGGGGTTAAAGTTTAATTTCAACGTTTTGTTTGACGAATTCACGAAGAATTTTACACCGTTAAAACAAAGCGTAGGGTTGGATGTTCAAATACAGGGCCGGTAGATTATGTCATAAACACAGAGGCCTAATTCCAGCCAGCTTAAACCTTGCGGGAGAGACTGTTCAAACAAATTAGTGAGGCACGCACGGGTGCCTGTGAATAGGCATGATGACACCTATCTCAAATATTTTCAAGACCATGACTTTAAAAAAAATAGCCCCTATGAAGTTAAAACACAGCCCCTATGGTGTCAATACAACCAGTATATTTCCAAAAAGCTGTAGAAACCAATTTTAAAAACACACTCAATAAATATTCAGTCAATTGACTCCGATTTCTGATATATGACCGTGTCGTCACGTTCTTATATTTACATACAAAATCTATGGAGGCAGACCGTTTTGACAGATAATAAAAAGTATGTCAACGATTGGTGGTGTCATCAAGCCTTTTAGTGTTGTTTGCTTGTACTGCTAAAGTGAATTGCCAGCGCAGATCTGTAGCACATGATTGCCGTGACTCTCGACTGACAGCGTGACAATCCATTACCGTGGCCAAATCGCTGACTTCGCGCCGACAGTTGGCAAGGGGGGCGCGCTGGTCCCGTACTGTAGGCAGGCACGCTGTCGGCGGCCGTCACAGATGTGAAGGCTATAGCTGGCAACCATTCGACCTCCTAGACAGGGAAGGGTAGACGCTGGTTTTCACACACATGTTGAGGCCCCCCGGCTTACCTGCGACAAAAAATATGAGTAGTGAGCAAGTTTCGAAAATATAAACCAACAGCATTAGCATAGCGACATTGTCGTGTTCTGTACAATACATGTGGATGATTTGTGCACTTTTAAAAGTTATTTCCTGAGTCCAGGTCCAGGCCGAGTGTTGATTTTTTATCAACACTCGGCCTGGACCGCTGATCGAAGAGATATGAAATTTAGAGGATATTATTTCAGTCCATTGATATAGAAATCTAAGCAATCAGCTACTAACAAGTGATACTTGTTTTTTTTCCATCATCTACGGTCACGGTGCGCAAATAGCGCACACGAGCCGCAGCGGTCGCTTAGTAAGTAATCACTTGATAATTAATCACTGATCGGCTACGCGGCATGATTTCCTGCGCGCGTGAAAAATGCTGAATAACGATAAAAGTGAGAAGGGTCGACGCGACGCCGGCTGTCGTCGGAGCGCGCTGCGTATTTCTGTAATGCCGGAGATCTCGCAAATCAAAGCGCTCCCAAAACGTCCTAGGTCTGAGCATAGTCCCGTGGCTAGTTTATAGTCGGACATATCAATATAGTGTAGAAAACATTATGTATTTTTATTAGACTTAACCTTTTTTTCGTGAAAGCTGATGAGAATTTGTTTTTAATTAAGTTAAAAAGATCTTCGTATAAGCTTAACGAAGCCGGATACCACATATTCTTCCAATTGTTACGATCATTTTTTTTCTTTACACCATACCTGGGGAGTTAACGGTTACTGAGGTATTAATGGTTAAAGTTTGAAAAAAAAGTTGATGATTTTTACAGAAAATATGTCTTATGTCCGTTATAACTTAATTTTTTTCCAAAGAAACATGATACAAATTTCCACTAGTTCTTTTATAAAAAGCCTCTAAATCGCACAGCAATGAACAGCGCACACTCGAACCGAACCGCGTCGCGGCGGCGCCGCGGCGTATAGCAACACGCCCCGCGGTCACTTATCCGCGTGCGTAGAATACACATTGCGGGTTAGAATTAAATTGTTTTTTTTTGTTGTGAAAAAATATAAGTTGTTTCCCAGCCAAAATTTATTTTTCATACGATTTTGTTTGATGTACTGAACGCGTGGTTGACGGCTTCGGTAAGGTTTTTTTTACACTCTCTTTAAATTACGCTTAAGGCCGGACCAGACGAAAAAGTGCCTTTAGTCCTCTATGGCATATATATATATTTTGACATCACAAAAAAAAATATATGCAAGTATGTAGCTGTTTTTGTTACTCTAGCAGGTTCTTCAAAGACATTATTTGGGTTATACGATTCAACAAGATTAAGAAATCTCATAAAAAATTGTATGTTTATAAATAAATATAAAATATGTCTATGTTATAATCACCTACTCTTCACAGTTTGATGCTCGGTTCGGTTGAATTCTTGCATTGAAGCCATGCGGTGATTGCGCGTGTTCGCCTAATGAAAGTGGAATATTGGTGTTCGGTGTGCTATTGTTTTGGAGTTATCCTGTTTGTCAGTTGTAACAGGGTTAAGACATATTCAGTACATCCAGGCCTGGGCTTTTCTAATAAAAATATTTAAATAATGGTCGTGTTATTTTATATTGGCAAAATAAATGTATTGTCTTTGAATTTATGATTTTTAACTGACCGAATGGCATACAGAGGCATACAACCAACTCTTACCATGGAGGTATCCTTCTGAAATCAAGCTCTCTTTAGCGTCTAGCGTATTAAAAAGTCAAAGTTCATGTTGTACACGTTTTTTATGTAAAAACTTTAGTAAAATGCTTTTTAAATGTTAGTATTGGTCGTATAGAAAAAAGATACATTATCTCACAACGTCATCCGTTTTCCATTCCAGGAGACATACCGACGTTGGGCGTGCAGTACAATGGTGCCACTATGGGTGGAAGAGGGCGCGGAAGAGACCGAGGATAGCGGGCGGTCGCGCCGCACGCCACCCGAGCACGCGGCGCGGTGGCGCGCGCGGCACCTCGAGCGCGTCGGCCACCTGGACCGGCGGCGCGCCGGCGGCGTCGTGGGCCGCTGGGTCCGCGCCGCCGCCGCTGGGCCCGGCCGGCCGCTGGCCCGGCTCAAGCCGTGCCTGTCAGTCTGCCAGCTCGTCGAGCAACACTGCCCATACTTCCTGCCGGCGGACCGCGCGCCGGCGTACCCGACGCAGTACGCCGGCGAGCCCACATTCCTATGCCTCGGTGAGTCTATGAACAGTTCTAAGCTTATTTTTGTCGTCCGTGCTTCAAATACCAGTTCTTACTTTGATGTTAGAAGCCCCGGATGTAGCTATTCCTGTCACTCATGTTAGCTTGCCCAAGCGAGCAACCGGGCAAGTTCAAGTCAAAAACACGGTTAGATGGTACCGAGTAGCGTCCCTGGACCGGCGCGCTGGCTGCGTAATAGGCCGCTGGGTCTGCGCCGCCTCCGCCGGGCCCAGCCGGCCGCTGGCCCGGCCCAAGCCGTGCCTGTCAGTCTGCCAGCTCGTCGAGCAACACTGACCATACTTCCTGCCGGCGGACCGCGCGCCGGCGTACCCGACGCAATACGCCGGCGAGCCAACATTCCTATGCCTCGGTGAGTCTATGATCAGTTCTAAGCTTATTTTTGCCGTCCCTGCTACAAGACAGAATGCAATCATGTAAGTTATTGTCCAGAGTTGCAAAAGAAGCAACTCTCATTAATGTAAGCTCAACCAATAGCCGCAATGCAAACAAGCAATTGGGATGGCTAAGCTCGATAACAAGGACAGGATGGTATAGAGTAGCATTTCAGGACCGGCGCGTTGCGGCGTACTCAGCGTATAACGCCAGTGAGCCTTTATCCGCAGGGCTAAGCTGAAACATGTGAAGAATTTCTGCCGTAGGTACCTGAAAGTCATTGCTCTGTTCCGTTTCAAAATTGCTTAAGGTAAGCTAAAGGTAAACCATTTTATGGTTCAGTTGACAATATTTGTTCATAGAATAAATGAGATAAGCCCGTAAAAAAAATTCTTCAAGAATGTATAACATTACCTACATTACATTACATTGTGTAAAATATGAACAGTCTCTTAAGATTTAAAAACGATATTGATCATTCCAAGGGGTTGATAAATAATAGTTATCATCCAGTTACCGGGTAATGACACTCTCCCTATACAAAAGACTTAAACGCGCTACATAAATAACATTCGTGGACTAATCTAAATTAAAATCATTTGGCACCGTTGAGGTCATTAAACTGGATTTAGATTATCTTTGTAAGTCAGTGGTAAAATAGTGTCGTGGAATTCGCGCAGTTGTGTACGCCCGGAAGGCACGGGCGGCATGAATTAGCCGCGATTAGTCCCATCGCTTGGCTGCGGTTCAAAACGAGAAAGCACAAAACAAATACTGCCTTCTGCTAGCTCCAGGGGGCTTTCTTTTTCCTCTTACCCACCACATTACTTTGACCAATTGTTGCTTCACGCTTTTTTGATTTAGCGCTATCTTAAACGTTCGCTAACCGCGCTGGCACATGCTCAAAACGATTATAATGCGATTTAGAGCCTTTTTATTCCGTTCCATATTCCGGTATTTATAACGTTCAAAGAAATTGACAAATGGGAGCAAAGTGGAATCATAGTTCTCTTCAATAGTTACGTCAACATTTAATCCCTTGAGGAACAAGTTTTCGTTTAGAGGGTACCATACAAATCTTGTTGTGCATCTATCTTTTGCAGTATCGCATTTACTACTTTTATCAGTAGGTCAAATGCAAGTCAATGTCACTTTATTTGTTTATTTTGACCTGAACGATTCTTTTTTTCCAATTTTAAAGAGTATCGTGATGAATTCCAGACCCACGCATCCCGGAGACGGGTGCGCAGGCCAACAAGTCCAACTACGGGCCGGACGAGTGCTGCTACTGGTACTGCGAGGGGCGGCTGTGCTACCGCTGCGACAGCCGGCTCAGCGAGCCGCCGCGGCCCGAGGCCGAGTGGTGCCCCCCCGTAGAGGAGCGCGTGCCCACCTGCTCCGTCCCGTACCAGGCCCCCGCCGCCGCCCCGCGCGCCCGCGCACCACCCCTCGCACTCCTCGCGGCCGCCCTGCTCCTCGTGCTCGCCGCCTTACCACGGACTCACTGGACACTGTCCACGCCTCTAGTGAATGTGCGCGACTCGAGGTTATAGTTTTACGTTCACGTGCGTCGCACCGCCACGTCCCGCGATCGTCGGACTGCGATCGGAACTTCTATAGTGCTGTACTTATGATAATAAATTACGCGCGGTTACGAGTTCGATGATCCCCGCGACTCGCGGCGGCCGTCGGAGGCCCCGCGGGCCGGCGGCGTATAGACTCTAAGTTAATATTTGTGCCAGCGATACACCCTACAACATAGAAACACCAAGTCCTGATGAAAATGTCTTTAGCATTTTATCTCGTAAGCGCTGTTAGCCGCCGATGTTCCGGCCAGTATGTTAACGTTTTCGGCACGAATTGTAAACGAAAGCTCACATGATATTTTTCGTTATGAGGAAATGTTGTTTATATTTTGAATAGTGTTTACAGTTACACCTTTCATAGACGTTCACGACGATTCTGAGTTGTTTGCGATACGGAAACTAGTTTTATAGGAGCAATACGAGTATTTTACCAGATTCGACACGTTACGGGTAGGTTAATTGACGCGTTCTGTGTGTTAGGAATCATCTGATTTTTTTATACGTGCAAGCGATAATTCAGGTTACAGATATGAAGTCTTCAACTCTCTACATGGTTGATAAGTGCCAGACAGCAGACTTCACGTCCGGAAAATAACGTTGTATACTTTATTTACATTTGTTTTTTTTTTTTTGGGAAACAATTAATGTGGTTTTGTAGATAATTATTTTTGTAATTACACTATTACGAGGTGGATGGAATATAGGAGGATGGCGAAAACGGCACAGTACCAACACAACCCACGCTCAGAAATAAATAAATCTGACTAATCACAGTAAGTTAAAGTTTGTTTTTATTCGTATTCGCAGTTATTTAATCTCCATCTTTAAATTTTTATTCGGCATTAAGTTTGCAACAAGCAAGTATTACATTGAAATTAAAATTTAATTTTATTTGACTAAGTCTAGTAAATTTATCTGAAACATTTATTAACTACAACTGAAACAAAAAACATTTGTAGTGATGGTGGCTGCGCCGTCCTCGCTCTGCCGCCTTGGTCTCCGCAAGCCTAAATAGTTGGTCTATACATAATATTGACTAAAAGTAACATAGGGTTAATTAAAAGTAGTTGTTATTTTTTAAGAAATAAAGTATGACTCATGCATATAATGAAAATTATATGTAAATATCCGTCTTATGAACTTCAACATTATTCAGATATAACATGGCTGAAAATAATTTTTATATCAATTGATTTTTAATATATATTATTATAAACAGAGTGAACTAGAAGTCATGTACTGACCGAGCAAGGTCTCATTCCCTTAAAAATACTTTTATCATTATTGATGTCGAAACAACTTTAATTTAGGGAGAAATATAGAAGTTCCGAGAGTGTTTTCGTTTGCTGTTTATATTTATCATCTATCTCGAAGGTAATGGAACTCGGTTCCATCTAAATGATTTCAATATTGCTCCTATGTAAAATCAAGAACCCATGCATCATATTTCAGGGAACACATGGCTTCGTGTTCACTCTGTCTTTTACAAGATGTTGGAAGACCGTGGCGACGCCACCGACCGCGTGGGAAGTCGTTCACATAATGTGTAAGGGACGGTATTTGTCAGTTCATCTTATTTTTGAAAAAAATATTAAATTATAGAAGTATCGTTGAACATTTTGTGATCGAAATCATTTATAATTAATGGTTATTAAGACTTTATTGAATGGACATTTGTTATAAATATTGTCCTCAGGCGGGGATGTAGTTGTTGTATTCAAATGATAAATGATAATAATATTAAGTAAGTTATTTTTTACGTTTTTATTGTGTACATAAGTCAAAACGGTTTGTTGTTTCCACTCCCATATTTAAAGTCACCGAAGGTGCTAATGGTCTATTACTGCTTCTTAGGAGTTTCATTTCGTTACGAACTTTTGCCTGGTCTATGCCTGTCTGCGCGCCGGTGAGCGACATCATATCACTCGATGTAAAACACATTCATTCACAGTATACAATCATCTATTTTCTCGATATTTTCATGACAAGATCCACTCCAGCGACAATAGACTAAAACACCATGTTGGTAAGTGCCGTGACAAGATATCAGAGGGTCGTTATTGTTTCAATCGAATATCTAATTCGCTCGTGATTTCCAGCGCCCCACATCTCTAAAACCTGTAAACGCGCCGCACAGCAAGACACTCGCTGACTCTCAAACTCAGTACACGAATCCATCTGACTAAGCAATTAATTTGAAGTCTGCATTATTAAAACCTCCATTACACGATTTGGTAAAAATAAAGTGCCCGATTTTCAGAAAAAAATCTTGAAAACAAAGCTTCTTGAATGGAATTCAAAGACATTCGTTAGGATTCCTATCATCGACACCTGAGTAACAAACAATTCATGCAAAACCATCTTTAAAAAAAACACATTTCGTCAAATTCATTAACAAAAGTTAAATGGACTAATTTGTTTTGATCTAATGTAAGCACCTAAATAAGACTTATGTAATTGAGTGTCAAACAAATTCATCTCTGAGAGTCGAGTATCGTTAAAATTTTAATAAATAGATATCAAGAAATGAAAACAAAGTAATAGTGTTTATAAATACTTCATAGCCCGCGCTGCAGGGCCTTCTTCACGGTATCTAACGTGTATCTTTGTATAAATTAATTAATTATCAAGGTGTCTAAAATTTAGTAATAGAGAATGAATTACTAGAACATAATTAATTGGAACAATTTCGAGCACTCGTTAAAACTTACACATTGACCGTGCATTCCTTCTTTGTGGATGTTTCTACTCTACACTCTTGAAATCTTCACTTGTTCACTATCT
The DNA here is from genome assembly GCA_963921415.1 of Pyrausta despicata. NCBI lineage: Eukaryota > Metazoa > Arthropoda > Insecta > Lepidoptera > Crambidae > Pyrausta > Pyrausta despicata. Next base: position 10,777,939 of record OY992846.1, on the reverse strand, counting down.
ATTCTAGAGTAGATGTTAAAAGACCAAACGAGAGGAGTTCGGTTCGAGTGTTGTTTAAAATTGAAACTTTCGTTTAGATTGGCCGTTCGTTCATAACATTCATGTGCATCTTACAGTGCGTCGAAACCCATAAGTCGAAGCTTCAGTTTTAGCTACGTACCTAATATTAAGTACTCCAAGAGAGATTCGAAGCTATTAAATAAATAGGTGTAAAGGAATAAAAAGTTGATTCAATTTTCACTCTGATCACTAACTGCCGTTCGTTTGTGAGATTGGTTTCGTAGGGACACAAGATTAGCAATAATTCGTAGTAACTAACTGAATAATCACGTAGAGTTCACACGGCCGGCGCCGCGGCGCGCACGCGAGGCGTGGCGCGCCTCACGTGCCATACTCCTAGATATAGTTAACGGGTGTATTATGATGTTTCGTTGAACGTTTGGTGATAGTGTGTACATTATGTTTTTGAATAATATACGTATGTTTTGATGTACATAAATAAAGTGTAAATGTTTAACGCACAAATAATGAAGACGATGCTGGATTGTAAAGCAGTGTACGAAAACTTATGTATTACTTAGCTGTAAACTGTAACTGAGAAGTAATCTATTAGGACTACGAAATTAGAAATTTCAGTGCTCCATCTGCTGCCAAGGTTTCATTTATAGTTGGTCGTACTTTTACATAAAACACGCGAGTTCGGGTTCATTTGTGAACGGTTTCGGTTCTGTTATGTGTATATGTGGCGGCACGTGCTCACGAAGTCCATTTCATTGTAAATTATTCAATAACGAGGGAATTAACTAGCATACTTTCGTAAGTTAAGCGGTTCGCTTTAGTTTCATATTTGTAAAGACGCACAAACGTTTCAGACCCCGGGGTCATCCGACAATGCGACAGTTATATTCGGTAGATCAGTTATGTCCTATTCAGTATAGAATATTATATGTAAGGAAAACACCAAATGATAGCCTTTTACATAACGACAAAAATAAACTTAATTATCGAAGCCGATGCATGTCCACAATCATGTTGATGTTGATAGTTTGTACAATACATATATTACATTATGTTATATGTATACGGCCTTACTATTGTGTAAATACGCGGCTGCAAATCGACTGACTTCTGTTCTTTTTCTATACATTGACAGAGGAATATGGAAGTTGAGGCGTACTCGGGTTTATTATTGTTACTTTAACGGCGAAGTACAATGTAATTTATATTAAATATGGCTGTGGTCAGTCCACGAGAAAATAGCTCCCTGATTCTTATGACAACGAACAAGATATTCACACCAATTTTATACGTACTGATGCAAATGACATAACAGTGAGCACTTAAATGTAATTGATGTTGAAAAGGAACGTTAAGACCAAACGCAATGGCACTTCAAGCGAATGAGTGGGCTGCATTTAACCTATGTGTTGATACTATTTTTTTTACGGCTGCAACTGTTTGACTTCTTTGCAATTGTTTAGCTAAGTGCACACTCGATATAAATAAATAAATACTTTGTTTTCTGTTATTTTTTTTAACCGTGACGGATATCGTGCAATTTAAGTAAGCGTGCCAAACAGTTTACCTATTTCCTGTGAGATACTTTATTTTTACAACCATTTTTCTCATTTATTGCTGATTTAAAAAAAAATCAAGGTAAGAAAGACGTGATTAAATTTAAAAGCATGACCATTCCTTTCTGGAGCTTTCGAAAAGCAAAGCTTTCCTTGCTAACGGTGCATGTCTAAAAGACATTCTGCTCAAAGCTTCTGAATAAATTATACTAGTGTGCACTTAGTACGTGGCGTGGTCTGAGTGAGATAATTAAATACAATAGAAATACATGGCCTTCTATTTTTCAATATTTAGATGAAGGTGGTTAGTAACATAAGATACAATTGATATTTATTAAAAGTCTTATGAAGAATCAAAAATTAAATTAATAGGTATACTAATTCGTACGTTGTTTTGACCGGCACACAAGTAGACGAGTTAAGGTCCATGCTCTCCAGCCTCGGAAGTTTCTCTACGTCGCGTTGTTTTTCATATTTGTCATTTAAAAACATTTGCCATATAGTTTGTATGTTGATAAAATTTATTTGACGTAGCTTCTTTCGTTCATAGTTAGAAATATTCACTATTTAGCTAGGCTTACTATGTCAAACACGAAAAAATATTCATTGGAAAATCACTAGTTATTTTTCTTAAAATTATAAAGTAATCTAGGCTGTGTTTACGTTTAATACTGGTAATAAACTCTTCGATATGTATTTAGTAGCTTAGCTAAATATCGGAAGTTTCTAAACTATGCAAGTCATTTAATTGTTTTGCATGACTGTTCATAAATTAGTATTAATATAATGTATGTAATTAGTGTCGTTTCCATTTAAATATAAATGTTTTGTGTTATTTTGATAGCATTATGTTTGACCTAGGAAACCTTAGGCATCCATGATTTTTCACAAGCATCTTCCAACCGTTTGCTTCGTACACGCTATCTTCGGCGGGGTACGAGCGGCGCGCGAAGCCTTTGGTTCATGAAACGATGTTCCTCCAACATCGCATTCACTCCATTATTCCTAATGAGTTCTAGATCATATAAATATATGATTAAGAGGACTTTAAAGACACTCTACTTGAAATCATTAATTGAATATCATTTCAATCGAGTACATTGCACTAATCAGGAAATTAATATAAAAAAGTATTGTCGATCGTCCAGAGGACCGGTTGGACATAACTAAGTAATAATCGCTATAAATAATATCATTAAAGTTGCCTATTTCATAGTGAGAGAGGTAGCGTAGGGTAAATCTTATCTCATAATAAATTACAAGGGTAAGCAAAAGTCGGCGACGCGGGTTGCGGCGCCGGCGGACACTGCCACAGCACGCGGGGTTCCGATATATTGATATGATCTAGGATGTGTCGTAGGTGTTTCTCGAGTAGTGATCGTGTAATAAGTCTTATGTTACGCCTTCTAAATGATTATAAATCTGTTAGTGTGCGGTGCGAAGGTGCGGGCGTGTGCTACAGGGCTACGGTGCTACGGCGCGGTGCTACGAACTTGTAGTCCGTAGCCCGTAGCGCCGAAGCACCGGCCGCCCCGGCGCCCGCGCCCCGCCGCATGTAGACATCGTTCAATAATACACGTTCGAATAATCGTAGACAGATTTTGAAATTTAATATTATTTGCATTTTCCTAAGAGTTAGAACGATTGAGACAGTAGGTCGCACGACCGTGTTATGATGAATTGTGGAGATGTTTATTAAAAAAAATACGTTTATGAAAATGGAATAAAAACGAAAAATATTGTCATATAAACTTGTAATTACTAACTTAAGAAGAATTATTGGAGAACCAGAAAAACGTTAAATAAACCGATTAAAATACAACTGTTTTGTTTTATTATTTACCTCCCTCAGCCTAATTGAAAAATAAATAAAAAAGTCGTATTCCGTTTGTTTAAATATTTTAATACAAAAATGTCGCTTACGTCAATATCACACTCGAACTTACATCATCTATTTATATTAAGTATAAAAACTATGACTTCGCATTAAATTATCGTTCTCTCAACAGTATAAAAAGGACTCATTCGTCATCACAGCACAGCGTTCGCTATACACAATATACCGAACGCGCTCAGGCACACAACACACGATCACAGTCGGTGACCGGGGCGCGGGCGCCGCCCGGGGTCGCCACTGGCGCTGGGAGACGATAAACTATCGCTGGCATCGTCCTTATAGCGGCACTCCCAGCGCTGACGCGCAAACAAAAGACTACACGCACTGGTCTCAGGACATCGGTCGACGTGGTGAATGTCGCTAGGTACGCGCTGATATTCTTGACACCAACGCCATTACCAACGCAAGCGTCAGCGACATATGAACACTATCCGTGCTATTATTGCCGCTTCTACCGCCAGAACTTTCTTCTGTATCTGTGAAAGTTTATAATCAATTATCAACACAAGGTAGTTATTAGTTGGACAGTGCAGAGTGCATCTTTGTGGTAAAACACTAATATTAATCGACAACATTGGTGATAGAACAACGTTTAAAACAAATGAATATATGTGATGAATGTTCACCAAGCGTGAAACAAAACACAGCCAACGACTCCATTTGATATCAATTAGGCTTACAACAAAAAACGAAATCCTTTAAAAATATTGTAGTTCTTTCATCGTACACGAGACAGTACGTTTTGACATTTTATGCGCATGTAATAATTTTTTGCAATAAAAACTCGTAGCTTGATGTGATGTCGTCTGTACAGCGAAAGAACGAGTATCGTTTTGTTTTTCGTAGCAGGCCTACAGAGTGTTAATTTGGAGTCATCGGATGAAAATAAAACAAACGAAAATTAAAATAAACCTACAGATGCGGGTGAGTGACGTAGCGGCGGAGGATGTAACGTGACCTCCTATAAAGTAGCGGCCGGAGCCACGTCTCTAGGACAATTACAGTCTAGCCCCGCCTGACTGAACGTTGACCACTGAAACATTCACTGGGTTTAGGATGCATCCTTATGTCAACCATAACCAGTTACCATGTGCAAACTACTCTACAATACTCAATTTATGTACAACTGTAAGGTCTACGCACACATATATTTACATGCAGGTTGTCATTTCAGTCACATTTCATTTCTAATTTTAGTTTTAAATACTAAAACCTGTTAGATATTTCAATATTTGTGTTCAATATTTTTTAATAAAAATTGACATGAAAACCATGCGCAAACTTGGTTAGTTACAATCTTAATATGTATGCAACATAATTCTTCTTACACACTACATTTTAATAATCAAACCATTCCATCCCCATTTGATTATGTTGAGTGTCGTGTTTAACAACATGAAAAGTGCATTTATTTGCTTATTTCAAAACTTGTCTAGTCTCTTACATGGAAGCTTAGACGCTGGAAGAAGACGTCTTTACAGTTTCAACACGACTACTTTTATTTTATGCTTCAGTACATCTAGAAACCGATCAATTAGAAAATAAATTAACGATTTTTATTTCGAAATTGTTTCTAAACTACCCAAACTCATACTGTTCCATTTCCCAGTGCTAGTTTTTTGATTGTAGTGCCTACTTTTTTCTAGTGATAATCATTTCCCGACTCAATTTTAGAAGAGCAAAATGATGATCAAATATAATCCCAAAACCAATAACTATCTCCGATCTAAAGTTTAATGGTGAGTGATAGGAAACTAACTTAATAATAAAAAGCCAAGCATAATATATCTAAAGGCTGTGCTACCCTGCAAGCATATGCGTGAAGCGATCTCCACCAGCGAAAAGCAGCTTAAGCTATCATGCTAGTGAAAAGTAGAAGAACGTACACGCAGCGTGTGACAAGCCCGCCGGTTCTAAAATCACCGCTTAGGTTTATAATCTCACTGGTATTCGCATAATATTCTCCTAACTAATTGAGTCTTTGTTCTTTATGCAATTTCTCTATGTACAATGTTCAGGAACTCTCCACCGAGGCTACTTCCTGAACCAGAAGAATGATCTGGGAGCGGATGATTTTAAACCTAGAAAAACACACAAACGCACACATCGAAACGTGATCATCCTAAACACCTTTTGTTCAACAAAATGAAACATTGAAATGTCTCGTTTAGGTGAGTGAGACGGTGACATCACACAGTGCAGTAAAAAAGTTGAAAACAAATAAAGCACCTTGTAAATGTTGGGCAAATCACTGTTGCTTCAAATTCACTACATCATCATTAATTTTTTAATACTGTCAATGGTTTCATTGACGTAGCGATTCTGACCAACATTTTGAGTAAAGGCTTTTTTAACACTACATAAACAGTGACATAATGTGCTAGTGAAACTTTTCAAACAAACAGTGAATCGAAAACGATGACAGTGCTTTTCTAACGAAAACAACACTGTGTGAACTTTGTTGTAAAAGAATGTGTTTTTTCTTTCAAAAATAACATGTTAGTAATATGAGTCATTATTGTATCGCCAAGATTTCCATTTTAACGACCGAGTTGGTATCAGATATAGTGCCACAACCGAACGAATCGCTCCGGGCTTGTAATATAAACGACGGCATGTCATTAACATGAAATTATTTTCACAATTTGGCTCCATATTTCTAACATGACATCCCAGGTAGGTTCTCGGTGCCCAGAAGCCGACTTTTTGTCTTTAAATAAGGATCACCGTCTACCACTGCTTCTCCACCAATAGCCATATCAAATTCATTCAGCAAGCGTTAGTTTTCACTTTGACATGTCAATGCAAACCTTACAATTGAACATGCCACAATTAAAACCAGCTTTGCCGACTAAATTAGGTATTAAAATAAGCATTCCATTAGTTATTTTAATTTTGTTAGTAAAAAACAAAAGTCAGTTAGTTGGTTAATGCTTCAATTGTTATCGCACTTACTTATGTTCCTGTTAGTATTCAAAAAGGATACCTACAATAAAGTTACTGATGATAATGAATTAGAACGCAATCAGATGTAACATAGAAGTTCATGATATAGTAAACAAATGGAATAAGAAAATAATATAGGTAAAATAGACACAACAATAGAAAATTCATGTGTAGACTAAAATGTTATTGTAACGTTAAACGAATAATCGTCAAAAAACGTTCTATCGAAAGAGTAGTATGTTGATTAGAGAGCAAGAAGAATTGAAGTTACTACAAGAATAGGAAAAACAAAAACTAATAGACAAACAATCACAAACAAGGACATATAGAGCGAACATTTAACAGTGGAGTCGGTGTCGCCCCTCTATAGAATATCTATGAGATTAACAGTATTTAGGGGTCAAGGTATAATTTAGTAACGCAATCGCGGGGTAGTGCTTGTGCCTAAATTTCTGTGCCATTTTCTGTGTACTCTTTAGGAACAATAACCGTCGATTAAATCATGAATTGTGCCCATTTTAACGTGATTTCAAATATTAATATTAAGAATTATAAATATTAACACAGCAAATATTTAAGTAAGTACTTCAAGTTTTATTTGACTGTATTAATATCTTGTAATCATGGTACAAGATTGATAATAGAGATTTTTTGTGTGGAAGCGATCTTCGACCGCATTGAGAGAACGACGAAAAAGAAGAGCACATCGGAAACTACTTTCAGTAAAATACATCTTACACAATTTTTTCGTAATATATTATTCGGATTCTATACTATTTTTTTTCACTGCACCCAATACTATGTCTCTGAATGACCTTCATGATACTACTGGCAGCATTAAGTCCGTCTCTAATTTTCTCTCTCCAATTTTTAAATAAATAAATTATTTTCACCTTATTCTGCTGGGTTTGAACTGTGACACTAATAGGCTCAGAAGTAGACACAAGCACTACACATCTCGGGATCCTGGGCCGTGAACCTACCTGCGTCGAAGAGTATGTCTCCGACGTCGTCCTCGGCCGCCTCGCCGCTGTGCGTGAGTTTCTCGTTACCTCCGACGGTGCCGCGGGGCGCGCTGCTGCAGCCCAGCCACCAGAACGCGGTAGACCGGGGGAAAGCGGGATTGTCCGAGTCCACCTGCGAGTGGAATACACGGGTTAAAAGGAAAGATAAACGAGATAGAAGATATATAACAATCTTGTATTTTCTGGAAAGAAACAGGTGAAGAGCAAAGTTGTTGAATGATTCGGGTCGGGATTTCAAATTTTACCAATAAGTGAAAGAAACTTGAACTAGAACTTGTTTTGTTTTTAACTGATACTCGTAAAAATTCCTACTCTTAATGCGTAGCCTAATTTGTGACCTGCGTTTGATAGGATTAGTGACAAAGGTCAGTAAAGATACCATAAAAAGAAGAAAAACTGAGCTGGATGAAAAACAGGTCTAGATGGATGATCAATGGTATACATAAAAAACATTGAACAATCATGAGCTTTTTATACTTACACTGAAAGTTCTGTCATTAAACCGCCAGTAAGATCCACCCTTGAAGAAGTAGGTGTATCCATTTGTATATTGCAATGCAGCATCAATGCCATCAGGAATGCCTTCCCAGTTGGAAAGTGGTTTAGGGTAAGTGGCCTTCACTGGCGGTCTCTGGGCCGGGTCGAACCTCCAGAACTTAGAACCTTTGTAGAAGTAGATTTTGCCGTTGCCCGACCAAACTAGAGCTGCGTCAAGGTTATCGGGAATACCAGTGAAACCTGGAAATAAGAAACGATTAAGTATTATCAGGCGGTCGAAGACTTTGCCTAGTAAGTTGTTTCTAAAAGTTTTTTTTTTTTCAGAAATGGACTGCTTTCTTTCGGTGACCTGGATAACAAACATAAAACAGCATAAGTCCGATAAAAGAAGCAACTTCTCGTGACCATGAAAAACCATGACAAACTTCACTGAGGCATATTATATGTAACAGCTGGCTAACCATACATTTCAATGAAAATGCTTCTCATTTGTTTTGGTTACCTTCGCTTATCTCCTTCGGGTACTCCCCGTCGACCTTCTGTCCGTTATACCTCCAGTACTTAGAGCCCTTAAAGAAGTAGGTCTTGCCGTTCTTGTATGTGAAGGCGGCATCGATGTTACCGGGCAAGCCGGGCCAGGCGCGCGAGATGAGGCGCGGGTAGCCAGCGGCCACGCCGTTCTCTGTCAACCGCCAGTAGTGCTCACCTGGGGAGATGGAGGGTTGTTTTGAGTAGGTAAATAACAGCCCTGCCCTTTACTAGCAGTACCTAAGGAGGACGTAAGTTAGAACTTGCTTGATTTCCCAGATCGAACCAAGGTTAAACTTTTATATCACTTCTACGCCGATAGTCTTTTAAGAGATTTCGGTGACATAAACATGGAGAAGGCCGTTATTTGTTGATATAGCTACTTTTCTTGATGCGTCCAGTCGGCATTAGTAAAAGGGAGAGGAGTACTGTGAACTGCCCTGGACATAGGATATAAAGTCAAGTTTCTTAATGCGTTGACACATCGTTAGTTTGTGAAGTCTTCATTAAAGCTCATTAAGATAAAGTTGTTATTTATAAAGACGCGGATTTAAATGAAACTCGGCTGAAAATGATAACGCAATTAAAAAGAGTTGATTCGGCTAGCCGTTTATTACGTTTTTGTTCATTATCTAAAGTATGTCCTCTACAACACAACTCTCTGCAGTGATTGCACGTTATACTTGTAATGAAAACAATATTTAATAGGTATAACGACATTTTCTTACCCTTAAAGATGAAAGTAGCTCCATCAGCCGAGTTGAAGATGGTGTCGAACTTAGGGTCGGAACAGAGAGCAGGGTCTTCAGCCGATGGTTGCTGGGTAGTGACGCGGGGTCCGGTCGGCTGGTTGCTGGGCACTACTCCACCGATGTCAGTCTGTGTCTTGTGCCCGTAGAGAGCCTGGAAAGAAAAGTTATACCGTGCATTTAAAAACAGTCCTACTTAATAGTCCATACGAAAATTTTGTAAAACGATTGAGCGTGAAAAGACTGCACAGCTTGAAAATTTTATTTCAGTTCAAAAGTATGTTCACTGTATGCATAGGCACTTAACACGTGCTTCTGAGTTAAATAAAACACGCTGAATAATTTCTTCATTTATAACCGTTCCGAAATCATAACGACTAAAAACAATACAACTCTTACATATATCGTCTGCGTCTTTTTGACCTTTGGAACGATAAGATATTTAATATTGAACGTTTAATATTGAAGTTACTACGTTACAGGGTTCTCTTGGTGGTCCTTGCAGTTCTCTCAATTAGATCGAAATGAACGTGATTTCATTATTTAAAGCATTATGGCGTATTACCTGGATACCCTGGACGTCGTCCTGGTCGAGCTGGAAAGCAGGGTCGTACCCTCTGTAGAACGGCGCCATGAGGGCTGAGCGCACGTCACTGTGCGATAGACCTAGGGAGTGGCCGAACTCATGCGCAGCCACCTGAAAATACGACAAATGTATTTGAAGATGGCATGACAAAGCTGTTATTAAAACGCAACACGTGTGTTCGTAAAATGCAATCGCATTGATTAAATACGACTGTTTTTTTGGCTAAAACAACTCATCAAACGTACTTATTATCTTGGATAGAACTAGAAGTTGTTAAAGAAGTCTCGTCTGTGCTTTTTTTAATTTCTATTAAGATTTTTTGTACCTCTCTGTGTTTTTGCCTTGCTGTAACATCATAGTGCAAAGAAACAGAAACCTTTAGTTGAACCTCATCTATTAAAACATGTTTTCATATGTCTATTACAAACCATTATAATTCTTAGAAAATAACTCACCTGGAAGAGATTAGTTCCTCTCCTCGAGTTGATCGTCCACATCTCCGCGTCGTCGAAATGAGCGTCACCACCGTAAACCTGAACAAAGGCACACTTTGTAACAACAAAATAACAAAACGCATTATCCATTTCATATTACAATCAAATGCATCACAAAGTACTCTATTATTACAATAAAAATAATAACACTTTCCCTATTTTGAACAAAATGTGTTACTTCCGTATCTGTATTTAAACTATCTCAGTATTGCACAATTTTCGATTGTATTTTTTGTTAATGGGTCAAATCTGAACACTTTGAAATTCACTTTTGCAATAGGGTTTTGTAAGATCGGAATACTATGCATTAGGTACATTAAAATAAATTATACTTACAGGGAAGTAAGCATGGGCAAGAGTGCCTCCAGGTCCATCGAAAGGATCGCCATCACCGTGCTCTCCCTTTTCAAACCTGAAACAAAAAACGATGAAACCTCCAGAAATTACGTTATTGAGATAAGTAACTCTGTCACAGTACTTAGTCACCGTCACCGTCACCGTCACCGTCGTACCTACTATTTAAAAGTAACGTACATCAATTTCCTAAATAACTGCGGTACCTATAGTAAAATCATTCGATTCGCTTTTTGCCTGTGTATGGCACACGAAGAAACGAAGTTATTCTGATCTGAGCGATGTAATCTATTACCTCAGTAAGTTTCTGTTCTATGGTCATCGCGATCTACAAAGTGCTGTGCTTAGATGAGTAGCACACAGCATAGTACCTGCACTCAATGGCAACCGCTTGCGTTCAGTTACGCCACGCAGATTACAGCGGATTGTGACGAAAACCGTATTATTACCGATTCAATAACATCCTTCATACAATTGTTGTATTTGCTCCCATTGCGTACTGATTTTATCTCTTACATCTGGCTTATGGCCGATTTGTGCGGTGACCTAAACACACTTTATGCTCGCATACGCAGCCTTCTTTGAGACCATGGGAAACTGATTGCATAGTGTTTATCTTCTGCAGACGCAAAAAGCTGATTTATGTAATTATTTCAGGCAAACAGAAAAATAATGATATTTGTTGTCTAGTAGGTAGAGCATGTATGTTTAGTTAAGAGTTTCTTTAAATAAAGTCAGACAGTAAGGTTAGTCCTATCACCTTACGAAAATCACGCCACCAATCCACACTGAGAATCACGCCACCAATCCACACTGAGAATCACGCCACCAATCCACACTGAGCCCTCGTGGTTAGGATCGTACCACTTTATAGTTGAGGTGAGGCCTCTGCCCAGGAGTTAGACGTATTAAGGCTGATGAGATCAGAGATGAGACGTATAAACTTACCTAATTTCAATGTGGACCTGTCCGGACCTCTTCTGCGTGAAGGTGAGATCAGTGTAGTCGGACCATACAGAAAAAGCCTTCGCTAGTTCAGCATCTACTTCAGCTCTGTTCAGTCTTGATGGGTACTTCGAGATTTTATACGTCAAATTCTTTACACGCCACCTTGAACCTAAAAATAACAGAAAAATATCACAACTGGACCACTAAGTAAGATTGGATTTTACATGTAGGTTAATTTAAGGTCTTCGACTCCAAGGACGAGACCTTGAAGGTCGTGGAGTTGGTTTGTTAGTACTTGTTTTGCTAAACAGTCTTGCCAAAACGACACGATAACAATAGTGTAAGACTGAAATAGATTTTTATATCACATGCACGAAATACATTGCTGAAAAGTCGAATTGATACGAATCTTATTTTCTTTTGTGATGCTCTTTTTCTAATCCTATTTTTAAAGAGTGTCCATGAAATAAGTAAATCAAGTCAAGTAAGTCATTTTTGTGACAAGGTTTTTTGCGATTGTCGGTAGATAAGGTTATATTTCGTATTCGCGTTCAAGGATACTTTTCTAATATTTTAGACTAAGAAAGTCGGACGCCATTATCGGTCCTTGATTTGTGTTTGTATTTACGTTTAAATACAAATATTTCCCTTTTGAATTTACTTATGTTCAACATGTATGTTGCTATTTGAATATACTAATATGTATTTAAATATAGTAATTATTTACGTAATTTACAATATTTGCCTCCTGAAATTATGTTATTTTGAGTCATTGACAATATTTACGTTCATTTTTTTTCCTGAGGAAACTTTCTTCAAAAAACATTAAAATTTACTCATTGTGAGAATGTGAAAATGGTGATAAATTGTCACATTTACAATATCTATAAAAGTTTTTGAGTTATGAACAGTAGCTATCTTTAGTTTCTATCCGAATGATAGTCAGCTAATGTTATGTGTATGGTACTTATGCAAAATGTAAAAAAGAGATTCTTGGGTGTATCGAGTAGAAGTGGGCACATACCTTGGAGCGCGTATCTTTTGGCACGGCTCTCCCCGAAGCCCACTTTGTCTCGAACTCCGCATCGGGGCAGGGACATCACCTTCGTCGTCTCTTCATCCAGTTCACCTGAAACATTACAATTACACATATGGCTAAACTTGATTTGATTCCTGTTTTTTCTAACGTAGATTTTCATTTGAGCCTAACTATTTACCTAAAAACAAAGAATAGTAGTAGTCTTCATGGCCGATGTCGACCACGGCGGCCAATCTCAACAGACATCAGCCAACTACGCAGGAGATATTATAGTGCACAAGTGTGAGCGCAATACACAGGTGCACTCACTGTTCCATCACTCTCAAAGTTCGGTGAGACGGCAATCCGACATGACCGGAGAGAGATCAGGCGCAGGACCAACGGCTTAACGTGCTTTCCGAGGCACGGGGGTATAACACCGCCAACTTCCCGACTCCGAGCTGTTTATTGAGAAATTTATGACAGAAAATTTCACAAACAATTTTGGTTCGACCTGGGATTCGAACCCAGGACCTCTCGGATGTAAGGCAGAAACTTTACCACTACACCATCGAGGCAGTCAAAACAAATAAACAAATATATCAAACTCAAATGATGTAAGTCGAATAATGTCTGATTAGCCAGAGGTGTTCTTTAACTGTGGAAGTCATTTGTATTTTTTGTCACAAATTAGGTGAATAAACGTTTTAGGGCAAATCCAAGTTTTTGCCGCAAAAGTTGACGCGGAAGTAATTACACAGTCACATCATACAAACCACACAGGCGGAAAACTCGGGCAAACAGGAACAACGCCTATTGACCAGTCCGCTGACTCTACCTCTAATCTGTGAGCGATTCATAAACTAACATTCAAATTACTCTATGTCAAAATAAATGCCACAGTATATGTTGTGATTTGTCTTTTGTTTCATCTCCAGCCTTCAACAGTAGCGTTCATTTACGCAGCTTAGCTTCACTCTATAACAGCTAATAGCAGAAATTATTTGCCCTTACAGTAGCAACGCTACTAGTAATCAGCAAACAAAATCGTAATATTTCCCTATTCACTCGCATCGCCAAACTGTAACAAGGCGTAACAGGGAAATATCCACTCCCAAAATTACAAATATTACAGGGTAGGCATCTTTGCCGATTCATAAGTAAGATGACGTCCAAGCTGAGTTTATCTGTTTTGACGTTTGACTGCTACGTCAAAACATATAAAATAGTTTAATTGGTGGACCCAGGAAAATATTTTCAACTTCATTAATTTGAAGGAATACGTTATAGCCACTTCCGAACAGATTATGGAAATTACGCAAACCGGTGCATCATCATCAGAAGGTTATGTTGAAGTAAATAACCGATAATCAAATGTGACTCAACTTAGGTATGGTATAGCATCTAATTCGACTTAGTATGTACCATAACTCATGTTAAATATATTCTTTTCTTACGAATCTGGGTTTAAGAACGAACCTAACTTACACTTTACAATTTTAATTGCTATTCTTGTCGTATTTCCTTCTTCATTGATTCGAGCTAAGCATGGATACCATAAACGCAATAAAACAATTACGTTTCTCATGCAAACTAGGTACAAATTAATGCATAATGCAGATGTTACTGACATTAATGCTATCATTAACTATGCTTTAGCGTATCGAGTCATAGCGCTACGTCCACAAGGTATGTGTACGTCCGAACTCGTGCACTGACCAGCGATGAATTATGTATAAATTGTACCACTGTGCGTTATTTGCTTACATAACAGAACTCCGTGGACAGTGGAATAAACTACTTCTCATGGCGAAGCACGTACGAACACGATACACGAGTCATGCCCACACAATGCATGGTGTGTCTAAATACCGTAGAGGCTGTACTTTGGGCTAAATAATAAACAGTCAGCTTTTTGAGAATTCCAAAGTGGTTAGGACGATAAATTTATTGATATTGTAAAGCTGTCTCACTTATTGCCAATTTTTTTTGACTGCGACAGGTCAGATACACCTACTAAATTTGTATCAAAGTTTCTAGCAAGAGCAACCAACACATAAACATTTGTAAGATTTTCAAATGAGGAACCAATGTGTGCATCGCATGCTATGTTGCAGGTAAGTAGGTGTTCACCTGAATGGCACGTTACGTTAGAAATGTGCATCGAATGCGTGTCTTATGATAGTGTTACGGTGATCGCCAAGGTTGTTCAATTGCAGTGCTGGAGTAACTAGCGGTCAGGCTTCCGAGCTGCCACTCAGCCAGGTCTCAAGGCCAAGGCCCCACGGATATGGGCTAACATTATTACGTAAATCCTTGCAATACAAGCAACGTGTGTTTTAAATCAACGTTGACATGTGGAATTGCTGGGCGGATGCCATTGCGCTTATCTAAAAGCGTTAACTAACATATGGCAATTAAAAGTGACGGTATGAATAAAGTAAGTGCGTACATAAAAATAAACGGAACCTGTTTTTCAAATCTTCATAAACAAAGCAATAAACGAAAACATTAAGACGGCAATCATGAATGTTGACCACACACAATCTAAATTTAATCTATGCAATTTTTTACTTATTGTTTTCTTTATCTTAGAAGTAAAAAAATAAGAGTGCTACCTAAATAACCATTGTGCAACTCAAATCTGTTCTTATTTACACCAACAATTGACATTGACAATTTTAGAAATACGCAATACAAATCGATTTGGGTTTATAACCGCTTTCACTGCAATGGCCGAGATTGGAGCTAGCTAAATTGTTTCCATTATCTCTTGGAATTGAATAAGTTACGCCGATAGAACTTATTACTTAAACGTTAGATGATTATAATATGATTGTGATTGGTTTATTTTTTAAAGCTGGTGATTAATAAATTAGTCAAAATTATGTTGTCGTGAAAACTGACCTTAAACAAAAATTAAACTTATTGTTAAACACATTTGGATAGCAATTTAATGGCTCATTTAGTCGCATTATAGTAACTGGGATTATGTTCTCCATGTTGAAAAAACTTACATATCAACTATTCGTCCCTATGATTTTAATTATTTGTTTTTTGTTGTGGTTACACTAAAACAAAACCATGAGCTACGGTCACAGGTCGATGGGTACTAGGATCTTACCCTTAATATAGCAACGTCTTTCTAATATACTCCCATTATCATGCATTTACATTCTATTTAGAACTCCTAAAATAAAAAAGTTAAATAAAAGCCTCTTACCTGTAGCATTCAACCCAGCAAAGCTCTGGAACTCCGCGATGGCCTTCCTCCACGAGCTCTCGTCCATGATGTGCCCACTCGATGGATTCCGCACCGACGGGCTGAGGTACCCGTACTGCGCCAGGTACATCTGGAAGTACGCCTCGCCATCAGACTGCCGCATCCAAGACGGACTTGGGCTCCAGTTGGTTTATGCAATGACGGTCAAGTGCAGTGCGTAAAGCAACTAGGTGATACTACGTGTGGAGAATAGCTAAAGCTACCGACTGTACTAAAATAGGTATACATTTTTAATCCTAACTTATTAAGACTATAAAACTGATTTGAAATGTCTGATTGTGACTAGGAATGGTAATAGGTTTCACTTATTTCTCAAGGCCCAAGTAAAGGAAAGATTATATCAGCCTTACTTACAAGGCTATATAAGTGAAGGAAAATGAAAAATCTTATTTCGGGTACTAGTTTTAGTAACGATGGTTTTTACTCTTCAACATTTGTATTTTGACAAAAACATGATTAATCAGAATTCATATGTAAAAAGGAGAAAAGACATTCTGATTGTATTGTGGTACGTACATACATTCAATTTTCACTTTAAGATTATCTTAAACATGGAATTTGCAAAACAGGTGATCTAATTAATATTTACGACATGGATTTCCAACGTGCTAATTTGCTTGATTATATCTTTTTTATCTCCGATAGAATGCCCACACGACATAATCTCGCGTCAACACAAGGTCACTCAACCATTGTCTATCTTTTGATAAAGATAACTCGATGGGCGACGCAAGCGCAGTGCGACATCATGTTTATTAGTTCCGAGGACCATTAGAAATACGAGACGAGAGGTTTAAAAGCTCTTTGTTTATATCCATTGCGGAAAATGTAAACAATGAAGTAGAGTAGGTTAATCTGAGTAAATTCTGTTTGCGGAACTTGAAATCGACATAAACAAAATTTGGGATTAAAATACCAAAGAAGTATTTATAATTGACTGTCTGGTCTTTTAGGTACTTAATATAATGCTCAAGAAGAGACATAAGCGGCATTGGGAGGTGGCAACCGATGCGGGCGTGCGCTGCATCGCAATGAACTCACACGCATCTCCGCCGCGCACAACTCTTTGTTCTACCTCCAGGGAAAACTCACAATAACGTGACAGTCACTGCACCACAGTCAATACCCCCAAAAGCCCATCTTTGCTATTGTTTGCGCATGCTGAGTGAATGTTAACAAACTAAAAATATTTGTCTATTTGTTCGGCAAACAAAAACAGGCGACGATCGTGCCTTCGAAAAACAAAATTGATTCACCAGTCCGATCTCATATTCACACCTACTGCAGTTCAGACAAACCAGACGAACTGCAAATGTCATTCAGTTTAAAAGTAAACTAAATAAATAGTGACTCATACTTATGACTGTGTTGCAAATTAATGTCAATAATGCAGAGAGTCGTTATAAAGGCGCGAACCATCATCACCCATCATCACGATTTCCGTAACAAAAAATAACTTATAAACTTTTTCAATTATAGCGTTATCGTTTAAATGCAAATTTTCTCATTATGTTCACTGGGATGAAGTTGCCTTAATGATATTGTTACAAAATTACATGTATTTTATGACGACTTTAATTGCTTTCTCATATTTTCAACTAGAATTACAAAACAAGTGTTTATATTTCTATACTCTTATCTGATTTTTCATATTCCAGATTTAATTTACAATTTTCATTAGACACAAGGTTTTACAGAAATGAAAGCTCTTTAATAAGTCATCCTTACTTTTCGAAGTTTGGAATTTTGGATACGGTCATTGACTTTTATCTGAACAAAATTGTGGATTAAAGAAAAACTTTGGTTATTCAATTTAAACACTGTTATGAGATATATCAATTAATCATTGTTACTATTAGAAGAGTTCATAAGCTTACAAGTTTTAATTTTTAAATATTTTATCTTATTGCGTATGTACTTCGAAAGTATATTTATGTGGCACATAATAGCCATTTGGCTGTGCCAATGCAAAATGTGGCATGGAAGTGACAAAATTCTTATGAAACTTATACTTAAATATTTGTTCAACATGAGCAATAAGGTTCATAACAACTTTGTTGTTTTTAGTGTCTTTTTTGCAGAATAGGGCTTTTAAAATCTGTATACCTATGCATAATTCCAGAAAAATTATATTAAGTCTGTCAAAATACATAATGCAGCTTGGATTTATCAAGTTCATTGACCTTTTATCATAATACAACTGCCAGAGATCGTAACTATGATGTCACTTTTGTGTTTGATAGGTCTTGGATAAGCTTCATTGTTACTTATTTGTAAATCTTTTTCATTATAGTGCTGTACAATGTTTGAACATAAGTACACGATGCCCTATTTTAGCTACCGTTGCAATTATTTTTTCTCGTTCTGAGCGTCAAAATATAGTGATTAGTGATTCATAAAAGACGAAACACCGAAAGTGTATCTGTCTCTTTCACTACCAACTTACAGTTTTCGAAATATAGATTTGGGATTGTATAACAAAGGCGTGATTACAACGGGGTCAGTGTTCCCCCGTAACGGTCGGAGGCTGTGCCGGCCCACAGACCCACTTGCATGTAAATCGCGGGACACAAAAACGGTGCGATTATCATGCATCATCGCTAACTGACAGTGCTAATTGGAAAAAGTACGACGGTTATCCTATAATATAATTCGTGGAAGACGCGAGTGTGTGGGGTTTTTA
Source organism: Pyrausta despicata (assembly GCA_963921415.1). NCBI lineage: Eukaryota > Metazoa > Arthropoda > Insecta > Lepidoptera > Crambidae > Pyrausta > Pyrausta despicata. The sequence goes on along the minus strand of OY992846.1, from coordinate 10,759,356 downwards.
AGAGGGTCAACGCTTCGGGCTACTCCGTGTCGATGTGTGGTGAGATTTTTTCATTATAGACTGCCTCGTTTGTCTTCCGTATGATATGTTTCGAGAATAAAGTCACTAAACTAAGGCCCAACTTTCGAACATTTAAACGACCGATTTAGTCTTTTTAAACGCTTTTTAAGCGCTAAGTGCTAATTTTACCTAGGTTATTGAGCCAGTGATTAAGTATTTTTTTAATATTGAATTTGACGTGACCAAAACGGCTGGTTAGTAAAGTCGTAACCGATCATTTAAAAGACTGAAAAACTTAAAACGTATTTGAAACGTAGACCTAAAACTATAAAAGTTTATTTCTTATCAAACAAAAATTGATGAAAAAAATCCAATTCTTTTCAAAAGATAAGTCAGAAAAATATCACTTGCATTCTTCATATTGACAAGATTGGCTATCATCGTAAGCCTGTGTGTTAATCGTAATCAGGATTATTTACTTGCTAAGTAAAATCGTTTCCGGCCGACAAACTGTTTACACAGTGCGTAAGTGGCTGAATCAGTGTCCACCTTAACTATCGAGAGATAGTAAACAAAGTGAATTAGTTCATGCGTTATATTCTGAGTCATTCGACCTTCGATTTTATAGCCGCATACATATGTAGAAAATTTCTTTTTATCGTACATTTTACTTTTTTTCGACGCTCATTTGTTTACTTCGATCACACACTATAAAATAGAAGGCTCTTGACTGCGATCTTGAACGAATTGTCCATCTTCCAAGGATAATTTACAAATAATTTGTTTATTTAATTTTAGTACAACTGAAGTAGATGTTTGACAGAGGCAAATAGAAACTTGTGTGGACCCATCATAGGCCTCTAGGTACTGTCTAGTTTTAAATTCACGAATAAAGCATTCTCTTCAGATATTAAAATGTACAGCCATAAAGGAGCTTATGCTGAACAACACAATCGTATTAAATACATATAACAACATCATCAGATATTACAACTAGCAGGTAATTGTTTATTATGTAGACGCCACAGTCTGGAATGCAGTTTTCTGCATTGAAAAGAATTAAACCTTACTTAACTAATGTAAGAAGATGCGCAGGAATATTGCGAGTATAGGTAACGTAATTGATTGCAAAGCAGCTAGCTTATGCAAGCAGCGCAAAAGATCAACACAATTATAGAAAAAATACCTTTTTTAAGATTAAGTACATTACGCGTTACAGGTACTTTACACATGTAGTACACGTGACAGCACATGAACGTTAACACTGCGGCATCTTATACAAATGTAATAAGGTTTAGTTTACAACAAAAATGGGTAGCCTAATGTGCGGCAGCTGTACAATACTATAAAACAGCGATTACGTGTAAGCCATGCGGGCAGCTAATGACGCTTATGATTGCGTACATGTCGTTAATGATGAACAACCGACATTGTACTCGAACGGCAGCCGTTTAGGTTGAAAGGACACAAGGTCGCTATACGTATCCTATTTGGAACTGAATTAACTGACCTTTTTGGTATGATATCACCTGAAGTTAGCCTTCTAAAATGAATTCCACCGAAATTTCATGACAATCATCAACAAAGCACTCTTTGTTGCCTTTGCACAAGTTCTTGTTCTAAATTCAAAATCACAAAGAATTGTTCAGAAAAATTCCCCTCAGAAGAAGGCTTTTGATAAAAAAGGTGTAGTTTCAGCATCAACACAAGTTTTGCAAATACTGCAGGATAATTTAGTCTTGTTTGCACCATCACACAGACGTCACTGAATCAACATCAACACTTCAATTAAGTATGAGTAGTTGTATTATTTACGCCTGAACTGTCATCTCACCTATTTATAATGTGTCGTGGTAGGTTATTGTTTATTTTTGTAAAATTTTCCAATCCATCGCCTGCAAGAGTCAGGTCGCGGTGCAGCTATCCCATTCCGTAAGAGTTCTTACGGATTTTTTGGCTGGCTCGTTAGCCTAATGGTCAGTTTGCTGTCCCGGGTTCACGAGCAGATTTGTTTCGGAGTTCTTCATTCACGAACTATCGAAAAATCAGTCAGGAAGTTGGGTACACCCCCGTGAAATAAAAGACTTTCTGAGATGAGAGGTCCTGCGCCTGATCTATTATGTCACATTGTCGTCACACCGAAATCTATAAGAATGGTGGAACCAACTGTGCATCTAGATATGAAGCTCCCGCATAGCTAGCTTATCACTATTGAGATTTGCCGATATTGAAATTCGGCAAAGAATATTTTTTTTAGCTTGAGCCGTCTCGTTCACACGTAAAGTCTAACAGGAAACTACGAACGTCGATGTACAGAATAGAGCCTCTATCTAGTGTTCGTACACGCGGTATCAGTAAGTAGTACCTAATAGGCGTTGTTGTTAAATATGATTTGCTGGGCGGCACGCAACATTGTTCTAGGAAGTGCATCTGTTGTGATACGCCGATATGCCTTACGGGGAATACTGTGCCACGTGTACTTCACAGCTTACTCGCCTCTTTATAACGTAAAAGCTTCCATCTTCTAATTAGAATCTTTGAGTCTCTTTAAACAAAATTTGTATGTTCTTCCTTTTTCATAAACTTAAATCCCTTGAGTTAGTTGGGCTTATGTCAATTTGCAAGTGCCCCAAAAGTATTAGTGTTGATGTTTTGTGTAGATGGATTACCAAAATTAATAAAAAATCATTGAAGAAGAGGTCTCTCCAAACGCAAAACGCAAACTTCTTTTTAAAACAAATTATACAATTTCTCTGTTAAATGAATACAAAAGCTAAGTAGTACATAGGTTAATCAATTATTTATATTAAGTGTCAACGCAATGTAATGCCTAAGTAGTAGACTGACTATAGCGCAATAAATAAAGAGTGATTTAAGCCTAGTTACAATGAATATGACTGAGGCATCGACGCAAGCTAAGATCATCCAGTCTTTATCTGCAATTAAGATTCCATTAAAAATAGTTGACATTTGTTTGTAAACCATCTATCAAAATTCAATTGAATTACAGCCAGTTTCGATATTCTATCTACCTTACACCGGCAAATAGATAACTGTCAGTTCATACAAATGACTTACCTCAGATACGATACCTTAGCTTTTGTGAAGTATGAAATTGACAGTTAACTAACTTTAGGAGGCTCCAAATGTCAATTTTCTTTTGATTTCAAACAAGATTTCCATCGGATATGGCGGCTCAAATGAAAAGACTTCTAAGAGTATCTTTCAGCTATTACAAAACGATAGCGGACTAATTGGCAGCTAATTTGATACCAACTGTTTTAATTTGAGATCCATTACTAGCCGTTTTAATTAATCAGTCACAATCATTCAAATTGCAAACACTACTCACTGAAACAGATTTAACACAATTAAAATAACTATCACGCAATTGCATAAAGCTCTATGAATTTATTCCCACATGTGCAATGATTTCGACCTGCGCCATACCTGTGCTCGTGGATTTTATTAACAAAGTGTGTCATAATTAGATAACATGTTACCGGTAATTTATTGGTTTGTTAATGATGTTATTGTGGATCATATCTGCGCATTTGTTTAATTAAATACTAGAAATGCTCGTGCGAATTAACAGATTCCATGATATTGATACGTGTGGAGATCATTGTAACAAGCAAACGTTGATTTTTTTTTATATAAACGCGTGTATGAAATTTCCATAATGTTTATATTTGTTTATACAAGAACTGCAAGTAAATGAGTCTGTTTCATCAGCTTTGTCTATGGATATAGGTGAACTCATTTATTTTCATGACATTATCCTTTTAATAGCAGCAAGTTTTCTTCAATCGCATATGTACCTTTTGTGATACTTACAACATAAATCTTGAGTATTTGACGTTGTTACACGCATCTTTGTACTTTATACAAACAAGGAAGATAAAGGAAACATTATAATGTATTAGAAACAAAAAGATGACCACAATGCCGATCACGTAAGTAAACATGTATCTAAAAAAGATGCGTATCGAGTTATTTATTGACCAGTTGAATATTTATAAAAGACTCTGGTTGCGAAGTGTTTATTATGTAATATGTTTGCGCTATGTACGAGAGAATCTTTATAATAGGTCGGTAGCTTTGTCCCTTGTATCACAACAATTATAGGACGATACGAACGTTAATTTATTTATTCGAGAACGTGAGCAGTTTCAGGAATGTGTATAATGTGATGGTACTTAAATCGTAGAATCGTTTGATATAAAATACGATTGATATCCGCAATGGGAGCATTACATGAATATTTAATTTTTGATGTCCAGTGGCACGTTTAATAGACCTTCTTCATATGAACGTTTATGTAATAGGCACGTTCCAGCCGTGCCAGTTTATCTTACCAAAAAACTTTATCATAGCTATACTAATTAAGTATTCTGGGTGCATTATCATGATTTGGTCGATGGCCCACAGATCAGTGACAAGAAGAGCTCACCTGCCGCGCCGCCACGGGCGCGGCGACTGCGCCCGCACCGCTTGACCGCGCTTATTCACCGCACGCGCAATGGATAATTGCCCCCTTAATTAGTTTCAATTACGTTGCGATTGTCAAAAGATTAAAATAGAACTTATCGCGTGTGAACCACCACTTTTCCGCGGTAGAATGTAGAAAATTATTTTTTTATCGAGACGAGCAGCGCGACTGCAGCCTTTATTCGCGCTCACGTTTGTCACGTGTACCCGCGTTTGTACATTGTGTTGCTTTTGAGACTTTGCGCCAATGATTGCCTGCCAATCATCTGATCCTACACGTGTAGGTACTGCGTTGTGATATCGTGGCTTATAAGGTAGGTATCCAACATAAAATTTTTGCATCATCTCATAAAACACTGTTAGGTATGCAGATGCATTATCCAATTGCAGTAAAGCAAGTTTCTCTGCTATATTATGTAGAGTCGCACCTACACTCCAGATGTATCTTAACTCGCTGTCAAAGTTAACAAAGACCTTAATCACTTCAAGATCTTAATGCGGGGATGGCTTATAGCTCCCTCATAATCCAATAAGCTTATCTACAATTGGCTAGACGACACCACCAATCGTTGACATACTTTTTATTATCTGTCAAAACGGTCTGCCTCCATAGATTTTGTATGGGAATAATGAACGTGACGTCACTAGAAATCGGAGTCAATTGACCGAATATTTATTGAGTTTTGTGTGTTTAAAAATTGGTTGCGACAGCTTTTTGAAAATAAACAGGTTATAATTACTTCATAGGGGCTATGTTTTTTAAACGCCATGGTCTTGAAAATATTTAAGATAGCTGTCATCATGCCAATTGAGCAAACTTTTATTAATACAATATTAAACCTGGTTTGTCAAATAAAACAGTTAAAAAAAACAAAACAAATAAAACATTTGTTTGTTTTTCTCAAATAGTCTAAGCTGAATGGTAAACTTATCACATGATGACGTTTGACAATTCCTCAGAACAAACTGGTCTAAGTTTATCAATTTGATGGTTGCCTGCCATCGACTCCTGCGCTTTGTTTGTCGTCATCGGTATCTGCGTTTCAACTGTTGCCACTGCGTTCCCGAAATGGCAATATCGTTCACCGATCACAGCACGAGACATCTTCCAACCATCGGATAATCGGGCTGACAATGCGAATGGCAATCACCGGGCTCGGCCACGACATGCCGAAGGTCGCCGACGCTTCCTGCGTGCGTGACGAGCATGCGCGACGAATAACTATGCTCCTAATTTACACGCAGACACTTAATTAACATTATATCATCTGCATTTAATTTTGATCTAAGAAATCCTGCAAGGGCGCGTTTCCCGCCAAGAGGCTCCAAGCCAAACTAAAGTAGCTCGCCGCAATAACTAGCATGTGTGTATTAAACACACTTACTTAACACTTGCATTCAAACAGAAGCCGTTACTTTAAAGAGCATTCGGATTACGGTATTAGCGAGGTGACCGGGTCGCTTTTTGTCTCCACCGGTTCGGGGCTACGTGCTATTTGTCTAAACGCGCCATCTCCGCTCCGAGTCATCGGCATTATCTAGCCACACAACGAGAAAATCGCGCTAACGAGACCATTAGTGTATATATTCTATGACGAGACGCAACGAGACCGACTTTCATTGCTCGGTCAGATTACGGAACACGCTGTTTTCCTCCTCGAGTCTCGGAAATATAGCAATCACGATTTTGACATCCGACTATGACGCAGTTATCGCCGTTTCTGCAATCTTCTTTGAAATCCAAAAAAATGTTCCCAGGATCGCCGCCTTGACTAGGGTTAAAGACCGCCGACGAGATTAAGTATTTTGCTTTTCATCACGTCCATCTCGGGCTATCATCTGGGATGATCGTGAGATATACTCTTCCCAAAACGCATAACAAGGAGGCGAGCGACACCTGAACACAGTTAGGTATGCGAGTCGCGTGCCAACGTGCACATATCTTAGCCCCTCCTCAAATAGACAAGCAAGTGATTGCTATCAGCTCATGATATTTTGATAGGTGCTATGTTTAACACAAATGCTAATGGGTTTACTGTATTTATATTCCAAGTTCATTGTTCTTCTAAACATCGCCATTGGAAATTTTAAGCGAAATGTCCGCTCAGTGAGACACGATACGAATTTTTATTTCGCATTATCGAATCAGATGGGAGTGATGGACAAAGAACTTCGCGGGTTCTTGGCACTTTCTGACTAGTGCATTGTTCTCCGCTCGAACCTCTGTCAGGATAATGACCCTCTATAAAAGGTTTCATCGATCATCGTAACAGTACCTATTGAAAATGACAGGAAATGCCTAGCCCATGACAGTGTGCGAATCAGAGACAAAACAAAGTACACACGTGGTGACGCAGTGCATTGACCCAGAATTTTTAAGAAACTAAGACAACTCGGAAACATCAAACAGCATTTCCGTGACTGAAACCAATGTGCTCCGCGCGACATTCGACAGCAGTGGAGCGTATCCTAGTAACGATTTCTGCATTTCGATACTCATTTTATCACTGATTTTGTGGTGTACCGGGTTCGTTCCAGTATAATTGCACGTTTAGAACAGAAAGAGGGAGCATGTTTTCCTTTGTAGTTATTATTCCTTAAAAAACATTTTAATGGTGTGGTGAACCAACCGCGATTGATTTAACGCAAATTACGTGTAACACGGGTTTTCCAACATTAGTCGACAGGTCAATTAAGTCAAGGCAACGCACAAATCAGTAATCATATCTTAATCTTAGACGTATTTGATGATCAATATAGTAAGCAGGGGTTATGCATTAGTGAGGAAGTAAAAAAGACTGCAATTTAAACGTCAGTCTTCTTCGTCATGATTTTACAACTGGTCCTGAAAATAAACGGGTTTTACGTTGCAATTTTTACCTTCAAAAAGCTCCAAAAGGTAAAAGTATCAACTGGTTTAGGTTTATCTTATGTTTTGAATGATGCACTTCACAGAAAATAGCAAATGCAACTGACAATTAAATGCTGTAGATTACCTACGCAAACTGTTTCATTTTTACGGATGCAAGGATAATTTATTTTAATCGATAGTTATTCTAAGTTTCGCTACGCAAGCAGGTTAGTGGAACGACCTATTGCCTTGACACCGGCATTCGCCAACTATTCGCCTATTTCATAAAAAGCCAATCAATTTCATTTTCATTACAATACCAACTGTTGGGAAATTAGAAGTTCATCGAGTAACGAGTTTGATATTGTACACCTTCATCATTTAATATCTATCTTTCTTCGAGGATGTTAAATGAAGGATCATTTCCGGCGAACAAAAGATGTGATTTTAGAGTGTATCTATATCTAGTAGGACTTCGTACAAGTGACCCACAAAATTTTAACACAAAACAATCGCCTTCCTCTATTTTTGTTACCGACTAATTAGCTAACGGCACAGCTGTTTAAGTGAGTTCATGACAGATAGTATGAATGTCACACTTATGCAAATAGCTTTGTACTGATCGCACTGCGGCAAAAAATGTGTACAAGGCAAAAAGTGTACGCGTACGAGTATGAAGCCTGTGCCTTATGACCTAGAACTTGGCAGGCGACTGGCCCACTCTTATGAGTCACACCGCCGCCGGTTTCCAAGAAACTATGAGATTTTATTGCCGTTTCCTGTAGAAGCCCATAACTGTCAACTGCTGAGCCTGACTCATACGGGACCATGGAATATGTTTATGTAATAAACCAATTACCTGCTTTGTTTGATTTGCGTAAACAAATATTGACGCTCGCAAAACCACAAACAAATTAGAGGTTTGAGCAAATTGTTTTGAAACGGTTTTACACTCTAAAGATTTTTAATTCATGAAAATGTTGATTTTCTTCTAGTATGCTGCCTACGTTGACAAATACTTGTGACAAAAACGTTTTCACATAAGTACCTAATATTGATTTGAATTAAATATAAAACTATTGGTGTAATGCGAAGATATGTAGGGCATAATTTGATTAATTACTGAACTCAATCATTTGATAGATGGACAGTCGTTTCTTTCTACACGTCCATCCACCACGCCCATTGATCATTTATTAATCGTATGCACGCGAGCCGGTTCCGAATGCTTTTCACCTTAAAACCCATCACATGAGCAACTTGTTTTTTTTTTTTTAATGAACCAAACTGGTTGTAGCTTTCCAAGGCAGTCTTAAACGATTTACCGTAAGACATCATTTTTACGGGATACCAAAACATTCATTCAAAAATGCGCGTTTGATAAACGCCAGTGAACCATTTTTTATTTATTTAACATTGCATTTAACCTATGAGGTAATCTCGATAGGATCGGATCCTGTTCAATCGGCGTGTAGCAATTGATTCATAAGTAAACACCTTTATCGTATTTTACAAATACTACACCCATGACGCAAGGCCCATTGACAAAGTCTAATGACCAAGCCCGCCACATACTCAATAGTGAGAATGAATCATGTGTGCTATAAGGTGAGCGGAGAGAGGCGACCGATCGCCTTTGTTGACTCGTTGCAGTAGGTGGTCTATATCACTCGGTCGGGTATCTCGCATCTTATGAATGAAGTAGTACAGTTGCTACCTACTACAAGAGTGTTTTCAATTAGTTTTGGAGGCGCCCGGTAAATTCCGAGAAACGTTGAGTCACAGATTGCTACACCGCAGAACAAGTCATTTCCGATTCCGTTTCTGAGATAATGACTGATGAATGATACTGACAATAGATTATTGTTGCGCTACCGACTAAGTAATCACAACAAATCCACCCTTGACTAAAGTCTAGTGGTAGCAGGTGTAGCAAGCTTGACTTAGTAGCCATTTTGCGTCTATTTTGCTGGATGAATTTTGAAAAATTTTTCACATTTGCAATTACAAAACTTTTGATATTTTTTTTTCATACTCAAGGAAGTGTTAAGTTTAACTGAAAATATAATTTTATACATTGCATAAATGTGTTAGATTATACGTATTATTTCTTTTAAAACATGGGGAATTAAACTTACGTCGAGGACACTGATTGTAGTGAGATTTGGACTATAAAAGTGATCATAACTTTTGCTGTCTTTTGACATAAAAAAATAATATTTGGGGTATCGCTAGCTTAATATTCACTTGTTCATATTATTAACAGTTAATGATTTTTTAAACCTATTCATTGTTTTATAGTTGCGCGCGTGCTATCTGCACCAAATCAGAGAATTAGCCTCCTATTTTAACGCATGATAAGTGTTGTTTGTGTTCAAACTATCGATCCTGTCGATATTAGATAACAGTGTCATAAACAGAGTGATTATTTCTTATGTAGACAGCCGGTGGTATCCGTCACGTAAAAACGCGCTTAAAACTTTGGCCATGCTGTCTGCCCAAACTCTACAGTCATATTATGTCAAATTGTATGTTGAAGAGTAATATTACTAATAATTTGCTAAATTTGATAAATATAACTAATAAATTGCATGCTCGATTAGTCCGAATGTACATATATCAAGTCCTTATCGCTTTTTTCGAGCAGGTTGGAAATCCATGCATATCAGTTAGCTCATATCAGCTGACTGACATTAATCTGTGCTGAAAACATTTGTAGAAGTCCGGCTACTCTACAGGTGACGCAATGCACATTCCAGAGATATCGCAATTGCAAAGATAAGGTACTCACCATGGCTTTATCCGTGTTCTGAAAGGCCGGTGCCGCGCTACTCTGCGTGAAGAGAACCAGCGCCGCTACCAGTGTCCATATTAACCTCAAACTCATCCTCACACTGAGAAACGCCATTGTTAATCTGCTCGTTTGTCTACTATGTAAACTCATTAATACTAAATCTTTATCAAAAATATCTTCTATAAACGGACGGATGTCATTTAAAAATATCTTTTAACCAAAAAAGGCTACAGATATTCAAAATACTACATTTATTGCTATCGCCGATGTGTCGTGACTCTATCTGAAACAAAGAAAGAGATAAACGTTAATACCTAAGTTACATGAACTTATAAACAAGAGGTGGCGAGTATTAAGATGATATAGAGGTCATGATCCTTCGGTTAGTCATATCGTGACTCATACCGGAATATTTATTTAAGATCGAAAAGTAAGAACAAACAGTTTTAGTAGGTGATAATAAAGGATAATGCTTATTTGAATTTTGATAAGTTAAAAGCAAACCTGAATGCTATCTGACAACTTAGGCAAATATGATGAGTGCGGCTAATCACGGCGACCTACATACTAGTATGAGGTACCTACACTCAATAGTGAGACACGGTGGGTTGTCAACAAACGCTATTATCTTCAAAAGATAAATTGTAGAAAAGCAAATACAGACCTGAACAATGTTAGTCTTAGGTAGATATCAACATGATTGAAAGCTTTCAAAATATTTGTTGCAATATTTTTCTTCTCTACAGCAAGTGAAAAACAAATTTATTATATATTTTCCCCGCCCGGCTTATTTTCGGCTGCGTTTTTGGGTCAAACAACTATAGGTACAATACACAGATGAAGGTTATCATTCAATTTAAACAAGTCATTAGTGCCTCAAAATCTGAAATCGCAAGTCAGAAGTGTCACCGGCAATGTTGCGCTCGCCGGAGCGTGGCGGTGGAGGTGACCAGTTTCACCGACATTGGATTGTTACCTAACTCCATTTTGCCAAAACATTTTTTTCCATAGAACTTTATCTGAACCTAACGCCGATTGCGAGGTAAACAGCACCGAAAATTTGTTTTTAGTCGTGAAATTGATTTATTTTCAATTTAATCTGTCCAATTTCATTCATGGCAAATTAGATAATTGCACCTTTTATTAGTTGTTAGTGAAATAATTTGGAAGCCACGTGAAGAATTATCTTTATTTTATTTGCATAACCGATTATCTTAGCCAGACTAAATATGTGACAGTAATTGTTTAACCAAATAATTTTAGCTACGAGTATCATAAAAAAAACAATCTTCTACGTAAGTAGGTAAACCTTTTTATTGTTCTTAAAAAGTATAATCTTTTCGTGTTTTGCTACGTACACAAAGTTGGTAATTAAGCTGTTGTTGGCTTTCTACTTTCATGCATTTAAAAACACTATAAATAACTAGCTATACCACTAAACTTTGCATTCCAAAATAACTACAGTTATTTAAATTATTGTGTCTGTTCATGTTACACTACACTTCAGGACAAAAGTGTATGATTATACGAGAAAATATGAAGGTACTTCAAGGTTTATTCGCGCGATATTTCCCTGAAGCATGGATGTGATAGCACTTTATGGCATAACCTCCAGATTATCAGCGATGTCTTCCGCTAACTTGTCGCAGATTATATCTTCAAACAACGAAACTACTCATGATGTCATACTGTTAAAATTTTAACTTCATACAATTTAAGCCCTTTTATGAATCGTTTTCATAACCACGAAAACTCTACAACTGTCTTTGAAAAGTTTTTAATTTAATTTCACGAATTTTACTGTATGCCGTTTCGTTTATGGCTACGAGTATAACCGAATTTATGATATTTTAAAGCTATTTTTAAAATATGTTATTTTTTATTTAAATTTTTGGACTCAAAAAATATGAATGCTTTGTTCCCGAAGCTTAAAGTTCCCTCTTTACAAAAATCTCATAAAGGCATAATAATGCATAACGACGAATTTCAATTTCTTTATCAAGTCGACGGCACCTGCAGATCAGATGCAAATATCACGAAGTGTTTTAGCACCGTGTAGCAAGCATGCCTTACGCATAACATTACTCGTACGATCATAGATTGCCTACCACGGCGTAGAGATGGGCGGAAATGGGTAAAAAACTAATAAAAACCCTTTTCTTGCCGATTGGAATTCGCTTACTAAACAAAAAGTAAAGTAATCATGGATCGTCTCGGAGATGTTTTACTGTTGTCTCATCCGCTGGCAGATGCTTCCTAGGATGAAGGCCTCAAAAACAGGCAACATCTAAATAACTAGTTCGAAAGAAGTACTGAAATTCCTTTTTTTCGGTAACTATTGGCATTTTTACTGCTACTAATGCGTTTGGGCTAAGCAGAAATAAAAAGGAATTGAACCCAATGTTAAGAAACTATGATTAAACAAACCTTAAACTTAAGAATTATCAAAATTATGTTTTGAGTATAGATATTTAATTATTTTTTTTACAAACAATGGGACGGCCAAAAATGTGCAAATTGTTTTTGTACCCAGTCGTATTTAACCGACAATACGCCCATCTTTACGCCGCACGCATTTGTATGCGCAAGCGACGCAGCGCTGGTGGCTCCCTCTGGGATGACGCGATCGCATCGACACGGCCCTGGAGGCTCTTCCTGCTTCCGGATCTTCGGCGACAATACTAATAACTCGATTTCAACAATCATCGCAGATAATTATTTTCTCGCCATATACAGTAGCTGCTGTACTTTGATGCTGTTAAATGGGATTGTCTATGCAGTGTCAAGTAGATTTGATGCAGATTTTATCAAAATAGAAATAACTTAATTGTAAAAAAAAACATAAATGTTAAAAAACGTCGCTTAATTAATCAGTTAACATGATGTACAAATTCTAAAACTTATGGAAATTGACATTGTAACTGACAAAAACTTAGTAAAATCGTAACCAGTCATTTTAAGATTGGAAAGTACAATCCCACAGCAAATATCTTCGCAAACATTTATAACAAATTGAAATAAAAGATTTTTTTAATTTGTTTACTGATAGAAGTTATGAACCTGTTCTTGTAAAACTTAAAAAAGTTCCGTAAAAGTAACTAAATGGACATTATAGTATAGTAGGTCCCGACTACGTCATCCTTTTAATTGGTTATGTGACCTACTCATGAATTTAAAGCTAACGACATTATTGACGAATAGGATTAACTGCAAGAAGCGAGGCTTTATGTTTTGGGGCTTAATTGAGATAAAGTTACGTTTATTAAATTAATTGATTTAATTTTCCTTTTTACGTCAGAATCTATAATTTGTTTTGCTTATAAGTAGTTCAACATAGTAAAGCAATCGCGCATTAAATGAACAACTTTTCCGTATTTGTCTGCTGCATGACTAATCTCCTAACCTTTACATAGACAGCCTGTATGATTGACGTAACGTTACTAGTTTATGGCTAGAACCTTCACATTCGAAAGTTTAATAATTTTACCTTCGTAAACTTCGTCCATATGTTATAGCTAGCGATCCACCCGCGACTTCTTTTGCGCAAAAATAGGATTTCAGTTTGAAGTCAATCTGATGTAAAATAGACATCATTTCAGACACGAGTTATTTGTCCTGGGAACAGACACAGTTCCCTAGAGATGCATGCATGATGAATTATAATATAATACCTTGTTATCGTGAGGCTTGTTGTCATCATACAAAATCTAGTAGATTTATATCTAAAATTATCCAAAGATTTTGTGTTTTTCATTCATAGAACCGTAAAGCTTTATGTTACGTATTGGACGCGCGCTGCTGCCGAATTATTTAAGCAGAGACAGGACTTAACTTTGTCTCAACATGTGTGTTTTGGAAAAGCAACCTTACAGTACACAATCTTCACAAACAGCTCTTTAATATGCAACTACAAATTATCGTGAAAAACTGGTTACTGACAACGGATTCTATCGGTCACCCTAACCTGCTGCGGGAACCCTTATTGTGATTGTATTCAATACACGTTGAATACTATTGATCGTGTCATGATCACATTTGGTCAAGTTGGGCACTCTTTACACAGCCGTGATTTCATGAGTCACATACACATTGTGGTTAGAGTACAGTGGCCAGCATGTCAGTCTACACATTTTTGTTGCATAATCGCCCGTATTACAAGGGCATAAGATACCGCAGTGTCTTCTGTGATGTGCTGGCCACCATACACTGTACACCTCTACACCAATTCCAAGTACTAGATATTATAAGTTTGTTTATTTACACACAAAGTGCTCTACTTTATTGAAAAACCTAGGTGACAAATAGCCCTAATGTCAACAAACTTGTCGGCAGTACCTAACTCTCATAAATATATAATAAGTATAAACTTACTTACTAATTATATTGCCTCATGTAGAATTCAAGCTCAAAGTGTAACACTTTCTTAATCAAGATCCATCAGGGACACAGTTCCTAACCTTACTCTATAAAATCATAGTCACGAACTTCACTTTAACTAGAACCTAAAATGCACTTATTTACACTTTACACCATTGTACTGGGTCTTGTTAGGTGTTCACTATATGAAAACCATGAATATCAGTAAAACAAAACCGATCTCAATGTAATAAATTGCTGAAAGAAAAAAATTATGTACGTGAACAAGATAGTTGTTGCTTGTTATCAGCATAATCATATGACGTTCTTATCCGTCCAGCTATCTGATAAGACGTTGTTAACTTCAATTCACTTTTTGTAACCTCTTTTATATAGAATTTGAGTTTGATTTTGATTTTGAGAATTGATTTTGATTTTGAGTGTTTTTTCGCTTAAGATTTAAAATTGAGTGTCTAAAAGTATTGAAAAATAATAACGTAGAAGATAGATTACCTTATGGCAATCTCTCCTTATACTCTAAGCTGTTCGTTAAATTCTTAATTAAGATGTTATCAATCTATGCCATGTAAACCTTGACCATATTTACAAACTAACAAATTTATTTCTGTTAATACGTTACATTCAGAAGAAAACAGATGATTTGACCTTTTGTACATTTATTATTAATCTTCCTATTTTAGGATAAACAACAAGCAGGTTTGACCAGCAATTATACTTATGTTTTAAATATTTTATATCTTGTGATTCTTGTTCCAGTGGCAAGATCAATTAGATATGTCTTGATAATAATGTTAAATGTGAATCCTTCTAGGTATCCTACCAATACCACAAACGCATGTATGGGTGTTTGTTACAGTACTTTCACGTAAAAAGTACTGTACGGGCTTGCACAAAATATTTCAAAAATATAGAACAAAATAAGGGCTACAATTTATAAAGAATTGTGTATGATGAGGGAGCTTCCATAAATTACGTGATATTTTAAGGGGGGGGAGGGAAAGTTAAATCTCATCTAATCTTGCGTTGGAGGGCTATGGTGGTGGTACCCAGGGTTACAGAAAAAGCATTCAACCTGTCACATTGAACGTAAATTGTTAAGCACGTTTCTCTGTCTAGGGGCAATAAATATGTCAGTATTATTTATATCGTGATGTGCATTTTTTTCACAGGTAATCTGTGCTCGTCGGCTAGTTGTTATTTCCCTCGACATGACAATAGACAGGAAAATCTTTTGTCCACCTACTCAATCAAACACACGAAATTGGCTGCGACAAAAAGTAATTAAGTATTCATTCATTAACAGTGACATGATTGCCATAGTTAAGAGTATAATGAGATGTGATGGGATTATCCTTATCTCATTATCTTATTGTGACCCAATATTTTAAGACACATCTTCGTAATTTAACTGAGTAATCATTTGATGGTGTCAAAATTACATTATAACTAAGTATTTATCTTACTACGTAGCATGGATAAAACAATTGTTGTAAGTATATATAGAGTTTAATGCAACAAAAGTCAATAAAGTTAATTGTCTTTTGACGTTGATGAATGTTATCGTATTGTGTTTATGGAATGACAAAGTTAAAAAATTGTTAAGTACCCAAAGCCCTATCGGAATAGGCTTGTTTCCACTATGAAAGAAATATTAAAAACTGATTTTCTCTAAAATAATTCATAATTTCAGATGCCTTTACACTAATATTTTTCTGCAGTTCGTATTATTTGATTTTTAATTGGAATTCAAATGATAATTAGTCACTCAGTCGGCATTGCACGCGGTGACGTCAAAGTGTGTTATTCCCATACAAGCTCTATGAAGAAAAGCGTTTTGACAGTTGATAAAAAGTACGTCAACGATTGGTGGTGTCAACTACCGTATTCTAGATATCTATTAAAAACTTTCGGGGTTCTTTTGAGTAAGTTCTTCAGTCAGTTTTTAGAACTTTTTAATTTTCCACATATTTTTCAGTCATGTTTTAACAGTTTAACTTAAGAATACTTAAGAATACTTTGGCTTAGGTAAAGTATCTAGCTATTTATTCGATTTAGTGAACTAGGTTTTTCAATGAAATTATCTCAAGATAAAGAATCTTATCAACTTGCCTGTTACTGGTCCCGTTTTCAGTACACGCAATCCTAACTTCTTGAAACGTTTACGTTCCACTAGTGCGATCACGTCCGTACTTTTACAATCACAACCGTTGTATTGTAAAAAAAATTAAGTCTCCGATGTGGTAACATGAATCACAGCACTCGTAGATCACTTGGTCCCGTTCACTTATTTCTTTGCAATTGCGCGAATTTTCAAAGAAAGCGTGTACGCGTGTTCGACTGCGATCGTTGTGCCTCGAGGCACGACCTACCGCCGGTCGGTTGTGAGGGCGAGTGCGGGCCCGCGCCGAGCGCCGCGGTTATAATACCGGCGGCCGGCGACCGCGCGTCACCCCCCGCGCCGCCAAGAGAACACCCCAACTTTACAGAGCTTTCGGCTGAAGTAAAGCTCGTACGTGCGAAACGAACGACTCTGCTCAAACTTCTGGGTAGAGCTTTCCAACTTTCAGATATTCGTTACTTTTCACAGCTCATCTGTTGTCAACAGTAATAAGATGCAGTAAAAATCGTAGATGCAAATTCATGCGGATGAATAAAAGTTTTGTGAATCATACGAATCGTGATGTTATGTGCATCTCATCGGAAGTGCAATAAGTTTTTCTTGCGTACAATGACTTTTGTTAAGTGTTTTAGGTAATCCTTTTTAAGCTATCTTAACAACATACTGTCAATGAGTCCTAAGTCGTTCTGTTATTAGGATTTTAAAAAGTGACAGTATTCCGACATAAAGACAGCGAAGCTTTAGTTTTATGACGATGTTTACTTATGCGGAGACACACACCCCTCCAGTAAGCGTTGTGTGCACACCACTTGCATATGATTATGCACGACTTGCTTTTGGACGGTTTTTCATTAGGTAAAGTTTAAGTTGAATTGTTACTGGAAGTATTTTAAACGTATTAGCGGAACTACGTGCACAAGGATAACTGAGGTTCGAGTTTTAAACTCCCTTTAGAGGTTTTTTACACCTAAATTATCATCATCTCATATCTAATCGGTAAATAAAACAAACAAAGGGTGATTGTTTAGTAAATAACGTAAGGTAAATTAAGCCAACTGAATCATAAAAGTTAGGTCCTTTTGCATGAGGATATCGTATATCACCTTCTGTCCAAGAAACTTAATAAAAAAATCCTTCAAACCATTTTTTATCGCTCTACCTAAAACCAAATATCACGAGTAATTTGTTGAAATGAAGCAATCAATTTGCAAATACTCTACAATTGCAAACAATGTCAGGTGAAAATGTCGCAACGGTAATCGCCGTGCGCATGCGACAAACAGGCGAAGATTAAATTGAACTGAAATCATACTGCAAATGGGTATAAATCCAATTAGGTTAGGTCAAAGTTTAACCCAGACCAAAAAGCTATTAACCAATCATTTCATGACAATTGTAAGGTTTAACTTGTAAAATGCGAGAAGGTTGTTTTGTAAAAATCCTTTTAATCTGACCAATTAAATCGTTTTCTTACACTATCAGGTGTTCTGATTCTTCTCGTAATAGCCAGTTATATATGCCTTGTGATAATGTCCAAGGAGAAATGTATTTGATGTTCAAAATTTAATAAAAAAAGTCTTCTTAGCAGATATTAATTTGGCTGCTTGTAAATCCAATTGGGTAAGGTCAAAGTTAACTCGCTACTGTAAAAAAGTTGGTTTCTACATATCCTGTCAGCATGACCTAGAGAACATTTTCCCACAATAGTATTTACGAGTTTTTAATCTCTTCTACAGCCAGTTTTTGTATCTTTGTGACAATGTCCTAGGAGGAATTAAATTGATGTTCAAAGTTCAATGGGAATAGCCTTTATCTCTATTAGAGCAAAAAGCTAAAACAACTACCTGACAGTACTTAAGTTAAATCCTGAAAGCATGACCTAGTGAATATTTTCCCACAGTAGAAGGTTTTTCTAATCTACTATTTTTTCTCCGTGACAGAGTTTAAGGAGTTATTAAATGATGATTAATGATGTTCAAAGTTCAAGAAAATCCGATTTTAACCTATTGGTTAGTTTACTATTGTAAACTATACCTAGAAGGTGCAGAAGTGTATGGAACAATATAATCTGCTGGATCTTTAGGTTTACTGGCAGAAAAATATTCGAGCATTAAGTCCATCCAATGTACCCAAATAATAAAGACATGAGTTTTTTTAAGCACTAAGTCCTCGGTGCAAAATAATTAGACTTAACTATGGTGGTCCATAAGGGAATTTATTACTTGAGGAAACCTTATTTTATTCCATGCATTAAATTTAGCGACGTGTATCAATAATGACAGCAGGAAGATTTACTTTCAGGCCACGTCAAAACTTTACAGCATAAAGTTTCCTGATTGTTTAGCTTTAACTAGAAAACCATAACTGCCATCGTTAGTCATAATTTAACCGGCGGCGATGTCAACTGATTATATTCCATTATTGTTTTTTAGAATAATCGTTTAGATTTAATAAGTTATACAAGAACAGCCTATTACTTACATATGTGTACCTAAAGAATATCTAATAAGTAGGATGGTTATGGGGTGACCCTCAACCACCCTACTTTTTAGATATTCCAATTAACGGAACCAAAGGTTAAGAAATTGTTACAAAATACAGTAAACACCTCGTAATATGCATCGACCTTATAATGTATGCAAGGATATCTCGATGCGTGATCGTGTAATAAATAACCGAGTCATTGTTAACAACTTATGGTTTTCTGATAAAATGATTACGGAATATACCGAAGATCTCTAGGACCTATACTGTTCGTAACTTTACATAGAAACAATTTGAGACTCATGATTTTCCGGGTAACAAAGTAAGTTATAATAATTGCATTAGAACATGTATTAATTTTAATACTTTGATCTCCAGCAATCAACTAAACAAACTAGTCGATCAAAAACATGTGTAAACATGCTTATGACACAATTCTATTATTGAAATTGTGACATAATTTACTTTTCCATAAAGGACCCACTTTCCTTGAATTACATAATTCTTCAACATAATATACTGTAACTTGTCTATATTCACTACGCAAACAGTTATATATATCTCTGTCTGTGTGTATGAAGCTTTTATTTTAATTAGTTGGCTATTAGATTTATTGAAGTTGATTCATTAAATTTCGTGCTAAGCTTACAACCAATCTTTCTTTCGAGCTCGTAAAAAACATCAATCAAAAGCATTGCGGTTACACACAACCTTCCAGGTTCATTGTTCCGTCGATTTAGCAGTACTCGATGTATAAGGTGTGTATGCTCACTTGCACATGAGTATACCTTTGAGTAGTATACACCAGGTGACCTTGCCAGGTGCTGCGATGACAAAGCCATTGTCTAACATGAGTAAGCCGAGGGTGGTTGCTTCCCTGAACACCTTCGGTGGTGAGGTCACCGGCCGGGTCAGGGTCGTGAATGTCAACCCTATATTTTATAGAGTAACGAGTGAGCTTGCGTGATTTTTTTCAATTTACTAGTCATACAAGTCTTAATAATTTAATGCTTAGTTGACAATTGGTGACTCGTATTAACGGCTACAAGCAATGCACTCATTTATCTACCGAAGAAATATGCATTTTGTTAAAGATCAAAGCATAGCAGCAACGCAACGCAGTATTTTCTCTTCGGAGGTCTGAATTATCCGCTAGAGATATACAACACTCGCCCTCGTCTGAGAATACTGTAGAGAGCGATCCTCAATACCGTTAAGCTGGGGTTTTTTTATAAACCAATTGTTACTAGCAATTATTATTTATGCCAAATGATTAATTATTTACAAGTTCGCAAGCGCTTCTGAAGAGCGTTAACGAGTTAAATAAAATCTTTGATCAATAGAAAACTCTGTATACACTATCATACATTTGTTAAGTAACTGTGCATGTATACCATTAAACCTAATGGTTTATGTATACTTCGACTTACATACACGTGACTACAAGGAAAAGTTGACATAAATTAACCAATGTGAAATTAAAACACACTTATAGAAAAATTGCCTCCCAATTAGGCTACTTATCTAGGATGTATTACAAAATTTACCTATTATCAGAATCCTTTATTTGCGGAAAGAACTCTGCCTGTGCACTCTTCATTAAGCATTCCTCTCATACCAACCTGTGTCCCTGTAGACTGGGCCAAAACTCTAACATTTTTTCGAACTTAAACGCGGACAAAGTCGCGGGCGGCCGCTAGTATGATATGAATAAAGGAAAGCTTCTTTCAGTAGTAATATTAAAGTAGCTTAGATTTAACAAAAAAATAATACAAATACAACAGAATTCGCTCTGAACCCTTACAGAACATCCTAAATCGCTCTTATTTACTTTACTCACAAACTAGTATTTACATCAATTTTTGTTTGGTTTCGTGTACCTATGTAATATGTTTTTTACAGGCAAGTTAGTCTAAAAGCTTTTCTTTACACTAAGTAGATATTATTCCGTATACATGTGTCATTATTTATCTGCATAGAACTATGACTGTTCACTTATTGTAAATCATTTACCTATCCTCAATCACGAAATATGTAGAAATGTAACCGATATCGTTAGAAATGTTAAGTGGTACCGTGAAAAACGCAGGGCTTTCGATAAAACGACTTTACGGCCTACGTTCCACCCCGTGGTGAAGGTCGGTGAATCAGGCCGAACAGCTCACCACCATAACAATGACACCATGTGTTATTACATAATATTTATTTCATGAAGTAAAAGGTGCTTGTGGCGCAGTAGTGGCAGCGCTTTGGTCGTGATAACAAAGTTAAGCTAGGCGCGGTCGTGTTTGGGATGGGTGAACATTCCGACCACTGTGACGTCTATTTATAAGCAATTTAGTCCTTCGAAAGGCACGTTAAGGTCCTCTAAAGACGCTTTGGTCCTGGTTAGTATCGATAGATATTAGTCGTTAAGCCTGGTCAGAGGCCATCGGCGGCTTAATAACATTTGACAGTAAGGTTTGTCACTTCGCACCAATTCGCACTAAGCCCGCGTGGTGGAGTGCGGCTAGTGACACCTCCACCAGAAATGGGGCATATATAGGGTGAGGACATATTTCATTAAGTTTCTATGTTCCAAAAAGGGGGAGGGGGGGAAGGCATTTAAATGTTTTCCTTTTCTTGTTCTGTTGTCGTAATTCAAGAACCTCCCCTGAACCAGACATTTTAAGAATATGTAGGCATGAAACATGCGTTCAGGCATAATCTGACCTGCTTATTAGGAAAAAAATCAAGTTTACGAATTTTCCATACTTTTTTTTCACACTGTTTTTTTGTTTTTACTGACTAGTGTCATTTAAACCAGTTATTTTATGGAAACGAAAAAAAACATTAAAAGTTTCAAATGGAAGAGTAACGATCAGTCAGTATGCACATTGGATTAAATTAAATATTTATCTAACCACGGTTACCATTAGTACCTTGGTAAACAAACTGGTAGGTACCTCCCATAATTACACCTGGTAAGCCTCAGTAGATAAGCCAATGCCTACATATAGCCGTAACAATCAATTCATGTCTGATCCTAGATATTGATAAAACTTGATAATAACAAGCTTCTGTACACATTCCACAATTCTGGAATCGCTCGGTATTCACCGAAATATTGTAATGCTCGACGAATTAGGCTTAGAAGCCTCATAAAAGCGTAGCTGCATTAGGTCATATTAAGCTATGGGTTATTACTTTGTACGAAACAACCCTGCCTACGAAAGACGTTCAGTATTAATGAGCCGTAACGTTAACGTGACATGGTAGAGTCCAAACGGGATCCCATGTCACGCTGGTAAACGTAGAGTACGCCGCAGGTTTTAGTGGGTTCGGTACGTTCTTATCGGGTGACAGCCACTATTGCTGCCTCCTAACCAGAGAGTCCCACATAACCCTTCGTCTCCCCCGGACTTACTGGTATGCGTAAAATATTTTACATGCTAGAAAGAAAAAGGTAATCTATGTTGTAACTGACTAAAGTTGTGCATTATTTGTTTAAGTTGAGTATTTTTAGGCTCCTTATTATACTTTGCCTATACTTGATGGCCCTTGTAAGATCCTTGATGCATGCATCCTACTTAGGCAACACTATAACTTAGTACTAAAGACATGATGAGTACAAGAACTTAGTAATTAGAGAATAATTCAAATTGCTATCAAATAGCTTCTGGTTTCAACATAGCAATGCGTTCAGCCATTTACATGCATGCAAATGTTTATTCTTAGTACCCATTTATCTACCGATTCCAGAATGATTATCGCGTGCTATCTTCGGATGCTTTATAGGGCCGGCTTGTCGCGAAGCTGTCGCAATCGCACTCTGCGCTAATTGACCACATAATTGATTCAAAATACATAATAACACCCTTCTGACATTTTTTACACCCTTTGTACTATTGAACGAGATGTGTTTATTTGATACAATCATGTTACATTACGAGTAGTTTTTCTAATAGGTTTTTTAATTGTTGCCTTCAATATTTCGATTCTACAATTTGTATGTCACCTACAGAACAAAACAATCTTAAAGCCTCGTTTCCACTAGACAACATTTGTTGCCAGTTGTCAAACACAGCTGATAAACTGAAGAAAACATTGTTCAACGACATGTTGCGCGTCAATTGTTGCCTAGTGGAAATGCGGCTTTGTACTTTCAAGTTTGACATTTTCAAGTTATTTACTTAGCATTTTTAGCATTCTGTTTTTTTATAGAGTCATTAAAATGTTTTAAAAACCTATGAAGCTATGAAGTAAGATAAAGTAACGGTATACATTTTGCTTATCACATACACAAATGGTTACGTCATAATATATTATTCTTCTTCTCATCGCTATTGTCCCAATTTACTATACACCGTACTGTTGTGGGTTGTCTGCTCATTCATGCTGCAACCCTTTATAAACATTATTTATATTAATACTTAAATAACCGTTTCCTTGTGATAACTTGGCATTGATTTTCCCTTTCCGTTATCCGGAAGTATTGGCACTGTCGTTTCCTTTCCATGTTTTATTATGAGATTTCCTAGAAGAAAGTATATCTTTTAATCTTATATATAAAAATGAATTGCTGTTCGTTAGTCTCGCCAAAACTCGAGAACGGCGGTACCGATTTAGCTAATTTTGGTTTTGAATTATTTGTAAAAGTCCAGGGAAGATGTAAACGGCTTAATTAAAAAAATATATGCGAAAACAGCAGGCAGGTCGACGTCTGCCGGGTCCGCTAGTCTTATATATAAATATGAATTGCTGTTCGTAAGTCTCGCTAAAACTTGAGAGCGGCTTAATCGATTTGTCAAATTTTAGTATTTTAATATTCCAGGTAACATTTAAATGGTAAGAAAACAACGGGCAGGACAACGTCTGCGGGTCCGCTAGTTTTCTTATAGATGAATTAGTCTCGCTAAAACTCTAGAACGGCTGAACCGATTACACTAATTTTAGTCTTAAAATATTTGTTGCCGTCCAGGGAAGGTTTGAATTATTAGAAGTCAATGGGCAAGACAACGTCTGTGGGTCCGCTAGAAAAAATATATTTGGAACTTAATAAAGTGTTTTAAAATATAGTGCAAAATATAGTTCATACAGTCGACCGGCAGCCTGCCGTAATACCATGACATACACTATATAATACATGAACGGTGACAGAATTGGAAACATCTTGAAACGTGCTTTAATCAAAACTTACTTCAAGCCGCCGAAGAACTAATCAACTAATTCTTACCACCGGTCAAGTATGACATACCTCTTACAGACGCAGGGTTGTATAGACTAGAATGTGACTGCGGACTCTCCTACATAGGGCAAACAAAGCGTAGAATAGGCATACGGATTAAAAATCATATAAAAGACGTAAAACATAGACAAAACGCAAAGTTGCCAGTGTGTGAACATGCATTATATACACCCAACCATTTCATTCGCTTTGACCAACCGAAAGTCCTTGCAAAAGTACGTCGTTTTCTTTCGCGTATGATCCGTGAGGCCATTAAAATTAGAAGAAACCCTAGTTTTAATAGAGAAGAAGGTTGGAAAAATTTCTCCAGCTTGGGATCCTGTTTAAGCCAAGGCCTAAGCTAGACCCCGCAATGCAAGACCTCAAGATACTGTTAGCTCTTTTTGTGTAGATAGAACGTAACTTATTATTTTTAATAGTTTACAATTTTTTCAAAACTATGTTTGACAACAAACACCTTACCTCTGCCTGTGACCACGGACGATGAAAAGGTTCCGAAACGTCAGGTTCAAATAAAATGTAAATAAATCGCGAAATAATCCGTTAAAAAGTGTATCAATTTAAAACCTGAACGGGTAAATTTATAGCAATTTTTTCCATAAATTGTATTTATCCTCTAGAATTCATAGTACCTACATTCCAACTATCCTATCAACGGCATTCTTAGCTGTGAAATATGTACATACTAGGTATTTTTCTAAAATGAAATCTTTTCCAAATGTTTTTACATTATTTCAATGAATCACAAATAACAATGGATGGCCGGAGGTACGTACGGTCGCATTCTCCGGGCGGCTGTCGATCTCACTCAATACTTACTTAATACTTACTTATCGAATTCTTTCACGGACCGCGGCTCTTCAACTCCGCGAACCGTTTATAGCTCGAAATATAGGTATTTAATATTTATGAACAAAGGCAATAATGAACTTTGACTAAGATACACAATAAGACATCAATATGAGTTTTTTTTACTGAAACGTTTTTACACGTAGTTGCCCTAAGTTTGACAGGTCTAAAACGAAGTGGAATGACTAAAATATTGTAAACAAATACGGGAAAGTACATAAAGTAAATGAAATTCATGTTTTTATAGTAAAACCAATAAAATAAATTACATTCAATAGCTAACACTATGTCAGGAAAAAAGACACGAGCCAAGTTTTAAATAACATGTTGAAAAGTAAATAAAATTCTTTAAGTGCACATATATCCTTGCAAATCGCATGTATCACGTGTCACAATAGAAAAAATTCAATAAAATGTATTCATCCAACAGCATTCCAGTCGTTTTTCAAATGTGAGTGCACTTAAGTCAACGCAACACTCGGAGGTGAATTTGCGATTCGTTCGTAAACTTGGCCGTAGTAAGACGAAGGAACAAAAGTGACGATACGAATTTAAATCGCAAGTGTGCTGTGAATGCTTGAGACATAGTAATATTTTAAGTCGACAAATAATGTTATAACAACCGACATAAATTCAACACGCGCTCAAATAAATCGCGTTAGTTTTGTAATTGCCACCATAAATTGAAACGTGCTAACTACGTGGCTCTGATAATCGGGGTACTTAAGCCTTACTACCTAGACTTATTTTTTTTGCATGAGTCATCTCAATACCTAAATCATCACCTATACCAAACCAAAAAAGTCGTTCCTGATAAATATGTATGCAATCTCTTGCTTAAATGCTACGGAAATTCCTATAAGGATCCAAGATGATTCAGCATGTCAGGGCTGACTAAAGACACATACTAAATTAGAGCAGTAGTTGGGCAAATGTACCCAAACGCACAGTTAGCATGAACTATACAAAAACTTATGGATAATCGTCATCTGCGTAGCTGTGACCCACATGTCTTTGTGCTAATGAGTTACATAGAACCGAAAGCTCTGAAAACTGCAAAATCTGGCACAAGTGTTTCCTGTAGAGAAGCATTAATCATACATTAGAAGTAATTGCATTGGACTATTACCGATCTTCCGAAGCTTATAAAAAGCCTTGTCTATTCTGAACACTCATGGTAGATAAGTTGAACGAGAATTTGCCACCCTGGATATTACAAAAAAATTCAAAAAGAACAAACCGCTATCAATTTTTTTTACGTGAGACAAATACATATAACGTTCAATTTTCGGAAGACATTATAATATTTTATACTCTCCAAGAATGCGACGCTTGTGTTCCCGTAGCAGGTACGAACTGCATACAATAAACGAAAGAGGGTTAAATTATGCGAACACAAAATCTGACCTCGAAACATACAATAGGATTTTGCATCGTTGTTTTCAGTTTTGTGGCCGACTGAAACAAAGAACAGCGGACTTATTACTCTCTGAGCTATAACTGTTACTCTTGTAACAGTTTTGTTACATAAAGCAATGGTTCCGTACCGGCTGTGTGACTCACGTGAACCCGTTAGTAATATTTGGCACATACGTATCGACCATCTTCACCTTACAAGGTACTTACTATATTCATATTTTGTACCCGATATTACGGTGACAGTAACATTATAACACTTTCTTCCGCAGTATAACCTAGTGGCAGTGGAAACTAGTTTCGCTCTCTATAGGAGTCAAAGTTTTCAGTAGCATAAGTAAAACTAATAATTTATTTGTTGTTAATCAGCTTGTACACGTCCCACTGCTGGGCTCAGGCATCACCTCAAGTATGAGGTAATACGAGCCATATTCCACCACGCGGCTCAGTGCGGTTTGGTAGAGGGTGCTATTTTTTTTTGTCGTTGATGCCTCATTTGAGTCAATTGGAATATTGAACATTCTAATTATCTGTACCGAGAAGTACTACATAGACGCATTTACGTCTGCGACTGTGGGTTTCTAATTGTGCGGGAGTGATTCAGTCGACCACATGGTAGTCCCATATATTTTGCGACACAAATTAATTTCCTATAATAAACTTGGAACTAGAAAAACCCAACTCAATGGAAGAATTGTGTAGTTCTCGAGTTTTCCCATGATATTTTACAGTTGCTAGGTTAGAAGTTCCTCAATTTTTCTAAGCTGTGGATTAAGCACTCTACACACCTCTACAGGGTCTAGATATCGCGTGAATAACCCTTTTTTACTTTACAATACTAGTCATCTACAAAAGTTCTTCGTCTTTGTAATGCACTTAGTAGCTAAGATGATTACATTTCAAGGGTTCATAGACCTTAGAGTGTGACGAAAGGTAACTCTTTTCGTTTGAAACAAATATCCAGGAGAATCCAGTGACACTATTTATTCAAAAGAAGAGTGAAGATGAGTCACAACCTCTCCCCCAATCGTTTCGTCAGACATGGGCCACGTCTCGTTGGCCGACATCAAGTCATCCCAATTGCGCGATCCGAATAGAATAGATAGATCACTTTCCATTTGAAATAACATCCTTATCAGGCGTTGAGTCAACATTATTTATGAGACGCGCTCAGGATATCGTACCGAAGTGTTTTAGTAGTAATGTTTATACTTATTTATTTCTAGCCGAAGTTTTGATGTTTTTTAAGCCAGGCAATTATAGTTTAGGTACATTCCAACCAAAAAAAAATTGATATGTTAGAGACTCGTGATCCCACAGACAAACTATGTAAATAGTTTTGTGGGACTATTGTCATTTAACTGTAAAACGTTGTTTGTTTAATAAATAAATAAAATTAAATAAAATACACACTACGCTTTAGATATACGTTTTACATAACCGATTAGATTCTTATAAATACTCTTACCGGTATAATTTAGCTTAGGATTTTTTCGATACTTAACGGAAGTGTCTGTATAATGTTTGATTAGAATAATTCAAGGTTTCGTTGGATAAAGTGCCACCCCGCCCCGAAAGGAGGTGAAAATAGACCGAAAAATCAAAAAAATATGCAAAAAGTATATCCAGGTACACCCTGCATAAACAGACAGAGATGAATGACCTGTGATAATAATCTAGTCTTAGCTACAGCATTCATCAATAAAATCATATTGTTTTGATATGTTTTTAAAGATGCGGATTTGCAGAATGCAGAATGTTAACGTCGTTGACGTATCTTCATTCAAGGATCGTGCATAAAAATATTTCAAAGCATCAAAGTAGGTTCTTTTTGAAGTCTCTTTACTAAAATAACCACTTTTTCCGTTTAGAAGCAAGCTTAGTTTGGATCGGGATACAATTATCATAAACCTTGACGCATTATTCGTAAAACTTATTATTAGCCGTTAAAAAACTTTAAGCTTTGCTTAAACTGACCTAGTTGTTGCGCCCACACCAATCTTTAGCTTTCAATAAGACCCGAAAGTGCGTCAATGCGAAAGAAAAAGTTCGAAAATGATTCAGAACAATTGAGTCATGACTCAGTCAATCAACCCAATTGCCTACTGGTGCTCGGATACCCCGCTACTACTTCTGAGAAATAAATGCACAATAACTCCATATTCTATTATAAAATTCTAGCGGTTAGAAACAATGATTCATTTGCGCTTTAATACACTTACTTTTCCCGAAAGAACATAATAAAAAGTAGAATGTTTAGACATAATGGCTGACAGCAGTGAGTCTGAAAGTCGCGGATCAAAATTTTCTAAAATTTTTCAACTCAAAACTTAGTATAATTAATTTGGGTAGGTTGTTACATACATAGTACAGAAGTACTTATTTCAAGGTTGGTAAGTAGTATTTTCTTAGTAACGTCTTGAATCTTAGAGTGCTCGTTTTTGTTTGTCATATGATATTGAATCTTTTGCAATCGAATTATTTTACTACTGGTTATTGTAACTAGAGAGATTATATTTCTCAAAAATCATAAGTAACTTAAAAACAAGCGAGTTCTACTAATTATTTTTACCTCTTATTTCTTGGTGTTGAGTCAGAGTAGTGTATCGTGTGATGATAATGCGATATTACCCGGTCGACGTCACAAAACCAGTCTCGTCAGAACCTGTTCGATGGCTTCGATAATTTGCCGAAATCTTTACATAATTCTTTTGATCAAAATAATCAAGATGCAAAGGTAGGCCGTAGTGACGCAGCTGCTCGGAATTTACTTGTAAAACCCCCTCAAATAATTCACATTTCTTACACTTTTCCAATTGGTCACTTCTAACACTGGTGGTTTTCCGTATAAGATAGAGTAGTACGTATGACGTCTACGCACCTGGCAACTGGACACAAAACATTCATTCTGAACTTCCTATGAATATCTTACGTATAATTTACCTATGTGAGACGTGAACTATGTTGGACTTCTTATTAATTATCCGATGATTTAAAGTATTACCAAATGATCTTTTAAGAGTTTTATAATTTAAGAAAATATTTTCTGTGGAAAACATATCTTATATTTAAGTAAACATTATAAACATTACCCAACTCAAAGAAAATAATAAGCTAACTACTACTCGTATTTCAAGAGCCGTCATTCGTAGATTCTGTAAAACACACGAGGGTAAAATAGTTAATCGAAGTAAATAAAAAGGCTTATCAATATTTCAGTCACGTAATTGATTGTTTATCTTATGTATTGGCTTTGTAATAGGGAACGCTGCTCATATAAGGGCAGTGCACATGGACATTAACATTTCCTTCCGAAGAATTGAATTGTGATGATGACACACTGAAACTCATATGTTGATTATTTATAAAGCAATTGCATGCAGCACCCGGCCGAGACCTTCCAGTGCTGCCAAGGGCAAGCACAAACCATTGGTCATATAAAATTACTTACAGTTCTACTCAATATTAGTAAGCGATGTCCGCTTTTCGACTTTCGCGATGCTTTGCAAAAATTGTTTATTTCGAAATATTGTTTAATTAAGGGTACTAGCTTTCCGCCAGCGACTGCTATCGCATGGAATATAGTAAAATAGTGAAATTAAATCTATCCCGTGTCTATTCCTAAGACTCTGCATGTAAAAAAAAATATCGAAATTAGTTCAGTAGTTAAAGCATGAGAGACAACCAGAGTTACTTTCGCACTTCTATTAGTATGGATATAATACATATACCAGACTAGACGGTATAAAGCAATGGGTACCCTGTGAAGTGTTCTTAACAAGTTGTCTATGGGTAGAACCTAACATAAATCTTGGCCAGAACTGTTGCGTCAATCAAACTCAAGTGCAATAAAAAGCCGATGAAAACAATAATTAGTGAGCTACAAGATATCTATGCACGACTGTACCAAGTATGATAATAATTAATGCAATTTCCGTGCCCGTGAATGTCTCACCGCTCATGTGCATAGCAGTTAGGCAAACAGTGAGCAAGTTAAGTCAACGCGTTGTGGTCACATCACAAGCAAAGATGTGCAGTTTATTGCGCTTGCACCGGGCCCAAAGTCGAGCTATAAGCTGATAACACACTGATCAAACGCTTGAATGGTAAATAATTTGTCCTATAATAGGTTTCAGGCTTTTGCTTTTTAGCACTGTGACTGTTGAAATCTCATGCTTAGAGTCCAAATACTCGTAGACCTGGATGTAAAACTACTTATGTGTATCGATTGTTTTTTTTTTTCAAAAGCCTGTAAAAAATCAGTTGGTATTGCATAAACAAATTCAGAACTAATGAAGAATACCGTGAGAAGACCTTCGAATCGTTATTATACATAACGGTACACGACAATAAGTAAGCATCTGCTCTTTGCTGGATCCTAGCCAGGGCCAGGCACAATAGGCACTCTTCCAACGCTTCCTGGTAGGGGAAACCGGGGACAGTTGTACCACGGGTCAGTAGTACAATCGGCAATATCTCTGAGATTCTGTAACGCACTCTCGCTCCGTTACCCATAGAGGGGTGCTTAAACGCGCGCCGATTAATTAACAATAGTGCACGCGCGTGGCTCGTCGCGGAAGTTTGTGAACGTGAGAAGAACTTTTAACCCAGTCAAATTAAGTTTTCTCTCTCTTATTCTATTGATTAGTCCAGAAAACCTTACCATAATTTGTCAACATGTTTCTTTTAAATAATTTCTTGGTTTCTTACCTAGAAGTCAGTAATAGTACGTTATGTTACAAAAATGCCGCTACACTTTGGAAGCTAAATGGATGTTATAAAAAATAGTATCTACTAAATGATTTGTATTATTATTTTGGATAAGAAGCTAAAAACCAGAATGATAAAAGATGAGAGAGCACGGAAAGTTTTTTTGTGTATGAACAAGCGTAAGGGATTTTTACCTGTATATAATTGGGTTATCCGACATTCCTTTAATAGAGATCTAGAAAAATGTTGATGTATTGTTTTAATTTTGCCTATAACTGATATCTGAATTGCCTGAGTAAAGAATTATTGCCTTTACTTATGAAGCACTATTTTAATTTATCCTAGAGGACGACTGTTCCATATGGAGATAATTGTACCACGGGAACAATTTTTGCAAGTAATTTTCCTTATAAAGTGTTGATTGATAATATCTTCATTTTTAATGATAATTAGCTTCAGACCTGTAATTATGTAACTCACAAGACTAAAAGAACAATGTTACATAATTTTTATATTTATTTGAATTGTTAAAATCTAGAAAAGTTGAATTTTATGTTTATTACCATTTTTCAATTGCTTTTGAGATTTTTTTATGCTAGATTAATAAATAGTTTGACTAGTGATATATTGTGATTATAATAAATGTAAATCTCTCATTATGAAAAGGTGATTTTTCTTTTCGGCTCCGGTCATCGGGGAGGAATCGAACCCCCGACCTTTGGAAGTCCGGTCCAATGCTCTGACCACTGAGCTACCGAGAACCTTAATGGAGTCGTTGAATTTTGTAAGTGCTTTTTAACGCTTTGAGCCAGCGTATGTTTCATCAATGATTGTGGGAGACACCCTCAAATCACCCGAGAGAAATATTTTTACAAATATTTAACAATCGGTTAAGATGAAACAGGCTATAATTTTATTTGTTAAGTATTTTTCGCGTTTACATCGCTATTTTTTTATTAACCGATTGTTAAATATTTGTAAAAATATTTCTCTCGGGTGATTTGAGGGTGTCTCCCACAATCATTGATGAAACATACGCTGGCTCAAAGCGTTAAAAAGCACTTACAAAATTCAACAACTCCATTAAGGTTCTCGGTAGCTTAGTGGTCAGAGCATTGGACCGGGCTTCCAAAGGTCGGGGGTTCGATTCCTCCCCGATGACCGGAGCCGAAAAGATTTTTTTAAGTGTTGTCTTTTCGAAATTAAAAAAATAGCGATGTAAACGCGAAAAATACTTAACAAATAAAAGGTGATTTTTTTGATGATTTATCAGGTACAACTGGTGCTATTTGTACTAATTTTCCTCCTTCGCTACAATGTCAAATATTAAACATGTATTGTTTCATCACATCTAAATATGACGCTAACTTGAAGTCAAGGAAACTAAGTATCAATTAAAAGACACATTATTGCTGTGAAATTAAAAATAATGCTCGAAATTATGTTTCAAAGTTATAACTGTCCCTGGTCTCCCCTACCACAGACAGAATCACTGACTAGGTAACTTACATGAGGAATGTGCTCACGGCCTTATTACACCTTGCACTGACCATCGTACCGCGTAAAACGAAACATAAACGCACACACATATTCCACGAAATTTGAGAACGATGACCCCAAATACTTATTCAGGACGCAAAACAAAGTCCACGAGGAAAATCATCTTATTAAAATCTTAATTAAGGATATCGCTTCGTAATGTTTTTCTATTTACGCCGTTCGGACCTAAAAAGGTGTTCTGAATATGAATTTTGTAGTAACTCGGGAGCATTTAAAATTCATGAATTCGAAACGATTTATCCGCGAATTGCCGAAGAAGTGTTGACAAGTAGGAAGCAAGTTTGACCACGACATGAGGAACCAGGGCTGTGAAGTCACATTTATCGACCTGTAAAAATATTATAGCTAATCCGATGGTTTCTGTTATGTTTCCTGACTAAAGTGTTTGTACTGATTTTCCGGAACAGATTTTCCAAAAAATGAGTAGGTAATGTAAGTTTGTCTATAGGGTTTTTCATAGGACATAGATATAGTATAGACATAGGTATACTCGTAGACATAAGTATAGACATAGTTATAGTCATAAGTATAGACATAGGATAGGTAAAGGCATAAGTTTAGACAAAGGTATAGACAAATGTATAGACATAGGTATAGACATAGGATAGGTAAAGACATAAGTATAGACATAGGTTAAGACACAAGTATAGACATAGGTATAGACAAATGTATAGACATAAGTATAGACATAGGTATAGACAAATGTATAGACATAAGTATAGACATAGGTATAGACAAATGTATAGACATAAGTATAGACATAGGTATAGACAAATGTATAGACATAAGTATAGACATAGGTATAGACAAATGTATAGACATAAGTATAGACAAAGGTATATACATAAGTATAGACATAGGTATAGACAAAGGTATATACATAAGTATAGACATAGGTATAGACAAAGGTATATACATAAGTATAGACATAGCTATAGACATAAGTATAGACAGGTATTTCCTCAGTCTTCGCTATAATGATTGCGATCCTTTTCGATGCTATCAACCAGTGGACCATGTTTGTGTTCATTGCTAACCCCTTTTTTTATTTTTTACTATGTAGCTC
This sequence comes from Pyrausta despicata, assembly GCA_963921415.1. Taxonomy (NCBI): domain Eukaryota; kingdom Metazoa; phylum Arthropoda; class Insecta; order Lepidoptera; family Crambidae; genus Pyrausta; species Pyrausta despicata. The sequence goes on along the minus strand of OY992846.1, from coordinate 10,725,412 downwards.
GTAGCTAAAGTACTGATTATGCAAAAATTGCGCTCAATCTCCCGGACTCCTAAAACACATGTCAAAGTTGCTCTACTTTAAACGCAGCAGCCCTAAAGACGACGTGTGCACAGCATCTCGGATGTGGTATAGCACTAATTCCGCGCGCTCGATCGGAATCGCTAATGCCGCCCCTTTGCCGATCAGTATTCTCGCGAGCGCCCGCACTGATAGCGAAACGCTAAAAATACAGACTCACCACGAGGGCATCACATGGCCAACACGGCCTCACCTGAACCACATGAACTGACAAAAACTGTTCCGGATCAATAATTTATCCAACAAAGTCGCAAATATAAATACTAAATTAATTGAGACGTTTTGACTGTATCCATCTAATTAGTCCGTCTAGATATGATCCAATCACACAAAAGTAGAACAAACGTATAACTTCGTTCATTTGGCTTTACAAATCAGTATTCTAAACCCTTTTTATAATATAAACTCCTCACTTAACAATGTTTACCATTTACGTCTGACATGGGCACATCAACAAAAGTAATATTGATGTTTGCACTTTTTCAGTGCTTCAGTGTGGAAGAAATAAACAATTATCGTGTAAAAGTTTTTATTAGGTATTCTTTCAAGATATCTAACTAGAGGAAGACATATTTTTGTAAGCTTTATGCATGAAATTCACGATAGAGTAATTGAGCTAACACATTCCATAACTAAGTATTTGGCAGGAGGGAAAGTGCTCCATTCGGTTGTACATACTATTTACTAATTCAAAGTAGATAGGTACAACCGAATTTCCAGCATATATCTTTTATATACTTGGTAAATAATCCAATATAGGTTATCATATCATACATACCAACAGCTTACAACATACATTAACATTAACGATGAATACACACACCGCTACCAGTTTCCTAAATTTCATTGGTAGGTAATGTTTAAATATCCAAAACTTTGATATCAGTCAAATTTTTAATCTTAACTGCTGTAGCTTATTATTAGTACCAATTTAAAAATGCTTCATCAATGTTATAAAATAAACAATCAAAACACGACAGACTTAATCAAAAAACATCGCGTACATAAAAGAAGGCAAAACGACTTCAACGTTATGCTCTAACTATCAGCATCTCTCAAATACAAATTTCTTAATTTTGCATATATAGTGGTGCACATACAGATGTCAATAATAATAAAAGTCCCCATACAATTTACCAGACACTGGCTTGTAAAATAAATTTTGTTAAATGTCAAATGTCTCAGCCCTGGCACATCAATAAACCCTTGATAAAACAACTTTCGAATGTAGCCAAAAGCCCTATCACTCAAAACGCTTGACCGTGCTAGATCCGAAAATACGAACGAAACATTACGGTCCCGCATTCGTTCTGCTAAAGCCATCTCTTGCGCGGGTATACAGTATATGTTGCTTTGTCCAGGTTCTGTACTCAGAAGAAGCAAAAACTATTATTATGCCCTTGCTCTAGCAATCAGCATGCCTCAGACCCGGGATATCAATGAACCCTCTCTGAAAGACGTTCAGATCGGAGTTGTCTCGTATCCGTTCAGCCAACACCTTCTCTTGCGCCAGAGGATGCCAGGCACCCAGGGTGCAGGCTGCGTCGTCAAAAGTTGAGTAGTAGTGGCAGCGACGCGTCGCACGCGCAGACGGAACGTACTCAAACGCTCGCACCCGATTGCAACGTTGGAGAGCGAACCAGAGACCTGAAAAAAAGGGTAGTAGGTACATATTTATACACCCCACCTCCGTAAATTATTTTGCCAGTAGGCACAGGGCGATCTTAACTCTATCTTAAATTGGCGTTCTTGTGCTATCCATAGTATTCGGTGCGGATATATAAGTAGGTAGGAACTTTAACTTTCAACCTTCAGCTAGTAAGCTATTCTTGGATTTTTTTAATAATAATAATAATATAAAGTTGCCTTAAAACATTACATTACTTACAATAATATACAACATAACTTAGTACATGGGAGCCCCCATTTAAGCAAAATTTGCCGTGTTTGGGGGTCCGCTCTTCCTTAACTATATTTTATTTTAACAAGGCAGTGGTGAACATGTTAATACTCTTACATAAGGTGACTTACTCTATGTGTGTGTATGTGTGTGAGTGTGTGTGCGCCTGTGTGTGTGTGTGTGTGCGTGTGTGTGTGTGTGTGTGTGTGTATGTGTGTGTGTCTGTGAGTGTTTTAAATATGCTCCACGGTATAAAGGCACAGATAACTTAATTGATGTTAATTCACTTCAAGTCCAATCGCAAAACTCGATGTCGATACTATTTAAGATGCAGCGTTATGATTTCGGCGAATTTTCTGAATCATACGTATACGAGTACGCACAGCATTACCTACGCGCCCACGCGTCAACACCACATTACTTTCAAAATCTATTTAGGTTGACAAGATAATATTGAACCAGCTTTTTGCCTTCCAAGCCACATCTGGTGCCCTAAGTTCCTCCCTCTCAGTTTCCGGTTAAAAACATTGTTTAGTTTTGAAACTTCAAACACGTTAACCGCACCTACATTACAAAAAAATCAATAAAATCAATTTATTTCTGTAAGGCTAACAACTAGCACTTTTACACGTCCCAACATATAAATTAACCCTACCACCGCTTCGGGAGAATTTGGGCCAGTGCTGAGAAGAAGCGGCGCAAGAAACTCAAATTACAGCTACAAACTACAGCTGCCAATGTATTCAAGTTTTAGTTTACTTACCTAAAAATCCTGATGATGGAGGGTTCCTTCTCAGTCTATATGGCGATGAGTCCTGAAGGACAGCCCACAGTTCCCAAAGTACCTGTGGTTTTAGTAAATGAATATCTGCCCCTGCTCTCGTGTCCAGTAACCTAAACAAAAAATCGTTATCTATTGCAACGTGTTTAAAATGAGCAGAAATATTTTTGGTCACCTTAGGTTGTAAAGTATAAATATTATTAAATGTAAAATGCAAATATAATACTCACTTCTTGTACACTGGAAACAGTGGGAAATCAGGGTGATAGTACCAGTCTTCCAATGTCGACGAAAAGTTTGCCGGGTCCCAAATTAATATGGAAATTCCTTTGTACAGCGGATCTTCTAGGAATTTAAATTCCGGCTTCGTTACTACCTGTTAACATGCAGCAATAGTATAAAATCAATTAAAACTACAACTAAGACGGTTGAAAATGGACTGAAATTATCTTATTCTGTAGAAAAAATCTGCGGCCCATGGCAAAAATTACAAATGCATACGGCGATCAAAGTAAATGGAAATTATATTTTTCTTCGCAGCGGTCACGTGATAGTGACATAGTCGTTTACATAAATTTTTAGTTAGTTTATTCTTATAGTATCCCCATAGAACAAATTGTTACTTATCATGAAAACCTACTAGAAGACGAGTTGATTGGGCGAAAGAGAGACCACTTACATTTTCCTAACGAAGCAATCGGTCGCGTCGTCATCGACGTATGCAACTTGTTTTGTCCAGGGGCCGTGGGCCGAGAGCTCTTTTCGAAAAATTAATAAAATGTACATACCTACCTGTGAGTTAAGCACGCGAAATGTGGTTTTCGATCCAACGTCATCCGTATAGTTGACCGTCGGAGCATTGTTAAACCTCAGCACCATGTCGTGGGAATCTGTTGACAACCGCAAACAATTTACAACATTGTCAACTATATCAACAAATACGATAAGTCATACATTGTTAAAAATTGGTGTTAGTACGTGTGCTAGAACTGCGGTTTCATTCATACGAAAATGTTGCTTTGCTGAGTCATGTCGTAGCTGTCGTAGCACCTACACACTTTGTGAGTCAAATCCAACATTTTAAAAAGGCTATTCCATCTTTTAAATTGTCGAAAAAAAAAAGGTATTCCGCCAAAAGTTACATTTTAACCAGCCGGCCACGGACAAACAGTCTTGTGTAACGTACTGTAATCTTCTGAAGTCGTGACGGACAAATCATTGTCATAATTGTTATTTCGATCAAGGCCCTTTACTAAGTCTAAAAAAAAACAATAGTTTCAGAGAGCTGTAACCTCCGATTCTACTTAAAAGATAACGCCGATATCAATTTGTGAATGACCCTGAAAACAAGAGTTGTGTATTTTCCGCTCCACTTGGAAATTTCGAAATACTTTAGTTTTGATAACACGAGCACAGTGCAGTTCGCGTGTAATATTGGTACCTACGATAAACTTTGCCAAAGCATAAAAACCCCACAAATAATAAAATTAAGAAAAATGAAATAATTGGTCAGTGATTATGTCCACTGGATGATGAATGATGGAATGGATAATGATGGAAATGAGTGGGCACATTTTATCCCCAAATCAGTGTTGTAATAACTAAACTATTTATTTTACTAATAATCAGTTTTAATAACAAGTTTATAAACTTGTAAACTTGACTGGAACGACGACTTTAGCCAGTAGTCAGCAGCATGCATCTACGAAAGCGGAACAATGGAAGTGAGCAACGTGATACTGATTATCTACTTATCTGCGCCATAATTATCAACCTCTCACACCCATTAAATGGCTAAACACTCGCTTTTTTCCACTGGCAATAATATAGATTGACTTATGGCACATTTGTGTCGCAATAACGCTAGGATATAATCTCAAGGATATACACGTTGAAGTCCGGGCGTGAAAAGGAGTCATGGGGCTCGAATTGACCATGGACAAGCGAGACAGAGAAAATGTAAGAAATGTAATATTCTCAAAGAGTTCTTTCGTAATAAGAAACAAGGCAAGACAAGTGACAGACCCTGTATTTTTATGAGGCAAGCGCTCCGATCTCCACAATATAATAATATACGTCTCACGTAACGTTTAACGCACAGGAATAAAAGAAAACATACGATCCTGTTTAATGGGAACTAAACTGTTTAATAATTTATGTGATACATTAACAACTAGAAGACGTAGGTGTATCTTCCAAGTCCCATCAGAATCAGACCTTCTATTGTTCAAGGTGTACAAAAACCTAACCAAGTCACTAAGCCATGTCTTGCATCCGTCGGATTTATTGGCCAATTAAAGAAAAATAATTTTACGCAACTTAAGACAGTGATAGGATGATAGAGCATTAGCAACTGGTTGAGAAAATAATTTAACTGTCAGTGCTGCTAAACGATTAATACCATTGCACGACTGTTTGTTGATTTACTCGCCCAGATGACATTACGTAATACTACAATTATAATTATCTAGCGGTCGCCCGCGTCTTCGTCCGCGTTAAAGTTAGAACAATGTTAAGCGTTTTTGCCCAGTCTACTAGCCACGATCTTTGAAATCTCTTTGAAACCTCAATGATATTTTTAGGCCCTAGTATCGTGACAAAGGCTCGTAGGAAAGGAACTGCTTATTTTTACAAACAATTAATGAGCGTTTTTTATCATTTCCAGACTTTTTTTTGTGTCGCACACTGAGTGCGACAAAATCGAGCGACTAACAATAGTGGGCCATGAATTATGCAGACCACAAACAATCGGTTGATGACACCGCCTTGCACTTCAGCTTTGCGACCATAGTGCAAAGTTCTTCGGGGATGCTTACTTAGTTTACAAGAACCTTTACAAATAAAATGTAGAGTAATAGAGTACATGTCGCGAATCCATCTATGAGCTATTCTGAAAATGGATAGACTTTGACGATGTCAACAGTTTTATTAAATGGAATATGTAGGTCCTCCACTTTACAGGAGGAGCCTCAACCTCCAGGTTACCTATACTGATTAATTATAGGAAAGATTAATTAATTAATAAAACAAGGTGGTAGTTGGTTCTTTCCAAATCAAAACATGCCAAAATGTTTCTATTTGACTTATTTATTTAAAGAACAAGAAAAACAACATAATTTGAGAGTTATTTTTCGCACACCTTAACTCTTATTCAAATATGCAACTATGAATACAAATGAAGTTTGGAATAGTCTGAATTAAAATCAACTTCCTTTAGACTAACGGAAAGCAGATTCGGCAATATAATGCGATTTAAATTAAGATTTCCAAAGTATACACGTAATTATAGTTACAATTAGGGTGATAGGTACAGTTATTTGTACTCGCACCTACTTACTGATATGACTGTTACTGTAAAAACTTTCAGGCAACACTATTTAAGTTTATATGAAACTTTGTATAACATAATCGTTTGACTGTTTAGTCACTAAATTATGTACCTAAATGCAGGCACTTATATACCTACAATATGAGTGCAAGTCCTAACTAAGTAGGTAGGTAGCCAAGTAACGTAAGATTGCCCGCTGTGATTTGTTAACAACGATGCAGGTTACCTTTACCACAAATCATTGGATTGCATCCGTATAATAGTTGGTAAGCTAGGTAGATGGTACTTGTTAATCACTTACTTAAGTCACTGAGCTCTTTAAGATGTCAATTTTTATTGCACCATCGATCAGCTGTCGATACAAAGTAAATGCGGAAATAGGCAAACAATCGATAGATATAAGAAACTATTGTTTCTTTCCTTTGTTTATGAAACGCATAATATTTATAAGTATAGAGATAATAATTTATCTCTTGTTTCTAACTTTTTAACTAACATAGGAAAAGGTTAACAAAATTAGGCTCTAAATGGCGCTAAGATTGATACGGATTGATTGCATGGTCAAATTAACTTAGGATAATTGTTTTTTGTGTTTTCAGTAGGGTGCAAGGATTTACATCGATGGATAAAATAATCATATTTTTACGGACTCTGGACTTTCAGCCTAGCCAAGTGGTGACATAGAAATAAGCAAGCAACTTGTCTGGCCCACGTCTGGACATAAATATTTCGAAAAAGGACAAAGGATTTTGTGGTTTCATGTGACTAATGCGATTATTATATCCACATCGTAAAAGTGAATCATCTGCGGTTCCGTAGGTGTTTAAGATAGTTAGATGAGCATTTAATATTATACGTCTTGATTTAAAAATATAAAAACTACTTACATAGTAGGCACCTAAACAAAATTCTGCAATCAAAATCAAAAAGAAAGTACCTACCAACCCGATCATATAAAAATGTTTACATATTTATATGTAATTTAAAGTAAAGTAACTTTAATTAACTTAATGATTATGCATGACTATCATAGAGACTGATTATGCTGGATTTTCCGACACAACGCGGCTGGATTGCAAAGAAAAGCCGCAGGCGCCGACGCCAAGCATTCCATTTCGACCCGTGTAAGCGTTTGTTCCACTTTACACAAATAATGAATACCTGCATTTAAAAATGCCTTACCTTTACCTTACATACTTTTAAAAAATGCCCTATCATTTCAAATAGGTAATAGCTTAGGTCTCAGCTCGTCTGTCTGAGACTTTTCAAGCAACTTTAAAATTATTTGTTTCGATAGAGATAGATCACTCCTAGAACGCGCCGCATTGTGCGACTCTACCTGAGTGATACAGGCTTTAAACTCATTGATGGTCTTGCCTACATAAAACTACGAATAAAAGATATAAATTATGTTACAGTTTTTTTTTCCAATAGTAGGGATGTCCTCACACCAAGATCCAAGCAGAATAAACCTTCTAACAAGACATATCAGCATATCAAAGCAATGCGTTCCTGTGAAGCTAGATCGCAATGCGATTACTTTACGTTGCATATTTAGTACACACTTAGTACATTAATATAAAATAGCTGATGCATGACTTGTTTATTTTTTTTTTTTTGTCTCATCAGTATTTAAGTAGAATGTATAGGTATGTAACCTACCATATCTTCTCAATCAAGATCTTTAAGATTTTTACCAAACACCTAGTAACCTAGACCTATTTTTACTAATTACCTTCTTACTAAGTTTTTGTGATGCCACATGTAGAGAAACCTTAATTACTCATTGTACAGTGGCCAGCACGTCAGGCTACCCATTTTTGTTGCAAAATCGCCCGTGTTAAAAAGGAGTGTTTTTCCTTGTCGTGCTTGCCACCGTACTCATACCAGGGGACCTGTTGCGATCTTGATTACCTACCGCTCAACCAAAGCGCTGAATCATAATTTAATTCCATTTTTTTTTTCAAATGATCACTACCAGTGAGCGGAAAGCAAGAACACAAAACAGGGCCCATCATAATGGTGAACTTTCCAAACTTGTTTTATTTACTAACACGTAATATTTCGATGTTGCAAGGGAATCAGAAAAAACCCTGCTGTAATTTAATTCGTGCAATTCGAATACGATTTGGCCCGTTCGGCGAAGAGCGGCGCCCGCGCATTTCAATGCGGCCAGCCGACTCACAAAGCGAAGATCCGATGCGATAACACAAGCACAATACTCGGTCGATCACCTACCATCGCTTTATACATAATGCGGATTGCCATGTATTACTGGACAGTAGGGAAGTACTTATAGTTATAACATCACTTCGGAATATGTATAAGTAAAGACACCAGCAATGAAGTGAAGAAGTTAACAGACGAGATTGTCAGTCATGTGGTCTCAAATCAAATGCTACTTGCTAGTGCGAAACGCTTTTACTAATTTTTATTACAATTAATATCGGACTTTGATCTCTCATCTCATCTCATCAGCCTATATACGTCCCACTGCTGGGCACAGGCCTTACCTCAACTATGAGGTGGTATAACTTTGATATAACGTTAAAAACTTTTGTACGGGATAGGACAGATACTGGCCAGATTCGTGTTTGTGTGTGACATACAAAGTCAAAAAAAGAAATAAATGAGTGAATATGCATCTTATTTCGAAAGTGATTTTTTGAAAGTGCATTGTTGGATTGCAATGGATTATTTGTAAAAAAATAACTTTTTATTTAATCGTTCTACAAAAGAATATAAGTTGCATTTTTACGCAACTTTAACAAATTATGCGGGTTGATTGTTTATCGACACAGTACCTCTGTGTCATAAAATTTTATCTAAGCAAATACCTATGTGCTCAAAAACACAAATGCTTACTAATTACCTACGAATTATCAGTCCGACTCCGTAACCGGTAAAACAAATAGTAAAGCTTAGTAATATTCTACAGAAAAGCATATTGAATGAGGTCGATAACTGTAAACAGAAAGGTTACAGTAGCTTATACGAGTAGTTGCGTCTAACGAACACTCACTGTTCACTGCCAACTCATGTGCAATGAATCACCACACTCAACAATAAATTACAATAATAAATAATTAACAAAAGCTTTCAGTGACACGTGATTATCACCTGACAAATAAAACAGTACGTACAATGTACTACTAAAAAATAATTGAGTATGATTCAAAAGGAAAATTGTACCCACCTATAAACTCCCCTAAACGTGATCCAAGTAAAGCTCCAGCGTTGGTGACCACAGCGCACGTGTTGAAGGCTTTACTTTCCTGTAGAGGGTTTCCGGGTATTCGATAACCAAAACGAGAAAACGGCTCGTCCTGCGCTGTCACCGTCTGGACGGCAACCCTCTTCAGCGCACATATAACTTCTTCTTTTGACCGTTCTTTCCTGTTGACATTATCGTATTTCACATTATAATGATTTTGGGACTCGAGCCCAGAGCGATACACTTTGCTATCAGTCATCAAAACTCTGTGGAACTCTTTCAAGAGCAGCTGCTTGAACTCCGCTGTTTGACTTTCGCAGGTCAACGTGAGGTAGTCATCGCACATGTATCTATCACTATCTAATTCCAGGATAGGTTTGTGTATGTTCGGAAATCGAGGACTTCCCTGACTTTTCCTTACTACATTATTAGACGGTCGGCCGGGCGGGCTAGAACTTTTCGTTTGGGTCAACCCTGAACCGCTCCAATAAGATCCGATCGCCGATCTCCTGTTTTTATTTCGCACGGCATTTAACTGTGTATAATTGACCGGATTATTCGACCCATATTTGTCTAAATAAAGCTCTTGGCCTGTTAAAGGTGAACCTGTTCGTTGTGGAGTGCTGGGTGACTTGTTGAACAGTCTCTGTCTCTCTATGTACATCCAATATTGTGACCAAATCAGGTATAGATATCCGCACATACCGAAACACAGTAGATTGATAAAGACCCACACTGACATTGCTGCAGCTTTCATTTTGTTATCTTCGTAATGATGAGTCACTTCGGGTTGAAGGATGCGAAAACTATCGGAACTCAGCTCACAATATTATTGTTTCAAGTATTCAAAAGGTAATGCGAAAACTATCGGAACTCAGCTCACAATATTATTGTTTCAAGTATTCAAAAGGTACACTATCAGGTTAGGTGAATACAAAAGTCACAACCAGTATAAACAAGGGAAGCCTTCAGTAAGATGAATCGTAAATGTAAGGGCGGAGTGCGTACAGCTGATGCGGGTGGCAGGGCGCCTGCGTGAAGCGGGTTGCAAATGCCGCAACGTTTGATTTATTGCTGCCAACATTGGAACAGGGATAATTACAAAGATAAGATATAGAATTTGCATTAATTAGTATGCAAAAATCTTTTTCTTATAGCAGCACGGCAGCATTAAGATTTTTTATACATACTAACTGAAAATGTACGAAAGTAAATATTATTCTGTGCCACTAATAAGGATTTGCTCAGTTTCCATATTAATATGTGTATAAAATAAAGTGAGAGTTGTATTAGTAAAATCAAAATGTATTTTTAAATTAGCGTAATAAATTAAAATTTATTATCACAACCACACTTATGCATACAATATTTATCTAAATAAATAATATATTAGGATCCAATTTACACCATTGTAAGATATTAGGTAATGTAAGAAAAGTAAATTAAATTTTTAAATACCTGTTTGAGTGCTTTTAACTACTACGTTAGGTCTTATATTACATCTATTATCACATTGGGGTAGGAAGTTACTGCTAACTTATTCTAAGATAAATAGCCTAATTAATTCATCCATAACTCAATAGGATATGCATGAGTGACTTAGTTAGCCCAAGATAATCCAGTTATAATAGTATGTTCACCTCAGAATTCGAGATACCCAGCTGTAAGTCTGTAAATACTTGTATATTGACACCCTACAAGTTGTCCTTAAACCAACATATGATAGGGTGTACGCAACTATTTCATTTCAATGTCATTGCATTTTTTTGAAAATATTTCATTGCCTATGGGTTTTTACTACTTACACTAAAACATTCTCAATACAACATACACAAACCTATGGACTTTGTCTTATTTATATCAACAGACATTTAACAGAAAGAAACGGCGCCATATTTTTACCTTTTATTATTGAGCTGGGCTGCTAGAGTTCAACATCAGATATTCAACCTTCATTTTTGTTACGTGTACATAAATTGCTTGTGACGTTGAACAACTTTACATTGGGCACTATATTCATACTTGATACGGTTTAGCTGGGCTCCTGTGTGACACATCAGGTACTCCAGATCTTTTTTTGTTATATGGACGAAAAGTGCTCGTCATGTTGAACTGTTTTTCTATGACGTCATATTCATAACTTAAGTAATTGACTGGATTAAAGAAGGCGAAAAGTGTATGATCATACCTACTGTGCAAAGTAAATAATTTTTGACATTTCTTTCAATTTTCAACTTTTACCAGGTTTTGGAAATTGTTTACAGTACTCGTAACAAATATATCATTTGATGTAACAAGGTTAGTAAATTTAATAAACATTAGATATATTCAATACACACACAAATAATTAGTAAAATTAGGTCATCAATTAAAATCAACTAACAATAAGTATTTGATTTCTATAGGTAACTTTAATTTAATATGACTAGTTTGCAGAAAATATGTGGTCTTGATCTGGATTATTTAACAATATTTTAATCAATCGCTTACGGCAAAATAACTTATCCATATATATATTATAAATTAACTATTACAATTATCTACCTCGTGTAAAATTAGACACTAATTGAGTAATAACTCCTTTTTTGGAGTCGATGAAAAAAACGACACAAATTCCCTTCATCCACTTCGATACCAAAGAATAAACATGTTCTTTATGACAGACACACGCTTTCTTTTCATTTGAAACTACCATAGCTCTTTTCCACGTTTCGTGTTAAGTATCCTAGTTACATTTTGGCAAGTTTCAACGCTCGTTGTTCCACCGCGTGTAAGGGGGTGGCTCCGGAGTGGATTCTCTTCGACTGAGGAACGTCGAGTAGTGCAGCAGAGGAAGAATCGCCCCGCCCAGTACCATCGCCCCGAAAGTCGGTTTGTGAAGTAGCCTGGGTAAGAAATTGAAGCTTTTATTTACCGTCCGTTTTATAAGCGAATTTCTGGAGAGCCTTTTAACTATGCAGCTTGAATACGTTAACGGAAATCATGTTTAGAGACCACATAGGTCTCTAAACATGATTTCCGTTAACGTATTCACGTGTTTAGTTCCAAAGACAATTTCTTCTATTGCTATCAGCCCTATAACTCTCCAGTAGTTTTGGATGTCGCTATCCCTGTCACTCTTAGAAGTTTGACCGTGGGTGCGAATGCGCTGGATAGACCCGAAAACAAACGAAACGTAAGGCAGTAAGGCTTTGGTTGTCTTCTGTTGAGGAATGCTGTTACTTTAGTTAGAACATGGGGTCTATAGTAAAACTATGGAGTTTTCTACCTTTATATATCTACTGTGGCGACCTCTACCGTTCGCCATCACAAGCACATGCCTAACGGTGGCAAGCACGACAGCGAGCGCTGATACGGCTCCATAGGCTAGATGGCGCTGTTAGCCTAGTACCGGCCTAGTACCGCACATGAACCGCGGCATATAAGATTTAGATTCTGAATAATATAGATAGACAAATCAAGATGATGTTTATCGGTTCTTGGTCCCCGACCATAACACCTGGTCGGTAGGAAGCGCTTCCCTTTAGCTTTTTTAACTCTAAATCCGTTGCGCCAAATTACTTATATTAACTAATGCTGTGCAGGTTAAAATAGATTGAAAATAAATACTTACCATGGCACTGCTATTACAAACAATGTGTATGAAAATGATAAGATAAAGTTGATCCAAATTCTTGTGCATCGTCTTAAGCTGCTTGATATCCACTGGCATTGCAGAACTGTAACCAATAACACTAAGATTAGCTAATGTAATCATCAAACAACTATTTATTATTTATTTGTAGTGTCTGAAAAGTTCCCACGCAACCTTCTGTGCCTAAAAATGGGGTGAAGGTAGACAAAGCTCGTTCCGTATGTATGTCTATATGAAATCTTGTCGCAAAAAACCGTGAAACACACGTTACCCGTCCTCTCTACACCAACTGCCTCCAGCTAATATATTGTTTACTGTCAATCTTTTTAAAGGCGTTAACGTTAAAGTGTCTTATGCCTTATGTATACCACCACCCTGGAGACGAAAGTAGGTTATTTGGGACTCCTTGAAGCGCCTAATCTCTCTCCGGTCATGTCGGATTGCCGTCTCACCGAACTTTGAGAGTGATGGAACAGTAAGTGCACCTGTGTATTGCGCTCACACTTGTGCACTATAATATCTCCTGCATAGTTGGCTGATCTCTGTTGAGATTGGCCGCCGTGGTCGAAATTGGCCAGGAGGACTATTATTATTTGCGTTGTATAGGGTGTACAGAAGATGACACAGTTTAGTAAATGAGCGCTTATCCAGCCATTGTCAATGGCATGCAAATACTGAACCTATTTATTATTGTCTACAATCAGTATTGAAATATGATTATTTTTTTCAAAAATTATTAATTATACATTACGATAAACTATTTTAAATATCATTGATTTTCAAATCTTTGTCATTTAAAAATTCTTGATCTGAATAGAATCCACGCATTATTAACCATTCATGTAATATTTTTTAAATTGATTAAACTACTGATCCTTTATAAACTGAGGTATCTTATTATAAATTATTACACACAAACAGAAACTGTTTTTATGCATTCGAGCACTTTTTAGTATAAAGTCAAACACTAGCCTGTTGCCGTGTTCTGGAATTCCGTGTATATGAATCCTTAGCCTTATCGCACTATACTCACAGATTGTTACCCACTCAGGATGAAGAGTCATCGCCGAAGCAAACACTTGAACGAAACCCAGCAGCCTGTACTTCCACGTGTGAACATTGGCGTCGCGACGTTCCAAATCGTGGAGTTGTTTCAAGCTATAAGATCCCTTGCGTAGTAGCGATATGGGATCTGCGGTTGGAAAATTCGCCGGACTGTATGGCTGTAATGTGCCACTTTCGACAACGCCTACTGCTGTATACTGTAAATAATGACAACATTGTAGACAACCAGAGAAGTTAAAAGTAAGAAACTACATACCAGTGTTGCCCAAACTTTTGTAAATTAAGTGGAAAATGTACGAGGTCCATACAGTTTACATACTGGTAGTAACAGAAGTTTATTCTAGTTTATTTTTTTTAAATAAATATACAACAACATTACACACATTGATCTGACTCCGTGGTAAGTAGCTTAAGCACTTGTGTTACAGAATCAACATTACAAATAAACTTAAATAAATACATTTAACTTTCACACCAGTACAAACAGGCATATTCACGCACACAAATGTTTGTACAGTGCGGGGATCGAACCCGCGACCTCTTGGTTAATAGTCAATTTCTTGACCATTAAGCCAAAGTGGTCGTCAGATTATTCTAGTAATTAAGATTTTAATGGCATTGGCAAACAATTTCTTAGGGTGCGTCCATATCTCACGAATTCGCCGCGAATGTGCAGCTCGTGACTGGTTCGCGAGCTGCGCGCGTGTATTAGGTATTTTATTTTATTTTATTTATTAACATTTGCATACTAGGTGTTATGGGTGCTAGGTGCATACAAATTGTGTTGTGTTGCGCGCAGGAACCGCGCAAGCTAGGCGCCGTACGTCGCCACACCACCCGCGCTCAAGGAGCATATTATAATCACTACTACTACTACTACTACGTTGAAGATATTAAGTAGAAGAGATGGGACTGACGCGATCTGCGTGTGATTTGCGCGCAATTAATATACAAGCCTCGCATGAGTCGGGCTAAAGGGGCGCACCAAACGATTGCAATAACTGCGCGTGCAAAGCGTGCGCAGCTCGCGAGCCGGTCGCGAACTGCATATTCGCGGCGAATTTGTGAGAAGACGCAACCTAAGAAGACACTTTTATTAAAAGAGGTCACATTGTAAACATTGTTCTTACTATGTCATCCTCACGACCCGCGTAAGAAAAATGTATTCGAAGGTCACCAATCTGATGTTCGAGGGCACTCTCTCCATGATAGTAGAATCCCGAGTGCAACTTGATATCACTACGCTCTGGCCTTGAATCTGACCAGATCTCATAGTAATCATTTACTTTTCTCTTTACATCCAAGCCTGGAAATAAAACGTTTTTTTAATCTTGTATTTTGGCAATTAAGAATTTTTAATAGTTTAGATTATCTTGATGCATGCATGAATTATTATGATCATGCATTATTTTTTTAAAACACAATGTTATGTACTTATTTTGAAACTATTAACTTACTCAAATACAGCCAGCCTATCTTCACATTCTCGGCTATATGAGTCTCACTGAACATTGGCATAGATGGAGGATTGTGGTGACCTGGTCTTATGTAGAATAGAGCTGAGTCAACCACATAGTCCCTCCAGTCTTTATGGTACCAGTATGTTTTCTGAGATTCATCCCCTGGTTCAGTTAAGAAATTCTCCTGATCTCTGTAAATATAATTTAAAAATAGCTAAGCCCATGTAAGCTTTATATCAAAAAGTTGATTCTATAATACCCTATAACAGGATGTTGCCATTAGGATTCTCAAAAAGTCTGAAATGATGATTTAACTTACGTAGTCTCTTCAATCCACTGATACATTTGAACTCTTCTCCTCAATTTTACTGCTTGTACTTGTATATTATAATCTGGTTCTGATATTGGCTCCAGTATCCTGAGTGGGCCGACAATGTGAACAACCCTTCCTTCATAACGGGCTGCCTCATCACCCGTGTGAACATCTATGCTTTCTGCATGGGATACTAACTCTTCTAACATTAAATTGCTTTGTATTGTTTGACTCTGAAAGATATAATTTCATTGTTAGTCTATATCACTTCATAGTATGAAGCAGTCGCTTCTGTTCCTAAAAATGTTTGTAGGCTTAGATCTTCAAAACTACTTAAAAGATTTTGATGCATGTTTTGTTTTTAAATAAAATGTTTATGTATAATAACATGCTTAAAATACCAGAGAACTGAATTCTATGTTTGCAAAGCTACTGGTAGTGCTAGAAGCTATCATTAAATAAATCTAAAATACATTATACATTTACCTCAGCCCATACTAAAAAGTAGGTAACACCAATAAACAGTATAAGACTGAGCAGTGTGGTTAGCCAAGTTTGCTTGAAATGATTCCTCACCAAGGACCAATCCATCTGAGAATAGTATAACATACCACATTCAAATTATTTACAAATGGGTACCTACTACATAAAACTTTGTAGACATGCAAATAAATATTCATCTGTAAGTAGGATGGTTTATTTCAGAGAAAACTATATAGGCACACATATACTTTAAAAGGCAAAGAATATTTCTTTGATTACTAAACTACTGGATCTAAACTTTGAAAGTACTCTCACTCACGATCGTCAGAAAGAAACGAAAAAAATCTGACGGTGTGCAAATTTTAATATTGTAATAACTTTTATGATGCAAAAGCACTTCATGGGCAAATACTTTAGTATTTCAATTTTATGTAATTTTACATAATAAACATTAATTTTTCTAAAATAAAAACACAATTAGATATTCTGTAAGCTGGCCGAGTGTGGTGTGATGTGAATGGACAAACAACCGATAAACAACGAACACTCTCAAAACTTCTATTACCACTTTATGGTATATTAACGTTCTCCCACAATAGATTGTTTTTCACCTTTTTGATAAAAAAGGTAAAGAAATTACTAATTTATTCAGAAACTATGCATAAAAATGCGAATTGTAATTACAAACACTGACTGATTGACACCTCCCCTCCCCTGAGTAAATATATTCCTTGATTGACACTGACAGACGTAGTGATGTAACACATAGATAGAGTTGTATATTCTTCTTCTTTTTTTCTCTTGGCAATCCATGCCTATCTTAGCCTTCATGACCAAGGATGACTTCTGCCATTTTCATGTTGGGGTAGGATGGGGTTGCAGGTTTTTGTAGTGGGATTTGGCGGGATTGGGTCAATTTGTTTGATGGCGGTTAGGAGTATGGTTGTGGGGATGATATATTTAATAGTATAGATGTTATACAATATTAATATAAACGTTAAACAATATTACAGAAATGTACTGTATAATAGATTCATATATTACAGCTTTATGTTATGGTACTTTAAGAATTTTTTAAGGGAATAAATATATTTTTTATTGGATAGAGATAAAATACATGAAAGATTATATGGGAGAGGAGCTTTGTTTTTGACTAGGATGTCATGTAATGGCAAAGACCTGTAAAGGGGACAAGTAAAAGGAATATGTTCAATATTACCGTCTTCTAAGCCACATTCACAAATAGAAGAGTCTTTGATGTGTATTTTTGCTAAATGAGAGGGAGAACTACAATGGCCAAAACGTAAGCGGGATATTATGGAGGAAATTTGTTTATCAAGACGAATTTTAGAAAACCAGGGTTTTAAACAGATTTCAGGTTGAAATTGTTGATAGAATTTGCCTTTTGACTGGCTGGAACTCTGCCAATCCTGGCTCCAATCTTGCAAAAGAAATTCACGAGGATAAGTTAATAAATCTTGACTATATACAGTTTTGAAATTATCGTTACCCTGTTTTGCAGCCAATTTAGCTAGATCATCTACCAACTCATTACCCTGAATCCCCGCGTGACCAGGAATCCAGACTAGTTTTACTTCAAGTCTATTTTTATTGCATTCCAATAGTTTACTTTTGACCAAGAGTGACAAAGGGCTAAACATATTGTTTTTAAAAGGATTTGCAATGAGAGATTGTAAAAAACTTAGAGAGTCGGTAAATATCAGACTTCGACTTATTTTAAGGCTGATTATGTGATTGATACGCTCCAAAATGGCCAAGCCTTCACCAGTAAAGTTGGAAGTCACGCTTGGGTATTTAAACAGCTTAAAACGGCCTGAAGACTGTTGTAAAAATGCTGAACCTACTGTATTTCCACAATTAAAAGTATTGGATTGATCTGATACGAATTTAGAGGCATCAAAAAAAATAGTCAAAGTTAGGAGCATGTTCTCTGATATAATTTATAAGTTTTCGATTGGGATCACAAGTATCTTTAGTTGTTGATTCCTATAGAAAGTAAAACACAAGAAGAAAATAATAATACTTCAAAATCAAAATAATATAAAGGATGGCATGGAAATTTTTGTATTTGACAGTCTAGTTCCAGAATTATCCTATAACTGTTTATGAGGTAAGGGGTAGATTTATTACGCCAAAAAGGGCTATCATTAGTAAAAAAGTCATTAAGCAGTCGAAGCTTGTTAAGCAACGGATGGTTCTCAAATTGACTAACTTTGAACAAGAATCTGTCCGAAAGATATTGCCTTCGGAAATGCAATGGAGGGTCAGCACTTTCCACTTGCAAAGCATTAACCGGAGTGCTACGCATTGCACCTAGAACAATTCTAAGACTTTTATTGTGTACAAGATCTAGTTTTGTAAGAGCTGTTTTATTTGCGTTACCGATTGAAAATGAACCATAATCTAAAAGGCTTCTAATTAATGCGTTAAAGACTAGATTTTATGTAAAGGGGTGTGCACCCCACCAAACACCTGCGAGTGCTCTCATAATGTTAAGTTTTTTTTTTGCATTTTTCTACAATATAATTAGCATGAGCTAGCCCATTACATTTGCTATCAAATTTCCTGCCCAAAAATATGATTTCATCAGCAACAGGAATCGGAGAGTCATTGACTTTTATACAAATGTCTGGAATTGACCGTTTCCTAGAGAAAACAACGATAGAACTGTTGGAGGTGGATAGTGATAGGTTATGATCATACAACCAGACGCAAAGCCTGTTTAAAGAATCTTGTAGGTCAGTGGATGCAGATTCAATGGAATAATTTATAGAATAAATAAGAACATCTTCAGCATACTGAAGGATAGAAGACTTAGATAAGACTGTAGTCTCTAAATCCCTAGTGTAGGTATCATACAAAAGGGGACTGAGGACAGAGCCTTGAGGAACTCCTTTCCACAGATGTCTGGAAATATTAGTACCTGGAACTCGCAGTTGGATAGTTCTTTCAGAAAATAGGTTAAAAATAAAATTTGACATCGTTTTAGGGATACCGAGAGAATCCAGTTCTTTTTTTAGAATTAATAGGTCCATTTGATCATATGCTGATTGGATATCCAAAAAAGCTGCTGTAACAGATTTGTTTTTAGAAAAAGCTAGGAGAAGATCTGTTGTACTTTTACCTTTCCTGAACCCAAATTGAGTCTGAGCTAAGAGATTATTGCGTTCCAAATACCATTCTAACCTATGCTTAATAAGGTGTTCCGTAATTTTTGAAAATACAGATGACATGGCAATTGGTCTGTAGGAGGTCGGATCTGATAGAGTTGTATATTATTAATACATAGGTGTTCTAACACATACTCCGTCCGATGTAGACTCAATGGGATTTCGATTTAGTTTTGCCAGATATCCACAAACATAAAAGTTGTTGTTTTTTCCTGACTTCGTAACCTAAAAATATAAAGTTCTTCTATTCGTTCATATTTTTTCTTCTTTCTTGTGCAATTAAATTATATATAAATAAAAATTTTAAATAAAAAAAGTATGCATGCTGCCATAATTCTGACCAGTGTTGCCACCTTAGGCCTAGGCTAGTTCTAGCACTTTTTACTATGTGTGAACTCGTAATTTAATGATTTGGCCCGAAAGGGGCAATCATGCCCTTTGTCATTATCTAAAAATGTTGCATCAAAATTTGCAATATGCTAATACTAAACTACGAAATAAGTGTCTTAAATAAAATTTGTGAATATTTTGATGGTAGATTTCATTTATTCGATCATGGAAACACAGCCGCCGGCAACAAACCGTATAAAGAATTGGGAAAGCGGCAAAAGTTGTTCTATCTTTGCCACATTCCAACGCAGACGTAGAGCGTGTTTTTAGCTCGATGAACCTTATTAAAACCAAAACAAGGACTAAAACTATAACTTCGTAAAAAAAGGCTCGTTAAAAAGTCTTTTTCCAGGAATTGTGGCCATTTACCCCGATCTAGCCCTTTTTAGCTTCTTCAAAAGCCCCAATTCAAAAACTCAGGTGGAAACACTGATTCTGACTAGCTTGCTACATATTATTAATCTGTGATTCTGACATCTGCTGTCAAAAGTTGAGGTTATGTTTTTGTTTTGGTTGTATTCGTATTGCACTTGATTTCTTTCTTATAATTTTTCCTTGAATTATTAATGGATAAAAATAGATAAAATTAGAATGTGGTCATCTAAAAAAGTTTTATGTATTTTAAAGTCGTGTCAATCGAAATACGTGGTTTTTAATAATTGTCATCTAAAGTATTACCACAGAATCCCGTTTCTGGATTTTTACCAGAAAACTACAGGTAATTATTAGGTTTAATATATTTTAGTTTGTATTTTCCAGTAGCTTCTATTATTTGTTTAGCCTAGTTCTATTCATACTCATTTGATATTGAATTTATTTGATTAAGTTTGAATATTAGTTGACATTGTTCTAGCAATACTTTTACATTAAATTAGTGTCTTTCCCAGTTATTTGTCTGTTTTAATCATCAGAAAGATATTCATAAAAACTGTTCTATAAAATTACAGGAAAAAAAATATCAGAAAATGATCTCCCGAACATGAAAAGGAAGCATCCAAACATTGAAACACTTACAACTGATAGTCTGCAGTACACTTTGCAGATACTAGATAAGTTTGGTATCACACCCTTACAAGCATGTCAAAACCTACATGTGTTATCCATGAACCCAATAACAGTAGATAATTATGGAGAAATCCTCAAAGAATGTGGCTTTGTTAACATCCTACCTATACATATAATCAGGTAAATATAAAATTAAAAATAACTCAAGTACAACTTTAATGTTCACAGCAAATTCTGAACAAACATAATGCTTACAGGTATCACACACTTGTTAAATCAAGAACGATTGCTGAACTGAAAAAACAAGGTCTTATGAAAACTGAGTTCAACTTAGAAGAATTCCTGATGGAACAATTTCAGGACTGGCCAAGTAATTGCAAGATATTGCAATGTTTCTCAGAGAAAAGCTCTTCTATTTGTATGTGTTTACTTTCTTAATACCATATTAAATATGATAATAATAATTATTTTTAAATATAACTTGTCTTGACTTTCAGTGAATGTCCGCATGAGTGTGCTAGAAAAATATTTACACTGGAGATTATCAGTGACACAAGAGGATTTCCAAAAGTATTGCAGGAACTACTTGCCTTTAAAACATAAGCCAATGTCAGATATAAAAGAAGCCCTCAATCTAGCAGAAAATGAAATAAAGTTTGATGTACAAACAATCAGGAGAAATGGCTTCATCATATCAACTGACCCGATAAAGACAAAAATGATACTAGAAAATGTTGACACCCTAGCTGGAATTGATATAAGAGAAGCTATTCGGTTGGAGCCTGGTTTATTGAAAAACAACCACAGAGCTTTGTTAGAAGTGAGGAGTTTAATGGAAGTAAGTAAATTAATGTTAGTGCTGATTTTTTAAGGAACAGCTAGAGCTAAGGGACAATAACTTGTAAATAAACAGCTATCTTGGAGTAATGTCATTACTCCAAGATAGCTGTTATAAAATGTCAAACTGCTTTATGTGAAAAGTTAAATCAATGTAATCTTCCCTTACACAATGATATTATTGAATAGAATATTTTTATGTATTAAACTTGATTAACATTGAAATTAACTGTCATTTTTACAGGAATACAGGATATCTATAGAAGCACAGCAGAGGTGCCTTAGGGTATTTTGTATGCGCGCACAAACAGTCAAGGAGCGCTTGGATGAGTTAAGACAATTAAAAGAGTATCAAGTACTAGCAACAAATCCCAGAGTAAGTTTATATTTTATCTTAAAAATGTCTTTCACACCTAATACAGAAAGTAAGGAAGATCTAACAAAGATATAGAATTTGAACACAATATTTTATTTATCAAATTTTTCCCCTTACTTTTCAGGTGTTGACTTTAGTGGTGCACAAAAGAAAAATGATGTCCCGTCTTTCTAAAATACAAGCAGCAAAAAAGCAGTGCTATAGTTTGAATAATCTAGTTTCGTCCAGCAAAGTATTTAGCAAGTGAGTTAACAGTCTCATAAATTAATGACTTTTGCTACAAACTCCCTTCATGTGAATAACTGTATTCTTAACTTGAAGGTTGTCTAAAAGAGATCGCTTTTAATATAAGACCGCCTCAATTGTACAAGAAGTACTATTAAGGCGGTGTTATCGTAAAAGCTGTATATGTTTGTTTGTTTTAATTTGTATTTTTACTGATACTAAAAGTGGCAAATTTGACCTAATATTGATTAAGCTTATGCTTGTAACATATATGCTAGAAGGAACTGTGAGTGAATAATATATTTTCTGCTTCTCAGTTACATCAGCAGTTTCGGCAACAAGGTCTGCGGCCGGGACATTGCCATCCTGATCGGCTCCGCCGTGCACGGTACCGGGAGCCCCGCAAAGGTTACCAGTCCTTCAGCCATAAGAGAGGTGGTCACTAAACTGAAAAGGCACAAATACTGGCTACACGCCGCGCTAAACGTCGTCGACGAAAACATACGATATCTCAAGACCAAATTCGACAATGATACGATACTCAACGACTGTCAAATACTCCTGTACCCTATGTAAGTGAGCCGATTACATAAGGCCGCACATTTATTGAACATCAATTGACCAATTGGGGCATCTACATTCCCGAGAGTACTGCCTGCTATATATTGCTTTTTGAATAGAGTCAATAGAATTATTTCGTAACTTATTAACGAAAATCAATAAAACGTTCTGCTGCCTCGCATACCCATTATCCCTAAGCTAATGTATATATATATTTTTTAATTTGTATATTTTTACAGTTCGGAAATAGAGAAATACTTAGACCAACTACTCAAACTGCGCAACGGAGAGATCCGAACACCCGATGCCAGTATCCAGCTCGACGCGACTTACAACAACCTAAAATACAACGAACTAACGGACAATCAAATACTGAGCTTAGTGTTGTATGAGATTGAAAAGAAATACCACTTCAGTGGTGATGGCATCTGGGCACGCCAGGAAGGTGGAAAAGCCGACGCGCAGAAAGCCTGACATCAAACACGAAGAGTTTCTTAGTGAGTATTCCTTATAATCATTGAAACTCTTCTTGCATTTTTATACTTCGTATACCTCAGCAGGATCATCAAGACAGACCTTTAAAAATATAAATTAACCGAGGGCAAAATATAAAAACTATATTCCTAAAACGAAAAAATGCATAGGCTTCATGTAGGTATGTAGTGTTGTCTAGTCTGGATAGTATTAAACAATAGTGCACTCTGAAAACAATTGAGTGTTTAATCTCACCGAACAATTGAAGGCCTGATTTCCTTGCAAATTGTACGTCCTTCATAGTGACAAAATCAACAAAATGCACAATGAATTATTACTTTATTTTTTGTGTAAAAGTTCAATAATATACTAAGCATTACTTAATAAAAACGTTAAATATTTTTACGAATTAGAGATAATGTTATTGCGTTCATAAATAAAAGTCTGTATATAAGCAATTTGGTATATTATTTTTCTCCTTTCTTAGTTTAATTTTGTATAAAATATTAAGCTTATTGCTTCAATAAAACTTAACATACAAGTAGTTATAATCTCAAACCTTTAATACAAATGGTAGCAAAACTAATATACTTACCTACTGATTTGATATATATCAAAATATTTTAATTATAAGTGTTAACCCTGTTGTGGTAGTTATGATATCTTCTGAAATGACCTGATATATTTAAAATATGTATTTTTTTACATTTAACTTGAGTATTTGTTTTAAACCACCAAATAGAGATCAAAGATGTTTGTTTGTGTGATAAAACATTAAATAGGTACATAGTGGAACGTATAAACATGGCATAATAGTTTCATACTACATTTTCAAATACCTTTGGCATGAAGTTACTAAGACTAACAGTTACTATTTTTATCTCAGCTAAATAATTTGGCACATACCGTTCACGTTAGGGTAATATTTACAGCACAAATTATAAAATAATTGAATATAAATACATTAATAAGGTTGCGGTAAGCTTAGATAGGTAATGCTA
Source organism: Pyrausta despicata (assembly GCA_963921415.1). Lineage (NCBI taxonomy): Eukaryota > Metazoa > Arthropoda > Insecta > Lepidoptera > Crambidae > Pyrausta > Pyrausta despicata. The sequence goes on along the minus strand of OY992846.1, from coordinate 10,701,096 downwards.
AAATACATTCGATTAATACTAGTTGCCAAGCGCACACATACACTCAAATGCGACAAATAATAATACAATTTTAAAACTTCTACCAATAAGTAAAAAATACACATAAATCTTCTCCACAGCATCTATAATCATTATTCTATTTCTCTAATTTCTATAGTCTCAAGACTTATTATTCGTAAGGCACAGGGAATGCACGAGAAGTGAAGTTAGAAAAAATACTTACAGCATAATATTACTAATTCATAACTTCTTACATTATAAGAATTAATAATTTATAATTCCTTATGATCTATGAAATATTTTTCGACCTATTCCGAACTCGATGTACTGTTATTTACATTTATTGCAATTTTTAACCTTATCTAAATAATAGCCACACGTATATTTCGAAAATATTTATTTGTAAACCATTTACACGATCTTACCTACCTCCTTATTCGTACACACAATACTTGAACGTTATAATATCATAGTTATTGAATATGCTATTTAAATAAAATAATTCAAATTAGAAATTTAAATGCGAACATCTTATAAATAACAAGAATCAGATCTTTGCATTACCATCTTGTATTTCGGGAATTCAGATAATACTCCTTTTCGAAATTATTCTCAGCATCAAGATAATTTCGAAAAGGAGTATTTCAATTCAAAAAAGGGGGCAGCGCCGTGTAAGCTTGTCCGGAAGTCGGCTCCATTTTGACAACGACTGGTTGGCCGAGTTCGCCGTGCCTTTCCATCTCGTAGTGTTTCTCGTGAGGCACCATACCGCATTTTTCGTAGTCTTCTGGTGGTTGTGCGTACCTTGGCGGCTCCTCTTGTAACGCACAAGAGGAGTACTTATCTTCGTGCTCGTGCGTGCGATACTCCAGTTTGTCTTCATGCCCGTGTGGTTCCATTTGGGGAGAGTGCGCAGCCATCATCGGGTAATCTCTCACCCCGAGCGGCGGCGGACTGCCTTCGCCATACTCGTAGGAATGCCGCGGTGCGAACATCTGCCCGTCGTGACCGTTCAGAACTGTTGTGTAGGAATAAGCAGCTGGCTGTGCGTTGAATCCAGGGTAGCCACCGCTGCTTGAGGATAGCAAATGGTGCGAAGACAGCTCGTACGAGTGTTGGTAAGACCACGAGTCCGCGGGTGCCGGTAAACCGTTTTGTGGGAAAGCGGGCAAGTTGCCTCCGATTCCGGTGAAACCGCCGCCTAAAGTGGTCGAGCTTGGAGAGCTGGAACCGATGTAGCCAGTTTTTCTTGGAGGTTCGCGTTTTCGCCACTTAGCTCTTCTGTTTTGGAACCATACCTGCAAAACGTCAACGGTAAGTTACAAATCACTAGTACTATTTTATACTAATGTACTAGCTTTATTTTCCAGGAAACTTGATATTTACCTGTACTCGTGATTCAGATAAGTTAAGTTTTAGAGCCAATTCTTCTCTTGCGAAGACGTCTGGGTAGGGTGCTCTTTCGAATGCTCTCTCTAACTCTTCCAGCTGATACGCCGTGAAAGTCGTTCTGGGAACAAAACAGAATATTTTTTACCGATTTTAAACACTGAAACATACCTACAAAAATGCATGTAGTAAAATCTAGTCAATGGAAAACTGTCGATCATACATCTACATGCATCAAATGCAAAAAGTTTAGTAGCTAAAATACCTAACAAATGACGCAAAAGTAAAGGTACAACTTGAGTCTGGCCACGGCCACGGCTGGTACCACTCACCGTTTCGCATTAGGATACTATTTTGTTCTTGTACACATCTTCGCAAGCCTGGTGTCACCTGATTTTTGGGTTATAAAAATCTACAAGTGACTTTTCATACGATTCGAAAGATAATAGAGTAAATTTTTCCGTCACTGGCTTACTATTACTAAGTGGCATTCTTCTCAATTATAAATTCACAAATTAATGTTGTTATCGCGAACCCATCTACCATCTGACGCGTGCAATATGGCTGCGGGTTGCGCGCACGCAGAAATTGATTGAGCGTGAAACTAAATTCACCCCCGTCGCCACTGCCTTAATTGCCTGCCAATTGATGCCACACTTTATAGTGGCGGTATTTCATTAATTGGTTCGCCGCTTTTTTTAACCATTAATCATGTTACCTTTCATCAATAGATTGTGAATGATGGCAAATAGCGTCCTAGAGGCATTCGGTTTATCTTACGTGTTTTTATCTACGTAATTTCTTAATTCTTTCTACGCATTGATACTCAAGATTTTATGCATCTCCGATCAGACGTGTCGCATTTAAGATGGAATCAATTCACTGACTCCTTTTGCTTTAGTAATTTTAATTTTCTGCTGTTTTATCATTCTCCTGCACACTTGTCATCTAAATAAGTAATCCGAAAATGGCGTTCCTAGTATTATTAGAGTCCACATCTAATAGCTATCTATTTAGGTTCATCTCTAATTGAAACAGCTCTAATTGTGCACTGCATTAGGTTTTATGTGCGTTAGTCATCGCGTCGCCGGTCTCCATTCATGAAAATAAACGACGTTTTCATTAAAGCTTAGATTATTCACGCGAGCTTATGATCGCTCGGGATGTTGCAACGACTATGATGCATAGTTTCAGTACAGGGGCCCAATTTCATAACCTTTTGTCCCGTATATTCGATTCTTGCCATCCCATTCGCTCTCACCGCCAAGCTAGCGTGGGCAACAGGGACGGCTACTTCAATACTACGGACAGCATAAAGAGTAGGGTCAGAGTCCCTTGGAAGAGATGATACGATAAGGCAATTGGCTCCCCGCGGCCATACGGGTAATTAAACCCGAATGATTGTGTCGTCGCCTTAATATGACGTACCGGGAAGTGGAGGCGCCTGCATCAAGTGTTTTATTACGTAACTACTATGTATGTGCACATAGTTGTAAAGAAACCAACGCTCTTTGAGATGGGGAACAATAATGATTAAGATCGACGGGGTGCTATTGATTAGTTTCGGTGTTACTTTTTGATGACAGGATTTGATAAGTTTTAGATACGGGTGCATACAGACTTTTATGAAAAGAATGTTGGATAATCTTACGACTGATAAATTGCCTTCCCAGTAGCTGTAAGCAAGTTGCACAGATGGATTACGGTCTTTGATCCCCCATACTTTCCCACTTCTGCCACAACCTGTTAGTCTCCTGATTAACCGGTAATAAATCTGATGATCTGGACATCCTTGTCCATATCATCAGGTTTATTTAGCTTGGCTTAATTAAAAACCCCAGCGTGACGAGTAGCTAGACAGATCCGAAAACCAAAGTTTTAGCAGCGGATCATTTTACACAATCGTAAAAAAAGTTATTTTATGCAATAAAACATTCCAAAACACACAACCATCTGTTATTATCGCTTTTAAAAGATCATCGCATTAGTTATGCAAACATTAAAGTGGGGTGAATTCGTATAGAGTCGAGTTTAACCAATTTGTTAAGAGGGGTGCATACAGCGTGCCACCTGTGTGATGTCGAGAGCCGGCGCGTGCCGACACACCCTTAGCTTATCGTATATCTATTTTCTATTTGGAAACAATTTAGTAAACTTGGAAAGATAATAAAGATTTTACTGCTAGTTACTACTACTTTATCAATAAGTCAGTTTATCCGTAAGTAGTATTTGTGATTATAGACTCGTTGGTGACATTTTAAGGATCATAATACGGGAAACCGAAGGTTCTCTAAGAACTCAAAGATCTTAGTACATTGCAGTCATGAGAAAAGTTCACATTATTATAATGCTAACATGACTACCAAAAAGTTGCTACGTGTCGTACTGCGGTCGTAGCAAGTCCGACAAATCGGTGCGTTGGTAGCCGTAGCGACTACCCCTAGTTTCGTAGCATTTCTTCGTAGCGAACTGTGGCAGTGATTTCAACGAGTCAGATGGTCAAAACTTAAAATTTCAATATGAAAGTATTCTAATAGGTACTTTGTGAAACTGATCATTGTCAAACAGAATTTTTTATTTAGTTTACATGTAAGCAAGTAAAAAAGCACTCAGACCTCAATCGTTAGTTCGTAGCAAGACATGCCAACTTTCGTAGCGCGTCTTCGTAGCTTCCGTAGCAGCAATCCTTTTATAAAGAAGAGATTTCAACGAGTAAGAAACTATTTTTTTGTTAAATATCCACTGCAGGTTCCTAGCGATTTAGCTGTGGCTTTTAATATTGTTACTTTATGTTTAAAAGTGATTCACTATGGTAATTACCACAGTGGATAACTTGTTTAGTATATTTAGTGAGAAATGGTAGCATACCTCGTTTTCTTTTTCTTTATCCCATTGTTGTCGTTCTTTTTCTTGTCGCTTTTCTTTGTGGTAGTGGGTGGGGGTGGGGGTGGCGGGTGCTGCGCCGTCGACTCCACCGGCTGCAGCATCAGCGGCTCCTCCTTCCGCTTCTGTTCCGCGCTCGAGAACACGGGAATCTCATCGCGGTACTGCAGCTCGCCGGCGGCGCCCACCACCACCTGAACGTGGCGGTCCTTGCCGAACTCTGCGAACATGTGCTCCTCGAAGGGCGGCTGGTCCATGGGCCCGCTCGCGTCGAAAGCGCACTCATACCGCGCGCTGGGGCCGCCGGGCCCCGCGCTGTCCCCGCACACGTACATGTACCCGTCGGCCGGCGGCGGGTGCGGGCCCGCTACCTCCGCGCCCACCTCGCTCGGCTCCGTCGCGCTGCCTCACCAAGGCCCGGCTCCGCGCCGCGCCTGACCCGACTCCGATTCACTAACGACTCGACAACTCAGATATTAAACAATTTAACTTCATCTAATCGAGCCCTCGGGATCGACGAACGCTCGCGCCGTTCGTATCCTCGTGTCCGTCCCGGTTAAATGGCTTTAATCAACTTTAACGAACTAACCGAATTTGCTCTACGGTTGGTCAATTTATATTACCATAATACGTGTTTCGACGGAGGATCGGAGCCAATGAGTGGCGCGTCCGAGTCTGTCGAGCGCGGGCGGCGGAGTTGTATTTTGGTCTGTAGTGTTGGGTGTGAAGTGAGAGTTTGCGTCGCGAGGGGCCGGCGCTTACGGCCGTGTGCGGAGACTAGGGGAACCAATGGCGGCGCGGCGGTAGCACGGGGGCCACTCCCCCGGCCGCGACGCGACCCTCGCGCGGAGCCGTGCTGCGGGCCGAGCGCATCATGCGGGATTCCCACAAACTTACCCGATATTTTGTTTGTTTCGATAGTACTGAAGGGCGCGAACGCCCACATCATTATTTTGAAAGTCCGTAACGTTGCATTGTAAATCCGTATCAACACCACTCATATGTCTGTTCCATGATTTATAGCCGTGGGAAATGTTCAGATTTGAAAACACACGATATTTAAAATATGAATCTAAAGGTAGCTACAGCTTATTTGGATCTTAGTTGCATTTTGATATTTTAGTTATAGCACCGAAAGCAGAGATTATTAAATTACTACTACTCACGTTTCAATCCATTATTAATCCATAATATGCTCTGTCAAAAACTGAAAACTCCAGCCTTTCGGATCCGCGATGGCAGCTCGAGACCGCGCAGCGCCGCGGCGGGCTCCGCTCGCACTGTTGCAGCCGATCGGACGCCGCGATCGCTTAATTATTAATTAACAGTTATTGCCGGGGATTATTAATAAAACATTCGCCCTGACTATTGGCACTTAGATTAGCGCCGAGGGAGTAATGGCGCATTTCAACAATTTCGGTTGTTATTTAATTGAAGTCAATTTAGATGATCAGAGTCTATTTAGGTTGGTGCTGGCGCGCGCCAGCGGGATCTCTGCTTCATTGGGCTTATTGGTGACTTTCAGACAGCACGAATTGCACTCGCTGATGCACTTTGTCGCATTCGCATTCACCGAGACTCGGGAAATGGGTCACGGTCAGTTTGGATAGATCTTCTCGTGTGTTTCGGCAAGCCCCGCGAGGATAGTGTGCAGGGTGATAATCTTTTTTTGTGAAGTCATGATTACTAGTGAAGCAATGTGGTGTCTTGGGTGAAGTGTAAAGTAGCCTGATTGGTGCGTGCGTGCGAAGATTTCGTGTGGACCTGCGGCAGCTGCTCGACCGATAAGCTAGCGAGTAGCGACTTGTAGCTAACCCAACGTATGTCTTTGTGCTCGTACATTATCATTGTGTCTCTATGTAGGCAGAACGTTGATTCATCGTATGTTGTTCAGTTTTTCATAACCAAGTATGTTTTTAAATTTTTTTATGCTATAACTAAACGAAGCTGCTGTAGTACTTTCAATCTTATACTGGATGAATTCCTCCGCTCTAACCATGAAGGAAACACGCAAGCGCCTCCCATTTATAATTTCTATGGTAAATTTTTACGAAACATTTACTTTATATTAGACCACTTTTATGAAGCAGCATACGATGTGATATTCAGAGTTACGATTTGAAAAGATACGATTTTGACGTTCTTATCAGAACGAACTCAATAATTGTAAATGTATATTGTAAAAAAAACTTGTATCTTTTTGTTCTTCGTTCTACTATCTAACCTTAATATAATGGTTTCTTTTGTAAAAAAAACTAACTTTGATTACTCAAACAAAGGTGTGGTTGGTTAGTACATAATTCGTAGCGAATAGTAGCAATCACTACTCCTAAAATCGTCCCTCACACTAATACACAGTGCAGCGTTACTTACCCTGAAGAGATTCGACAGACTAACTGTATTGCAGACGTTAGTTTGAAGGATTTTCAGTATGTGTTCTATTGAACAGAATATTTTTTTAAATATTACATACCTACTTTCTTCTATTTTTCATATACTGCTAGGGAAATACTCTTTTCAAATCTCTTTTTTCTTTTTCTTAAAGCATACAAAGCCATGTTTATCTATATATATAAAAGTAAGTGGTGTTAGTTACACTATTTATAACTCAAGAACGGATTTTACTCTTTGGCTGAAAATTGGTGGAGAGGTAGCTTAGAACCATGAAACGGACATAGGATAATTTTTATCCCGTTTGGCCGCGATTACGAAAACAAAGGGATTCCACGCGGACGAAGTCGCGGGGGGCCACTAGTAATTTATAAATATTGAAACAGTAAAAAAAAACATGAAAAGTTACACAAGTAAACTGTACACATTTTAATGTTTAAAAACATTTATAACTGTAAGCTTATTGGTATAGGCGACCCAATTTAATGTGGTAATATTTTGAATTAATAGAAGTATATTTAACTGTAAAAAAACCTGATCATTAATCATTCCCCAAGAAAATATAAATCCTGTAAAATCAGATATACGAGTACAATGTCATCCGTCAACAGGTTGACATACTTTGTTTGTCGATAGTACTCGTATGCAAAAATTAATCGTCAAAAACTTAACGACTTTCGGACAATACGTTCAATTTGAAGAGCAATCGCCCAGCTTGTGAGAAGTGCGGGTTTTGAGTCCCGTCTGTGGCAGTCCGATTGCCCTATTTAATATCTTTTTTAGGGTTCCGTAGTCCGACAAGGAACCCTTATAAGATCGTTCAGTCCGTCCTAGTCTGTCACAGTAGAATATCTTCTACGTTTATGGACTGATTTGCATGAAACTTGGTTCGAGGATACTTCACATATAGATCTCATTTTTAAAATTACGAAAAATTTAAATTACCCATTTTAAGGGCCTTACCCTTTACATGTATAGGGAGGTACCATATACATGTAAAGGGGGGGTGAATTATTTTTTTGAGTGCACCCCCTTGTGTGGGGTATCGTTGAAAAGGACTTTAAGAATAAGATAGGGTTTCCATACAACACTTTTTTATCAGCTTTACCATTTGCGAGTTATAGCCCGCCAAAGTCGTTTACACGGGTAATTTCTAAAGTCTTGGACCTATAAACTTAAAATCTCTCACGTAAAGAAACAGGCACAAAGAATCATATTTATAATTGTTTCGGGTATCCTGTGATGAATACTTTCGAACTTTTACTTTTTTCCAAAAGAACAGTATAAACTTTAAAAAGTTTTTACTTTTAGGACAGAATAAAGCTTAAAATTTAATTTCTTTTAATCTGATATTGAAAAAAATGCTATTTTTTTACTTTTCTATTTGCAGTATATTTGTTAATTCCATTGGTTCTGACTATCTCTTCGAAACCAGGCTACGGAAATACCAAAAACGACTACGGAACCCTACTTTAGACGTGGTCCGACACGCACTTGGCCGGTTTTTTATTATTTACTGTGCAGGCAATGTGTCACAGAATTTGCGAAACAACTTATCGCGTAAACCGAATAGTTTTTTGTTATAGCCCACTACTTCGAGAATGTTTTTATGTTACCGCATGATAAAAAAAACCTCGAATTAGCTGACCGAAAACTGTGCAGTCAAATGCAGAAAATGATATTTGTTTGATTCGTTGATTTTAAATTGTCATGTAACCAGTAGGGGTAGTAGGCAGGTAGGTATTATACTTAAGTCAAACCATCATCTAGTAGAATTCTTAGATTTTCACTATTCTCAACTGTTATAATAATAGTTACCAATCCATCAAATCAAATCATAAGAAGATACTAGTTAGTTAAGTTTCAAATATGTCACACGGCAGCAGATACCTACTTAATTCCTGTATAGTCCTTCATCTTACTCGTTGGAATGTAGATGTTCCCGATGGCAGTTTTGATAGGTAGGTACCATTTTTTTACAACCCGCGTTGTACATAACTCGTCATGTGACGGAGCGTAGGCGCACACATAAAATCTCTCTGGCGACGAGCCGCGACGCAGAATCTGCCGCCCGTTCAATTGAACTCAATTGCTTTAATTGGTTTCAATTGAAATGACCTCGCGCACCGGCTCCCGCTCCTAGTCTGACACTTTTACATCTATCTTTTTTGGAGCTGACATAAAAGCAAATATAAATTTCATTGGAGCCAATAAAACTGATGTCGTGTATACACGTGTGCTCGCTCGAAGTTAAATGGTAGTGTTTTTTTAAACAAGTAGCCAAGAGTATATAAATACTTACGTGTATGTAGATACTATGTTCCGTGGGTAGGTAGTTCTTACTTAGGTTCTTCCTAGTAAGTATATGATAGATAGGGGTCGAGTACATACCTACCATTCAACTCATTTAGATAGATAAATAACTCATTTTGCGCACCATAGAGAAATAATAATTTCAGTTAATTCACAAAGAAAGATGCATATCTTCGGCGGTCTTATCGTTAAGAGCAATCTCTTAGAAACGTCATAAAAAAAACATAGCCGAATGTATTCGCACCAGGCTTATCAATAGCAGTTTATCAAACCTCAATGGTGTTGAAAATAAACATAAGTATTTTATAGTATTTTTACTTATTATGCTAAAAACTCGTTTAAAAACTCTACTATACCTACATCGCTTGACCGTCACATGAGTCACTCGAGTGATCCAATGCATGATTCTGAAAATGATACCTAAGCATGAAGTCCACGACCATCCAGATTGGAATAGTACACAATGACGGAATGGTTAAAAAGACACGGTACATTTTGGCACGTGGCCCATCCGGTGTTCAATTGGACTTAATTAGGAAATAGCGGCGTGCGCGAGCGCATCTATAGCTCGCCGACCTCTGGCGCGGAGAGTGTCGGACATTTCTTTTGTTATAATAGGCTGATGAACTAAAACCAAATATATCATTACCTACATAATATAAATAAATTCCCTTCACTTGTCTGTCCCTATGTCTGTAATATGTGTATGTATGATTAGAAGTTTAAAGTTTTTAACTGATTTTGATGCAGTTTTTTAAACCTTCCTCTTGAATCATAGGGTGGAAGGCTTACTTATATGTGTATAATAACACTGCGGGCAGGACAACGCCTGCCGGGTTCGCTAGTTTACCAATATAAGAAACATGGTTCGTCACATTCATCGACAAATTCATGATTTAAATATGCAAAGTTTATTTCTTTACACGTTTGCAGTTTTCCAATCTGAACAACGAAAGAAAACCTCACACTTATAGATAAAGTAATAGTATGTGCATAGGTAGGTAGGAATATACCGCATTTATTAGCTGCTAGCGGGCCCCGGCAGAAACTTTCCTAACCGATAAATGAAGAAAAAATTTACGTTTTTATTTTTTTATTTTTAGATTTTTTGTCCATTTTAAGGCCCTAGCACCGCGACACAGGCTGGTGGGAAAGGAATGTTCTTGCACAAATAAAACAGGGTGTCGAGCCGGTGCAGGGTAACAGCTGAATACTATACCTATCGATTTAACCCCCATGTTTGACCCGCAATTTTAGTAGATTTCGAGTTTTTATTTATTTATATATTTTAAAGATTTTGTTTTGGCCGGTTTAAAAAAATTTGATCTTTTTTGGCCGAGTTTTTTTCAGTATTATTATTATTATATCTATTGTAATATTATAGATGAACAATCAGAAGAGAACGGAATGGAATCTTCATCTGTATAAATAAATTTGATTTGAAAAAATATATTTTTTATAGCTTCTGATTAGATTACCTTTAATAACTGCGCTATAGCCTAAGCTTTTATTTTAATACAAAAAAGTGGTACTTAATGGGATATAATTTGCTGAAATCGATCTTTGAAAGTGGTAATTCGAAAATTTTGTAATTTTCATTTTAATTTGTAAGAACGTTTGCATATTTTAGTAATTTTCGTAGTTTCAGAGAGCACCATTATGTAAGTTTTTCGATATCGATGCTTTTTTCGTTACTAGTTTTAATGTAAGGATGGTGATTATTTTACTCATAAAACTACAGATAATGGGCATTATATTGCCAAAATACATTACTAAAAACAACGCAGCCAAAAAGGTTTAAAAAATTTAAGTCGGCCAAAAACAAAATATTAAAAAATATTAAAATAAATTATAACTCGAAAACTTCAAAAACATGGAATATACATGGGGGCTAAATCGATAGGTAGGGTACTCAGCTATCACCCCGAACCAGCTTAACACCTTAAAAAACCTTTATGTACAATAAACATTATCCCATTAGTTAAACATTACATTGCAAATATGACATTATAATGGACATACACTAATTAATGCAAAGCAAGATGTGTCTTTTTCTTCTTAGACTTTTTCGTTTTCCAAAAACTTTTAAAATCCCTGCCACCTCCCGAAGCCTGTGGACTTATGTCATCATGCCCGTCGTGATGTTTTGTATCTTCGTAAGTCTTTATCTGATAATCATCATTTTCAGTGATCGAAGGAATTATTGTTGCTTGTTCTTCGAATCGGAGACACTTTTTGGTTGGTTTCGATGTTGATGCTTTTTCAGGATGTACAACACAAGAAGTTGTAACCACGTTGGATGACACCGGCATCTGATGGGCAAGATGATCGTAGAAGTGGGTTTCAAGCTCTTCTTCCTCCTCCTCAATATGAGCTATTGGCTCAGTTGTCAAATTATGAAAATTTTGCTCGTCTAGTTCTCCTGCTAAATAACTTTTGGTACTTGTAGCAGTAGCACGCGGAGGTGATTTGTGCTCAGTCTTGAATCCTTTTAACATTTTTATCATGTTCAACTCATGAACATGGTTTTGGAAATCATCTTCTGACGCTGCACCAACTTTTGCCATACGGCGATTATCTTTCGGTCGCTCTGGCATGGATTTGAGTTGAAATGCCGTGTTTTTCGTAGTCTCCATTCTATCTAAACTTCCGCCAGTTTGTACGCCCGCATCCACACCTTTGTCATAACTCATTATTCTTGACAATTCAAATTCAGTAAACGAATACATCGTTTTGGTTGATATTAATTCATCTGATGACTGCCTTTTGTTGCTTTTAGAACAGTTGCAACAATTTAAGCACGATCTTATGATCCGTTTAAATATGCTTGGTCGGAATATTTCTGGTTCATGTGGGGCGAGGTAATCCTCGTCTTCGAACAAGTGAGCGTTGTAAGTCATCTTTGGTCCTTCGTCTACGTCGTGTGGTGATCTCATAATTGTTTCCAAGTGTAATCTAAAACAAAGCAAATTGCATTTTCTAACTAGTAAACACGAATATTGTAAAGAATAATTTAGAATGGTTATGAAAACTGCGGTTTAAATTCTGCTATTCCAAGTGTTTTAAAATCAGTTTGATTTCTTTGCAAAACCTACTTTGTTTCACATTTGTTTGTGCCACTATCTCTCATTCATTTACCTAAAACGTCAATAAATAGGTAGGTTTTTTTTAAATGAAAAACTAAAAACCTCTATAACTTCATTGGCACACGTGACGCCTTCAATGAGAGCGTGCAATCATTAGACGTATGATTTAATTTTATGTCTGCACTTTGTACACCACCTTCAATTTAAGCTTGTTAGAGATTACGGCACACTCATGACAAATGTGAAATTCACATGGCTTACATATTTTCCGCGCCGTTCGTGTAAATGAAGAAGGCCTCCGACACCTTCGGCACGCATCTCCGTAACCAGTAGTGCACGGTGTAGATCATCGTCAGCATGACGGCCAGGAACGTGATGGCTGCCAGGTACACGTTGTGCTGAAGACCTTCTGCTGCCCCGCACATGAGGCGGTCTTCGTCGTATATGTCTGGACAAAATGTTTTTAAAAGGCCAGCGTTCTAAGTTGTTAGCATTCCAAGCTTTATGAAGCAATTAATAAATCATGATAATAAAAGGAAACCTTTACAGCAATCACCAAACTGCACCGCACTCCGTCGCGGTTCGCGGGGGGGAAAGATTTGTTCTTTATATGCAAGTACCTCAGTTTGTATTAGAAACACGCGCCCTACAACACAATGACAACGCGTTACCGCGAGGTACCGCTTGTACTGCGCAAGGCGAATCCGGCGCAGCGCGGTGCAGTGTGTCCTATGTAAGAATAGTAAGCGTATAACAAGCGTATTGAAATAATGATTCAGGCAAAATCAATGACAATACTTATAAGTAATCCTCTTATCTGTAATTATTGTACCGTAAGCACCGCAGTTAGGTATTCCATCGCAGGCGTTCGAGGAATCAATACAGATTCTAGTGCCATAGACTTGGCACTCCAAACTGGGCCCAGTGCATTGCGCCACCCCACTGAGCAGCGTCCACGCCGGCGTCAACATCACTGTCATGCGCTCCAACTACAACAAACAATTTAAAATAACCACAAAGACACAAAAAATATAAAATTCATCCAATATAGGTACTACTTATATACTTCCCAATGCTACTTTTAGAGTAATTCTCGGTGTAACACAACTTTCGAAACATGAACTTAACTTGATTCTTGATATATTCTTGATTGATATTTTGCAGTTAAAGCATGCACCCACCTATTATACCCACACAAAAATGAAGCATATTACTGATTTTTAAAGTCAAACATGGTTTGCAGTTAAGCTAACACACCTTTCAATCTAGTTTATCCAAGCATTAGGTATCTACCTAATATTTTATCAAGTTTATGAAAATAAAATTAAGTACGGACGGACATGGTACCACATCAAGAATGACAAGCTTTTGTAATGTGCAAATAAAAATTGCAATTATTACTTACTGTGAAGTTATGAAGAGCTAATACAACCCTGGAGGAATTGAAGAGGTACACGTGTCTTGCATTCGGTTCCACGTAGTCACAAATGTTGAACAGCATTGGACCTGTGTAATGCCGCAAGTACCTCAGTGCGACTCGTTCATGGAGCTAATGATAGAAAACATTTAAACATTAATGGCTTAGTTTACATCAATGTCAAAAAAGGAACTTATGAATTTACTAAACAAGCGTAATTATAATGTTTTGGGTCTTTGTGCTGCATATAATTCACCTAACATTCATTTTGTATCAGTCTTAAACTCGTAGCTCGTTGTAAGACAGAATTTCACTCGTAGCATCGACTACGCGTCTACGAAACCAATTTGCTACGAAAATATCGAGTAGCTAGAATAAGCTAATGTCTCATTTCTAGTGTTGGCAAATGAATAATTATTTATTTATTTATGAAGGAAAACAAACAGCTGCGTTATATTATATAAGACATATAGAACAATATATATTTTCCAGTTAAAAAGGTTGCAAGATGAGATTTCAAGTTTAGAGTACATGAGTTTGTCTTTTGTTATTTTTCTATCGAGGATTTTTTTACAATATCGGCTACAGCGCGGCCAGAAGAAAATAGAACGTACCTCGTCGTCTTGCAACTCGACCAGCTGCGCGAACTCCTGCATGTCCGACAACCCAAAAGAGCTGGCGGTGGTAGTGGTGTTCACTGTGCTCGTGGTCCGGTTGTGCGGTCGGGCAAACTCTATCGGGATCGGTTGGATTCTACGCTTTTCTCGTGCAGCACTGCTGAAAATTTCAAACTTTTGTAAACATGTGTTATGAATGCTTAAGGGACTTATATCTAAGCTTACAGGGATACTTAAGTTTTGCGTAAATACGGCTTTGCTATCAAATAAGTAGCGTAGAAAATCGATCACCAAGTACAGTAGGTATGCTAGTAACTGTTAAGTAATCTTTGTAGTAGGGGGAAGTTATATTATTATTATTATTATTTGATTAGACAATATCTAATGAATACCTAGATTTCGTAGTAGTTTCTCCTGTATTTTGAGTAGTGAAATTTATGGTAGGGTTGACAAATAAATCAGAGACTGTTTGATTCAAGATCTCAACCATCACTGGCGCAGCTTGCACAACATTCTCCCACGACTCGTGATTTACCAAATTCCCCTTAATAGACCTTCGAAATAAATATATGTATAACGTTCTTAGTAAATCAATGGACCACCTTAACTAATTAAAATAGTAAGCTGCATAGTTTCTGTATCATTTTAAACATACTTCGTTACATGAGCAGTATTTGATTCCGTAGACACTCTTGTACTATGAATTTGCGTGCTACCTGTAGTTGTATTCATGACGGCAACAAGCAATTTCGTAATTCCGACTGAAATATATTTCGGGGGCATTTTATATTATGCTATTCATATGTTTGTGTTAAAATTTTCGTAAATAAAATGTAGTACATGTAATTTAAGAAAATATGTACCTGTGTTTTTTCCAAGATTGTCGGTAACTTCTATTTTATCACCCCTGGTAGTTGTTTCGGTTGTTCGTTTGGTGCTTTTGGTACTCTTCTTGTCATCATTTGTGGATCTATTGACATTTTTGTTTGATGTAGATTCTTCTGTTGAAACTATCGAATTCGTAGTCCTTGCAGGTTGTAAGAACTGCTTAATATTTTTAGTTGATCTAAAATTATTGTAAGACTAATAAAGTTTGGTTAAGAATATTGTTGTAAGATAAGAACTGAAATCTACATCAAACTTACGCAAAAGTAAAGGGACCTAATGAGCTCAGAGTTTTTCTCGTAAACTGTTTAGGAAATGCGTTTAATTGGTGGTTTTGTGCCATTTGGTCAACAAGCGATTCCCAATCAGGAAGCAGGTATACTGCAACACAGGTAAAATTATACAGACTTACCACAAACAAAAAGGATAGTGTTTTAAGTTTGTATAAAAATAAGATAGTCGATTCAGATATTTTGTAACAAAAATGAAGACAAAAGAATAACATAAAAATGGCCGGTTTTATTTTTGTTAATAACACTGCGTAATTTATTTGTGGTAAGGTTTATTAAGTTTAACAACTTTTGTGTATAGGTACTGATAACTGAAAAAGTATTAACATACTTTATCTTACCACTGCTATTATGATTCGCATTAGTAATATTATCCAACGACCCTGTTAAATTCTTATTTTCGCTATCATACTTTTCTATGTGGGAAACCCTTCCATTACTTTTTAGTACTAATATGTCGTGTTCGTTTTGATGGGGTTGGTCAGTAAAAACATTCCAATTTGGGAGCAGATAAACTAAAACAGAAAAAAAAACAGGTTAGTCTTTGGCATACCTTCTTTTACAATGCTTCTACTTGTCATCTTAGCAATGGTAAATGAATATATTGTGCTCTCACCACTACGGTTATGTTTCGCGTTAGTAATAGCTTCAAATAATTTCGATTTATAACCAATCGTTTTGTGCGAAGAACTTTCATTTAAAGTTTTCGGTATTCCCTGTGTAGCCTGGGTTTTATTATTTTTCATAGAAGCAAGGGGATTCCAATTAGAAATCAGGTAAGCTGCAGTGCAATTAGAAATCAGTGTTACTTTGTAGAATTAATGTATTTGTTACATTTTAAGCTATTCAGATAATCGAGGTTTTGTACTCACTAATACATTCTTAACTGATAAATATAATTTGACTTTGTTTACTACTACTAATGTGACTTAAATTACGTAGGAAAAATAAAGCCTAGCATAAAGTATTTATAGTAATGTTTCAATGTGAAACTTCAGCATATTGATAAAAATCGAATAGCACACTGTATGTAAAAACGCGTACTGTAAAAGCTATCTCCTAAATGTAAGTACTACAAGTAAGACATATATTTTGTTACTTATGTAGAATACATCTTTATTATACGAGTAAAACCCTTACCGCTACGATTGTTCTTCATGTTCGAAATTACGTCCAATGTTTTTGCCGTGTCATTCTCATATTTATACTTATCTATGTAAGAAGAGCTTTTGTTCAACTTTCGCATCATTTCGTGTATTTTCTCTTCCCAAGTTTTTACACTAGCAGTACTTGTTGAAATTGGAAACTTGATTAAATCATTGTCATGTAACGGGATACCCTTAAGTCGTTTAAAATTGGTTGATGATGCCGATGTAGCTTGTATATTCCTTATAAATAAAATAATATAGATGCATATTTAAACATAGTGTAGTTGATACGCTCTTATTATTTAACTACCGGCCACCCACGACATTGTCCGCGTGGTCTTTAGTTTTTGCCACCGAGTTTCATACAAATTTGCAACTCCTATTTGTCCCATTGGGGGTAGAATTTATCAAAATCCTTTCTTAGAGGATGCTAACGTCATAACATCTACCTGCATGCCAAATTTCAGCCAGATCCGTCCGATGTATTTGACTGTGCATTGATAGATCACTATGTCAGTAAGTTTTTTATATTTAGATGACTGAGAATGTCCTAAACGTACCAAGTTTCCGTAATTCCGTTTAAAAGTAGTTTTTGTTTCTAATGACGGTTCTAAAGATAGACAGACAGACAACAATTTTACTGATTGCATTTTTGGCATCAGTATCGATCCGTAATCACCCCAGTAGTTATTTAAGAAATATATTTCATGTACAGAACTGATCTCTCTACAGATTTATAATACTTAGGTAAAGAAGATAGACTAACTAATAATTTGTGTACTTACTTTCGAAAATATTGTCTAGTGCGTTTAGTTGATCGTGGCCGGGTTTTCTTCGCGGTCATAACTTTTTTAACGTAAAAGTTGGTTCTGTGAGTTTTCCTTCTTGTGATTCTTTCAGTGTGAAGAAATAGGCTATTGGAAATATTTATATTAATGTAAAGAATTATGTGAATGTTGTAAATGAATCCGAATTAATGACATTAAAGTTAAAAGTAATTGTTTATTGTTTTATTTACTTTTTTACCTTAGGGTTTTGTAAAGTAGACGCATGTGTAATTAATTGTCAAATATTTCACCTTGTATCCGTCGTTTCTTGATCATTATTATCGTAATCAACTTCGAGATTGTACCGAAAACCCTCTTTCCTTCGACCACTTGATTTTTGCAATGAGAACTGAACTATAGGAAGAAGGCTGGTGCGATATATTCCACCGTTCCTGGCAGAAAATATAAGTTATCAATAGGTAGTACTCTAATGCCAAGTTCAGTAATGTGGCTACCTTACAACATCACACTCAACAAAGAAACACTGAGGAAAATAGGCTTCGTCAATCGATAGAAACAGGATAGCTCTGAAAAGAGCTGTTTCCCTCAACGTTTATATGTTGAGTGCGCTGTTGTGAGGTAGCCAAATTATTATATACGTTAAGATTTCTTTCAATCGGTATTATTTATTTATAAATTAAATAAGCATGATGACACCTATCATAAATATTTTCAAGACCATGGCGTTTAAAAAACATAGCCACTATGAAGTTAATACAACCAGTATATTTCCAAAAAGCTGTAGAAACCAATTTATAAACACACAAAACTCAATAAATATTCGCTTAAATGACTCTGATTTCTGATACATACATGACCGTGACGTCACGTTTATGTATTCCCATACAAAATCTCCATTGATTTTTGACCGTTTTGACAGATGAATAAATAAGAGTATGTCAACGATTGGTGGTGTCATCTAGCCTATTGACTCACCTTGGTGTAACATCGTAAAGCAGATCAAATATGTCATCAGGATCGAATCCACTCTCCAGGCGCCCCCCTAATGGTTCCAATTTTCCAGAAACATTAACAATTGGCTCCACTACTTTTACAAAATCCTCTTCTCTTTCTTTTGTTACCGCAAGATTCTCATCAGCGTTAGGGTTTGTAGGTTTTGATGGTTCTATTGTATCTTGGTATGAGAGTCTAAAAGAACAGAAATAAAGTTAAAAAAACTCAATTCTCTTAAATTATTTATATTCCTCTCGGATGAAAAAGACTATGTATATCCAAACGAAAAGAACCGTGAACTTAGGTAAGCTACTCAGGTACGAGAAAAATACAGCATTGCTGGCAAAGAATAAGTAAGTTTATAATTAATATGGCAATTGACCAGCGTTCTTACGAAAATAAGACGGTGTTAAAACCTTGTTTAATTAGAAGACCGTAAATTTAATTGTGTTAAATAAATAAATAAATGTTTCACAATCACACCAATTCTCTAGTCCCAAATTAAGCTACGAGGCTTGTGTTGTGGGTACTAGACAACGGATAAACATACTTAAATGTTTTTTTTGTAAATAAATACATATTATACATAGACAACACCCAGACCAGTACAAACACATTATCATGCACACGTCTTATACTTGTACTGTGCGGGGATCGAACCCGCGACCTTCGGTTTAGAAGTCCGACACGTGGACCACTGCACCAAGCGGTCGTCGGTATTAAATGGAGACATAGGTGCATTTAAAATGTAAAGCTTTGAAGATGATACCGCGGTCTCATGTTAGTATTACTGATAGGTTCATCTAAACTTTGACATACATACTTCCTACGAGTGGTAGATCTCTCGGTAGTCTGCCTCGTGTAGATCTCGGGATCTGTCGGTTCAGGTCGCACAACCGACTCCGGCAGGGGACCCCAGTACCCGCCGAAGGTCTCCCCCATTTCGTACACCAGAAGCTGGCTGGGACTCTCGGAACACGCGCTGACGAGGCTCTCGTCTGATGGCAGTTGTGCTACCAACATTACGTTGCTGCCAGATTCGGCTCTAAAGGACGGATTGCGGATTTCAATTAGTTAAATTATACGACAAGTCTGTAGTTCAAAACTTTGACTAACTTTGTTTTATTTCCTAAACAGAAGTAAATAAATAAATTGCATGTTCCATCTTTCTAACAGCAGTGTTCTTCACTCAACAATATTTATAATAGGAAAATGGGTTTCTAGTATAGTTAATAAGGTATCTTGATGTAGATAGAGACAGAAATGATTGTTCACCCGTGCCGTGCTTTAGCCTAGCACAGGGTGAAACTAAAGTCTGAGAGCACAACTTGCCATTTTGAATAGAAATACATCTAGGTTCTAAGCTTTCATTGTGATTAATCATCATAGGTACGGTACATACAAAAGAACAAGAAACAACATGTTGGAATACCGTGAATATATTAACATCTGGCAGGTACTTAAAATTACAAAAACTAAGTTTCTTTTCGAAATGTCAAATGACTAAACAGTAGGTACCTAACACTGATAAAGCAGCTGTAAGGCAGATCCATCCTGGAGAAATGCAGTATCTTGGAGTGCGCCTCCACGACGTGCCGGCCCAGGAACACGGAGGGCACCACGCGCCGCCTGCAGTACTCAGATAAGTCCTTCTGGTAAAAGTATTTGCGGATCGTGGCTGCGTTAACTGAATGCTCGAGGAAAAGTAAATAAATCGCGAAATATATCGGTGAATTAACCATGTTTATAACAGCTACTTCATAGCCACCTTGATTTTTTATAGATACCCATAACGTATCATTTACTTACAAAGGTTCCTAATTATGTAAGGTTGCAGCTTTTGTAGGCATGAACCTACTAGGGTTCATTCCCGAGAATTCTAGAGTTTTTGAACCGAGAATTCCCGACCTTGATTTATCATTAAACTTAGTAGGATGGAGCCTAGGGCGGTGGATTTTAGGGGCTGGCAAAATAGGGCCAAAAAAATATTTTTTGCCTCACATGCCTAAAAGGGTTTTTATGAGTCTTAAGGTCATAACGCCGTAATTTTGAGCGCTCGCTTCGCTCGAACTCCTACTCGCACGCTTACAAGGGTCTATGAAGATCATATAGTCGAGATTTGTGTTAGGTGAAAATGGGTTTGATATTATCTGTAGTTTTTGTATCTTCATTAGTATGATTTACCAATTCGGAGTTCTTCATCGATATCGGCCACTAAATGTTTCTGCAGTGCTATTGTTTTTAATACTCTTTGTAATAAAAAAAACTTCGATACTGTTATTTAAGAGGAAAACAGAAAAAAGGCATACGTAAATATAAATTTCTCGACAACCCGAGAAGACCCGAGAATTTTCGAGACCCGAGAAACTCAAAACCTCGAGAAACCATGAACCCTAGTAGTTATGATGTCATAAAATCAGAACACAATAGGTGGCATGGAAGTAAAACATCGCTGTTTATTACCTAGAACTTCCAATACTTTTATTTCCGCGAGAATACACGCCCAACAAACATTTAGGCGACGATTAGAGCTTATTTTGTTACTTAGTGAGCTACAAAGGCATTACAGTAGCAGCACTTATGACTATTGGCGATAAAGTGGCGTAAGCAAGTAACGTATATCACTTCTACTTATAATACAGAGTTACAAGCGCGACAATTAGGCGAGCTTAAAGGTTATGGATGTATTATGGCAAATCTTAACACTGTTGTACATGCACTGCATTTTGTGTTATAGCTTTAAGTGAATCTTAGATCTCTAAGATCTAAATAAGAATAAGAATTAGCTACTACCTCTAAAAGTGCTATGCAGGTGATATTAAACTCTTTACAAGAACCTAAAGTTGCACAATAGCGTTAATAAGCGCTACCAGCCTTAAAATGGTGTTTATTTAATCTTATATAGAACCAAATGCTTGAAGTTATACAAAACTCACTTGCATTACCTTAAGTCAAATAGGAGTATAATTTTTCGCTATAACAGATCCTCTAGCGTCTATTGTTACTTCTTTGTGACTAAAGGTAAAGTAATAGCGCTTAAGGTCACTACTGTATTTCTTATATTGACTACTTGTTTTTGGCAATGGCGTCGCAACCAAAAAAAACAAAAATTGTTGTAAATACTTGGAAAAATCAATGTAGGACTGGTGGAAATAGGCAGACATTGATCAGATAATATTATTACATTTTGAACTCCTCTATTCCTATTGAAAATACGTCCTCTATTCCTATAGAAGCGCAAGTTTTCTGTGAGCCTGAAGGTTCCGTACATGCTTTTCAAAATGATGACTGTGCTATTACTACATTAGGGTTATACAGTAAATTATATGCATAATTGAATATATATATATAATTTACTGTAAAGCATCATTTTTTGTACTGATAACACGAAATATACAATGTAAGCTAGTGTGTATCGAGCATGAAAAACAGTTGTATTTTTTTCCTTTACTGCACACACTTTAAAGTTATGGAATTAAACAAAATATAATATAAATCAAAATCTTTTATTTTTATCAAAATACTTATCTCCTATATTAGGAACATAAAACATCATAACAAATTTTTGGTAGTAATACCTACTGACAATGACCTTATTTTACTTATAACGTTAAAAATATGTCTTCAATAATCATAATCAAAGAATAGGTTATAGTTACCTATATGTATATTTCATTTTATTTTGTTGCTCGAGTGCGACACTAATAGCATTCAATGTATTATTTATTGTACTACTTTCTTGAGTAGCACCGGAAATGCCTGGTTGGCTTTCATTCACCACACAGAAGGTTCCCAATATTTTATTATCTTGAGACGTCAAAATTATTTGTGAAGATTCGGTTGAGGTTGACTCTTGAGCTAAACTGATGATGCATTGTGAGTTTCTGGAAATACGGAGGGCGGCAGTTGGTCAGCATCAGCATACTGAAATCAAAAAATGAAGTATAAATCACAGCTCGCCAATCAGGCTGTGGTACGGAGTAAGCCGATCTTACAAGTTTTGTTGCGTTTTTTTTGGCCATTTTACTATATTATTATGTTCTCATTGCGAAGGCGCAATCCAGTGCATGTATTTTCCTTTTTCTAAGGTTTTTATTATTTTATACGGCATTCTAAAACCAATTAATACAAAACAAAATAACAGTTAGTACATTAAATACCTTATTCTACTGGCAATTACTTTAATTCAAGAACAGTTGAATGCTAATATCCTACGATGCTAGCAATTAGCATCCCATTTTTTCCCGTGGGCGTAGTAAAGGCCGGCTAAGGGTCTTCCCAGAAAACAGAAAACAAAATAAATATGAAAGTCGCCGTGAAGTTAATAGAAAGCTTGTAAAAAAAGCTTTCGTCTTCATTTTTTTGTTAAAAAAATAACAGAAAGTGTGGGAAGATGTAATACTTACTTGCGTATCGGGTGATTTAATTATCATATGAGGTAGGTATCAATATCATCAAAGAGAAAAAAACTACACAATAACCTCACAATAACACAGCATATCTTATTACACCGTGGTCACGTTGTACGTACACGGCGTGATGAGATCGACTGATTGAACGAGCATTTTTGTTTTGACTGATAGATAAGTAGGTACTTACTTGTACATTCATTGGCTGGCTGCGCGTGTGAAAGCCGAGAATATGGCACTTTGGTCTAATCTGTAAACAAACACGATATTTAATAGTCTTATAGTCAGGTTTATAAACCTAATATTGTATTTAAATCATAACACAATATTAAAACAATATAATAATTTATATCTACCTACTTATTTGTATTCTACTTGTCCAAAACAGTTAACAGGTGAAAAATAACATCAATACATGGTTTAAAGTTTTGAGCACTACGGATCCCTAGATTCGTTTGCTCGCCATGTTGAGATAATTAAATATTAGGTCCTTACCTATGAAATTGGCGTTTTGTATGGGAGGAACAAAAAGTCGAAATTTTTTTATATAGCATATTTATTTAATCAAAGTATGAGCCATTGTAATCTATGCACTTTTGCCATCTCATAGGTAGTTCATTGATCCCTTTACTAAAAAAACCATTCGAACGGGAATCAATAAAATCTTTGAAGGCGACTTGGACTGCCCCATCTGAGTTGAACTTTTTCCCTTGCAAGAAGTTATCCAAATTTCGAAAAAAATGGTAATCTGTTGGAGCAAGGTCCGGGGAGTACGGTGGATGCCTTAGAGATTCCAATTGAAGTTCTTCTAATTTGCTAGCCGTCTGTTGTGCAGTGTGTGGTCTAGCGTTGTCGTGAAGCAGCAGTGGCGTAGAGCGATTGACCAGCCTTGGTTGTTTAGCAACTAGCTTTTCCATCATGGTTTGCAATTGCTGACAATAGATATCTGCCGTAATCGTCTGGCCAGATTTGAGAAAACTGTAATGAACGACACCGGCGCTAGTCCACCAAACGCTTACAAGTAACTTTTTATTGGTCAATTTTCGCTTGGAGCAGGCTTTGGCTGGCTTGCCAGGGTCCAGCCATTGCGATGAGCGCTTCCGATTATCGTAGAGAATCCACTTTTCATCACAGGTAATGATTCGATTTAAAATCCCTTCGTTATTGTGCCGGTCAAGTAATGTAACGCAGCAGTTGACGCGCGTTTGCCGGTTTGCTTCACTCAATTCGTGAGGAACCCACCTTTCAAGTTTTTTAATCTTCCCAATTTGCTTCAAGTGGATTAAAACAGTTTTATCACTAACGCCAAAGCCTGCAGCTAACTCGGACGTGGTTTGCGATGGATCCGCTTCCACAATAGCCTTCAATTCTTCATTATCAACTTGGGTCTCCGGCCGTCCACGGGGCTTGTTTTGCAGGTCGAAATTTCCAGAACGAAAACGTTGGAACCAAAAACGCACTGTGTTTTCTTTTGCGACACAACCGCCATACACATCATTAACCCTTCGAGCCGTTTCCGCAGCACTGGTGCCACGGTGGAACTCGTACTCGTAAATAACGCGATATTTCAAATTTTCCATTTTGTAAATTGAGCGATGCAAACAGAAAAAAGATAAGTAAAAAAACAAATGAATGACGGTTTACGAAACACAACTACATGTGGAAATAGCTGTATAAATTTGAATTTCGAATTCCTAACCAAATAGGAAAAATTTGTGATCAAAGTGGCCAGTACGACAAAACGCCAATTTCATATGTAAGGACCTAATATTAGATTATGGTTATAAAAACAAATATTCACAAGGTTTCCATGAAGTATTTTGCTTTAGTATGTATTTATATTACTAGTACAGTATTATAAGATCAATAAGGCAATATTTTAGTACTTTTTTACAAGAAAAATGTGTCACTCCATATTAGACAAAACATTTGTTTTCAGTAAATAGACAACATACATCGGGCGCTCGAATTATTTACCAATAAATATGTAACTTTTTCACAATGTACTTACCTTCGCAGCAAAAATACGCTTCCTTTCGCACCATAAAACAATTTCACTTTTTTTTTGTTTAATATAAACATCTTGAGGTTACCGACTTATAGCCATTGAAAATAATATTATTTATTATTAGATCGCAAAATTAGAAAAAATATTTGCCGGGTATCAAAAACTCTTGCGGGAAAGACCTTTATCGCCTTTGTGGATCTTGAATAGCGTTCAGACCGTTACAAAACACCTATTTATCTCCCTTTTAGCGCTTGAAAATATAATTAACGCCTTTGTATCTCTAATGTACCGCTTAAGGAGTCAGTTGACGCCTACCTATAGCCCGCTTAGCACCCATAGAGGTAATATAAAACCATTTTTGCCATTTTACCGCTAACAGAGTTAATTTTTGCTTATTTACCCCTCTTGTATCACTAAGAGATCCTGTTACCGCTACCTATCATAACTCTCTTATAGCATTGATTGTACCTCTCAGCCAATTACCATAACTCTTGTATACCGTCATTATACAACCTTAAGTAATATAAAATTTGTGCCTAATTCGGGGGTAAAGTAGGGTTAGAGCGCGCTCTAACACTAATTTGTAACACCCATAAACCACTTTAGAATCTAGTTAGCGCTTTTATAGACTTATTATAACTCTTACTTTAGCGCCTAAATGTTACTTGGGCGGTACGGTAGAGCAAACGCCCGGCTTGCAAGAGGTGTGGATGAGTTAGTGCCACGATAGCTCAATTGGGAAAGCAATCGGCCGGTTTGCGAGAGGTGCGGGATCGAGTCCCGCCTGTGGCAGTCTGTTTTTTTTCTATAAATGTTTTTGAATTTCACATTGAAAATAAATTAACGCTAAAATATGGAAACTTAATGATCTTAATTGCTTATCTATACTTAGCTATACCTAGGTATGTGTGGCGTGACTGGTAAGCAACTATAGTTTGGCCGCGTGACTCCAGTCGTCATCCCGTCTCCACACTTGATGATAGGGGTCGCGTGACCCGCACCGCATCAAAGCTTTTTATTGCACTACAAAACGTAGGGGAGATATGCCAATCGAACCAACTAAAAGTAATGTACACTGCCCGCCTCCATTAAAGGATTATTATTAGATATTTAACCTTTTAATTATATTTTTGCATTAACTGTAGGTAATAATTGATTTCAGAGTCATAGATTAGGGAGTTTCGAACACACACTTAATAAGCTTTGATCCGTAACCTACGTACTATATGGTTACCGGAATTTCATGAAAATATGGATAATTTTAATTTTTGGATGGTAACACTCAGGAACTAGGAATAAATGATCTTGATACTTTGTATTTTAATAGGGTAAGTCCGATAAAATATTTTAACGTTTGTACGAGATATTGGACGCTACATCTCAGTTTTATATTTGTCGGAGCGTATATTTATTCAATTATGAATCATAAGTCAATGTGTTAAATAAAATAAATTACATAAATAGGATCAAACACATTGATTTACTTTGAAACATCGATAGATTAGTTTCTTCAATTAATTTAAATGTTTTTATAGCTTTCTACTATCTTGTCTCCTTATATTCATGTTTAACCTTATTTTACGTTTCAGGAATTTAAAAAAATACAATTCACTTCAATTTATAAGATGAACTTCGGTCAAAGTCTTAAAACACGTGCTTATTATGAAAATATAAATAACGATGTTTGTATGATTACAGTAATAATATTTACAATTCATCTACCACTTTCTTTGTAAAGTATCAAAATTGTTTGGTAAATAATAATAAAATATAAATATTAAAAAATAGTTATACCACTAAATGAGAAGAATGTCATTATCACGCACTTTACAGCTTGTCGAGAACCAATACCATTTTTTTTTACTTGTACAGTTCATGAAACACAGTTAAAACGATTGCTTTGATACGATTTTCCTTAAAAATATTCAGCAATTACAGCAAAAATATTTTCAAAAATAAATCAACGACTGCCATGTGAAAATCTTATTAACCTGACATTTTGAATTTCCATCAGATTCCGGAATCCCAAATATGTGGAGTTCATTAATAGATTACAGAAAATTTGTAAATGGATCAACGATTCCAGTAGTCAGCAGCATGGGTATATTATTTAAAACGCAAAGTGCACACGCATTACAGACTAAATTCCACTGTACTGTAAGCAAGACATCTTCTTCTTCTTAGCGTGTCGATGGAACACGAATAATTACACCGTGGCAGCCCAGAATTCAGCCACTTGTATTGCGGATCGGCTGCAGACGCAGTTCATTAAATCCGCTGGCGTGCAGGTGTTGGGGCACGCCGGGCACGATGTTAAGTGTGCCATAGTTTGCACTGCACCGCAAACACAGTCCACATCGGAGCTTGCCGAAAATCCCCACCTGGTCATGTTCTCCTTACTTCGACCAACCTGAGTCCGAAGCCTGTTTAAGGACTTCCAGATCGGCCATGGTAGATCATGTGCAGGCGGGAGATTCTCGGCAAGTGGGACAAAGGGAGTGGGCAATGAAGCTTTTTCGCGCCAAAGATCACGTCTGGCCTATGCTGGTTCGGTGGAAAGTGGGGCGACACACTTGATAAAACTGCGACGACTTTTTAGCCTTCGAGGCACTGAGACGTAGCCGTGCACAGGGTGCATAGCAAGACATAGGTAAACCTATCTACTTAGGTAGTTGTCTGCGTGCTGTTCGAACCACAGGTCGCTCGAGGGTTTTAAGTAAAGTAGTACTATTATATACGTACAATCAATGTTCATACTAATATTTACCAAATTTCTGAAAGCTGCTTGACTTTAGCTGCTTAAGTAAGTCTAAGTAAGTGAATCGTTTTAACGGTTCTCAATGCGACGATATCTACCTTATGATGTTATGCTTTAATGATAATATTTTTCCATATCCGAATTTAACGCGAGTGGGTCTGCTAGTTTCATAAAGGTGGAATTTTAGGATACTAACTGAGCACCAGTGCCTTACTGCTTGAGGATTCCGTGAGTTGCGCGCTTCCACCTGCAACGGTAAGGTGTAATTAGGGTTAAGAGACAAGTGTAATAAAAAAAACAATCCGTTGTTATAAAAAATAAAATAGAGGTGATTGGCTGTATCTTTGTTTTTGTCTTTGCCTAAAAAACTAAAACAGCTGATTATCACTGTCAAATACTTGACAGTGACAATAGTTTATGGCTGAGGATTCATTGATTGCGTTTCGAGTGTGTATTTTAAACAATTTATAAATTCACAATGTTGTTTTAAATCAACAGACGAATTAAAAACCAATTTAAACATGACGATCGTTGAATACATATCCGCATTGTCCCAGAACCCCTACTTTGGGGCTGGTTTTGGGTTGTTTGGAGTAGGTGCCAGTGCGGCGATATTACGCAAAGGTTTTCAGACTTCTATGATGTTATTCAGGAGACACTGTATGATTACCTTGGAAGTTCCATGTCGGGACAAGTCATATCAATGGCTGTTGCAGTGGATCACACAAAAAGGAGCTAAAAAAACACAGCATTTAAGTGTGGAAACATCCTTCCTGCAAAAGGACAGTGGACAGATCAAAACTAAATACGACTTCATTCCCAGTGTTGGTCAACATTTTTTCAGGTATATATGAGCCATGTTTTAAATAGATATTGTGGATTTATATTCATTCCAATAGTCAAACAGTAAGTAGGTTAACAGTTCAAGTGATAAATATTAAAATTTTACAGCACTATTTGCCTTTACATGTCATGTTTCTATTTTAATTTTCAGATATGGTGGCACGTGGATCCGTGTCGATCGGACGCGTGAGCAGCAGACTCTTGATTTACACATGGGGATACCTTGGGAAACTGTAACTTTGACATCTTTTGGAAGAAACAAAGATCTCTACTATCACATTTTAGAAGAAGGTAAATTATTTAACTGTTTGATCTTTCCAACCATGTCCAATAAAACATGATACCAGTTGTTAGACACATGATCATGCTCATTATTTGGTATGTTTCACAACTTATCAATGATATATTATTTATTATTTATAATAATAAGAAAGGAGTACTAGGAGAACATAGTTGAAATTGGCTAGTAGACCTTCATCATGATCATTTTCTAAAGTAATCATCATTGGTTCTAATAACTTAAGTGCTCATTAATTATCACAGCAAGAACTATGGCTCTAAAACAACATGAAGGGATGACGGTGATGTACACAGCCATGGGCTCAGAGTGGCGAACCCTTGGCCATCCGCGTCGCCGGCGCCCGCTCCACAGCGTTGTGCTACGCAGTGGGTTAGCGGACAAAATACTTGCAGACTGCTTAGACTTCATCAACAGTCCACAGTGGTATACTGAGCGTGGAATCCCGTATAGAAGAGGTATTGAATAGACTATGAGAACTATAACAACTGGTACCAATGATTACACTGATTCAACTTTGCATGCATGTTTATCCTTATAGCAAAGATAAATAAAACAAATAAATAAATATAAAACAACATCAAATACATATACAGAGGTGCTTGTGGCGCAGTGGTTGCAGCACTTTGGTAGTGATACCAAAAGTTAAGCAACCTACGGCGCGGTCATGTTTGGGATGGGTGACCATTCTGACCATTTAAGTGACGTCTATTTACAAATATCTCCGTGCTTCGGAAGGCACATTAAGCTGTTGGTCCCGGTTAATATCAAATAGATATTAGTCGTTAAGCTTATTCAGAGGCCCTCGGGCGGCTTAATAACATCTGACAGTAAGGTTGGTCACTTACCTTACACACACCCCTCCACCAATCTGCACTGAGCCCGCGTGGTGGAGTATGGCTCGGACCACCTCATAGTTGAGGTGAGGCCTGTGAGCAGTGGGACTTATATAGGCTGATGAAAAATACATTGATCTGACTCCGTGGTAAGTAGCTTAAGCACTTGTGTTACAGATATCGGATTCAACAGTGGTATTATTAATAAACTTAAATAAATAATAAGCCTAAATCAATATTTATGATCACTTAATAAAGCACTAAATAATGTCTTATACACTCCTAAAACATATAACACCATAAAATGTACATTCTCTACTACTGGTTGAAAATAAGTGGTCTAATTTATAGAAACCATAGAGGTGCATTAAGTTTTATGCTCTGTACTGTAAGCAATTTGCTTACAGTTTTACATCCTATTTAAATCACTGATATAAACTTATTATGAACCTTCCAGGCTACTTACTCTATGGTCCTCCTGGATGTGGAAAGTCATCCTTTATCACAGCACTGGCAGGTGAATTGGAGTACAACATCTGTGTCCTAAACTTATCAGAAAGAGGTCTCACAGATGACAGACTAAATCATTTACTCAGGTGGGTGTTGAATTAGGTGGACTGATGAAACTTAAACATCAACAGAGTAAAGCGGCAGGTCAGTTTGCGTGGCCCCTTTTACCATTTGGACCTGAAGGCCTACTACGAAAAACGAAATCCGTCAAAACGATAATAGTTTTTTCCTTGTGTAGACGACAGCAAATCAAGCTTTTACGATTTTTTTATCGAAAAATCGCCCTTATTAAATAGGCATAAAATGCCTTAGTATTTATTATGTGTTGTCATGTATACAACGCTGACGTTGTATACAGTTTTGAAAAATTCAATTTTTCGTAATAGGCCTACTGTTATCCGTCGAAATAATTTTTTTTGCCTCATATTATGATTATGACTGCAAAAATACTTTCAAGATAGTAATCTTCAAAGTATTCTTGCCGAATAGGCTGCTTTCATAAACTTACCATTTTGTTTAAAGTGTCGCGCCCCAACAATCAATAATACTCCTAGAAGATATTGACGCTGCGTTTGTTTCTCGCGAGGACACATCGCAGCAGAAGGCCGCGTACGAAGGCCTAAACCGAGTAACGTTCAGCGGGCTGCTCAACTGTTTAGATGGCGTCGCGTCTACCGAAGCGCGGATAGTATTTATGACCACAAATTATTTAGAAAGGTATGTTTTTTTGTGGAACAAACTTTACCACCTCGTTTATCTTTTAAGGCGCATTATCAAAAATTCACAGGTAGGGAATATTTTTATTGGTCGTTAGCTTTGCGACGCGACGCGATGCGACCAATACTTGTGTCAATGTCACATCATCGACGTAGTGGCCAGCACGTCACGGTAATCACCGCGGTATCTTATGCACTTGTGATACGGGCGATTTTGCAACAAAAATGTATAGCCTGATATGCTGGCCACTGTACATACATTTCATAATGACGCGTCGCGTCGCACATCAATAATTGGAATACCTTTGCACGCCTTGTTATGGACCATAATCATGATTATCTTTCACAGGTTATATTATCTTTCACAGGTTAGACCCAGCGTTGATCAGGCCTGGACGAGTCGACATGAAAGAGTTTGTTGGTTATTGCGATAGAGAACAGGTGGAGCTAATGTTCCTAAGATTTTACAAAAGCGCAGAACACGCAAGAATATTCGCCAACAAGTAAGTGACATAATATGCTTTACTATTGAGCTTGTTCTAGGAAAGTTGGCGAGATAACCGTATATCAATAGTTTTAATATTAATAATACATTTTTGCTCTTCTAGTTTTATTTTTTACATAACCAGAATGTGCTCGTCACAGATCAGAGAGAATATGGTGCTCGTCAACTAATCGTCTTATTAACTTCTCCTGAGGCGTTTAATTTATGCCTCTTACGAATTAACTGGGCCGCTAGGGATCCACATTAGGTACCCCAGATCTTTGTTTTTACAATATCTATACAATAAAAAAAGTTTCATATAAATCTGTCCAGTAGGTTTTGTGTGAAAAGCGAACAATAGACAGATAGTATTTTCGTCTTCTGTTACTTATTGTAAAGACCCCTGTTATGTTATAGTAGAGGTGATTTTCTACAAAAAAAAGTTAGTTATAATTAACTAGATCCCATCAACATCGTGACACACTAAATATAAATTTGAATTAAATATACCTTTAGAATCTAGGTGTACATCAAAACCACCTAGTTTAGCACAGACCTGTTCAAGTGCCTGCCCATTTTTTACCTCGTATATCAATAGTACGTAATGAAGCAATTAGATAGCATGATGAATTCCACCTTTTCAATAAAGAAATAAAGTAATCCATAAAGAGTGCCAATTTAGTTCATTTATAGGTCCAATCCGATGATGGCTTAATTAAAATTTCAACTGAAAAACTGTAGTCCCTTGTTATGTCCCAGTTACGTAAGAAAACTGCTGACGCTGTTAACTTGAGTTCCAAAGTGCTGACTTTGTAGTGGCACTTATTTACTGACTTAATTTAGAATATGTCTTTGTTTTATTTCGTTTAAAGTATGTAGTTTCAAGTAATTGTTAATTAGCCTATACCTATTTTAATAATAATGTGTGCTCTCTTTAGCCTGAGATACAGGTTTATCTCTAACCTAGTTCAGGTAAAGAAAGTAATTAATAAGCCCAAATGAATTGTAATTTACCTCTTTGAAACTAAGTTTATTATTATTTATCGGAAATCCTGTTCACTACTTATACCTAAATTATTGATTTATTTCAGGGTGCTGGAGAAGAACAAAGTAGTGAGTCCGGCTCAAATACAAGGGTACTTCATGTTCCACAAGCACTCGCCGCCCGACGAGGTCGTAACCGACGTGGAGACGATATGGACCCTCGGATAATCGTGCGACTGTGATCATAAGCGTTATCGCCTTTGATTATAATTATATCCAATAAAACAATGAAATAGGAAGATATCAAGATATGCAACCTGGCGATTGTACTTTCGCGGTGTGCGTCGCATGAACACCTTTAAGGCGAAAATCATTTGCACATCGCGCGCAATCCCGCTTGCTAACTGCTCCGCGTGTGTCGAAGTGCATGCAAACGATTTTCGCTAGAAAGTGTTCACGCAGCGCTGACCGTTGCAATACGGTAGTTGACACCACCAATCGTTGACGTCCTTTTTATCAACTGTCAAAACGCTTTTCTTCATAGAGTTTGTATGGGAATAACACACTTTGACGTCATCGCGTGCAATGCCGACTGAGTGACTAATTATCATTTGAATTCCAATTAAAAATCAAATAATACGAACTGCAGAAAAATATATTAGAGTAAAGGCATCTGAAATTATGAATTATTTTAGAGAAAATCAGTTTTTGAATATTTCTTTCATAGTGGAAACAAGCCTATTGTGTGCCCATTTAAGCGAATCAACTGTGACCTGTGGGTGGAGCTGTCTTACTCGACTGTTAGCATTATACAGTGACTGGTATTTAGTTACCGTCATTATAATCTACCGTCCCAATTTTACCCTTTCAGAAATATTCTAAAAATCTTGGAAAGGGTTAATAAATATAGTGATCTGTCAGAATAACCCTAAACTACCTCCCCCTAATGACTACGCTACTAATTACCAGTCACTCTATATACGTTCGTTGTGCGCAACTACTATTTGCATACTCAATGTGAGAACTTAACGTAACATAAGTATCTTCCGTATTTTTATATTAATCAAAGGCGCTCGCGGTGTTCACTTTGGCTATTTTACACGAATGAATATTTTTTTTTGCGTGTCGAAAATATAAAATCAACTTAGCATTTTTAAACTTTCAAATGATACGTGTACGTTTTTTGGCAATCTGTTTTATATTTTGTAACCAAGGAAATTAAAAGAATAAAAGGACATGTCCAAAAATGTATGGATCAAAAACCCAGAATCGAAAGGAATGAAATGTATACCAATGGATTGCCATTGAAATATAATATAATGTTACCAAGGGGGCAACCCTGAAATCGTTATAGTATAGGAGCTAGAAGCAAAATAAAATAAGTAAAAATTCGTTTAAAACAATAATAAAAATAAGTTTACGTAATGTTGTGGCTTAATATGACGTTGTTTTAATGTTGTATCACTAGTGTTACACATGATAATTATCATCAACACATTTCACAAGTAACAGCTACATAATAACAACATAATATTAAATCACAACATAAAAAATACTTTTATATACTTATTTTTGTTCGCTCAGAGATACAAATAATGTTGCTTTGGATAAAAAAACATCAACAATTATTATCATAAATACTTTGTTGCCCAAATAACAAAAAAAAATACAATTTGGAACTATACACAAAAACATGTATGCGGCTTTGTTGTAATTGTGACAAAAATCTCTTTTATTAATTATTTTCTATATCCAAACATACCAAGTCTAAAAATCCCGCAGGTTGAATTAAATCACCTTCGTGCCTCGCCCATGCAAGATAATATATGATACTTATAATATGGGCGCAACTACCTAAAGTGCGACGGCCATGTATACAACTACAATAGTACTCAGTTACCGCGTGACTATTATATGCTATATAACAATAGTATGATCTTGTCGTAATATGTCTTGAATGTACTCTGCATCGCATTAATGTGTTTTCCCCCTCTTCAATAAAATTCACTCTTCCAGGATGCCTGTACACTTCTATTGAGTACACACCTGTTTCTCTTATATGTTCGTAGCAGTACGATCGAGCTAGTGTCACATGATATGTACCGATGGCAAAAATAATCAGTTCATCAAATGTCATTCTTGGGAAATCTATAACATCCGTTGCTTCCATCCTGGTAAACGCAATATTTCTTTGTGCGTTTAAACGGTTTTGATCAACATATTCGGCCAGTTGGTTTTCTCCATTTATGTTTCTATCGATAATTTCGATGAAATTCGCAGTCAGGTGACTGTCGCCATATGGTTCTTGCGTTGCGTTAACAAGCGCTGCAGCTATTCTGAAGTCAGTTATTGCCGTGATTAAAGTGTTATTAAAATATTTATTTCTAAATATTTTAAAATCCCGTTTCATTCTTCCGTTTATTGTTTCGACCACCCAGCGAACCAGCGTCACTAGTCTCGACTTATTAGCAGCTTCAGTGCTCAGCTGACTTTCATGTCTACTTAATGTCTGTGGCGTGTAGACCGTGAATCCACATTCCTCCGCATCAGGCAGAGCGTCCCGAAACCCCCTATCTAAAACCAAGCGTCGTCGGGTTCAAAAAACCATCTTATCGGGGCTTCTTCCATAGGTTCGCTGTGATTACCCAAGATCTGTTTCAATATTGTTGCATCGGACGTTCTAGCATTATAAGGTCCTGTCACTTCTATTATATATCCATCGCAACATACAAGCATAAATGGCTTTACTAGATTGGAATATTTATGTAAACTGTAACTCGATCTCTGAAATAAGAAGTTTGAGCTCTTTTGTATGTATCCATAATCCATAAGTCCCATCCATAATAACAATGGCTTTTGTATGATATTCAGTTCCAAAAATATGATTAGGGATAATTCTATTTCTTGCTATAACTTCATTCCTGGTGATATGGTCAAATCCAAGATGACGTGGAACATAGTCATTATTGAGACATTGTCTTGCTTGTTTCATTTTTTGACATATGGCTGACTTGGATAGGCCAAAAACCGTCTCTAGTCTTCGGTAAGGTGCACCGCTTCTCAGTTTAGATAAATATATACCCAAGATTGTGTTCTGTTAGATCGTTCTTGTAAAGAAGGGGTTTCTTCTAATATGCCATAGAATTGCTGGTGACTAATACCGATCCAATTATGAAGTTCGTCCGCACTTATTTCATCATTTTTTTCAAAATCCTGCAGCTTTTTTTTTCGAGAGCCTGAGTGTATAACTCTACTATATCGCGTAAGTTCTCGCCTCTGAAATCGTCTTGACGTCTGGCGATGTTTCCTGGTAAGTCATCCCAAGTAGTATTCCTTAAGTGGTGAGAACATATCCGTATAAGAGGTGGTATGTATAAATGAAAGTAGCTTAAAATATATACTTTCATTGAATTGGGCACAGCACGAAGTTCCAAACTCCTACAATCGTCGACAATACATCGTCTTGACGTATTTGCTGCGCGTGTGAAGCCAGGTGTAGATATCGATGCAGTTGGACGGGGTGGTGGTGGAGGAGGTCGTCTTAAGCTATACTCAATGCGCTGCCAGCACGGATGGCAAATAGCTCTGGAGCCATCAAATCGATCTGAAATAAGCAATAACATTCCCTCGTTAGTCTCACATTCATTTTAAAGTACCTATTGTTTATGGTATACTATCTGATATGTATACAACGTGAGTTTTACATTTATAGTGAACACATGGCGGAAAGGCGTGCCGTCGGGACGTACATAGGTTGTTGATGAATCGACGACGAATATTACTCGTAGTTATTCCGCGTTGTCAATTGTGTTAGTTGAATTTTAGTATTCTATACTCATCATTACAGCCCACAACAGTCCACTGCAGGACTATAGGCCTCCTCCAAATATGAGGGGTTTGCCATAATCTCCACGCTTGGTAGGCGGGTTGGAGATCGCAGTATTAAAAGTTCTTATCAGAGACGACACCCGCGAGAAGATAAGAGGGGGTGACAATTGTATTCTAGTCAGGTCACCACACGGCTATCTATTTTATACTAATCTAAATAAAATATGAAGCAATATGATAGCACGCTGTGTCGAGCGACGCCGCTGACATGGGGGTGTCACCTTGATTATAAGATAAGATGAAATAAATAAATAAAAATATTTTTACGAAAAGCACTATATAAACTTAAAAGACACAGAAAGAAACAATATATTATACATATTATATTGTGTAAATAAGTAACTATCGTACTTACTTCTTGTGGCGCTTGTAAAGTGCTGAACATATGCTCCACGAAGTCCCGGTGTGAGTCCAGAAACTCGAGGTACAAAACATGACGCCGCCTTTGTAGAACAGAACGTGAACGTAACCGTTGTGTGACTACACAACGGTTACGTTCACCCATTTTAAACAATATCCAGTCACAGAGAAAATCAGAGTCCGGTTTAACGCGCCACAGTTTCGAATCAACAAGAAAAATCAGTGTCCAGTGTACAAAAGCAGAGGTAAAGTTAAAATCCACGGAATCAAACAAAGCGCACAGATCACAACGAAAACAAACGAAGGACTGCGATGGGGAAATGGTCGCTCGCTGCCTGCCTACCACACCGCCCCGCGCCCCCTACGCCACCCCGGCCGCCGCGCCGCGCCCGCGCATAATAGCCAGGTAGTGTAGCGTGGATTTCTCTCTGTTTCTTATAAATAGAATAACAAAAAAAATCTATCTCTGTTTTTTTTAATATGAATTCTTGGTATACAGGCGCGTTCTGAATTCTTGCGTTATTGCTCCAATAATTCCAACAAAACCATAGTTTATTTGGAAGTTACATAATATCAGCAAAGCTGTCGTTGTTAAATCATTTATTTTTATAATGTAAGTCCTATTTTGATAAGTTTTAATGATATACCCATATAATTATAATTACCTTGTGGACAAGGTGAGAATATCGTTGTTTTTTTTATATAACGTATTTTTATATTATTCTGTAGGTAAGGATTGCAAATAAAAAAATAATTGATATAGTATAGGAGCTAAAAGTAAAAAAAAAACAAGTTAAAAATAGTTTATTTGACTTGGTTTTTTTAATTATTGTTTTATTTTTTTAACTATATTTTTTTACCACGTTAAAAATCGTATATTAACTTGTTTTTTTCTTAATTATTTTTTTATTTGCAATCCATAGCTACAGAATTACCAATAATACACACATTACTGTAACGATTGTAGTATCTATGGGCCAAATAAATAAATAAATACAATAAACAGAGTCTTTGTTATGTTGTGATTTAGTATTATGTTGTTATTATGTAGCTGTTACTTGTGAAATGTGTTGATGATAATTATCATGTGTAACACTAGTGATACAACATTAAAACAACGTCATATTAAGCCACAACATGACGTAAACTTATTTTTATTATTTTTAATACGATTTTTTTACTTATTTTATTTTGCTCATAGCTCCTATTACTATACAGATTTCAGGGTTGTTGCTTTGGCAAGATTATATAATATTTAAATGCCAATCCAATGGTACACATTTCATTCCTGTCGATTCTGGGTGATTTTGTGGACATCTTCTTTGTAAATAAACTGCTTTTTAAAACGCTATCATTTGTAAAAAGACAAAGTATCATGAAAAAGTTTGAATGGTGAAATTTAAAACGAGTACTTTTAGGAAAAGAAAATGAATAATTTATTACAAAATAAACAATTTTAATAAGTCTTCCTTTTTTAACATTTACATTGAATTTTATAACCTATCTTATAACAAGATAATACCAAATTAACTACATTACATAAACCTTAATATATTTAGTAGCACTTGTCAGTAAAAAAATGATATATTCTGGTTATACCTATACAAAGGAAGGACATCCTCCTTTTATAACTAACTATGCCACAAAACTGAAATACTAACACTATACTATCCTTTATTTCCATAATTCACTTAATAAAGTAATAAAAGATAACGCCTAAACTGCAGGAATTGCATGAGAAATAACAAATTAATCACTCTTCTTTAAATTTATGCAGGGCATATGCTAGCACATCGCATCCCAATAAACAGTTATTATATCGCCATAAAAAATACATAACACTGTAATCACAGTTATTTGTATTTATGTACATAAATATATACATAGTTACTCATACACCACAACAACAACTAATGATGGGTCTGAAAAAAAACCGGTCAACAAACGCTGGTCGTAAGTAATTTTTACGTCAATTTAAGCTTTATAGCCAATCAACTTCCCGCGCGAGTCTCCTTAGGTAGCTAAGACTTGGGCGGGGCGCAAATCGCGCCACTCATATCGCACGCTTAAAGATAAAAAGATGTATCTCAAAATCAACAACTTGTGGGTATAAGCGTTTAAAGTTTTGCTCTTTATCCGAGTCATCTTTAATAAATTGTAAAAAAAAAAGTAGATGAGTTATCCTAAAATTTTCTAAGGCCAATAATTCATCAAATAATAAATTTTATGTAGTAATAAAAAAAAAAGTGAAATAATTTGAAATAGTCATTAAAAAATTGAATGCAATAAAAAGTTTTGACTTAATTCACTTTATGTAAAAAACACCTAATAAAATATTATTATTTTCGTGTAGTATGTTGAAAACATTCACTTTAGTTTTAAATCATAGTTCGCCGTTTTTGTTTATTGTGGCATTTATTCTTTTTAACATTATTCAAATGTTGAAATGAAAATGAAAGTAAAATTATCTCATTTTTTTTGAAAAAATAAAATTGTATCGTGAATTATTCTTAA
This sequence comes from Pyrausta despicata, assembly GCA_963921415.1. NCBI lineage: Eukaryota > Metazoa > Arthropoda > Insecta > Lepidoptera > Crambidae > Pyrausta > Pyrausta despicata. The sequence goes on along the minus strand of OY992846.1, from coordinate 10,662,288 downwards.
AATAAAACAAATTTTTTACAGTTTTTATAGAATTTTATATTTTAAAAGACTAAACAAAATGTTTGAAAACTAAAAAGACCTTTAAATCTCTTACAAATAAACAAAAAAAAGTAAACTTCTTTATAAAAAATTATCATTTGGGTAACTAACATTTTTTTGGACGAATTAAATCTTACAAGTATTAATCAGTCAGGTTCAATTTCCACTTACTAGATTAATAAATGGCTAAATATTAATAACAAATCATAATCTCTTATAAAAATAAAGGTTTCTCAAACAGTAATGGTAATGCATAAAACTTAAATGATAGAATTGTAAAAATTTGCATAAAATGATGGAATCAATCTCCTTGTTATCAAGTCTTTTAAATCTTTTTTTTTGTTGTCACTTAATTGTTGTTTTTCATTGTAGGCTTGAATTAAAGAAATATCTGATATAGGACTCATTTTCTTTCTTTTATTCCTCACATCAACTTTTTTAAAAGCAACATCACTGTATGAAGTTTTAAAATAAAAACTCAAAGGCTCCGACTTTACCACCCTTAAAATCGAGATATCATTCCATTTGACTGTCTGACCATCCTCGTCAATATTATAATTGTAACCCCACTCATTCTGAAGAGCTTTAATGTCCTTAAAAGAATCAAATGATAATTCGTGAACGTTAATTCCCGGTTAGTTTTTTTTGCGTTTTTTATTAACGTCACATACTGATCTGGACTATAAATTGGTCCTGATTTCAAGTTTTTCTTAACTTCTTTTTCTATCAAACTGTGAACACTGTCTGCTTCATTTTGCGTGTGACCTCTTATCAAAAATTTGTGTGTAATACTACATATATTCAAATTATTCACGGCATACATATAAAGAGTTGTCATATATTTATTTTTATTCTGCCCACAACAGTTGTCCGAAAAAAAAATTATCTCTTTAGGATCACTATCTTCTGCACTTACACTTTTTAGGTATTCCCACACGCATGACCCAATCTCATTAGCCCCTCGTTTGGCGTCTACCTCAGTCCAGAAATAGCAATGAACATTGTCGTAAGCCTTTTTTCCTCCATCTAATAGTTCCGTTAAGGTCAAATTATAACTGTTTAACTTGGACTTATAATAAAAAGATGAGGTGTCACCTCGTGGGCACTGTAA